>CM065680.1:34463126-34470626 GCA_017654935.2 Phymorhynchus buccinoides | reverse complement strand
AAATGGTGACAGCCAAAGAAGATAAACATAATGGATATGATGTTCTACCAGAAAGTTTGTTCTGAATACTACAATGCTTGGAATTAACCATGAAAAAAAACCCAACTAAACAAACAAAAAGCACCAACACAAAATGTTTACAAACGAGTTTTTAAACAAATGTATTAATAGTCTTTTTTAAGTAAACTAAGCTGTGACTAAAAATCTTGAGAGAAAAAAGATGTCTTCAATTTGAATTCTTTCAGTCATTTTCTTAATTAGTTACACCTTTATAATAAGAATTAATAATGCTTATATAGCGCATAATCTTGTTAAGCAACCCAATGCGCTTTATAATGAGTATTTATATTAAAATAATATTGAAGGCAACAATTCCCACTTTGGTAAAGGTCAAGATGTGCCCCCCCCCCCCCTACATTTCTCATCTCTCCCCGCATTTTCACACTTGCATTTCTTACCAAACAATAAGCTGTATTTTATTAACCTTTTCAGCTAATTATCTTTGTTGAATAATTAATCGCAGTCATGATAAAGGCCATTATCTAATAGGACACCCCCCCCCCCCCCCCCCCCCCCCCCTATGTAGTGCAGTACACACAACAGCCGCAGAGCCCGAGAAATGGAGGAGCACTTTTTTTTAAATTTCTTTTGTATGAGCTATATATGTCTTGATGGAACAAACATATCACACTCTGATTCCTAACACATCTGGTAGAATCACCCTTCACACAAAAAGGTAGCACACAAATACAACGCTGAGGCATTGCTGCGTAAGCCAGTGCAGCTAGCATGGCTCCAGAACACTTTAACCCTTTCAACGCTAGCCATTCCTCAGCCAAAATGTACCATTAAACTTACCCAGGTAGAGAACAGATTGTGTCTGCAATATTGCAGATTCCTCTGTGACCTGCATAAAATAGGGCCTATCCTTACCTCACAAAATTAAAAATATAAGGTCACTGGATACCAGACTCTCATTTCATTGATGCCTTTTAGTGACATGGGTGTTAAATCAAGGTGGTGCCAAGAGGCGACAGTGGCGATGAAAGGGTTAAAAAGAAAACAATATGGGGTATATATATACCTGAATACAAGAAACAAACAAACATACCCAAATCCAAATCGTTCTTCTGAGATTTCTAAGAAAACTAATCAAACGATCAGTTGTCTAGATCACACACAGACCTGTACAGATGACACAGAAGCATAAGAATCCCAAAGTAACGTCTGGAACCAGGTAAACCGAAACAAGAAAGGAAGGCACCGATGCTATGTGGTGACCATGTGGCCCCGTTATTACACACGCCTGGCGAAGTAAGGAGGTCGCCCGATTGACAGACAGCCTAGTGCAAGGAAGGTGATAGGAGCTTTTCCCTAGGCATACCTATACTAGGCCTACCTCTGCTCCTCCCTGCCATGCTAAACTACATCATCCTCATCCCCCTGTTCTATTTACCCTTTCAAGTTCCATACACCACATAACTTTTTTGCACCTCTCTCTCTCCCTCCATCCCTCTCTCTCTCTCTTCCATGCAATTACTCTCCTCTCTCTCTCTCTCTCTCTCTGTCTCTCTCTCTCTCTCTCTCTCTCTCTCTCTCTCTCTCTCTCTCTCCCCCCCCCCCCCCCCATGCAATACTTGTCTTGTCTGGCACTGCGTGTGCCTGCCATTCAACAAACCACAAAAGAGTAGACTAGGCCTATTTTTCTTCAACGCACATGGCCTGCAGTCACCATCTCTACTTTCTTCATACTACACCTTCTACCCTCACCATACATCCTCACTCCTTTCCCTTTCCCCCCTCTCTTCTCCCACCCTCTCCTCTAGTCGTCATCTCTCCAGGTGTGCCAGTCTCCTTATCGTCTATCTCCCATCTCCTGGGTACACATCTATGCAGTCTCCCCATAACACCCTCCCAACTCCACACAACAACGGTGTGCACAGTCTCCCAACCCACTTCAGCTCTTCTTACCTGTCCGGAAAATACATCACATCACCAGGCCTAAGACATCACTTAGTCTAGAGCCTTTATCTCTTGAAATGGGAAGGAAATGGGTAAACTAGGGTAGGGGTGTGTGAGGGGGCAGAGGGATGGGTAAAGCCTAGGTACCAAAGGGTAGAGGAAATGTAGGCATTAGGTGCAAAATGATTGTTTATTTGTTTGTTACTCTTAGTTATTATTTTTTTGTTTCCCTCGGTGGCTGATCTGTTTATCAGATATATTTTATTGTTAGCTTCTAAAGGAATAAAATGTCATGATGTTCACTTTGTTTAAAGCATGCACGCACGCACACACGCACACATGCACACACGCACGCACGCACGCACGCATGCACGCACGCACACGCACACGCACACACACACACACACACACACGCACACGCACACGCACACGCACACACACACACGCACACGCACACACACACACACTACACTAACCAAATTGGTCATCTTTGAGGAATGTGCCTGTTACACACTATTGCATACCAGAATGGTTTCCTCATTTCTATTGATCTTCCCTAGTTGTCAAGCAGCTTGCATGACTTACCAATGTGCATATATAAACAGATGGAACTGACAGGGCCCAGTCTATCAATTTAACATCATTCACAGCTGCCACAAATAATATACTGTAATAATATATATGCAGTACATTACAAACAACTACTATCCATCTGAAGATGTACGAGAAGAAGAAGAAAGAACTGCTAATACACATTTTGGCTATGATAAAGAACTACTAGCTGCACATTTGCATGCAGTTTAATTTCCTGATATGTGTCAAAATCGGTTATGATTATCACTTGAACAATTGTAGTCTTTAAAATTTTGTTTCAAAAAATGCATACATGTCAAAATTGGTTATGATTATCACTTGTACAATTGTAGTCTTTAAAGGTTTGTTTTAAAAATATGTCCAAATCGGTTATGATTATCACTTGTACAATTGTAGTCTTTAAAAGTTTGTTTTAAAAATATGTCCAAATCGGTTATGATTATCACTTGTACAATTGTAGTCTTTCAAATCTTGTTTTATAAATATGTCCAAATCTGTCACTTAAGTTTTTCTTTAGAAGTGAACTCTGAACATCAAGCATGACACTATTTCACTCCTTTCCTTTTTTCCTTTTAAATAGCAACATCTGACTCCTTTCACTTATCTCTTTAGAATACCAACATTACAATAAAAAATCTTCTTGAACAGTTTTTCATCCTCTTTTGCATAGCAACATTTACTCCTTTGGAATTGATTTTGATTTTTCCAATTCATATCAATTTCACTCACTTTCTTTCAATCTGCATTCCCCCCCTAAAATTGTAAGCGTATCGTTCCATTCAATTCCATTTTGTTTCAGATGACTGCTTTTCCAATCATATGAAAGTATTGCTTCAGGAAGACAAATTATCATGCATCATATTTTATGCCACCACACATACATTTAGTACATGTATGTCAAGACGAGGCACTTCCACATCAGACAGTTCTGACAATCTGATTGCGTGTCTGATAGGGGACTACAAGCTCTCAGGGATTGGCCATGCAGCAGGTAAAACCTAATCAATAACCCCACAGGTGTTAAACCAAAATACCTGTATCTTTCCCCACATCTCCCCGGCCCCAACTTCTTTTCCGCAGTTTGTGTCATATGCATGTATGTGCGTTCTACTTCAGGAGTGTGTGTGAGTGAGTGAGTGTGTGTGTGTGTGTGTGTGTGTGTGTGTGTGTGTGTGTGTGTGTGTGTGTGTGTGTGTGTGTGTGTGTGTGTGTGTGTGTGTGTGTGTGTGTGTGTGTGTGTGTATGTTTGTGTGTGCATGTGTGCGTACGTGCGTGCGTGCGTGTATGATGCATGCATGTCCACATATATGCATGTTGTGTGGTGTGTAAGCGTGCAAGCACATGTGAGAAAAAGAGCATGAAGGTTGGTGAGAGAGTGAGTGGGTGAATAAATGTGTCATAAATATACTGTGTCACAGTGCGTGTTATCATGTGACCACTTTTTATTTAACACGTGAATGGGTGTGACTAGACAATAGACAGAGAATGAACTAACCCATGTATGTCCCCAGGCCGATAATAATATCTAGGGTTTAAAGTACTTCTTTAAAGTACCTGCAGAATTACCATTATAATTTTTTGGGTGATAAATGAGACTTATGACTCATTCAGACACACAGACACACACACACTGACAGAGAGAGAGAGAGAGAGAGAGAGAGAGAGAGAGAGAGAGAGAGAGAGAGAGAGAGAGAGAGAGAGAGAGAGAGAGAGAGAGAGAGAGAGAGAGAGAGAGACAGAGAGAGAGAGAGACAGACAGAGAGAGAGAGACAGACAGAGAGACAGAGAGACAGAGAGAGAGAGAGACAGAAAGAGAGAGAGAGAGAGAGACAGAGAGAGACAGAGACAGAGAGAGAGACAGAGACAGAGAGAAACAGAGAGAGAGAAACAGAGAGAGGAACAGAGAGAGAGACAGAGAGACAGAGAGAGACAGACAGAGAGAAAGAGAGTGTGTGTGTGTGTGTGTGACATTATGACAAATCATAGACCGCCTTGTTGTATTGAACAATGGGGCCTGCTTATATTCTGCTTAAGTACAGTACTGTAACCAAAGTTTCTAGGCTAAATGTATTCACTCAAGCTTTCTTCATTTTGTATTCAAGGGTCTCGCCTATAGAGCGAAATGTATACCTGGTAGTACACACACACACACACACACACACACACACACACACACACACACACACACACACACACACACACACATGCGCACACACACACACGCACGCGCACACACACGCAAACACACACACACACGCACATACACACAATATGTGAGACAATATGGCAGATCAAACACAGGTTGCTTCATGGGGGGTGACCTATTTGACAAATCGCTTCAGTGAGCACTACAAACGTTTCTGAGCTAATGTGAATTCAATGTTATTCAAAATCTTATGCACACAAATAGTGTGTGTGTGTGTGTGCATGTGTGTGTGTGACTGTGTGTGTGTGTGTGCGTGTGCACATGTATTGGGGGGTGGGGGTGAGGACAGTGTGTGTGTGTGTGCGTGTGCGTGTGCGTGTGTGTGTGTGTGTGTACATGTACATGTGTGTGTGTGTGGGGGGGGGATGTAAGAGTGTGTGTGTGTGTGTGTGTGTCTGTCTGTCTGTCTGTCTGTCTGTTTTGTCTGTCTGTCTGTGTGTTTGTGTGTCCAACTCCAGGTACATTTTTATCACTCACTAGACAAATGAGCTCTATGTAGGAGGAGAAGGGGCTAAGAGACTGGAAGATGGGTTGAGATCCACAGGAAGAAGTTTGAGAATTTTTGGGGGGGCGGAGTAAGGGGAACAGAATGTTCAATTCAAGACGACTAAGTAAATGTTGGGAAAGAGCCCAGAAGTAAATCACAATGCATGTTTTCAGTTTACTCCATTGGTAAATAAAATACACCAAAGTAATAAAAGTTCTTATTTATTAGTCAGATTGTTGATAATGACAGCTTTAATATTACCTTGATCTTGATAGTAGTCGAAATCGCCATACTGTGGCATTATATCGACAAATTATTCATTATGATTATCTTCTTTTTTTTCTCCAAGGAAAAATATACTGACAAAAGTGACAGTGCAACATAATCCAAAAAAAAGAAGAAAATTTTGTCTATATCCACATTACATTTTTCGTCCATCATCAGATTATCTTCTCTTACGGTCGAAAATGTGGATTTTGCCAATTTGTGTTACATTTGAAGAAAGAAACTAATGTGGAACACAACAAAGAACAAAAGCTGAAAGAAACAAAATGAGCACAATACTCACGGTACAAACTTGTGGAGGCGTTGTTCAGCGGGGTCAACCGACGATCTCGTGGACGCACCCAAGGAGGTGGCCTTGTCCACCCAGGCAGGGGTAACATCTTCCTCCACATCCTCACAATACTCCACCTCCTCCGGCCCCCCATCCCCCCACTGCAGCTCCACCCGCTGACAGGTTGGGGATTCCACTGTGTTATCCTCATCCTCCTTCGTTGTTTGTTTCCAGGCTCGAGGGGCCTTTTCCGACACAGCATGCACCGCGGGCTGAATCCGCTCCTCAACATCGTCATCCCCCCAGATCAGTTCCAAGTTCTGTGACGGAGACTGCACTGACGTCGTCACTGATTCTTCCTTCTGATGCTCCAAAGGAGACTCGACGTCGAGTCCTGGCTGGTTTTCCTCACCGTCGCTCTCAGTTGGGGTGATGCCGAAAGGAGACAGCGGTGAGGTTCCTTTTTCTACAAGGGATCTGGAAACGACAGGGGGTGGGGGAGCGGCCCTTCGTGGAACAGGGAAGGGTTTGCTGGCGGGTGGCTTGGGTTTGTTCAGCTTGGGTCGGTCCTCTGCTGTGACAGGTTTGCTGGAGTGAAAGTGGATAAAGTCAAAACTGTCATCGCTGGGAAGTTGAGCGTCAGGTGCTTCGTCGGTCAGTGTTAGGTTAACCTCCTCCTGTTCTGTAGTAATTTTTGAGTCTGTTGTTTGGTGTGAAAGACCAACAACTCTGTCCTCTATAGATGGGGCAGTGCTTGATGCAGGCACACGACTAGAGTCAGATTCCTGAAAAGTTTTGGCACTATCAACATCACCCTCGTTTGATGAAAGTCTCGCTGTGTTCCAGCTTCCCCGTTCTCTTTTCACATCCCAAGACCTTCGTTTAACACTCCGGGTTTCCTCCACTTCTACAGGGGTGCTCATCATGGACAAGTAATCGTCGGCCCTTTTCAGAGCTGCATCTATTTCATCCTTGCTTATTCGTTTGCCCGCGACCGTATCTGAAGAATACTGAGATTTCTTCGGCCGCATTTGAACAGCGCTGTCCACTCCACTCTCCAGTGGGGGGTCACTGGAATGTGAAGAAGATGAGAGACTGTCAGCAGCAGGTTTGTCACTGCCTATGGAGCCTTCTCTCTTCGCTGGTTCCTCTCCCTTAGTGTGGTGATACTTGTGGCTCCCTGTCACCCTGGCTCGCACCAACAGTAGTTCATCGTTGGCTCGCTCCTGTTTGTCCACACTTTCTGCAGATTTAATAAGATCCAAGCTCTTGATGTTTTTCACCTTTCTGTCAGAGGAAACGTTGCGTTCTATCAAATCAGGCTGCGAGTGACGAACAACACCAGTGTGGGAAGCAGAGGAATACTGAGCACCAGAATGAGATGAGCCGTGCTGGTCCTCCTGGGCGCCTTTGGCCCCTGCCTTGTTGGTCAGAGACCTTGAAGTAGAAGATTCCAGGCTAGAGTCTGACTGGCCGGTCATCTCCTCCCTCAGGCGAGAGACGTCATCAGAGCTGGAAAATTTGCGGGTGTGACTCAAGGGGGAGGGAGACCGGGGAGACGTGACTGGGGGTGGAGAGGAAGGCGTGTGTGCGGGAGAGACCTTTTTGCGGATCACCTTCTCACGCTCCTGGGCCTGGCGAGACTCCTCCTCCATTTTGGCGAAAATCATGAGGGTGTAGTTGAAGCGCTGCACG
>CM065680.1:34453126-34458126 GCA_017654935.2 Phymorhynchus buccinoides | reverse complement strand
CTTTCTAGTCAGTACAATACTAATGTCATATTCATCATCCACAAGCATGCAGCCTCCTGGTACCAACCTTACTTCATTCACTAACAGACAGTGCTCATGTCTACAGTGCAAACTTGTAACAAAAGACAATTAAAAAAAGTTTAAATAAGTAAAGGAGAAAAGCGTTCTCAGAAGAACACACTGTTTCATCTGATATTTCTAGAGAAAAATGTACAGTGAAAATCGCTTCACTCAAAATTGAAGGGACTAAAATTTTATTTTGAGATAGCCAATGTTATTGTGAGTTACCCAGTGTTTTTGAGTTATCCGTTTTTGAGTTATTAGGAATCAACTGTACTTAGAAGAACATGCATTTTGTGTGATATTTCTGCACGCAAAATACTTTCTATTTGATTTGTCTTATATATCCCATTTCAGACATGCTCAGTGAACACATCCTTCATTCTCAAGCTATCCCTCCCATTGGCACATACAGTGGAGAACTGATAACTCAAAAATGGATAACTCAAAAACACTGGATAACTCAAAATATTTTTTTAGATCCCAGTATAATAATCTCTATGTTGAAAAGGGGTTTTTTAACTCAAAAAGTTTGGCTATCTCAAAATAAAATTTCATTCCCTTCAATTTTGACTTAAGCTATTTTTACTGTAATGGTTTTGTGTTCTGTTTCTGAAAGGCAAAATGGTATTCAAATACATGTGCATTGCAAAGATGTCTTTGTTCACACACTCCTGTTGCAGACATTGAAATAAACTGAAACTGTCATCCAGATGAAAAATTTGATTACTGGAGCCTTGCACATGCATTAACCCCCTGACTGCCACTAACGTATTACATACTGACCTGATGACATCACTGATGATGTCATCAACTGATGAGGAATAACCCTGATGTGCTGGCTTTTGCTATAACAGTCAAGAGAGTAATATCCCCAGACCATTTTCCCAGATTGGCTCTATCAGTTGTCTTTTCCATGTCATGATTTGCCCAATGGGGTTTTTCTTTAATTTTCTCTGGCAGTCAAGGGGTTAAACATAAACTCTTCTAGACCGGCTAATTCCAGCAGAATTTTCTATCTCTACCCTAGGAACTAGAATCCAAAGCATTTTAATATCCACTAGGGCGAAAAAGAGGGACCCAACCACAACATCAGTTGGTGATTAGTCAACAAGGAGGCAGGCCGGTGTGACAGGTTTAACATAGGCAGGATGCCTGGGTGTCCCAAGTGATGGACTGTAGTAGTAGTGGACACAGCCACTGACCGCTCAGTGTCCACCAACACAACAGGGCTGACCACTAACACTGCAGCCAGTGCTGAGGCATCCCAGATAGCAGCCCAGTGTGACAAAAGCCCAGACAGACAGCATCACACACAGAATTATAGTCCACTGCAACATATTGACTCTAGTTTATATATAACAAGTTTATAACAAAGATCTTTCTCAAATATGGATAACTCAAAAACACTGGGTAAAAAAGAAAATAAAAGGTTAACAATGAAGGCGGAAGTGGTGGTGGGTTGCATGATGAGTGAGCAAGATCGCGGAGAGCGGATGAATGATTGAGTGAGGCGTGAGAGCTACATATTTGTTTTAATGTAAATTTATGTTACATATTTTTATTTAATATTTTTATTTTGATATATTATATCTCATCTTATTTTACACAGTGGAAGACAAGTTTCCATGTGCGTTGTACAATGCCAATGGACAATAAAGAAACTTATGACTTATGACTTATGTCAAACTCAAAGAGCAGATAGTGCAAGAGAGTACAGCCAAGATTTGTTCTTCGCAATTTTTTATAATTATCATAAAAATGCTTTTTGTTATCACAAGCACTAGTGCTTCAAACCCAAAACAAATTTTTTTTACTATAATCTTCTGAGGGGAGAGGCTGATTCTCTAAAGACACTCTTGTCCAGATCTCCTAAGAGTTTCTTTACACCAATTACCTTGCATTAACACAAGTTGAACTTCTCTGTCAGTACAGTTACTTGACTGGGCTAAACTCCCCTTCTATATATATATATATATCCACAAAATTCTTACACTTTTTTTCCCCACAAAGTTTCGAGCAGAAGAATGTCACACTTTACAGATTTCCAAAAGTCCAAACAAATTCACAGTCACTAACAATAACAAGAAGATGCAAACCTCCATTACATAAGCGCACATGTGTCATGCTGCAAAAATAAAGAAAGGCAACAACTGAACAAGACACTCCTTCAAGATAAAGGCCAGAGAAGAGGGCAGTGGAGGTGGGGGGGGGGGGGGGGGGGGGGGGTTCGGATGGCCCACAAACTGAAAAAAGAAGACACATTACTTAGGATCCCATTATCGGGAAGGTCTGTCAACAGCAGGGTGCCTGCTTGTCAAGTGAATGGGGCAATTCATGGATGTGTCACTGTCACTGCAAGAATGACAGCCCCCTTAACACCTCCACTCTCACTCCCTGCTGTATGACACACTACCGGTGCAACAAAAACATAGTGTCTTCTTTGCCTATATCCACCATCCTGTTCGTTCAAATTAATACAGTGGAACCTCCCTTATAAGACCTCCTATTATAAGACTCCCTCCCATAAGACCTACTTCTCTGAGACATTGCCCTTCCTTGCAAGTATTAAAATTACCTCCCTTATAAGAGCTCATTTTGGATGATTTTTGAAGGTCTTATAAGGGAGGTTCCACTGTATCGTATGTCCTGCTCACAGACTCAAATGCAAGTATGCAGTGGAAAGCATGCATGTTTGCACATACACAGCGCAAGGTGCACTCAAACACAAATATGGTGAAATAAAAGACAGACAGAAAGACAGTTATTAAACACACACACACACACACACTCGTACACGCGCACATGCATACAAGCCATCACACACACAAACACTAAAGTACACAAACTCATTTAATCAAGTTCACAATAAGTACTCTCTCTCTCTCTCTCTCTCTCTCTCTCTCTCTCTCTCTCTCTCTCTCTCTCTCTCTCTCACACACACACACACACACACACACACACACATTACACAGACATTATCTCTCTCCCTCATTTACCACAGGGCTGGGTGTAAAAAAGTAGGTGTGACGTAAGTGTCCCGCGCGACCCCTCTTTCTTTATCTACACACACACACACACACACACACACACACACACCCCGGCCCCCTCCTCCCTCTGTCCGGCCGCCACGTTAATTGCCACCCACCATCTAAAGAACGCGAATAAGGCAATTATCTCTTTGAAGCAAGATCTATCTACCCATCACAAGAAAGTGACAACCACGGTTATCTCCCTTTGAAGATGGTTTTGCCTTTCCGAGCACGAGAAGGATTTGAATGTCGGCACATGATAAGGATGTAATAGGCGCGTGATTGTTCGGTACTAGTATGCATAAAATTATAGCATCATCTTGTGACGTGTCGACGGCTATAAACCAATGACCGGCTTTCATTGTTTGAAAGTGAAGGCTATAATTGGCGTAGTGAGAAAAAGTTTTTCACACAAGACGCTGAAACTGACTAGAGCAACACCTCTCCCAGCCAGAATAGCCCACCTAGTAAGTCTTATTGATGACTGGTGATTGAGACTGGTTGTTTGTTTGACCCTAGTTTTGATCTAGATCCTATGTTCAATGATGAATAAGGAGTAGATAGATATGTTATAGAAAAGAAGTGGTAAACATTCTGTTCTATTTATGTACACTGATTATTTGTGTGTGTGTGTGTTTTTGACTTGAACACTTTTGGTACCAGAACCGGAGTTTATGCCTACTAACCCTTTTGTCTATTTTTAGTAGGAAACCTATGGGCCGCAATCTTGCACTTTATGATACCATTCCTTTCCAGGTGTTGGATGGAGAGTGATGTTGGATTGATCACCTTTTATGTTTTACTGATCTCAGTTTGTTAACTGAAATTCAGTTTATTTATTAATTAGTGCTATTGTACAAGGGAAGCCTTCTAGCCGGTTGGGATTCACTAATTCCCTGCCGACTGAAGCCCCTTGTCTCTAAGCCATAGAGATCTACATCCACCTTCTCCTGTGATTATCAGCAGGGCATCGTGGGCCGGAAGATCATCCCGGACTCCACCAAGCACCAAGACGGGACCGCCGCCAAGACGACCCGCACCCAGAATCCGCGAGGAGACCACGCTTGAACCGTGCCATCCCGCGAAGCCGTAACCGGAACGACTGGGAGCTACTCTCATCTGACGAGCAAGCCCAGCCTCCCCAGCACCCGCCGATCACTACGGAGGAACTCAACCACAGCTAAGTCCCCCGGACTGCGCCAATCATTTGAACTTTCCTACGGACACTGAAGATAATTAGTAACCCTTCCGGCATGGGGCGAACCTTATAGAAAAACACAAGTCTTGTAAATCCTTTCGGATTTCATTGTTTTTTTATCCATATTTTGTTTTGGCGCCATTGAGCTGCTTTATTATTATTGTTGCATAATCTCATGCAGATTTTGGGAGTAAATAAAATACAAGTGTCAAATAATCCTGAACCCTTTGGTCAGACTGATGAGAGTGGGAGTCTTGTAATTTCATGTAAAACCCTACTTCTCTCTGTCTGCCATTTAGAGCAATTCAACCACTTGTATTTCTTACAACCATACGAGCCAGAACCCGGGCACAAATATAAATTTATTAGATGAAAAGGGGCCGGGAAAGTTGCTCATCTCCCATACCCTAGAGAAGTGGGCTAAAGGCAAATTTTCTAAAGTCTTCCCTAGGGACTTAGCCTTTTAACCCATTACCTCGTCACAGTAGGCATACTTATCTCATTACCCTGTATTAATAAAATTTTGTTCATTCGTTCTCTTTCTCTCTCTCTCTCTCTTCCAAGACCGATTCACAATTACCGGATAACATCAATTGCACTGTAATTAAGCTTTAGGTGACCGAAGAAATTACATTAACATAAACTATCCATTGTTTCATGACATACTTATCCTGAAGTATTCATTGTATGTTGATGCAACTCAATTTCTT
>CM065680.1:34378126-34450626 GCA_017654935.2 Phymorhynchus buccinoides | reverse complement strand
GGGAATTTATATAGCGCTCTTTCTCACATGAGCTCAGTGCGCTTTACATTGTCATTGATAACAAGAACATTAAAGGCAAAAAAATAATGAATTGTTAATAAGTAAAATAAACACAATGATTGCACGCACGCAATGTTCTCTTTCTTCCTCTCTCACACACGCACGCACACACACGCACACACACATATCTAAACAAACAACATCCCAAGAAAAAAATCAACATACCTGTCATCCAAGATATACCTCTTCAGACAGTTAACAAGAATGTGAACCACATTCCTAAAGTTGCATAAACTACTTACTATTCAAGATCCACCCGAAAGATAAACCAGCTTTCCTTCTAAGCACTAAAGCTTTTATCACCCCATACACCCCATACACACACAGATACCATTACACACACACACACACACACACACACACACACACACACACACACACACACACACACACACACACACACACACACACACCCTACAGTCAACAGGTCCTGGTTAATGCAGTGTCACAATCGACAAGAGATCGACTAAAACACTAGGCGTTCAAGACTGCACTTGGTCATCTCCAAACATGGAACACTCAATTTTCAGTAAAGTTTTATTTTTTTGTGACAGCTTAAGGTTTTGGTTAGGGTTAGGGTTAGGGCTAGAGTCAGTTTAATTTCAGATTGAATGGTTAAAAGATACACATTCTAAAGTTTCGCTGAAAACTGACATTGTCACGCGAAAGGAGTCACTTTCCATATTAGGAGATGACCAAGTGCAGCATTGAACATCTTGTGACTAAAACAGCCTCACACATATATACACACCTACAACAATCTAACTATCGCCTTACTTTTATTGACCACATTCTCCCACTTGTAATCTCTAGCAAAATGGGACACAAGCCTTGTAACAGGGTAACAGGGTCTATCTCCACCTGAATCTCTTTCTCCTTGACTAAGCTTTGTATTAGTAGTAGATTAGTATTGGAAAAGAAAGCTTGAGTATAACTTATTCAATAAGACAGTGAAAGACAGACTATCAAAGTAAGTACAAATTTAAGCAGGAGTAGTATTACAAGAAATGCCTTAAATTTAGGTGTCTCCAAGGGGCAGGCATGTCCTAGGCCGTTTGTCCTCATCTGTAGCTTTCCATTGGATTAAGCGCTCAACAACCATAATAATAAACTGGGGTCATTTACTTTTTTAGCTATTTATTACCTTTCACTATCACACAGGTAGTACGTTGTTACTATAATCAAAACCTTTAATCCTTTCACCGCCAACGTCGCATTTCTGCACCACAATGGTTTAACACCCATGTCACTAACAGGCATCAAATCAGGGCCTGTTATCTGAAGACCCTATTTTCGTAATTTTAGAAGGTAAGGATAGGCCTCACAGAGGAATTTGCAATATTGCAGAATGGTTTTTTCTCTACCCAGGTAATTGTAATGGTATTTTTTGGCTCAAAAATGGCTGGCGGTAAAAGGGTTAATGATTCTGCTGATTAAAAGGCCCCTGAATCAGAATCACTACACAGACTATCTTGATCATAGATAACCAAAGTCCTTATGAATCACTTTTTCATAATACAAACTATGGCTTAAATCTATCCAGTAGTTTAAATTGTGTCTCTCACATACAGGAAGATTTCTTGTTATCCTTTTTTCGGTAAAGGTCAAGATGTGCCACCCCCCCCTACCTATCTCGGTTAATTCTATTTTTCCGTTTTTGCCTTTCTTACCATACATAAAGCTGTATTTTAGGAACATTTTTAGCTAATAACCTTTTTGGAATACTAACCCTATCCCTAACCCTATCCCTAACCCTATCCCTAACCCTAACCCTATAAGACGGAAAAACGCAACGAACCACAACTGTGACAAATCGTGGTGTACTGCAGTACATAGTGGGGGGTAGGGTTAGGTTTAGGGCTAGGGTTAGGGCTAGGGTTAGTATTCCAAAAAGGTTATTAGCTAAAAAAAATCCTAAAATACAGCTTTATGTATGGTAAGAAAGGCAAAAACGGAAAAATAGAATTAACCGAGAAATGCAGGGGGGGTGGGACATCTTTACCTTTACCCTTTTTTCTGTAAGGAGTAACTTTTTCATGATACAAACTATGGCTTAAATCCATCCAGTAGTTTAAATTGTGTCTCACACACAGGAAGATTTCTTGTTATCCCTTTTTCTGTAAGGAGTAACATTCAAAATAGAAACCTTCTTCAATAAGACAAGGAAAGACGAACTGCAATAGTAAGCTAAAGCTAATAATAGAAGAAGTATAGATCTTGTGACAAGAGCGTGACGTGACGTCTAACACTACAGTCATAGCACTGTCAACAATTTTCTGTTGCCAAAGTTGTACTACAAGAATCCATGATAGAGGAGTATAATATTAGGTCAAACATCAATCGTTCATACGCACACCTGTGAAAGGAAACTTTACATGAGTAAGGCTCTTCCCCACAGCTGTTGTTATTTTCAAACATGAAACACCTACATAAACAGAATACTTCAAAGGCAGCAGAATGGGGAAGAAGGTGGATGAGAGGTTTATGAAGCACCAATCACACACTAACACACATACACACTGAAGCAGCATAGAAGCTGGCATGCACATATGCATGCGTGAACCCACACACACACGCATGCATGCATGCATGTACGTGTACGCACATGCACACACACACACACTGAAGCAGCATAGATGCTGGCATGCACATTTGCGTGCGCGCACACACACACACATGCACACACACACTGAAGCAGCATAGTCTTTAGATGCTGGCATGCACGATTGCGTGTGCACACACACACAGACACACACACTGAAGCAGCATAGCCATAGATGCTGGCATGCACGATTGTGTGCGCGCACACACACACACTGAAGCAGCATAGATGCTGGCATGCATGAGCACGCACACACACACACACACACACACACACACACACACAAACACACACACACATACAAACACACACACACACACACACATACACACACACACACAAACTCTCACACACACACACACACACACACACACACACACACACACACACACACACACACACACACACACACACACACAGTGGGCACAAGAAGGTATGGGTCGCTGGGCCAGTCTGATTTCAATCCTTTCTATGTTTCAACATGGGGTTTTTACTGAGTGATAATCATCGATAAAGGATAAGATTTTGTCTTGACGACAGGTAAGATTTGTCATGGGAACACAACTTTTGACGAGCGAGGTCTTGTCTATGTACTGAGATTTGTTTGTGTGTGGAGGGGGGGGGGGGGGGGGTGATCATCAGCTCATTAAAAACTTTAACATAGCAATGTTCTCAGAAACTACAAATAATAGCATTGTTAGAAATCACATTGTGTCTGCAGTGACTGCTTTATTTAAAAGTCATTAGAACAAGTTGGTTGGAAATAAGTTTTTATTTTAGCTTCAGGGGTTTATTTAAATTCCTGAGTACAAAAGGTCATTCCTCTATTCCTCTACAGCAATTTTATTTTAAATGCCCCAAATAGTCTGTTGACTCAGAAGGCTTAAAATCTCTATTTTTCTCTCTCTCCTCTACAGCAAGTCATGGTTAATGAGTCATAAAGAAATGATGTGATTTTGTTTTTGTTTTTTAAATGTCAAGGTTTGGTCTAGGCCCTAAGGAAAAAGCATAATAAATGTACTGCATTAGAATGAACTGTCTGAATGACAAGTTTGTGAAGAATTATGTGGCACGTCGTTTTTTGGTTGTTCTTTTATTGTATCCATTAACAATATTTTCATTTCACACACACACACACGTACACACACACACACACGCGCGCACGCACACACATGCGCGCGCGCGCACACACACACACACACACACACTGAGCGAGTCATTGCGGGCTTATGCCCCTTGGTGGGTTTTTTTATGTTCTTGGTGGACCGTTGCATCTCAACCAACAAGAGGGGAGTACATGCAACTATTTTTCTGCATGCATTACTTTAACAGCAGAAACAGTAATAAAAGCTCTAAAAACAGACAAACACATGGCAGGGTGCTTGGTAGTGAATGTCTTTGCATTTGGTGGGAGTGTGGAGTGATGTCTGGGACGAATGTATATCACCCATGGTGCTAGAAGTGTTAACCATCATAACTGCCAACACAGTACTGTTTTCTGGACTCAGTTAATAGATTTGATCAAATCAAAATTAATTTTAAAGTTAGTACAGTATTGAAAATTATACCCTGCTTTAGAGAGCGGCGCTTAACTTCTTGTGCCTAGTACAAAGGCAGTAGTACACTGACATACACGCAGAAACACTGAGAGGGAGTGAATGGGTCTGGGGTAAAAGGGGATTACAGCTGTCTGTACCCATACAACAGGGACACATTTCAATTCCTACCATAGCCAGCACATGAATTCCAATATAGCCCAGCCCAAGGGCACTGGGCCATACCATTACCAAACTGTGGCCAACAACAACATAGATAATTAGTTTGACGGACTGACGGGCAGACTGACCGACTGACCAGATATAGGGAGGAAAGAGGGCTAGGGGCAGGGAGGGGGGAGCAGACAACGCCAGCAATGGCAAGACAAAGTTAATCCTATCAAGTCGATCTGTCAACAAGACCCAATTCGAAACGCCACTAGTGCCACACAGTGGCTACAGAATGATATTTGTCACAATGCCCTTGATTCCATGCCATTTTTGTGATCCATCTACGTCCCCCAGATTTTACTCATCATCACTTTCGCAACGCCCTGAACGCCCTAACCCCCACACTGTACCACCTCTGAGGTAATACATTTTTTTTTCCCCTCATAAGTTTCAGTGACTGGGTTCAATGCTGGGCGACAGCAGTTTTTTCTGCTCACCTTTGGCTTCCACTAGACATTATGGTTTCAACACCAAATCTTAAGGAACAGGCAAAAAAACAGAGGACCTGATTGCTCATGCATTTTGGACACATTACAGAGTACCTTTAGAACACATGTCAACACATGCCAAGCTTTGGAACAAACTTACTATAAAAAAAAAACGGAAGCCAAATTTTCGGGCACTCCAGAAAAAGTCTGGTGGATGCCAGGAAGAAAGTGCCCCTTTATAGGTATGAATGTACCCCCTGTGGGGATGCGGGGGTGTCTTCCATACACTAGTTCCCCCAGCTTCTGGAAGTTCTGTGCTTGTAACTTCCTGTCTCTCTTTGACTCTGCCTTTTTCCTTGTTTTGTATCGTCTGATGTATTATCTTTACTAGCAATCGCCCCGTGGCAGTTAACTCCCGTGGCAGTTTTAACCCCATGGCAGTTTTAACCCTGTGGCAGCTATATCTCCTCCCTACACCTACCCCCTCCCCACATTTACTTGCTCGGGGACTTATCTGCCACTCGGCGACACACTTGTTTGCTATTGTGGCTTTCAACAGACAGCCAGTCTCAAACACACGAAAGTGAAACTTTCGGTTTTACATTTCCAAGAAGAAGGCAGCATTTCACCTTCCAAGAAAATGGATCACAAATGTGTAAGGTCTTTCATTTCAGGGGGGGGGGGGGGGGGGGGGGGGGGCGGCACATCTTGACCTATCGCAGAAAGAGTGTTTCATAATCACTAGCACAACGCCGAGTACCAGTAATGCCTAGTAACGGTAACGCCTAGTAATGGTAATGCCAAGTACTGGTAACGCTGAGTACAGCAAATTTGAAGCAATTCGGTTAAGAAACGGCGGAGTTATAAGGCCCCGTTTCCCATTGGCGCTGCTGTGAGAGTGACGCGCTCTCCATAGTAACGGTAACGCCTAGTAATGGTAACGCATAGTAACAGTAATGCCAAGTACTGGTAACGCTGAGTACAGCAAATTTGAAGCGATTCGGTTAAGAAAAGGCGGCGTTATAAGGCCCCGTTTCCCGTTGGTGCTGCTCTGAGAGTGACGCGCTCACCCGATTCTCGTCAAATTTCCTGCCATGCTTTGCCACGGCCATAGCAAGCCTGACAGCAAATTTGAAGCGATTCAGTTAAGAAACGGCGGAGTTATTCGTGAAAAGGTGAAGCGGTGTATAGCGCGCGCGTTTCTGAACTGATTCGCTTCCGGTTTGGCACACCGATAGGCACCGTCCCCGGTCATCTACCTGCCAAATTCAAAGGCAATCGGCCCAGAAACGCCGGAGATACGGGCGCCGAGAGCGAAACTGCGCAAATGACACGGCCGCCTCGGTTGCCGTTGCGATCGCCCGGTTAGGGCTCACAGCAAATTTGAAGTGATTCAGTCGAAAAAACGGCGGAGTTATAAGGCCCGTTTTGTGTTTCAGACACACGGATGGACACTTGGCTTTTTACTATATGATGACTTTTTTGCCCATTCGCCTGCCTTTTTTTCCAAAAAAAATCTTCCATAATAGTTTTCTCCTTTGAGCTCCTCCGAAATCGGAATGCGTCGGCTAATTGCAGCGAGGAGACCAGTTAAAACTGGATAACGGACACATACGTACCCATTGTGCCCTTATGGCCTGGGAACGCAGAAGAAGAAGAATGCATTATGCCAGTCAGTCGTTTTCGACTATGACTGCCAGACAGCAGAGGGTGCAGAAGCTATTCTGGTGAGCTGGGCTACAATTTTTTTTATAGTGGAGATGCCTTCAAAAAACGTGAAACCAAACTTTTGGGCACTCCAAAAAGTCTTGTGTACGCCGGAAAGAAAGTGGCCCTTTATCATAATCAGCACACACAAAAAAACCTGGTGGTGCAGCACTAGCAGTAATGTACTCTCCACTTGAAAGCAGCTCGAATTTCACATTGGTGATTCTCTGTGACAATTTAGGTATAAAGTGCAATACAACGCAATACAATACATTATAACTGCCTCCTTTGTTTAGTTTTCACTACCACATACAAACTGACACCCATAAATAGTATTAGTACTTAGGTATTTTACTTATAAAACCAAGTGCATACAAGTACAATCACAAGCACACACACACACACACACACACACACACACACACACACACACACACACACACACACAGAGAAACAGCGTGCACTGCAAAAAAAGAACTACAGATGTTCAAAGAATATATTTCCATCTTCTTCCAAAGACTTATCACTTGGCCTTATTTATTTATTAGTGGCACTTAAGAACCTCTCTTTGAAGATTTATAAATACACTTTGCAACAATACTCTTAACTGCTGACATCACGAGCATTCTAACAACTGAAAATGTCAATGTGCATTTTAGGATCAGTTATCGACCGGTAGTTTTTTTCACTTGTTTCACTTTCAGTCATGAATGCATACATGTACATGTATGAACAGGAACTTTCCCTGAAACCAAAAAAGACAATGCATGCTCAGGCTGAATCATAAGTTAACCATCTACAATGCATGTAATATGCATACTATCTCAAACACGCACACACACACACACACACGCACACACACACACACACACACACACACACACACACACACACACACACACACACACACACACACCACACACACACACACACACACACACACACACACACACACACACACACACACACGTATGCACGCATGCACGCCTACACACACCATGTCCAAATAGACCTTAGTCCACATTAAAAAAATTATTGTTTCCCCAAAAATTTGAAATACAAAGATTGCCAACGTCTAGTAACGCTGCGTACGCAACTGAAAAGAAGTAAAAGACAAAAATGATAACATAATAGCAGACTAAAGACTGATAAAGCCTCACTAATGTGCCACACATGTTATGTTATACTATGCTGGTTTGGAAACAGAAAAAAACAATAAAGTTTCTTCACTGCTGACATATCTATGTTGGATGTGAGCAGAATAAGTAAACAAAGCTGTCTCTGAGTCTGAGTACTGAAAAAGTCCCAGTGCTACCACAATAATTACGGTACTCGACAAGGCAGGTGAAATACCACGGTACCAAATTTGAAGTGATTCTGTGCAGTGGTTCACAAGACAGCGAAACAAAGAAACAAAATGACATATAGACACGAACAATCACAAACCCCCACCGCTCTGCATGGAGACCGTAAGCTATTGATCAAAAGACATTAGAGCATAAAATAATAGATCCACACGAGATAGAAGTTTTAGAGAGGATCACAATTTACAAATGCTATGATGAAACATCACGCTTTTTTGTGAATGAAATCTATCAAACAGCAATCAAAAAGATGCACACTGAATGACAGACAAGATCCATCGACATGAATGAATCCTCAAGCAGATTGTTATCTCTACAGCTTTCAATTTTTTTAAAAGATTGGCTAAAAGTCTATTTTTAAAAAAGTCTGGTCTTGTTCGCTCTCACTTGCTCTCATGCTGAGGGGAGTTGTTGCACATTCGGCAAAACAAGAAGTGGACATGGACATGGCCTCAAGGCAAAGATTGTGAAGCACGCAAGCATACTCATACAAATTACCGGTACATGAACTGCAAAACTGCCAACCATGACAAATAATATTCACTTGCATTTCCCATTATTAAAGTAACACTGTCAATGTCCATCTTAAACCTTTAATCAATCTCTCTCTCTCTCTCTCTCTCTCTCTCTCTCTCTCTCTCTCTCTCTCTCTCTCTCTCTCTCTCTCTCTCTTCTCTCTCTCTAACTCTCCTCTCTCTCTCTCTCTCTCTCTCTGAGTCTCTCTCTCTCTCTGAGTCTCTCTCTCTCTCTCTCTCTCTCTCTCTCTCTCTCTCTCTCTCTCTCTCTCTCTCTCTCTCTCTCTCTGTGTTGCTTATTGCATTACTCAGGGTAAATAAAAGTTTGTTCGTTCATCCCCACTCCAGAGTCCAGTCTCTCTCTCTCTCTCTCTCTCTCTCTCTCTCTCTCTCTCTCTCTCTCTCTCTCTCTCTCTCTCTCTCTCTCTCTCACTCACTCACTCACTCACTCACTCACTCACTCACTCACTCACTCACTCACTCACTCACTCACTCACTCACTCACTCTCACTCACTCACTCACTCACTCACTCACTCACTCACTCACTCACTCACTCACTCACTCACTCGCACGCACGCACTCACTCACGCACTCACGCACACGCACGCACGCACCACACACACACACACACACACACACACACACACACACACACACACAGAGACACACACACACACACATGTATACACACACAAACATGCACGCACCTACACGCACATATGCGAAAGCCGCATGTCCATCGCCATGCACAAGTAAAAGAACATGATGGGGACTAATTTTCTTCATATTATTATTACTAGAGAATCAATTAAAACAAACTTCTGCTTCTGCTTTCATAGTCGATAGGGCCACATCATGGCATAGTCATCCACGAAACTAGGGGAGAGCACGCCCTAATCAAAAGGGTTTTTTACCTGGCCAGCCAGAGCATGTTCCGCGTGCGACCATCATGATGCCAAGTCCTGCTGCAACCTATCTTTCTAACTAATTTTGTTTCTCTTCTCTGTACTATCATAGGGGATGGGGATACAGGTGGGGGAAGGGATATCATAAATATATATATATCAATTACACATAAAAGACACACAGCACAGCATTCCACACACACACACACACACACACACACACACACACACACACACACGCACGCACGCACACACGCACGCACGCACACACGCACGCACGCACACACGCACGCTCGCATGCACGCACGCACACATTCTCTAAAGAAAGGGAGGTGGAGAGAAAAAAGCCCTAGGAGGAAGTGAAAATATAGAAGCAGCCCTTTACTGAAACCCCCATTAATTTCCTTGCTAATCCTCTTTACAGCCCCTTCACACAGCCAAGGAACCTGCCAGGCCTCTTCAAAACAAGTGCTTCAAAGCATAAACACCATAACCTCCACTCACTCCCCACCCACTCCCACACCATCACCACCATCTACACCTCAGTTCTTGTCAAATTGATTAGGAAAGCAAAAAAGGTAGTTCAATGGTGCTGTAGATAATTTTCAAACTATAAACATTTCAGATTATTTTCGACAAGATTATAAAGCTTTATCCATGAGCAAAGGAAACAAGATGGCAAGTCATACTAATGCTCCCCTAGGAAAACTGATAATAGGTTAAAACTAAAATGCACAAGAAGAGTCTGAAACTGAAAGACATGGAAAGATGCATTTCAATCTAAGCCATTTATGTCATTGCATGTTGAGATTATGATTTCATCCCATAACATTTATCACCTTAAATCAAATCACCTCAAATCAAACATAGTGTGAGTAATTGGCCCCAAAAAATGCAAATCAAATCAAGCTGTTTTAACAGTTGATGCTCCTCCAATCATACACTCTTGACAGCCCTAGCTTAAGTTTAACTAAGAGCCGTGATGTTATCAAATAAAATAAACAAAACTGCTTATTTACAAAGATGAATACTACCCACATACCTAGCACACAGATTTGAGAACTCATAAAGTGTGCAGACAAAAGTTAGCAATATGCTAAATTTCAAATCCCAGCATGCAAACAGAATGAAGTTCACAAAGACAGCGCACTGAACAGCCAGCTCAACAGATGTACTTAATTCAAAAGAACTTCACACAAAAAAGTGTTACCTATTTCAGCCAGCGCAAAGCATCATCCAATTTTCCCCAACACGAAGCTGTAATGTCACGGCATCAATAATAGCAAATGTCACAATTCCCTCAAAGAGTGACGTCAATGCAGATTATGGGCTTTAGCTTCTCTGGCCTCATTGATTATCCGAGACAATGAATTGCTGCAAAAACGACTTGCTGATGCAAAGGTCAACACTAACAAGATCACACAAAGTTCCTTTAAAGTCTTTCAAGTTTTTGTCCAGTCTAGTTAGATTAGACTGTGCTGCTCCCTTTTTCTCTTAGATGTCCTTAATGATAGCGCAGTGTCATGTAATGAAATGTACTGTAATGCAATGTAAATGAATAGAAAAGGGAGTTTGTAGAAAAGAGAGTTTGAGCAAATACACTTTCCAACTCTGGATCCATGTTATTTGTTTAGAGTCAAAGAATTAAGAGAGTGTGTGCATGCATGTGTGTGTGTGTGTGTGTGTGTGTGCGCGCATGCGTGCGTGTGTGCGTACGTACGTGCGTGCGTGTGTGTGTGCGCATGTGCGTGTGCGTGAAAATAGGAAAAATTCAAGGGTGCCTTTCAACCCTGATCATGATAATACTGTGGAATCTCCCTTATAAGACACCCCCACCCCACCCCTAAAAAGTATAAGACTCCCTTCCACAACCTACTTCTCTGAGACAATCCCCTTCTTTGCATTAAAATTACCTCCCTTATACAACTCCCTCCCACGGAGGTTCCACTGTGCCACAAAAGATCATTTGTGCAAAGCAAGCACATTGTAATAAACAAATAGGCCTAATGTATGCAAGCAAATATTGTTGTTGTGCGACTGTTAGTGTTACTGTTGTAAACAAATTATACCACAAAACACTACCAACCCTCCATGCACTGTACAAATGTGGCTTGAAAATGCTTTATAGCTTAAAATGCCACTATTGGATCCACTGCCAACTCTTTATGCACTGACTTTCCTGCTCTTTACATGTTGGGTTCAGGGAGTAGCTACACTACTAGGTTTACTTGCATCCCTTTAATAATTAGAGGATCACCTCAGTGGTCGGCTCTTTCTACCCACATGTATTACATTTTTCAAATCGCAATTTCCGCATTTTAATAACTTCTCTATTTTGCCCAAAATGTTCTTCATTTTTCTTTTTACCTTGTGCTGGTTTGCTTAAATTGTGGACTTTTCGGCCTAGTGCAGAGAAGACACCATTCTTTTATTAGAAATGTCTTCCTGTTGAGGTTGATCCACAAGATAGTGTTTGTTAGCAGATATACATACTGACGAGAATTCCATAATTCGAAAGAGATCTCTCTATGTACCATGCTCATACACTATCTGTCCCCCATTGGGACACAAAGTAAACCAGCACAATCTTTTACTTTTATTTTATTCTTTTCACAGCACAGAGCTACCTTCAAAAAGTATACACAGTGGTGTTTGTGGTTTCTTTGATCAAATGTTAGTGTTACTGTGTTAGTGTTAGGTTTTTATTGAAGAACTATCATAGATTAAGTTCTATAATAAAACTAGCCTATACAAAATAAAATAAATTTTATAAGTTTCACTCAGTAAAAATTTAGGCTCACCTCGGAGCTTTCAGGGGTGTCAAGTTATGGCGAATGTTAGTAGGTCTACAAGTACAACATTAATTTTTGCTTCAAATTCAATGCCAGTTACACAGCATCCCTCCACTTCTTCTTCTTCTGCGTTCCCAGGCCAAATGGCCATAATGGGTAAGGTACATATGTTTCCGGTTTTCAGTTTTCACTGGTCTCCCCGCTGCGCACAGCTGACACATTCCGATTTCGGAGGAGCTCAAAGGATAAAAATTATTTGGAGGATTTTTTGAAAAAAAGGCAGGAGAATGGGCCAATAAGTCAGAGACAGTACCAGTAGATGATATTGATAGAAAGCAAAGGGAAAAGGCAGAGTCACAGAGAGTGGCAGATTAGGGAAAGCTTCAACTAGCACAAAACTTCCAGAAGATGGGGGAACTATTTTTATGAACCACACACACACACACACACACACACACACACACACACGTGTATGTATTTGTATATATGTATATGTATTTATATGTGTATGTATTTGTATATATGTATATGTATTTATATGTGTATGTATTTGTATATATGTATTTGAGCGTATAGATGTTTGTTTATGAGAGAGAGAGAGAGAGAGAGAGAGAGAGAGAGAGAGAGAGAGAGAGAGAGAGAGAGAGAGAGAGTGTGTGTGTGTGTGTGTGTGTGTATACGAGTACTCGGGTGTGTGCGTACATGAACTTATTAATGTCTTTGTTGTTTGGTTTGGTTTGGTTTGTGTCTGTGTGTGTGTGTGGGTGGTGGTGGGGGGGGAGGGGTGTTTTCATGTTTATTTCCTTCTTTAACTGTTGTGTTATAGATGGCTTGATGTAAAAAAGCAAACCATTATTGCTTATTCAATGTTCCATCTGAAAATAAAAAATTTGACTTTGACTTTGACACGGAATCCCCACGGGGAGAGACTCATGGAAGGGGCGGGGTTGTCCAGCTCCCCGTATGGACTCCACTGAGCCCAGGCGCCTCGTCCTACAGACCTTCCCACTTACAATGAAAGTTGTCATTTTCAGTGTTAACAATCGTTGATTACCAGCCACGAGCTAAGAGCAAGTGAAGCTGGTAATGACCAGTGAATTCTATTCCTGATCTATCCATCTGACTATGCTATTAGCACGATAATGTTTGAACGGAAGAACCTACGACGCTCAAATTTTGCATGCGGATAGGTACTAAGGTTATCTCAGCCAAGTTCGAAAATGAATGTCATAGGTCAAAGGTCAAGGTCACTGGAGCCGAAAATGCTGCCAGGCACCTGGCTCAATAACGTTTGAACGGAGGACCTAGGAGTAGGACGCTCATATTTTGCGTACAGATCTATAGGTACTTACAATATCTAGGCCTCGTTCGAAAATGAAGGTCATTGGTCAAAGGTCAAGATCACTGGAGCACCTGGTTAATATAACTCTCTCCTCTTCTTCCGATGGTTCTTCCATTTGTGGATGTTTTATTGTTTATCTTTATTCATTTCATACCATTAATTTATGTCATCCATACCACCAGCACACATGGCCTACTCATACCAACTAGTGGGATGGGCTTTAACATGTGAGCAAAATCTTGTGCATGCGTTCGCACACGGGACCTCTGTTTTTAAAGTCTCATCCGAAGGACTTTTTCCCCAACTGACGTCAGGTACCCATTTACACCTGGGTGGTGTTAGGAAAATATGAGTAAAGTGCCTTTCCCAAGTACCCACCACTGCGACCGGAGCTGGGTTCAAACCTACAAAGTCACAAACCTGACAGATTACGAGCTAGCGATTCTCTCTCTCTCTCTCTCTTTATTTCGCCTTTAAAGAAATAACAGTTCCGGTAAAGGTAAAGATGTGCCACCCCCCCTGCATTTCTCGGTTAATTCTATTTTTCCGTTTTTGCCTTTCTTACCATACATAAAGCTGTATTTTAGGAACATTTTAGGTAATAACCTTTTTGGAATACTAACCCTATCCCTAACCCTAGCCCTAAACCTAACCCTACCCCCCACTATGTACTGCAGTACACCGCGATTTGTCACAGTTGTGGTTCGTTGCGTTTTTCCGTCTTATAGGGTGGGGGGTAGGGTTAGGCTTAGGGCTAGGGTTAGGGATAGGGTTAGTATTCCAAAAAGGTTATTGGCTAAAAATGTTCCTAAAATACAGCTTTATGTGTACACGGTAAGAAAGGCAATAACGGAAAAATACAATTAACCGAGAAATGTAGGGGGGGTGGCACATCTTGACCTTTACCAACAGTTCCTTACCAGCCGTGCAGCGAACCACTGCAGCCAAAGATGCTACCGCGTGGCTGGTGATCTAGCGTTTTAACGCTCTATTTGAATTAACGGTTGCTTTTCCTCGTTTGAGAGAGAAGTAGAGGGACTGTCAGAAAATCATTCAAGGAAAACAACAATAAAAATGCAGTGACGTCGACCCGCTAAGCTAAACATTCGCGGTCCGGGGCGATTGGTCAACACAAGACTGTGAACGAGCTAACTGATTCTGATGGCAAGTGTCGTGACTGTCACATCATATTCACACTCACAGTGACACTGACAGTGAGTGCGTCATAACACTGATAAAAATTCCAACAAGAAACAAGAAACAGACAGAACTGTCGCGATTAATCTACCCATCTGTGCAGGCAGTTCGAATGAAGAAAACAGAAGAGTACAAGGCTTGTGACAGAACAGAAGCAAAGACACCCACCTTTTTTTATCAAAGATATTGAAGGCTTCCACTGCAGTCCAAACACGACCAAACCATTGACCTGACAGGTTGCAGACGAGGCGGCGACCTCGCTTTCACTTTAAACCGGAAGTCACATCTACTTTCAGTTTCTCTGCAGAGCAGACCAAGGCCACATTTGGTTGAGTCTTCTTCTTCTTTCCTCTTCCCTCTTCTTCATTTTCTTCTTGACTTTGCGTGGCCACAATCAACACTGATTATTTTGCCACGGAACCGGGGAGGTTCAAGACCACTTTTGCCGGAAGAAATTAAAGGCTCAAGGCCTGAGAAGAAATAATACAACAGAGAGAGCACAGATACAAAAACTAGGAAACTGTTGATCCGTTGGGTTGTTGGAAGAGGGGAGGAGGGGGTGGGGGAAGAGGGGGGGCCAAGGGGGGGATGGGAGAGGGGGGGAAGGGAGGGGGGGGGGGGCTGTTGGTGCTTGTTAGTCTGACGACCCCAGAGTGGGGCCATCAGACGTGGCGGCTCAGTGCAGCAGGAGGGTTTTCCAGTCAGAAGCTCCCAGACTCTAGTGGTTCTGTTCATAAACTTCCACCTTTACGCCTAATAAAACACAATGCTACACTTTATGGAACCACCAAAAAGGGCCGTACTGCCCAGAACAATAAATGATGGGATATAAAGCTCTGCATAATCCTACTGAGTGGGCACAGCTTTCTGAAATAAGCTCAGTTTTCTTTCACTCGATAAAAACTTGCAGAATTTCAGTTAATAAAGAACTGAAAAGAATAGTAACTAGCTACACATCACACGCGCGCACATACACCTTCACCTTTCATTCCCCGCGCTCACCGGTCTTCATTCAGACCATTTATAGCGCACAGGATGCGTGCCATGTGAATTTGTGTCATCCATCCCACCGGCACACACGGCATACTACTCGTACCGAATAGTGGGATGGGCTTTAACGTGTGCGCAAGATCTTGTGCATGCGTTCGCACACGGGACCTCGGTCAGTTTTTAAAAAGTCTCATCCGAAGGACTTTTCCCCCCAACTGACGTCAGGTACCCATTTACACCTGGGTGGAGTGAGGAAAATAGGAGTAAAGTGCCTTTCCCAAGGACACACCACGTACTGCATGTGAACCGAGCTGGGTTCGAACCCGCGCATATTCGCAAACCTGATCGACGGATTACGAGCTAGCGACTCGGACTTACCAACTGAGCTACAGCGACTCGCACGCACACACAGACAATAGATGTGACACACACTCGTGGCACACACACACACACACACACACACACACACACACACACACACACACACACACACACACACACATACACACACACACACACACACACACACACACACACACACACACACACACACACACACACACACACACACACACACACACACACACAGAGCTATTGTCTGAATCACTTTTAGTGGAAGGACGTTAAGCTGAAGAACAACACATGCACACAGCTCTAATTTTGAACACTACACCGTGGGGATACCGGGGGGATCTTTCGTATAAATAGTTCCCCCACCTTCTGGAAATTCTGTGCTTATAACTTTAATCTGTCACTCTCTATGAGTCTGCATTATTCCTTGCATTGTCATCTACTATGTTTCTGTCTTATTGGTCCATTCTCCTGACTCATTCAAGAAACTGTTACATATTTTCTTTGTATTGAAGCGATTATATTAATATTATTAACTGACTTTTGATATTAGGATGTTACACAAAAGTTTCTATACCGGGTGTTCAAAACGTTTTGAGCCTAACTATGAAGAGGTTAAGCTACATCAACAAACTTTGGCACATGTATGCAACTGCCTTTTAAATAATAACAGACACGTTTTTGAAGGTGACGTCATCAGGTGACGTCATTGTACTTCATAGTGTCTTACCCTGAGGGAAATGGATACATTTTGGTACTATAACTTTATATTTTTTTCTGCACAAGAAAGGCTTAAACACATGATACATGCATGAGGATTTGGTAGGTACTTATTATGAGTATGCTCTTTCATAGTCTTTCATGCTCTTTCATAGGTGATGAGCTGAGTTAAAGTGGGGAAAAGAAAGCTTAAAGTTGACCACCAAGTCAGAAGTTATGTCTGCATAGCTTAACCCTTTCGTAGTTAGGCTCAAAACGTTTTGAACACCCGGTATTATACTGTGGACTTTCACTTTTAGAAAAGTATCTTTGTTTATAAAGTCAAACAATCGTTTTACGTATTGCATAGCGGCTCAGGATTTGCTTCGGTTTTGTGTGTGTGCATGGCTGCCTGCCCCCTGTTGCAGTTCCCAGGGACAAATTGCTTAAAAACCAGGTACAGAGACTTTTTTCCATCTCCAACTAAATAAATAGTAATGTGCCATATGGCTACGGCCGGGAGGACGTAAAGCTAAGTTTCGCCTTTTTTCCATGGACAAACATCGTGATGGCATGCATCAGGGTCAAAACGAACATTAACTTTTGATTATTTCCTGATGTAGCTAAATTTCTGCGACTCAGGGTTGTTCTGGCTATGTGTAACCATC
Organism: Phymorhynchus buccinoides; assembly: GCA_017654935.2. Classification (NCBI taxonomy): domain Eukaryota; kingdom Metazoa; phylum Mollusca; class Gastropoda; order Neogastropoda; family Raphitomidae; genus Phymorhynchus; species Phymorhynchus buccinoides. Next base: position 34,433,239 of record CM065680.1, on the reverse strand, counting down.
AGGACGTTTAAAGTGGGGCTGTGTGTGTCTTAAAAGTTAATATATGTGTTTGAATATGGGTGCTTTCAGTTTGATTGGAAGTTGTGTGAAATAATGAAAAGAAAGGATCTCTCGCCGTATGTGTGTAGTGCGCGCGCGCGCGCGCGTGTGGTGTGTTTACTTGTTGGCGTATATACACAATTCAGTCGTACGTTCGTACATACAAATAAACAAATTCTAAGCTTTCACGCAGCACAGAGCGCGCGCATGCAGAGACAGAGAGAGATTCCTCATCCGCACACGAGAGAGAGACAGTAGTGTTCAGAGAATAGATGGGTTTTCAGGTTGGTTTTGAAAACTGACAGGGAGTTGGAATGTCTGAGAGACAGAGGGAGTTTGTTCCAAGTAGCTGGGGCCTGAAAAGAAAAGGAGAGCGCGCGCGCGCGCGAGTATATAGCAACAATTCAGGGCCGGTTTAATATTAATTTGTTTTTCTATTGATTTGTACACCACTACAGGATTGTGGGCTGCTTTAATTCGGCGCTTTGAACACGTTCCTGTTCATAATCTTATCATCATATATCCGAACGACGTAGAGTAATGCATCGTTTTTTCGTGGTAGGCCTATTAGACGATTAAGAGGGACTGTAGGAGAGAGGAGACATTTATTTGTTTGAGAGTGTATAATTTTGTTGTGAGACTGCTACACCTATCTGTATTGTTAAAAAAATCGGGTCTTTACTGGTGTTGCACTGCCTCCGGGCATTGAGAGAGATGGTTTGGTTGGAACGTCTGTTGTGCCAAATATTTGCTTCATTCCAAAGAAAAATCAGGACGTTTAAAGTGGGGCTGTGTGTGTCTTAAAAGTTAATATATGTGTTTGAATATGGGTGCTTTCAGTTTGATTGGAAGTTGTGTGAAATAATTTCAGTCCAAATAAACAAATTCTAAGCTTTCACGCAGCAAGAGAGAGAGAGAGAGAGAGAGGAGAGAGAGAGGAGAGAGAGAGAGAGAGAGAGAGAGAGAGAGAGAGAGAGAGAGAGAGAGAGAGAGAGAGAAAATGACAAATGAATTATTTAATGTCATCAGCAAGGTACATGCTATTTGACATGGGGGTACATAAAGTTGAAAGAAAAAAAAAAAAAAAAAAAAAAAAGATTTGTTGTAACAAACAAAACATGAAAATTAATTTCATTTTAAGCAATAAATCAAAGCTCATGCGACCAACAGTTCTTATTAGTCAAAGTGTCAGAACACTACAAAATTTAACTAATGGTATCAAGCTTCTTTTTTCAGATATTATTAGCTTCAGCAACAAACCTTGCCATAGAATTTAAATAGTCTATTCTGTTTGTTTTTAACAGAGCTGCTAAATCCCGTCTTTCTACTAACGGTGATCTAAATACATTGCATTTCTCACGCACAGCTTTCTTTATATGCTTTACAATAAAATAAAAAATGTTGTTCATCCTCTGTATCATTTGAAGAACACATAGGACACTTCATATCAGGCAGTGTTTCAGTATTATACCAGCGCTGGCTTGCTTGGAGTTCAAGCGTTTTCGTTCTAAAACGGGCTAAAGAATCCCTGTACCATTTTCGTGTTATAACTAACAAATATTTTTCACACTGTAAATCGCTATTAGAGAGAGAGAGAGAGAGAGAGAGAGAGAGAGAGAGAGAGAGAGAGAGAGAGAGAGAGAGATTGTGTTCATGTACATTTATAGCACGCGCATGTGCGTGTGTCTGTGTGTGTTAGAGAAAGATGGGGGGGGGGGAAGGGGGGGTTAAGAAAAAGATAGAAAGGAAATGAATACAGGAGTCTCTTTTTTTTTTAAAAAGAAGTTTACAAACAGATCGAAGGAAAGAGCCCATTGAGGAAACAAGTCCCTCATCAATGCTGCTGAAGTTTGTCTTGGCAAGTTGGCGTATTCCTTTTCAGGAGTGAGAAGAACACTTCCAAACGAGTCGTAATTTAATTTTAGGGAGTTGTCTCTCCCGCCCTAGCGTGAAATGGTCTTCCCCACCTGTTGTGTTGAAAGTGTTGGTTATTAGCAACCACCCGACTCTTCAAATAAAGCTCGGTGTCCATCAGTGTAGTAGGTACTACACAACATGTTTGACAATCGTTTGACAAATGGCACCACGCCTTGTTATTGTTGACTTGCTGACAGGTTATGCACACAAGCAGGTCTTCTTCTTTTGGTCTCCCTTCTAAGACCCAAACAACATGGGCAACAGCAGACCAAATGCGTAAACAACGCACGCCAGTAGGTGCGAATGACATGGCAGCAGGTGTGAAAAATACTCAGACTGAAACAAAACAGATACTTTGTATTAGCCAGCACACGAGAAGTATAGCCCTATCCTACAACCAAGTAAGAAAGTTCGGACGAGTGATGTCCCTTGCGTGCCCGGGTGAGTTCCGGTCACACACACACACACACACACACACACATGCACGCACACGCGCACACACACTATGACAGTAAAGAGAAAGAGGAGCCGCTGTAGCTCGATAGCTCGTAATCCGTCGTGGTTTGCGAGTTTTTCGTGGGTTGTTTGTGCACTTTAACAAGTACTTTGCCGGAACTCACCTGCGACACACCAGAGCAGGGGCAGATAACGCTAATTGATCGAGTTTCGGGAAAGTGCTATACTGACCCTTATAGGGAGTTGTTTCGCCCTAGCATTTAGCTTTTTACATTTCCTCATCAAGGCAAACTTTGGCAAAGTTGCAGTTTAGACACCCCCGCATGTTTACTAATGAACATCGATCTCAAAGACTGGTTCTTTCAGTCTCATGACAAAAACTTGACCCTAGACTGACCCTAACCCTATGCCTTTCCCGAGAAAGGCAGAATGTTGCTTCTTATATATTTTTTTCAATGCAAAAAATTGATGCGGCTGTCTAAACTATAACCTAGCCTAGACTTGATTAACTCTTCTAGCGTCATGTATTTTTTGGCGCTTTGGGTTGTCCGTTGCATCTCAACTACTAAACCGATAAGAGTGGAGTTAACTTTTTTTTTCTCGAGTGGGCATGCGTTGCTTTAACAGAAAAATCACCGACATAAGCTCTAAAAATAGACAAACACATGGCAGGGTATTTGACAGACAGGCAGTGGATGTATTTGCATTTGGTGGGAGTGAAGTGTGATGTACTAGGCGAATGCATTCACCCATGGTAATTACTAGAAGAGTTAAAATACAAACAAAAGTGGTCAGGGTGTTTCCTTTTGTGGAGTTTTGTCTTGGTATTCCTATTGAGCAAATGGTATACATCCTGGGAAGCTGCATTCTGTTTATGTGCCAGTCTTCCTTCGCTTGGCATGCAGAAGCCAAGAGCAAGCCATGTGATCTCTTCAAACTGGATAAATAGTTATCTCTTGATCTAAAGACAACTTACTCCGCCCAAACCCATTTCTTCATGGGGGTGGGTCTCTTTTTCTCTTTGAGAGGAGCGCAGAAAAGATACAGATGAGAGAGAACTCTCTCGGAACCCGAGTTCCAGAGAGAGAGAGAGAGAGAGAGAGAGAGAGAGAGAGAGAGAGAGGGGGGGGGGGGGGAGACAGACAGAGAGACAGAGAAGAGAGTATAATAGAAAAGAAAAAAAAGAATGATAATAATTTCAATCCTTGTTTTTCCCACAGCATTTTGTGTGTGTGATGGTCATAGAGGCAAATCTAACACGTCCATTTTTGAGGATTATTTTCGGCTTGCTCCCCTTTGGCTCCTAAACATGCAGTGCTAGGCAGGGATGTCATAAGCAACATTGGTGGTGGAGGGGAGCTAATTAACGGGGAGTTTCCTCCCCTTGTTCATTTCCACATATCTAAGCTAGATCTTGAACAATTTGCTTACATTAAATACATGGGTGTTCCTGGAAATTTTCAAAAACCCTGTGAGGCAGGGGTCCAGGGTACCGCCCCGGCCCCAGCAGAGTGCAGGAACAGTGCCCCTCCTGTGGGGTTCTGGAGAACAATGCTCCCTGGAAGCTGAAGGGAAAAAACAGTTTCCAATGTAATTGATAGGCTCTCGTTTAACCATAAAAATGCATCTTCTCAAATTCTCATAATCCGGCGACGCCAGCTCCAGGCAATAAAAAAAATCCTGAACTTCAGGACATCCTGGACAAAAAAATCCTGAACTTCAGGACATCCTGAAAGCAGGAGCATCCATGTAAATATTAATCCGGGTCTGGCTTATTCTGTGGCAACAATGCTACATAATTGGACAAATAGCATGCTGTTTGTTTGCATTGTTAAGAAGGTAGTTAGTCACTAAATCTGGCTCTTATCTACTCCTTCTGGGAACACTTATTTTGATCTGTAAAAGAGAGGGAAAGGAATAAAATTTGAGACAGTAGTCTTAAAAATAGAAACACTTTGATGGTATCTGTGTGTGCATGCATTTGTATGTGTGTGTGTGTACTTGTGTATTTGAGTGTGTATCTTCTGGAGTGTGTGTTTGTGTGCAGCTGTATGTATGTGTGGGTCCGTGCAACCTAGAAGACTAGAATGCTAGTCTTCTTGGTGCAACCTATGTATGATTTATTGAATGAGAGATGAAAAATGAGTCTGTATATGTGTGCGTGTGCATGTCACTGGGGGTGTGTGTGTGTGTGTGTGTGAGGTGGGGGCCTGTGTCTGTGTGTGGTGCTTTGTGCATGTGTTGCTGCTGGTTTGTGTCATTCTTGCATACAGTATTTTTGTTGTCTGCTTATTGATGGACACACTTGGTTGTAAAGCACTTTGGGCTCATTTGAGGTAAAGCTCTATATAAATATACTGTTATTATTATTATCTCTCCATTTTCAGTATCTTGTAGATCGCTTACGTGGTCAAATTGTACGCGGTGACAGTCCTGAGATAACCAAAACTCCCAGTTACCGATGACAATCAAGGGAGATAAATTTCTTATGACACTTTTTTTACTAAGCCAACTTTGGTTGAAATCCATCCATTATCTCTGAAATAATCAGCACCTTTGTAACATTAAATTTTGATCCACAGGGATGATGTTGATATGGCTTGCCATTTGGTAAATCTGACGCTACAGGCAGCATCTAGAAAGCCTAAGGAACCACTCTGCCAAGTTTCGTTGAGATTGGTTCTGTAGTTTAGGCACTGTGAAGTGTAAGAAAATGTTGTCACATGCATACAGAGAGGCAGAGAAACGCACAGCCCTCGTTCCCATTAAAATGTACTCCTGTTCTTACAGAGCTTGTAATACAGGGCGACTAAAATAAAATGCAACGCACAAAATTCGTAATAAAGTTTAATAATCAAGCTATCATTTTGATTTTTCAGGTATTTATTTTGTTTTTGATGCCTGACTTCGGACCTCGACCGCATATAGCATAATAAAATCAAACTGATGATTGTGGATACTCAGCGGGAAAAGGAGAAGTTTCAATGCATGAAAGATTGCAACAATTTGCTTTTCCTAGATTTGTTTGTGTGCTCCAGAAATTAACAGTTTCCATGGTACCCCATTTTCAGAAATAGTGCTTTTCAAGGTCCAAAAATGCTTTTGCAATTTCAATGTCATCGTTTGTAATGTCAATTTCTACGGTATCCAGACCAAATTCTGATTCATATGTGGGCTAAAAATGTCGGGATATGTTGTACAGTCTTGCATTCTAATTTTCAGGGCCGAAAAGACTCACTTTTGAGAAACAGACCGTTTTCAGACAACAGACATTTTCTCCAAAAGTGTTTTTGCCCCTCAAAAGGGACAATTCTAAAAATGGGTTACCACGGAAACTTATTTTTTGGAGCTCTCCGAAGCATCTTGAAAAAACAAACTGTTGCAGACTTTGATGCATTGAATATTCTTCAGAAATATGAAAAAATCAAAACGATAGCTCTGAGAGTATAAACATTAATAACAATTTTATGGGTTGCATATTTGGTGAGTCACCATAATATACAAGAAAAAGAACATGACAACTACTGGTACCCCCCCCCCCCCACACACACACACACTAAACATGCAAGCAAACACACCCATACCCACTCAAGCACAAATAAGGAAGATGAGATGCGCAATTTTTCCCCATGTTTATTTTGACAAGTTTGCCCCTCCCTCTCCCTTGCTGCTTTTCACCCACACTTAAAAAAATACACTTGATATTCACCAACTGTTCTTCAAGTTTAGTACAATAATATAAACTTTATGTATTTAGTCCAAAGGCCATCAACTAATAATTTGCGAAAGATGATCGACTTCGAAAACTAAATGATCATCTTAAGTCAGCTTGTTTTGGCAGACGCAAGTCTAGTTTCACAACAAACAAGTACTGAATCAAACGGACATCCATGTCCAAAAGGTAAGCCTGTCTCATTGAGCAAAAATGAGTGAAATACAGGAAAGTTTATGGTATGGATATGGGTGCACCAAGAAAAGTCTGATGGTACACTGATACATGTATGACGCGCATAGTTTGCTGCATTTAGTTTCAAGATACATACCATGTTCATGTTTCTAGTAGTTCATTGCCAGGCAATAGAGAATCTTTTCAAAGAGAAGCATCCTAAAACTTGAAAGTCAGTTCTAATGTGTAAAAAATGAAGTTAAAAAACCAAAATGAAACTAACTTTTAAGCATGACATTTTGAGACAATCAAAGTAAGGAGGGGGGGTGGCAACAACTTAAGATAATCTCTGTTGGCTAAGAAACTTAATGTTTGCAATTTAGTAGAAGCAAGAACCAAACCTCATGAATTAATAAATTAACAATTAGTATTAAATGTACCTTCTCTATCATGACATAGACTTGACTGGATGAGTAACTTTTCCGTCCAGTAACAGAGGATAAGTTTCTTTCTACGGTCTTAAATAAGCAGTTAATGTTTGGTGGTTTACAAAACTGTTTATAATATTGTATACTAACCATCGATATGCAAATAATACAATCAACAACAATACAAAGAAATAAAGGCTCCTCAATGTTAGGCACCCTGAACTTCTTCAATGCAATTTCTTTGATTACATACATGTTGTCATTAAACTGAATAAAACGAAAAAAATACAAATCACTAATAAGATGTAATTCTCAAAATGATGCTTTCTTACTTTTTGTTTGGACCCTATGCAAAACATAAGAAGCGTACTTCAAATCTGAAAGTAACGATTCAAAGCAACTCCTTTCCTATTTAATCATTGAAATCACAGAAACAGAAAGAAAAGAACATACAGAACTATTCATTTTGCAAAATGAATGCTTATCTTTTTTAATTTTAATAAAAGTACTTAAGGGTGCTACCAACAACAAAAATCAACGCAAACCAGACGATCAATTACAAATATATTTATAACACAAAATCTATTTATTGACGAAGCTGCTTCTTCGATACTATCTCTACTGAATGTGAAGAAACCTGATTTTTCCATGCACCATAAAGTAAATAATTAAAAAATGCCCCCCCCCTCCTCCCCCCCCCTCCCGAAAACCCCCTTTAAATAACATTCAAAATGAACACAAAAAGAAGCTAGGCAATATCTATTTTCACTTTGTTAGCCTCCACATTGAAGTAAATAGAATGATCACAATAAAGAAACAAATAGTTGGGAATGAGACAACAGGAGACAAGTGTTTAATTTACTTCAATGTATCATATTCACACATTCTATAGATTTCACTAGTGTCTATTAGTCAACTAACTGGTTCTGTAAGTGATTCTTCACTGCACCCCCCACCCCCACCCCACCTAACAACTATAAATTTGATGTGTTTGCAAGTTGACAATACTAAATTTAAAAAAATCTAGGGGTATGAAAAATATACTAAATCAATAAGTTTGAGACTAGAATCAGTAAGTTTGTTATCAATAAGTTTGTTATAACTGATTTTTTGGGGTCAAATAAAGCATACTATCATTTTCAGCCTAATGAGGGTATGACTTCTTTCATTAGCTAAGCCAATGCCCCATTAAACTTATGTGCCAAGTTTGAAGTTACTTGCCTCTCTCAGTTACAAAAATTGAACACTTATGAAAATTCAAATTGCAAACACAGTTGGGGCTCATTCAAGTCGAAACAGACATAAATCTTTCATGGTTTTAAAGTCAAACCTTAAGTAAGAACCTTGAAAATTGTTACATTTTATTGAACTCATCACCCAAAAAATTCACTCTAAGCAACTCTCCGTCACAGAACATATCTCTGAAAGGCTAAGGAGAAAAGTCCAACGACAAATTTAGCCCGGTTTATTCAGAAGTTTTTTAATGCAAATATAAACTTGATTTCACTGGCCTAATCACATCACTAACTGGAAGCAGCTAATTTATCTGAAGTATGGATTGAAAATAAGGAAAGGATGCTGTCAAGGTAAACAAAATATTGGAAAAAGCAAGGGAGAGAGAGAAGAGAGAGACAGTGGAAAGAAATACAGAGCATCAGTCCTTTCAGTAATTCATCACGTTTTATTTGAAGAGGAGGAAATATTACGTTCAGTCTATGCAAAAGCAGCCCAAACTATACTCTTGCAAAACCCCAGTTTCCATTTACGAGGCATACTTTTTCGTCCATTCTTTTGCGAGGCTTTTGTATTTCGCACTGTCCGTCTTGTATACTCGTGCAATTTCAGGCACCAGTGGATCATCCGGATTTGGATCCGTCAGGAGGGAACAGATTGATAGTAGCACTGAAAACAAAAACCCACAACAATATCAAACGTGTCATGTGCATTACAAAGAAACCCCAACTGATTTTACACACATTATATTATTATCATATAAAAATTAAAACAATTGTAAAAGGAGCCACAAAACAACAAACCATTTTGTAAGAACAACGACCATAAGTTTTAGAACATTGCAGGCATATAGTTCACAATCCTTAAAAACAAATAATAATAATTAAAGCCTGAAAACAGGCATTGCCAGTTTTATTTGATGACAGCCAGAGAGGGAAAAAAATAGAGAGAGAGAGAGAGAGAGAGAGAGAGAGAGAGAGAGAGAGAGAGAGAGAGAGAGAGAGAGAGAGAGAGAGAGAGAGCGAGCTATACACTGTGCAGGTTCTCAGACACAAAGAAGTGACACCGTTTGCTTTTAAACCAAGAAATGTACCGTATTTTACGGACTATAAAGCGATACTTTTCCCCCCAGACTGAGACCGATGCGCCTAATAACATGAGAAACAATATAGTAAGAAAATATAAGAAACAAAATCTGAATTCTGTGTAAAATGTGGTGGTGCACCTTATAATATGGTGTGCTTTATAGTAAAAAAAAACAACTAAAAAAACCGGTAAGATATATCAAGCCATAACCTAGCCAAAAGACAACCAACTCTGGGTTAAATAAAGAAACTTAGGATCAGGCATGGCAATGGAGGAAAAGCATTTTTTTTCCCTAAAAAAGAAAATGGTTTCAGGAGATGTTGTATCTTGGCGTAATCAATGGATTAAAAGCCGTAATCGGTGAAACTCGAAACTGCGGACGTCAGCGCCGAAACCGCGGGCGGCGGCCTTCCAATCCGCGGAAATCCGTGAGCTATTCTGATGCCTGGTTAAAGAAACTTAGGATCAGGCATGGTAATGGAAGAAAAGCATTTTTCTCTCTAAGAAAAAAGAAAGGTTTCAGATGTTGTATCTTGAAGTAATCAATGGATTAAAAGCCGTAATCGGTGAAACTCGAAACCGCGGACGTCAGCGCCGAAACCGCGGGCGGCGGCCTTCCAATCCACGGAAATCCGCGGGCTATTCTGATGCCTGGTTAAAGAAACTTAGGATCAGGCATGGTAATGGAGGAAAAGCATTTTTCTCTCTAAGAAAAAAAAAAGGTTTCAGATGTTGTATCTTGGCGTAATCAATGGATTAAAAGCCGTAATCGGTGAAACTCGAAACCGTGGACGTCAGCGCCGAAACCGCGGGCGGCAGCCTTCCAATCCGCGGGCTATTCTGATCCTTGGCTAAAGAAACTTAGGATCAGGCATGGTAATGGAGGAAAAGCATTTTTCTCTCTAAGAAAAAAAAAAAGGTTTCAGATGTTGTATCTTGGCGTAATAAATGGATTAAAAGCCGTAATCGGTGAAACTCGAAACCGCGGACGTCAGCGCCGAAACCGTGGGTGGCGGCCTTCCAATCCGCGGGCTATTCTGATGCCTGGTTAAAGAAACTTAGGATCAGGCATGGTAATGGAGGAAAAGCATTTTTCTCTCTAAGAAAAAAAAAAGGTTTCAGATGTTGTATCTTGGCGTAATCAATGGATTAAAAGCCGTAATCGGTGAAACTCGAAACCGCGGACGTCAGCGCCGAAACTGCGGGCGGCGGCTTTCCAATCCGCGGGCTATTCTGATGCCTGGTTAAAGAAACTTAGGATCAGGCATGGTAATGGAGGAAAAGCATTTTTCTCTCTAAGAAAAAAGAAAGGTTTCAGATGTTGTATCTTGGCGTAATCAATGGATTAAAAGCCGTAATCGGTGATCAGGTGGCAACTGCTCTTGAAGATGAATTCATAAAACTGTTCAAACTTGGGGAAAGGACATGTACTCAAGCTTAAAACCCCTTTGATTTGTCTTTCCGCATTTACTTTTCTCCAAATTCTCAGAAAATTACCACGCCTGAGCATGAAAGTGAGGGGAAAAGGGAAAGCATGTGTCCATGTGTTGTAATCTACTTACGAAATCATTTAACAGAATCTGGCCAAATACCTTTGGAAATGGTGAGGGCTGGAGACCACTGTGATCGCAAGATGTCCAGACAGATGCTGCCATTGCTGTTGATGTTGGGGTGGTAGATTCTGGTTGTGAATGAAACCTGCCAAGAAGTAACAACACTGTACGTTAGTTATCTACGAAGGCAATACAATTCATTACATAGACTTCCATAAAAACAAACAATAGTGTTGCTGGGCGGCAGACGTGCCCTCTCAGACTCTGTCGCGTTTCCCCATCCGCAGTTTTCACTGGATACCAGTCAATAGACGATTTTCGGAAAAACTAAGGAAGAACGCTTCGTGCAAATTAGAGTTGCTTACCTCCATTACTCAGTCAAATACCATAGCAACAGTGCAACAATGGCGTCGAAGCTTGAAGCCGCAGAATAAGAGTCAGTGACTTGCAAACATTTTTTAAAGAAAAATTAGGGGTGGCCAGTGGCCACAAACTGATAAAACTTGCAAAATGTGACGTAAAAATATAAATGACAATTTTTTAAAATGACGCATGGTGTTCTAAGTGCCGTATGTCTGCTCAAACACATGAGTCGATAGGCTACGAGAGCTGATGGTAGAATGACTTCCCCTGTTTGACCGATTGAATTAGGCAAGATCACTCCCACACACCATGAAATTACTCCCCTTAATTATTTCCGAACAATTCCTATTACCACGTTATTCTTTCGTTCACAAGATCGCCCTCTCATCTCCCACCCACCCCCACTTGGCATCATCATAAGTTAAGTACTCTACCAGCTTATCAAAATATGGGGACTGTAATTGCGAAAATATGAAAGCTGCTGTTACTCCATAGGATGGAACACATCAACCTCAGGTAATACAAAATTGAAATCATTCTTTCTATATATAGCAGCTGATGAGACAATGGATGAGGAAAGATGTCTGCAGAAGGACTTGCTGCCAACAGCAAAAAAAATCACATGCCATTTCAAAAACTCCAAGTCTCATTTATAAATGTTATGAAAGGTGATTAGTTCAGTAGTAGTCTATGATCTATCCCAGGACTGAAAAATATGTGCAATGTATAAGTTAATATTAACATTGGGTGTTTGGAGTCAGTTTAATATATACACAGGTTACAGACAGCCCAAAACACATGTGTGTAGCTGTATGAAGGCCCTAGACACATCAGCATCTTAATTGTCCAATGATGCCTCTAGTCTAACTCTTGAAATGACACACAAATCCTCTGCACTTTGGTACTTTATTTCAGTGATTTTCTGATTGATTTTGATCAAGAGAACAAAGACATGTTTGAATAGAAACAGTACAATATTCTTCTCCCATGACTGTGCTTTCAGTTATTACTGAAAACGAATCAATATTTTAATTATAATATTTTTTTTTTAAAGTATCAACTTGAATATGAGCAAATGTGATGTGTATCCCAGGCATGGTAGTGGGGGCAAAGTGGGTTTCGCGGAAGAATATCCAACCGATTCTGCATTTCATTTGAATGATGTCGACTCAAACTAAAATGATGAAGTTGGGTGTCAAAATGAAGAAGAAAAAGAAGCACTAGGATCACAAATATGGAAACGTGTGGCGTGAACTAGGCCATGCACGACTGCTAACTTTGGCGGGAAGTTGCTTGTTCAGTCATTCACATCCGGTTCCGCGAAGCGATTGCATAGGTTTTAACGCACATAATTTTTAGGCACCCCAGCGAATTTTTACCCTGGCTTTTCTTTTGTTTTTTTGTCAATTTCACTTTCGCGGAATTTCCACGATTCGCGGAGGTCTACCATGCCTGGTATCCACGCCTTTTAGAAAATTCAGTGCAATATTAAATCTTGAATACAACTTTCTTCTTCTTCTTCTATGTTCCCAGGCCAAAAGGCCATAATGGGCAAAGTACGTATGTGTCTGTTTTCAGCTTTCACTGGTCTCCCCACTGCGTACAGTAATTTTGGAGGAGCTCAAAGAAGAAAAATTATTTGGAAGATTTTTTTTATAAAAAAGGCAGGAGAATGGTCCAATAAGTCAGAAAAATAGTACAGGCAGATGACAGAAAGCAAAGGGAAAGGGCAGAGTCAGAGAATGGCAGATTAGAGGAAGTTACAAGCACAGAACTTCCAGAAAGTGGGGGAACTATTTTTACGAAAGACCCCCCCAGTATCCCCACAGGGAGAGACTTGTGGAGGGGGCGGGGTTGTCCAGCTCCCCGTATGGAGACATGAAGCATCCACCCACTGCCCAAGAAAACAACTTTCGATACCTCAGTAAAAAATAAGTCACTGCAAGGACATTTATCATCAACTCAAGATTAATTTAAACCTTTGCCGTAATGTTCGAGCTTTAAACACATTCATTTTAGATACTGCTGTTAGTTAATCTATTACATATATAAAAGGCATGTGGGTTCTGTGCTCTGTTCAGGGAATTACGCAAACACTGTTGAACAGAAACCCCTATAAGTATAATATTATATGGTTTTGATCCATGTCATCTCTATTATTCAGTCCCTGAATTTTGAACCTTTAGCGCAAACCTCCGCCAAGAGATAGCCGTTTTCCCTATGCATTGTGGGCTGAACTGATGTAGGAAAAATAAAGAAGACCTGCCTGCCAGCGCCTGTATCAAAGGGTAGTAACTCTAATAAGAATTGACGGGTTGGACTGGCTTACTTCCCTTGGAATATAAACCTGGCTGAATGAGAGTGTGTGTGTATGAGCGCGAAGCGTAGCGAGCAGGTTTGCTAGCTGTTACTATTTCAGTTAATCAGCTGTCTGGGAATAAGCTTTTCTTACAGAATAAGCAAGAAGTATGTCTGTGTAAAGTTTAATGACAAATGGCAACACACACACACACAAACAGACCTGATTACCAAAAAATGTGTACAATCAAGGTAAAAAATGTGTACAATCAGGTAGGAAATGTGTACAATTAACTATATCCTTTAAACATAAAAAAAATGCAGAGACCTTGCAGGAATGTTTTGTTATTGTTTTATAAAACAAATACTAGCAGCTATGCCCCGCGCACGCTTCGTTCGCGGCAGCTCTTTCCTGGCGTTGGTTTGCATTTGAGGTTGAAAATATCCCCCGACCTTTCTTGGATCATGTTGATGAAGAAATGGGAAAATTAAGTAATTTGCCTCAGCAAATTCATAAAATTTGATTGTCTTTTATTTTTTTCCAGTGTTTTGTGTGTGCGTGCGTCTGCATGCTGAATCGTGTTGTTCAATTTAATGTCTTTTCACTTGAATGAGTTAAGCTATAATAATATGATGACTATACTTAAAAATAGGCTCTTTCCAGACCTTTCCAGGTAAAAAAATCGGAAAACTACTAAAAATAGCCATAAAATAGCGTCAAAAAATGAGATTGGCTTTAGTATTCATAAAAAAGGAATTGGTGTTTCTGAATTTGAAGCAATGCTTGCTCTGTTTAAAAAAAACCAAGAAAAACAACAACTTGACAATAGATGCTATAAAGAAAATAAGTCAGTCATCAAATGTTTGTGCTATCAAGTGTCAAAAAATGCGCTGCTTGCCTTGTAGGCAGCGTAACACCTTGATGACGGTTTCCAAAGTAAATCCCAGGCTTTGAAGAAAAACATACACACGTGTGGATCTTCTGTATAAATAGTTCCACCTTCTGGAAGTTCTGTGCTTGTAACTTCCTCTAATCTGTCACTCTATTTGACTCTGTCTTTTCCCTTTGCTTGCTATCTACTACCTTTCTGCCTTACCGGTCCATTCTCCTTCCTTTTTTTTGTATGAAACACTTTCAAAACGATTTCCTCCAGCTGAAGTCGGACTTGCTGGGCCTAACTATTTCTTAGTTAGGCGCATAACGGCAGCATCACGCATCTCCGCTTATAATTGACAGGAAACTGTCAGAGCAATCGAAGAAGAAGAAGAAGAAAAACACTTTAAAAAAATATGAACATGGAGAGAAACTCCACTTAAAATAGCTATGTTATAGACACGCTAGAAACATTTTTGATGATTACATTCCTAGCATTGTTCAATTTCATGCACAGTGTAATGCTGTGATGTGAGTGATGCTATTTTTTGCTTTATTTTTTCATGAAAAAACTATCGCAAACTGTAAATCAATTATGCTCTGAACTTTAAGTTTGGGGCATGTAGAATCCGCTCATATTGTGTTTTATAAGATGATTTTAATCAGAAGCATGAAAACAAAGCAAAATTATGATGTACCATCCAGCCGAAGTTGGACTAACTGGGCCTAACTATTTATTAGTTAGGCGCATAACGGCAGCAGGACGCATCTATGCTCATAATTGACAGGAAATTGAGCGATCGAAGAAGAAGAAGAAAAAGAAGAAGATGATGTACCATGCATAAAACAGGCATGTGATGTGAGTGACACAAGCTTCTAATGCAGTGCTAAACCCATGCATAGATAACACTAACAGTGGTAGCAGCAGTAGTGATGATTTACACACATATATTTTTTCTCTTTTCTCAATTTCTCATTTGAACATATGAAGTTTCAAGAAATTTTCATTAATCTTCCTAAGCTTGAAAATGCGTTTGACTTGGAATCTGTTCTTGTTTACAGTGTTTTAACCTAAACTATAGTTACAAAACAAAAAAGCGTAGCCAATGGCATTGTCAAAAGTACTCAAACAAAACTTTTGCCTGCGACATCAAATTTGCGGCTTGTCTTCACGGATCTTACAGTCCGATAGTTTCATCCAGCCAAGCCCTGTCAAATTTGTGTTGGCATCCTTTGTCAATCTCCTCTTTCTTCAATCTATAATGTGATGCATCATTTTCATGATTGAAAATGAAAACATTCACGCTGCAATATTCTTTCGCCTTCAACGTGCGCATAAGAAGAAAGTCTACCAAATTCAACAATCTGTATGATCTTGTCTCCTCTCTGTACGGTTTTTTTCTCCTTTTTTTAAAATTAGGCAGTCGAAAAGAAAAAGCGTATTTACGCACTTACGCGTAACTCTCACATCCCTGTTTGTCTCTGTTGGTGGATATGAATCAAAGAAATGTTGAAGTAGTGAGAAGGGAAGGGAATGGGGATGGGGTGAGGGGAGTTACTAGTGGTCGGTAGTTCGTGGTACTACTGTATTAGCACTAGCAGTAATAGCAAGCTGGATTCAGCATTGAAATTATAGCATCGGTTCTGCTCGCACAAATTTTGCTCAAACACTCTCAATCTTCTTCTGTTTTGACATCCGACTTCATTAAAAAAAAAAAGATCGAGAATGAAGAGAAACCAGCCACTTACCCGAGATCATCATCACGAAATCATGCTGTTTTTTGTGTCAAACTTTGACTAGCAATTGAACTGTGGCGCCGATGGAAAAACCCAATCTACAAATAGTGCAGGCAGCAAAGCACTGGGCCATTGATGAGAAGGCGAAGCCAAATTCCGTTGGAAACATTGGAGATGTGTTTTAAATGCTCGCCTTTTCCTACGGCTTGCAATTTTCAGAAATTTTCGCAACTACATTGATTTCAAGCGAAGCCTGTCCGCCATCTTGGAACTGGATTGTGTGCAGAGAGAATGTCGCTCGCTGGAGTGACTGAAGGACTAACAAGCATGCGAGTGATTGTGCGCACGCGCAAAATTATGGGCAGCAAATTGTCTGAACGCGTCAGGTCAAGGTTACAAACCAATGAAAAGTGAAAAGTGTAGACCCGCTAATGAATTTGGCATGTGGAAATTCATATGATCGATGTTGTGAATTTCATATTTCTCATTTGTGATTCGTACAAGCGTACAATTACCTTAAATTTTGTGAGATTGTACGAAAATTGTGTATGGTAAACAGGTCTGCATACAAATAAAGTACAAATAAACAACAACTACTAATTCAACATTACAAAACGAAGCCAAGAAAATGACTTCATACCTTTGGAGGTTTGAAAGGATAGTCTGTGGGGAAGTGTACAGCTAAAAAGAAGACTCCGCCTTGGTATGGACTATCAGGCTGAAATCAAAACAAAAGCCATAATGTTATAAATTATTAAATACACAAGATTCATCATCGAGACATTGAAACCAATAAGTTTTAAAGCTAAGATAGACTGTACGCAAATATATTGTAATCATATGCAAATATGCAATGTAAATATCGATTAAAAGCTGAAAGATTGTAAATTATTATTAATCTTGAGCCTAACGAAACTCAGTGTCCAAGCAAAACATGTTGAGTATCGTACTTTTCAGACTATAAGGCACACCTTAATATAAATTTTACACCAAATCCAGATTTTGTTTTAGTTTCTTACTATTTTATTAGTCATATTATAAGGCGCAGGGGTCTTAGTCTGAGAAAGAAGCATCAGCTTATAGTCTGAAAAATATGTTAAAAAGAAACAAAATCACATGCATTTTAAACATTACAATTTTGAAACCATTATCTTTATTTGCAGACAGAATCAATAAAATAAATCCACAAATTAAACATTGTTGTTGATACCAATTGATTAATCTTATCCTACTGCAATTCTTTTAGGAGAAAAACACACTCATGATGAGCAAGAAAATCGATGTGTAATGAATATGTGCAGAAACCAGCAGCTGTTTTGAGAGGTTATAAAATGAAGTTTTCTAAAAGTTGGAACAAGTTTTAAAAACTTTTTGAAGATTATGAAGGGTCAATTATTGATTTACAGTCCACAATTTGTCAATTGGAATTAGTATTTTATAAAAGTAGAAAGTTTTTTGGGTGTTTTTTCTGAGCCCACATTCACTTTGTCTCTGAACAACAACACTCCCACAAAAGATATGATACTAACTATCACAAACTAAACTCATTTATAAAAAAATAAAATCCTCCGAAGTCGGAGTGTGGCTGCCCATGTGGCGGGGTAATCAAAAACGGTCACACATGTAATGTTCCCATCCTTAGTTGGTGCATTTGTACCATAGCGTTCAAATGCTTCGGCTGTTTAACCAAGGTACGACAACATAAAAATAAAAACACAAATTAAATTCAAAGCACAATAGTCTGCACATACTGACCTACACCCTGTCACAAAGTTCTGTCTGCTCTTATATTATATATTCATAACAATAAAAAAAAAATTAAATTCATTTCTAATAGTATCAACAACTCACTGGCACCACCACCAGCCCACACCTCTCCGATTCCACCCAATTAGGTGTAGAGTGGCACAGCGGTAACGCGTTCACCTTGTGTCAAGTAAACCCGAGTTTGAACCTGGGTACAGGGGATTTTTCCTCTCACTTTGCACTAGGCCTTACGGTCTGAATGTGGAGTCTTTCGGATGAGACAATAAACTGAGGTACCGTGTGTCCATGCACTTAGCACACGTTAATCCCAGTGGCAACGAAAAAGTTGTCATTTGGTCAAAATATACCCTCCCCCCCCCCTTCCTTCCTCATCAGTCACACAAAAATCACATGCAAATTTGTTTATTTTTATTTTTTTCTGGCTGCGACGCGCTCTCCAGGTGGGGAGCAACCTGAATTTCACAGACGCCTCTGTGACTAAAAAGTATAAAGTACCTAATACTTAATACCTAACTCGTTTTTGTCATATTTTTAACTCAACCCCCTCAAGCTAACATCCACAAGATAGACAACCTATTTACTGTCCACAACTAATAATGTATGTTGTAATTTTCATACTTACTGGACCCATGATGGTTGCCTGCCAGTGAAACACTGAAACAGAATAAAAGAACAGTTTTATACCACGTGAAAATCAAATTATGCTTAATCAATGCCAAATCATTAACAAACAACAGTGTTCGATCAACCATATAATGTTCTTGTAAGTTGTAATTTAAGCATTTGACAACAATATCTAAGAAATCTGTGTGTTGGTGTGAATGAGAGAGACAGAGACAGATGAGAGAGAGAGAGAGAGAGAGAGAGAGAGAGAGAGAGAGAGAGAGAGAGAGAGAGAGAGAGAGAGAGAGAGAGAGAGAGAGAGAGAGAGAGAGAGAGAGAGAGAGAGAGAGACCTGTAGACAGAAGCATAACAAAACAGAGATAAAGATAGACTGAGGCAGAAAGACAGGGAGAGAGTCTACGGTACTTTACTAATTTCTCCACAAATCAAAAACTGGACCTTTGCCAGCTACAAAATCATCCACTTCTCTCCACCTCCCGCTCCCTCCTAAAGCGTCCCTTACACTTAACTTCAAACAAGTTGGACAAGTGTGAGACACAGCGCGTGTGGGTACATATGAGCCTACAAAATGCACACGATGTTTGTTATAACATATGAACAGTCACTGTAAAAGCTTGTGCACATATACGTGAAAATGCGGATGGGTTCCCAGATGTAAAAAAATGGACGCTAATGGGTATATTATAGGTATGTGTGTTTTGTGCGGAAAATGCAGATGGGTTCTTTTTTTCTTTTTTTCTCCCAGATTGCAGATAAGATTTGTGGATGGTTTCCTGAGTGCATATATATGTGCACACACCCTTCCTCAGTTACTGTACAATTTTTTTTGGTTGCTGTCCCATCTTCTGGGACATACAGACCTGCCTACCCCCAATTTCTTATTTAGGTACTCCACAAAATAAAATTCTGTACTACTTCTCAAAATTCTGTATTTTGCAAGGAGACCCAAAAACAGAACATTACACCGCCATGCAAAATGACGAAGTCCGTTTGGCAGTACGGTGTTTGTACTGCCAAACGGACTTCGTCATTTCTTAAGCAACCAAAAAAAATTGTACAGTAACTGAGTATGGGTGTGTGCACATATTATACACTTCCGGTTAGTGTCAGCCATATTAACTTTTTCATGGTTTGGCAGAATCGTCACATTGCAAATCATGTCTAAACGACCCAGCAGCAGTGAAACCAGCGGCCCTTCGGCCCCCAAACAGGCTTAAATACAGGTATTTCTAGCAAGGTACAAGCAAATTCACGGAATTCAACCATCCTCGCTGGGTCGCTTAGACATGATTTGCAATGTGACGATCCTGCCAAACCATAAAAAAGTTAATATGGCTGACACTAACCGGAAGTTGGAAGTCGTGAAAGTGAAACTAGGATCGAATGACGGCGCATTGACAGACTCGATTTTGAACGATCTTAGAAGACCTTAAGTTCAAATTTTTGCCGTGTTCATTTTCCATTTACCATACTGCCGTACTGGGGCTCAAAATCGTGTACAAAATATGAACAAATCGTATGGGTACGCAGGTCTGGCCATACAGTGACATTGCTCCCACGCCGCTTATTCCGAGTCCCAACTCGCAGCCACACCCCGACTTGTTCAAGTCACAGAATCCAAAACCAGCAGTCCAAGGGGAGCAAATCTATGCTAGGCCGTCAGGACCCAACTAACCAAGGAGACACTGCACTGCTCCTGAATCACTTCAGTGGAGTTCAATGGAGCCTGTTCTGGACACCAACTACTAAGCCCCCTACTGACGACAATGTCTTAGTCGCTGAGCCACCGTGAGTGAGGTCCTCCCCTGAGGGTGCCACCACGTCCATTCATTGACACCTTTCATAATGACATCCCGGCATTAACCAGGCCGGAGAACTACAGACACCTGCAGTGTTGGTCATGAAATTAGAGCAACACTCTCAGAATCGATATCAGATGAAGCTCGACTGCGTGGTTTCATTTTTTCCATTGAGCCCATAGCCACTCACTCTGGGTAGGAGTCAGTCTAGTACTGAAAATAATCCTCGCCTCGGATGGGATTCAAATCCGTGACCTCCCAGCCAGTAGTCTGCAACTTTACCACTACGCCACGGCGACTGGTGTTACTGTACAAGTTATAAATCATGTGTCAGAACCAGCCATAATGATTAAATGAGTATATAAGCATACAATACTCACAGTCATCACCAACTGGCCCAGCTGAACAACTTGCAGGAGGATCTTTGCCCAAGTCTTGCAGTTCCTGATCACAGAACAAAATGAATTCAGCTTTTCATACATTATAAACATTGCAGACTAGAAGCTGATAAACAGATAATTCAGGCAATTTCTTTGCCAAAGAGGAACCTAAAAATGAAATGTCTTAATCATACACTGTAGCAAGTGTGTGTGTGTGTGTGTGTGTGTGTGTGTGTGTGTGTGTGTGTGTGTGTGTGTGTGTGTGTGTGTGTGTGTGTGTGTGTGTGTGTGTGACACGCACCAATGCAATAGTCAAGAGACAACTTATAATAATACATTGTATACATATTTGCTAAATATTCCCTCATTTAAGCAATAGTGACTCTTTCAATGGTAGTCAAACTGGGCAATAGTGACTCAATGGTACAGTCAAACTGGGTAAGCACATACAGTGCATAGAAAACAAATCATAAGAGGAACAGGGACAGGTACAGAGATGAAAGGAGAAAGGAAACAGACAAGGCATTCTCTCTGGGATATAGTCTTATAGTAAGTTATACTGAGGCTGATGTGATTCCCTCAGACAAGTCCCATTCACTAGAAAAATAGAATATTGTAACTTTGTGGACTTGGTTTTATAAGCAGGAAATGGGTAGGCTGCTGTGTATGTCTGGTTGGTGGATTGGGAACAAACATACATGTGTTTGTCTTAATTAGTTAATAGCTACATTTCCATATATGGTTATAAGAAGGTCATCACCCTTGCAGATTTTGACCCCTCATTTTGTGCAGCCATGGGTCATATGACCCATGAAGTTTGAAAACAATCTGAAGCTCTGTAAGTTTTATTTTAATTTCACTTTCATTACTGCTGCATCGCCACATCATTGCATAAGTTAAGTATTCAGAGGGATAGAGCAATGAAAGAATTCAGATTCTGATTTGATGATTGTAGGACCGGAAGGCTGAAGAGAAGAAAAAAATATCTGAAAGGAGGAGACTTTTCTGTTCAGAATCTGGTGACACTGAGCTGTGAATGAAAGTTGGGTTTAAGTACTTTAACGCAGTGATGTCCCGAGTGCCAGGTCATTGACCTATTAAAATTGAAAATGTCTATTTGTGTTCTCCCCTGTCACTGTCACAGTGTCAGGACAAATGTCTGATTAAAGTTTTAACACTGGCGAATTTTGCCTTATTGATTTCTGCAAGAGCCAGGACACTGTCTTATTGATTCCTCTTGTCATAGGACAGTTTGTCGTATCACTTTTCGATCCTCTGTACATCAGATCACTGTTAACGCCCACTCGGTTGTGCCATGTGGAATGAAACCATCATTCACTGATTAGCTCTTTTAAAACTAAAACTGGCCAGGGCTCCCAGGGACTCCCATTTAGGGGTCTATGAAGCACTAAAATTCTACATGACCCTCTAAAAGAATGTGCAGGGGTCCCAGGGATGCACTAGAAAAATTCTTTTCAGCATTCGCTATGCCACTGGGACCCTCTATCCTGCCTCTAGGACCCTCTATTATTATACTGTAAGTGAAGGAGTCCCTGGGACCCCTTGTTTTGCGGGACAATTGGGAGCCCTGCTGGCTGTGATAAATGCTGATCTATACATATTTAAATACTAGATAATGTATAGCAGTTAGCACTGCTAATGCTATTAATATTATTATTAGCAGTTAACAACAGTTGCATTGTTCAACAATTTGTTGGCTTTTTTGTTGTTCAACGGAATCCAGTGGCGTTGAGATTAACCGATTCTATGAAAGACTTGTAACCAGAAAAGCACACTTCTGTTATTTTCTGGACATTGATCTATTAAAATTTTAAGTGTCTTGACCTCTGAGTCTGACAGGACTATTGTTTCACTGTGGAGGCGGACTTGAGTCCTATTATTTTTGTAAGAAAGCGGACAGCAAAAAGTCTTGGGTTTTTTCTTTCTCTTGCCACGTGTGACCTAAGATCGTTTAGTAGGGAAGAATCTCTCTTTCTCTCTCCCTTCCTCCCTATCTTTGTCTTTTTATGCACAAAGACAAAAACAAAACGTGACTTAGATTTAATTTTTTTTTAAATTGGTAACATTTGTTTATCAAGACTTTGCTGATTGCTTTCTTTTTAATTTTAGTTCTCATCGTGTCATTTACTGAATGACTGATTAAGTTTCAGATAAACACTAAAACAGTCCTTGTCATTTAAAATAAATTTGATTATAAAGTTCAGATTGCTTAAAATGTACTTCTTCCTCTTCTTCTTCTCTTGAGGGCCCACGGTCAATGAGCTGACCATTCTGGCTCCTTTTGGGGAAAAAAAGACTGAAAAAGACTTAAAGAGGGGTTCTGGTGGTGTTCAAATTTCAGTTGGCAGTGGTGGTGTAACAACAAAAAATAGGGATTGGAGTGGGGGTAAGGGAGAAGCAAGGGCGGAGGGAGGAGGGTGGGGGGGGGGCGGAGGGGGGGGGGGCGAGACTGATGAGTTACTGATCAGCCTGCAGTCCTGACGTGCCATGCACGTCAGCACACAGCAATGAAGGCTGCGATGGAGTCCTGCCGCAGTTCGTTCCACTCCCTGATGGTCCTTGGGAGGATCTGTACTTAGTGCGGCACTGAAAAGTACTTTGTTTTGAGATAAATTTTGGAGTGTATAAAAAGTTACTTTTTTAATAAATTTAGACTCTTGTGACAAACGGCAAGTTGAAGTTCAGGACATTTTAATACTGACCCGGGACACATTGTCCTATTAGGCCTAATTATGGTTCAATACATGTGCATCACTGTATAACTAGTATAATGGTCAACAGTGAATTTGAAGAATTTCAAGAAGGAAGCTATAAAAGCAGTTCTTGAGGCGAAATTTAATTGGGCAAACTCGAAACTGCAAATGTCAAATGCAATGTGATATTATCAGAGTATCAGAAGGTTCCACTCTTTATTTTCCGCTTATATTCCAATAATGGATTGGTTAATAAGTACACTAAAAATGCTAATTTCTTACAACAAACCTTGTTGATTCGTTTCAATGCCATCTTTTAGCTCTGTTTGATTGTCGAAACTAGAAATCACAATCGCCCAGGAAATGAAGGAAGATCAACTCAACGCATGCGCATGTGCAAGTATCTGAAAATAGTTGTCGTTCGTGAATAGGCCTTATTTACGTCGGTGAGCACCGTGACCGGAGAAAACGGCCCCAACGAAAACGGCCCTACTAGGGGAAGACGGGGTAAAAAGCGCATGGGCGGGTAAGAAGCCCACCCCAATTATCTCATGAAATAAAGAAATTTTCAGTCAAATTTGCCCATGAGACGAATGCTAGACATTAACGCTCGTCTCATGGGCAAAATGAGACTGAAATTTGCTTCATTTCATGAGATAATTGGGGTGGGCTTCTTACCCGCACATGCGCTTTTTACCCCGTCTTCCTCTAGGAAAGCAGGAGCATAATAAACAGCGGGGCCGTTTTGGTTGTTGTAGGGCCGTTTTCGTTATTGACAATAGGGCCGTTTTGGTTTTCCGAGTTAGTAAGACAGGGCCGTTTTCGTATTTTGAATAGGGCCGTTTTCGTTTTCCGGCCGAGTCCAGGGCCGATTTCGTATAAGGGCCGTTTTCGTCAGGGGCCGTTTTCTCCGGTAACCAGCTGCACACACCATTTTTAACCTCGCCAAGGAGGTTATTTGGGGGGGCTTTTAGTCTATTCTTTTTTTGTGCTCTCATTTCTATAGAACGGGAGTAAGCCTACATTGCAAGGGCCTGTGTTGTAGTGTAGAGTGGCACAGAGGTAACTTAATTGTTCGCCTCGTATGCAATAAACCCGAGTTCAAACCTGGGCCGTACAGGGGATTTTTCCTCTCACTCTGCACTGAGGCCTTACAGTCTTTCGGATGAGACGATAAACCGAGGTCCAGTGTGCCCATACACTTAGCAGACGTTAAACCCAGTGACAATGAAAAAGTTGTTATTTGGTCAAACTTTACACAGGCACACACCCTTTCCTTCCGCTCATCAGTCACACAAAAATCACATGTCAATAATAGCATTTAAAAAAAGGATGGCGTGCCTCTGGCTGCGACGCGCTCTCCAGGTGGGAGCAACCCGAATTTCACAGAGACGCCTCTGACTATAAAGTACTAAATACCAATACATCTGTCTGTACGTGCGTTTGTGTGTGAATCATTTTATTCCACTTTACAGCACCAAATTACTGAATCGATCTTAATGAAACTTGGAAAAATTATCCATCAAGTTCTGAGGTTGCTGCTGGTAATATCAAATTCACCAAAATGGCAAGCAATAAAAACTTAATCCCTGTGAATCTGATCTTTTGCACAAGTTAACCCATTTCTTACCAAGGAATTTTTTCTAAATTTTCTGGGACTTTTTTTTGCTGTTTTCTATTTGAAATACACTCATAAACCAAAAAAATAAACTTCTTTTGCAAAAACATGTATGTTCTTATATGTTTTTCAGAACGCACTCTTCAAACGTGCATGGTAGCGAATGGCCGGGACCGTACGTGCTTGTCATAGCCTGAGTCACAAAGAAGCCACAAAGCAGCTAAACCCCCATTACTGGCTTTACCCACCACCTACAGTCCCAGGACTTTGTAGCCTCTTCTGCCTTATCGTTCTCCTTCTCCCATACCTCTCCCAACCCTCTCCCTTACTCCAAACTCTTACCATACTTTCTCCGATTCTTGCTACATGGCTCAACATATTAAAGGGGAAAAAACGGGGTCATTTGCACGTTAGCATGCATATGTGTTTCATCGCTCCAAATCTCAACTGAACATTTAAAATTTTCATAAATGAAGACTAATTTCTCAAAATATATTGAAACTGAAAATATTCAATCGATTTTGACAGCAATTTGAAATAATTAAGATATCGATTTTTAAATAACAATTTTCACTTTTTGCGAAACAAATATTCCATGTATAAAACTACAAATACGAGCAACACAAAACTGCTATTAAAATAAAGATGAATTAAGTGACTATCGCTGAAAGTTAACGAGCAATCCATGTCTTGCTTATGGGGATCTTGTATCTTCGATTTAAGTTATGCATGCGTGAAGCGTGCATGGTAAGGAATGCGGGGTTAATATGTTATTAAGATATGGTTTGGGTTAATGTTATTACCAACCGTGATCGTAGAGAGCGGATTGGTAATGTTTTCACTCGTGTCTGAGGTGACCTTTACCGAATAATGTTGTAGCAATAAATTTATCATTGAAATCTATTGCCTTTAAGTTAAATAAATCATGCTGAAAGCATTGGGCATTCCACTTAATTTGTCTGTGAGTCAGTACGTGTGTATTCGTCTGTATTCCAGAAACTGCATAATGATACTGTATGTTAGCCATGTCTCTTAGATGTATTATTGTGGGGAGCGAGGGTGAGAATGGGGTGACTTGAATTAATATGCATCTGTTGTTTGTCTTGGTTATTGTACATGAATACATACATTTTCGTATGTCTTGGGGTGTACGTGGAATGTTTGGCAATCTTGTACTTTAGTTACCCCCCTAATGTTTATGGTCTTCAAAGTCTCCTTCCTTCAGTATAATTAAAATAATCCTAGGCTGATCCTAACCCTATCACTTTCCCCAAAATAACAGATTGTTGCTTCTTAGTGAATTTTTTTAATGTGAAAACATGAGGGGGATGGGGGTGAGGTTGTGACTAAAGTACAAGACAGCCGAATGTTTGCATGTATTTTGGTGTTTTTTAATGTCTGCTTGCATGCATGTGTGTGTATGCAATGATTTATGGGACACTGTACATAGAGAAAGTGATGTCGCCAGATATTGTAGGTCAGTTATTGCACACACACACACACACACACACACACACACACACACACACACACACACACACACACACAGAGGGCATGTGTTCATGCAAGAACACACTGCAAGTTGGTGTATGAGGACATGCCCCACGAAACTGAAAGACAGGTAATAAAATACACACATGTATAGACATAGTATACAAGTTCACACAAACAAGCAGATATACAGTACCAGTACTGACCTTCAAAAGAAAACATGGAAATTTAAGACACCTTGTTTGATTGTCAATATTCTATTTCTACCCCCAAGGCCTGATCTCATGCAATGCACAATTATCATGGTTAGCGTTAATTTTTTTCGTTTCATATGGCATATGTTAAAAAAGGATGCACTTGCACATCAATCCGTCAATTTTTAAATGGTTAATAGCGTTCAGACATGATTGGTGAATAAAACTGTTTTCATTTGCATAGCAAAAAGAAATGCAAAGACTTGCAGTCTGCCTATACAAGGCAAATCATTCCACAGAGACAGCTTTACTTCGTGTTGTAAATGATCTGCTCTCTGCTTGTGACCATGGTAATATATCTTTGCTATCCCTACTTGATCTGTCCGCCGCGTTTGATATGCTGGACCATGACATATTGCTTAACAGACTACAAGTCTCTTTTGGATTGTCAGGTTATGTCCTTAAATGGTTCACATCTTACTTGAGTGACCGATTCCAGTCTGTTGTTACACTCAATCAAGTCTCAAAATGTGTTTATCTGAAGTGTGGAGTACCCCAGGGTTCCATGTTAGGTCCTGTGCTATTTACAATGTACATTCAACCTCTCAGTCAGTGGATCAAGCAGTTTGATGTTATGCATCACATGTTCGCTGACGATTCACAGCTGCATCAGTCAGCACAACCCTGTCAGTTTCCCCAGCTTGTTGTCATTCTTCAGCAGACAATAGAATCTGTCAAAAAATGGATGTCTGTGAACAAGCTGAAAATGAATGATGGGAAGACCGAGGTCATCCCAGTTGGAACTTCCAGGCAGCTCAAAGCAGTCTAGAACAGTAGTTCTCTTGTTGTGTCTGGTGAAGAGATCTGTTTTGCCGAGTCCGTTAGGAATCTTGGGGTACATCTGGATCGTGTACTCTCAATGGAGGACCATATAAAACTACTGTGCAGGACCATCTATCTTTCATTTTATATATAATGTGGCGGTACCATAGCCGATGAAGTTTAACCGAGGCGTGGTTACCGCTACACCTATCTGTATTATTAATAACTCGGGACTTGTGTTGCACTGCCTCCGGGCATTGCAGCCAGTATTGTTCCCACCATCTTTGTATTTACAAATGTCCCATATGTGTCTATGACAGAGAGGACGTAAAACACCATTTTCACATCTATCTTGAGCCCAATGTGGCGGTACCATAGCCGATGAGGTTTAACCGAGGCGTGGTTACTGCTACACTTATCTGTATTGTTAAAAAATCGGGACTTTACTGGTGTTGCACTGCCTCCGGGCATTGCATCCAGTATCGTTCCCACCATCTTTGTATTTACAAATGTCCCATATGTGTCTGTTCCAGACCGAGAGGACGTAAAACACCATTTTTCGTTCGTTCATCTATCTTGAGCTCCGCAGAATCAGTCATATCCGTCCTTTTCTCATCATCGATGGGGCAAAAAAGCTCATGTCAGCATTTGTTTTGTCCAGACTGGACTATTGCAATTCTTTGGTTTGGGTCTCCCGAACCCACTTCTCGACAAACTGCAGAGCTCAGAATCATGCTGCGCGCATAGCCCTCAGTAAACGCAAATTCGACCATGCAAAGCCTCTCTTGAGGGAGCTGCACTGGCTTCCCGTCCGAGCCCGTATCGAATACAAAATTGCCACCCTCTGTTTTCTATGCCTCCACGATCTTGCTCCCTCCCATCTTTCAGACTTAGTTGTGCCATACAAACCATCGAGATCTCTCCGTTCCTCAGACGCCGGTCATTTGGCCATCCCACGAGTTCGCCTGGAGACTTAAGGCAAGCGTTCTTTTTCTTTTGCTGACCCTACTTGTTTTTAATTTGTTACCTTTAGCCCTTCGTAATGCTCAAACGTTTAACGCTTTAAAATCAGGCATGAAGACCTTATTCCATACCTATTTTAACCATGATTAATCGTACATATATCAACCGTCAACTTGCTGCTATGTTTTATCCCGAACGGTGGTGTGTGTGCGTGTGCATAAGAAAGCGATAGTAGGTGGAGACAGCAGGGGCTGGGGGTATATGTTCCCCACATGTATTTAATTTTATGTTTTCTAATATTTTGTTCTTACGATGTCAAAGTTCTTTTATGTTTTAATCTTGTATGTCTCCTTTCTTAAAACCTGTTGGTTTTTATGTTTGTAATGGCGCCTGGAGCCTCACGAGGGACAGGCGTCACTTTAAAAAAAAAGAATTAAATTATTATGATTATTACTTTGCTTTAAAAAAGAAGAAATCTGGGGTTCACTCCCCATTTAGAGGCTGACGACGACATCAAAGAGGCTGGAAATGCAATAATTGATTATGTTTGCATCATACTTGATCTGTATTAAAGTTTCAGGCTCACTGGTATTGCAACCGATTCACAACAGGCCTCATGGTATAAAAGCACAGCGAACGGCAAACTTGCCTCATTCTGATCGCTTCTCGGCCTTTTGGCTAAGACAGTGATTCAGATTTTTGTTTATACCCTGGTTGGTTTGTTCAGCCCGTCGTACATGGCGAAAGCCGATACGCTACGCTAAACTGAACTTCCATCCAAACTTGCCAAGTGATTTCTGACAGACCTAAATGCAGCTGTTTGAAAAGCCTCAATATGTCAGCACGTTTTTTGTCTCACGATTCCATGATGGAAACAAGCTGTACTCTCGACTCTATACATTTTTGTAAATTACCACTTTGATTTTGTAATTGCGCCTGATCACATGACCAAAGACCCATTCATTCCAAAACACTGAATGCTCTTTGCCCATGATTCCGTTTTTAATGCTCAAACATTTAATGAGCATAATTGTTTGATTTTTTAACATTGTCTTTAATTCATTTGAAGAAACGAGCAACACATTCACATTTCTTTTGGAAATGAGTATATATTAGCATACAAAATGAAAGTCACAACACAATCCATCACTGAAAAGAAGCAAATCTGGAAATAATCAAAATAATGTTTATTCACAAAATGACAAGCATCGTGAGACATTACAAAGCACACAACTCCCCATTATTCACTAGTTTCATTTATCACAGATGTTTTCAGCTAGCTGCAAACATTAGAGAAAAAAAGAGACAGAGAAACTTCTTAACTAATTACATTTAACAGCCAATTGCAAACACAATTTGTTCAAAATAAAGAACTATTATTGAAAATACAGTATGGAGTGTGCAATTTAAAGACACATACATACACATACTGCACCGTAGTGTAGTTCTATTCTGGAAAAATAGGTTCACCATTGCACAGCATAAATGTATTATACGTTAAAACACAGTATTCCACAGACAAGTTCTTTTCTACAGCTCTTTAGAAGTTGACGCAAGTGTAGTCACTGACTGACTAAAAACAACTATTGACCAGCTTACACAATCTTGAGAGTATTCAGAACAAATTGTTCAGCTCTTGCCACTAGAACTCATCCGATAACTGCTAACTGAACCCCCTCATAAACATCCCATCTGTCCAAAACGAAAAGTTTTTGACTCGCTAACCACAAAACGAAAACACCTTTTTTCCTCAAGTTACAAAAAAAAGAGCTGTAAAATGAAACGCAAGAACAAAAGAGAAAGAAACACACTTCTAAGCTATGGAAAGCTCTGATTATACTTTTATTAAATTTTTGTGCACTGAGCATCCTAACCATAAACGATAAAGCATTTGATCTATTCCACTCTGTCTTAGGCTAATGCAACAGATATAACTCTTGCCCAGTTTTTAGCTGAAGGAACAAGATGGTGTGGTCCTCATAACTGTCCAAGAATAACAAAACAGACTAATGTTTCTTGGATAAAACTCAACAAGACCTATATAGTTACAGTTTTGTTGTTATTTAAAGACTAATGCATCATGCATTTTTTTCTTTCCAGGTATTCAATATAAGTTTGCTGAAGACAGTTTTCTGGCGATTACTTTGTGTAACAGGTAAAGACATACAATTATCTGACTTTTGGGGGGTATCTACCATGACAGCTTTCTTATCCCAAAACAAATCCTTAACTTATCCAGAATAACTGTTTGCAATCTGAAGCCTTTTTCTAACAAAAATTGCAGAATGGTTTAACAGCACTGGAAGTGACAGAAAAAGAATTGCAAAGTTGTCTAAAAAAAACCACCAACAAGAATTAATGAAAGTATGCACTTTCAAGAAATTAAAAGTAAGTACCCAGATTTCCACAAACATAATGTGCTTAACACAACAACCAAACAAAATATGAACACACAAAAAGCTTTATTCACATCAAACGTTTGTGTAATAACTATTTTCTTTGTGACATTTCATACCAAGACAGCATTCTTCTTTTCCCACCAGCACAAAATAACACCCAGAGCACATATACACACAGCAACAGAAAACTGGAAGTTTTAAACAGTACATAAAAAGTTTTTTTTAAATCTGGATAAGCTTTCAGTATTGGTGTTCTTTGACGCTGGATTAACAGCTTCTGCACCCCACCCACCCCTTCGCGTGTCAATGGGAGATGATGAAGACAAGGCAACATATATACTGGTCTCCAAAAGTTAAGGGCCGGCTTCTGTTTTCAGTAGCTTGATATCTATTTATTGTACACTAAGACAACAATGAAGACAAGAGGCAAAGCCTGCAAGGCTCACGTCCGATTTTTATTACTATAGCAGGCATGGGAATTCCCATGCCTGTATAGAGAGAATACTGTTAAGTGTTATGTAGACACTTGTGCATCTGAAAACAGAATTAATTTTTATTTTACTGTGTAAATTAAAATTATTTCTATGCACCCCTACCCCTTTCTTTAAAATGTAATTATATGTATGCGCATGTAACATAGTGGAGCCCTATTTTTATTTTTGGCAAACAAGTAAAATTGAAAAGCATATTGACCAAGCTTTCAGAAAAAACATAGTGACCAATTCCCCCCCCCCCCCACCCCCCCGCCGGGGTAAGGGGGGTCTACAGACACCTGTAGTAGGCCTAGTCTTTGCCTGTGGGTCTAAGCCTCTTACTCTTAGAAAATTAATAATTGAAGTTGCGTGATCTGTTACTGTTTTAAACTGATTGTTCATGCGATGAAAACTTGTTCCACATCATCTACATTTCTGTAAGATATTTTATATTAGTCCTAATATTTTATTTTCGTTTCGTTAATCCCCCCCCCCCCCTCTGCCACAAAGCAAAGGTCAAGGTCACAGCCAGCAAGCTCATCCATGTTTATCTTCCCCTGTACAGTCTTTGCTCATGGTGATCAATCGTCTAGGCCTAACAAAGGATTCGTACGTCGAAGGCAGTGAAATCGACGAACCCTGGATTTTCCGTATATTTTTTTTCAAGACTGAAATGAATGTGGGCTAAATGTTAAGTACGTCGTCTTGATTATGAGGTAAGGCATGGACTCTAGGCCTAGGCCTTGTTGCCGGAAGTGCAGTAGGCTAAGTTATGCGCAGAGATGATGTGCAAATGAACACGAACAACCGTTACTCAAAGGCGCAAATAAAGCTAAACAACCGGGCCGTCAACGCACACACTCGGTACATCCATTTGTTACAGAAAATATAAGTTGACGACGTTAAAATGTACCTATTTGTACACACCTGAAGTCTTGTGTTTCTTTTTAAAGAGCGTTTTTGTATATCTAATGGAGAGTCTTCTTTCCAGTATGTATCTCCTACTCGGTACAACACAACAGTTACAGTAATCTCTGCAACAAATGATTTTCTTTCTTTTGTTCCTTACTGATGTATCTGACTGCTTTGATCGCCATGAGTTGAAGGCTCACGTCAAAATCAAGTATCCTGCTAACTTTAACCCTCTAACATCTTATGTTTTTTTGAGAAAATGACAACGTTAAAGTTTCAGTGGAGAGTGAGAGTCTTCTTTAGTTTGAAGAGTGTGAGTGAGTCAAGGTTAAAGGTTGCACAACAGTAATCTCTGCAACAAATGATTATCTTTATTTTGTTCTTTATCAATGTATCTGACTGCTTTGATCGTCGTGACTTGAAGGCTCACGTCAAAATCAAGTATCCTGCTAACTTTAACCCTCTAACGCCTTATATGTTTAGAGAAAATGACAACGTTGAGGTTTGAGTTAAGGTTAAAGGTCCGGGCCACGGACGCAACACACACACACAACCGAACATGTACGATACTATAGACTCACTTTGTTTTAAAAAACGACGTGAGCCAAAAATGGCAAAACTTAGGCTACTCAATAACTTTCCTTCCTGTCGCACGTGCCTAAACCAGTTTTGCAGACATTGCAGTACAGCAACAGCGTTTTCAGGTACGCTTAAAATGTGGCAAATTCACGAGAATTTCACGAAAGTTTGGTCTCTTTTCGCTGAAGAATCAGGGCTGATGCAGGTTTCTTGCCTATTGCACGTGCAAGGTATGACTGTAGTGAACACTGCTGAGCAAAAGTTAGACACGAATGTGTATTTAAGGGCGGCAACCAGAGCTCTCAATAAGCATGCCTCCAAGACAGAAGAGAGAAGATCGTTCTTCCGGCCCTTAAATTTTGGAGATCAGTATATATATATATATATATGGCCTTAATAAAAGAATAACTAAAACCAAAACTAACTTGAAATTTCAGTGAAATTTTGATGGCCTTCCTCCCCATGGGGATACCGGGGTGTCTTTCATAAAAAATAGTTCCACAACCTTCTGGAAGTTCTGTGCTTGTAACTTCCTCTAATCTGCCACTCTCTTTGACTCGTGTCTTTTTCCTTAACTTACCATCATTTACTATCTTTATGACTTATTGGCCCATTCTCCTACCATTAAAAAAAATAAATCTTGCAAATAACTTTTCTCTTTTGAGCTCCTCCGAAATAGGAATGTGTTGGCTGTACGCAGCGGAGAGACCAGTGAAAACTGAAAATGGACACATTTGTACTTTACCCATTGTGAGCTTTTGGCCTGGGAACGCAGAAGAAGAAGACGGCCTTCATTAAAATGGTAACAAACATTTTGAGAAAAAAGAAAGCTGTACTTTTAATTGGACCTTAACCAGTAGAGAAAAAAACCCAATATAAACACACACACACACACTGTAGTCACCAAGCCCTTCTTTCTGTACCTTGTCAGTTTGAATAAAATGATTCAAACTTCTGTCTCTTGAAACACTAGAACTTTCTGGTCAATCATTACATCCTTTATTGCGTTACTTAAGATTAGTGATTTGCATGTAACTTTATCAGGGAACTAAGACAGTAGTTTGGTAGTCTTTTTCATTCAAAAAGTAGGTCGTGTATTCATATGGGCCTAGAGTTATTCCCCTTCATAGTGACTTCATGAAGCATCAGCTAAGGGTTAAGATTTGCATGAATTCCAACTGTGAGCGAAAACTTTTTTGTTCCTTTTTCTTTTACAGAGTAAGGTAGTTTCTACTTGTTTGAGTTTATAATTTTATTTCACCAATTCGTATAAGGAGTCGCTTTGAACACTTTGATAAGATAAGATTGCTTAATTGTTTAATATTAATCAACGAGCACCAAACAAAACATATTTCTTTTATGGCTGGACAGGTAGCATCCTCATCCAGGTTGACCCAATGACAAAAATTAGAAAGTGATTCAGCCAAAAAAATTCAACAAATTTGCCCCTTACCTCTCAACCCTCCCCCTCCACACCAAAGAAAAACTGAAGGAAAAAAATCAAGGAAGAAGTGAGAGGGAGACAGACAAGAGAGATGGGGGAGAGAGAGAGACAGAGGGAGAGACAGAGAGTTGCTCAAAACGTAACTTGAGCTGGAGTAAAGATTACAAGTTCGTTCAGAGACAGCACACAAATTGCTCTCGTGGCCCCGTTCACAATCTACATGGCATACTTTTTTGTCCATTCCCTTGCCACGGATACATATTTCGGCCGGTCAGTCTTGAATACCCGGGCAATTTCAGGCACCAGTGGATCATCCGGATTTGCATCCGTCAGTAGTGAACAGATGGACAGTAACACTGAAACAGACAATTCATAGAAATAAACATAAAATTCTAACTTACTTTTCTTAAGAGTATTATACAGTCAGTGATGAGTAAGACACTCAAATAACCATAAAAATATGACATTCTAACTTGCTTTTCTTAAAAGCATTATACAGTCAGTGATGAGTAAGACACTCAAAGGACCGTAAAAACATAACGTAGAATTCTAACTTGCTTTTCTTAAGAGCATTATACAGTCAGTGTTGAGTAAGACACTCAAAGGACCGTAGAAACATCAAATTCTAACTTACTTTTCTTAAGAGGATTATACAGTCAGTGATGAGTAAGACACTTTTAAAGGACCGTTTGTGTGTGCATGTGTAGGTGTTTTGTGTTACACACACGTGAAATACAGCCCATTTGTATAACTGGTTATAACTGGCCTATAGTGCATACCGTATTTTTCGGACTATAAGGCGATACTTTTTTCCCAGAGGGAGACCCCTGCGCCTTATAATATGACTAATAATAATGATAGTAAGAAATATAACAACAAAATCTTGATTTTGTGTAAAATGTGGGGGGTGCGCATTATAACCAGGTGCGCAGCATAGCGTGAACTTCATTTTGTATTTCTGTCTTCTATGTGTGTGCAGGTGTACACAACACGCTTTTGAGTGCATGTGCATAATGCCCAACCTCACACAAGTCATTAAGATATTGGGATGTTATATTCGCTCAGAGCCAATTTACAAGATACAACGGGTTTTTTCCTATCCCATTTTCTGGGCTGTACAGTGGCATTGCTCCCACATCACTCATTCCGAGTCCCAATGCCAATATAATAATTATAATATATACAATTGTACTTTTTTATCATGTCAGAGACATGGCTATAAACAGCAGTCTGCAATCTCCAATGTTTCCCATCCATTGGATTGAGTGGTCTTTATGCATCTGGTTAGGTGGGTGAAGATTATCCATGATAAGGCCCTAAATGGTTACAAGTACCTTTGGAAATGGTGAGGGCTGGAGACCACTGTGATCGCAAGATGTCCAGACAGATGCTGCCATTGCTGTTGATGTTGGGGTGGTAGATCTTGGTTGTGAATGCAACCTGTCAAGAAATCACTTCAATGTGTAAAAAAACACAAAAAACTCCAAAACTAAGAAGATTTCATATGCAACAGGGCTCCCCATTCTGTGCGTCTGTGCGTCAAATGTGTGTGACAGACGCATTAAAACTTCGTACTGGGGGTGAAACGACGCATTATAATTACTACTCGAGGGTTATGAGACGCACTATAAATCTGCCGAGTGGCACCCAGCGCAAAATGTCAGCCTTATCTGAATGGCGCTCTCTCTCTATCTTTCTTTCTCTATCTCTCTTTCTCTACCCCCCCCCCCCCCCCCCCCATCCTCCATTCGCTCACATAACCCCGGTCCGTCTTCCATAAACAGACAGGACAAGCATTGGGTTAGAAGAAAAAAAAATCTCCATCACTTGAAAGGCATTAGCACAAGGTGAAGGTCAGGTCATGATAGTACTTGATCATTCTAGACTGGTTACAAGTTCAATGACCTTTGACACATCCCCAGAGTCTACCACCCCATGCCATGACCCATCATTACACAGTCCCCTTCCCTTTTACTTCGCCACTCTTCCTCTTAATTACCTTTCTGTCTGCAGTCAATGCAACTTTACATTTTTTTGACAGTACCCATACGTCTTTATGCTTATTTTGTTTTGATTTTTCACCCTCTATAAGTTCACCCTGGGGGTGAAGAGACCCTCTATGGCTGCTTCCCGGGGGTGAAAATACCCTCTATGGTCAAACAAAATGGGGAGCCCTGTGCAATAGCAAAACTCAACAACATTCAATGAAAATCCACTGGTGACTTCTTCGGTACAGTTGGGAACAAACTAACTAAGCAACTAGAAAAAGAAAATCTACACATAATAATTAAATGACTTAAAATTTATCAACCAAAAAAAGGAATGGTTCCAGCAAAAAAATAGTATAAGTGCATGGCTTTGTACATCGATTTCTCGGCAAATATGTAGATTTACACCCTCCTGCTCTATTTCTTGGTTCTTTCCGTGGTTAGGGATAGGGTTAGGGTTAGGGTTAGGGATACGGTTAGGGTTAGATGGTCTTTTCTTTTGCCACAAGCATGTTTTTTTGTCAAAATCATCTTCTTTTTTTTAAGCATTAAATCGCTGCCTAATTAAATACAGAGTGGGACCGGTAAGAAGTTTGGGTTACAATCAGTCTGAAGAATACAAGTATCATGGCTCAGGATGTTGACTGCCCCACAGATTTCCATCAATAGCAACGGTCTTGAGGTGGTTATCTCCCTTACCTATCTCAAGTACTTCATCTCAAGTTCTCTCACTCTCTTTCTCAGTCTCTAGATGCAGAAGTTTAGAAAAAAAGACATAATTGCTTTATTTTCACAGTATATAGCTCTTACACAGATAAACGCATGGACATAAAATCTCTTCGTTTTTAAAATGCCCAACTCGTTAACACAGACCAGCAAATGCACAACAACTTTACAATTTAAAGACCTGTATACAATTTCTGCCATGAACATGA
Source organism: Phymorhynchus buccinoides (assembly GCA_017654935.2). NCBI lineage: Eukaryota > Metazoa > Mollusca > Gastropoda > Neogastropoda > Raphitomidae > Phymorhynchus > Phymorhynchus buccinoides. Next base: position 34,396,267 of record CM065680.1, on the reverse strand, counting down.
AGCGTTCAGACTGCAATGACCTGAATGAGTTTGGTGGACTATCGATTAATCATTAATGGCTTTGCATATGAAAAAAATTCAACAAACATTCCCCAATATAACATGGATTGAGTTCAAATGAATGGTGAGGCAAAGACTCGAAATATCACATGTAACTTTTAAGTCGCAAACCCACAAGAGGCAAAACTAGAATTTCAAAGAGTGTTTGAACCAAACTAAACAGTGCAAGATAGATATGCAACAAAAACATGTCCTCAATTTTCTGAACATCAAACATTGATCATCATCAAACTTTCGCACCAGTCAATTTGGCCAAGATTGATAGCCACACCGAAGCGAAAACAAATACAGTTGTTATCTGAATTAATTGTGACTTATAAACCTGCCCGTTTATTGGCAGAATCGAAGGCTAAAACTGGGCTTTGGTGAAATAAATCATTATGCCCATCCAGCCTACATCAGATCCATGGAAACATTCAGACCTTTTTCTTGAGTTTAAGCTTAGTTTTTAACCGTAGACAATTTCCAATACAAGGGTATCTGTTAATGTGATGTCTTTTATTAACTCTTCTAGCGCCATGTATTTTTTTACATTCTTGGTTGTCCGTTGCATCTCAAATCAACAAAAGGGAAGTAACTTTTTTTTTCCAAGTGCGCATGCGTTGTTTTAGCGGAAAAAGATCACTAACATAAGCTTTGAAAATAGATGGGAGTGAAGTGTGATGTACTGGGTGAATACATTCGCCCATGGTGTTAGGACAGCAGAAGAGCTTAAAAAAACACAACGTCGCCACCACCACTACCACCAACAACAAAAACCACAAACCCTAAAAAGTAAATTGTCCAACTCCACATCCATTTTTGTTAGGAGCATCTATTTCTATCATGTATTTTTTTGGTAACACATGTCATACATTTTTTTGCTTCTTTAGCTAAGCATTGAATATGACAAACTTTTAGTAACACAGTTTGCAGGTAAATTTGAAAACAATAAAAAAAAATCTTTTTATAGGTTCATTTGTTTATTTTTTACAAATATTTTGGAGTTATTTTATATATGTGTCACTTTTTAACCCTTTCACCGCCAACGTCACATTTTTGCACCACAATGACTTAACACCCATGTCACTAAAAGGCATCAAATCAGGGTCTGTTATCCAAAGACCCTAATGTATTCTCTTAATTTTGGGAGGTAAGGATAGGCCCTACTTTAAATATGTCACACAGGAATCCCCAGTATTGCAGACAGAATTTTTACTTAACCACTAAACACATTCTAGTTTCTACCTCCTAGACTTTATTAAGAGCAATTTTTCAAGTTACACAAAAAAGTGAATACCTTGGGAGGTTTGAAAGGATAGTCTGTGGGGAAGTGGATGGTCAGGAAGAAGACTCCTCCCTGGAACGGACTGTCAGGCTGAAAAAAAAGAATCAAAGTTCATTGATAAAGCAATCATACAGATCATAAAAAAATGGATACTGTATTAAGCAATCAATATATGTGCAAATCAAACACATGAAGCAGCATTACATTAATTTTTATAATATTGCTTATGTAAAAGTAAAACACAACAATGAGATGAGAAATTATCATTTAGGTTGAAAAGCTGAACCTTTCTTTTTTTTAAATCTAAGCCTTCAAAACGGCGTTACTCATTAGAAATAGAACTGATAGTGATATATTTAGTATTTACATAAATAAGAAGTAAAATTTGTACTCAGTTGGTCTCTTCTTCTTTTTTTTTATCCCAAAAATGATCTCTGGGGCCATCAAAAGCTGAAATCAGCCTAAAGGCTGAAAAAATCTCATGCCTGTTTAGTTTGTAGCTACTACAGTGGAACCTCCCTTATAAGACTTCCCATTACAAGACTCCCTCCCACATAAGACTCACTTCTCTGAGACATTGCCCTTCTGTGCAAGTATTAAAATTACCTCCCTTATAAGACCCCTCCCTTATAAGACCTCATTTTGGATGTTTTTTGAAGGTCTTATAAGGGAGGTTCCACTGTACTAGCACTTGCAACAAATTCCATTTCCATACCATTTGCTTAAATTTAATTTATGTTTCTTAGTTTTTGCTAAGGCCTCAGGGCTCCCAGGGACCCCCATTTGGGGGTCTATGAAGCACTAAAATTCTACAGGACCCTCTAAAAGAATGTGCAGGGGGTCCCAGGGATTCACTAGAAAAATTATTTCTAGCATTCGCTATGCCACTGGGACCCTCTATCCCACGCCTAGGACCCTCTAAACTGTCAGTAAAGGAGTCCCTGGGACCCCTTGTTTTGGGGGACGATTGGGAGCCCTGCCACCTACAACCTCAACCATTTTGAGACGCAAACAAAGTGCATAGCACATACAATATTGGGATTAAGCATGCATTCATGACACACATAGAGACACACACATACAAGAAGCATAGACTCGCCCATTCGCATACTAGGACTACATACAGCATGAAACACACACACACACAAAGACGCACACGCACCATAATCACCAAAGGCATGAAAAACAAAGCCAAAATAAAAGTGAATACTTACTGGACCCATGATGGTTGCCTGCCAGTGGAACACTGAAACAGTTAAAGCAAAACTGTGGTGTAATGTTCCTGCATGCATGGCAACACATACTTCATTACTTGGCTATAAAGAGAGAGAGAGAGAGAGAGAGAGAGAGAGAGAGAGAGAGAGAGAGAGAGAGAGAGAGAGAGAGAGAGAGAGATACTGGCAAGGAAAGAGAGAGGGAGAAAAATAAAGAGTAAGAAAGCAAGTATATATATATTTTTATATGCATGTGTATAAATTGAAAGCCAATATCAGTGTATGTACTGTACGTTATCAACATCGCTTGCTGCCACTGTGTTAAGGTTGTGTCAGACCAATTGACATCTATATAAGCTAGAACACCAAGGCAACATCAAAATGTTGTATTGCTACTGTATGCATAGTTATGTGGAGATTGTCTTTAGCCATGACAAGCTCTAAGCATAACATCATCAGTCTCCAAAATTCCCCGAAGAGTGTGGCTGCCCATGTGGCGGGGTAATCAAAAATGGTCACACATGTAATGTTCTCATCAGTAGCTGATGCACTTGTATTTGTACCATAGTGTTCAAGTGCTTCCGCTGTTGGGATGATCCCTGGAGTCTTTTAGCCAGGGTAAGCCAACAACAACATTCTTAATCTTCTTCTTCTTCCAGTAATGTCCACCTGCCGTTTGTCGGCAATTATTGACATATAATTATAAGTGAGTATGCTTAAAAATAAAATGAAAGGTCTAAAAATAAGTAATAATTAAAGTACCCACTCCCAATATTTCCGTATTTATATAACTGATTTTCCTTGGCATGAGGCTGTGTCAGATCAGTTGACATAAGCTAGAACGCCAAGGCTACATCAAAATGTTGTTATGTTCTGAATGGTTGTGCGGGATTGTCTTAAGCCATGACAAGCTCCCAGCATAACATAATCAGTCTAAAATCCCCCGAAGACGGAGTGTGGCTGCCCACATCGCGGGGTAATCCAAAACAGTCACACACGTAATGTTCTCATTCCTAGCTGGTGCATTTGTACTGAATTGTTCAAGTGCTCTGGCTGTTGGGATGATCCCTGTGACGTAAGTGTCCCGCGCGACCCGCTTTCTTTATTTCTTATCTACACTCGAACTTGAGGCCACTGAGCGGGAAAAAGCGCGAGACCATGAGCTAGCTATGAAGCAGCTTGAAAACTCAGCAGACTCTGAGACTGCTACCCCTCAAAATTTTCACCCTCCCATTCATACCTCAGCCATGACCTTCACATTGGAGGCATTCAATGAGGCAACCGAGTCTATCGATGCATTCCTCGATAGGTTTGAAAGACTGGCCCAGGAATTTGAGCTTGCTCCGGAAAAGTTCAACCTCAAGCTTGCCCAAAGTCTCAGGGGTGTGGCTTATGAGGTGTACAGCAAACTTCCGTCAAGCCAAATTACTGACTACCCAGCTTTGAAAGAAGCCCTGCTCAACAGATACCAGTTGACAGCTGACACCTACCGGAAAAAGTTCCGGTCAACCAGAAAAGGTAGGGGAGAGTCCTATGCCCAATTTTCAGATAGACTAGGGAACTATCTGACAAAATGGGTGTCCCTTTCTGCCAAATCAGAGTCCTATGAGGATATCCGGGAACTGATGGTTGGCGAGCAACTGAGCGAAACCATGTCCCCAGAGTTACGCACCTTTACTGCCGAACAAGGTGCCACAACTCTGGCCGACCTCATCCAGCTAAGTGACCGATACACTCTAGCCCATGATGAACCTAGCGCCCCTAAAAGGCCAAAACTACAACAAGGTTTTGGGTCCACTGTTTCACAGCAGAGCAGGGGTAACCCCAACTCCAACAGTGGGTCAAACAGTTCTACCCATGAACGACAACCACTGGGACAACCCTTATTCTGCTCATACTGCAAGTCGAACACCCACAATCGGGATGACTGCAGGAAACTTGCTTACAAGCGGCAAAATGTTGCAACTATGCAAGTCGTCTCGACTTCGCAGAATTGCACAAACCCCTCCCCCGTACAGTGTCCAGGCACACCGTCAGTCGTCGGACAAGCGACTGTCAACAACATCCCTGTTCAGTGTCTCTATGACACTGGACTGTCATGCGACGCCATTGTCTGCGGATCCTTAGTCCCCGCGTCAGCATACACGGGAGACTTCATCTCTCTGCAAGGCCCTGATGCTGCAATCCCCCCATCCACTTTGCCAGTCGCCATAATCAATGTCGACACCAGATTTGTTAAGGGACCCATCAAGGCAGTGCTCATGGACAGTCCTGTCTATGACCTCATACTTGGATCACAGTATGTGTTTTTAGGGCACCCCTCTCAACCTGCTATTGTTTCAGCAGGATTCCCTTCTCCCCAACCCACAAACCAACTCCCTCCCTCCTTCCCAAAGAGCAAATCTCCCTCAGCAGGGAAGAAACCTCTCAACGCGGCAAACCAAATTGCCGCGCGAGCCAATCCAGATTGTCCCAAGTCCCCAAGTCCGCCACAACTTGGAAAATCCTTCCCAAGGAATGTCCGCCTAACGACCCAAGACCACTCGCCACAGGTACCTCAGGTGAAAGGCAGCACTGTACCCGCAAACACCCACCGAAGGTACTATCGGGACAGGCCGCCGCACGTACAGCCGTCACCTACCCCTCCCTTTCAGCGAGTGGCAGTCGACTTGGTCGGGCCTCTACCTCAATGGAAGAAGAAATTCCGGTACATAGTCACCGTGGTCGACATATGTACCATGAGGTGCGATGCCGCCCCAATCTCCTCACTTGATGCTAGCCAGATAGCTGCGGCACTCAAAGCCATTTTCGCCCGAATCGGCCTACCAAACCACATCATCAGCAATGATGAATCCAGGCTAAAGGGGAAACTCAGGCAAGAGGTGTTTGCTATTCTGCAATCAACCTTGGGACAACTCAACACAGGATTGCCGCACCAACCTCAGTCGGAATCCATTCCACTGATCTCTAACCCACCTGCTCCTTTGAACTCTGTGTTGCGACCAGATGTTCCACCATTCCAGCCGACCCAGTCTCCCCACTAATTTGTCCCTGTCGCCCAAGCCGAAAGTGGAGTCGGCGGTCCACAGGAAGATTCCGGTACCAGAATCTTTTCTTCGGGGGGCCTCTGTGACGTAAGTGTCCCGCGCGACCCGCTTTCTTTATTTCTTATCTACACCCCCCCCCCCCCCCCTTCTCCCCTCCCCAACCCCCACCCTCTCTCCTTTTCTTTTCTCGACCAGCCGCCAGCAGCTTCAAACAGAAGCCGATTAAGGCCGTTGTCTGTTTGAAGTTCGATTTGTCTCCCCGGTCAGCACGTAACACCTACCGAGGTTATCTCCCTTCACCCCCCCCCCCTCTTATCTACCCTCCTCACCATGAGAAAGTGACAACCACGGTCAATTCCCTTTGAAGACGGTTTTGCCTTTCCTATCATGAGCAAGGTTAGGAATGTCCGGCATGTGATAATGCTGTAATCGGCGCGTGATTGTTCTGTACATTTGGAACATCATCTTGTGACGTGTCGACTGCTATAAACCAATGACAGGCTTTCATTGTTTGAAAGTGAAGGCTATAATTGGCGTAGTGAGAAAAAGTTTTTCACACAAGACGCTGAAACGTAGCTAGAGCAACACTCCCAGCCTGTCATAATAAGCCCACTAGTAAGTATTATTGATGGCAGGTGATTGAGACTTGTTTGTTTGACTCTAGTTATGATCTAGATCCTATGTTCAATGATGAATAAGGAGTAGATAGATATGTTATAGAAAAGAAGTGGTAAACATTCTATTCTATTTATGTGCACTGATTATTTGTGTGTGTGTGTGTTTTTGACTTGAACACTTTTGGTACCAGAACCGGAGTTTATGCCTACTAACCCTTTTGTCTATTTTTAATAGGAAACCTATGGGCCGCAATCTTGCACTTTATGATACCATTCCTTTCCAGGTGTTGGATGGAGAGTGATGTTGGATTGATCACCTTTTATGTTTTACTGATCTCAGTTTGTTAACTGAAATTCAGTTTATTGATTAACTAGTGCTATTGTACAAGGGAAGCCTTCTAGCCGGTTGGGATTCACTAATTCCCTGCCGACTGAAGCCCCTTGTCTCTAAGCCATAGAGATCTACATCCACCTTCTCCTGTGATTATCAGCAGGGCATCGTGGGCCGGAAGATTATCCCGGACTCCACCAAGCACCAAGACGGGACCGCCGCCAAGACGACCCGCACCCAGAATCCGCGAGGAGACCACGCCTGAACCGTGCCATCCCGCGAAGCCGTAACCGGAACGACTGGGAGCTACTCTCATCTGACGAGCAAGCCCAGCCAACCCAGCACTCGCCGATCCCTACGGAGGAACCTGACAACAGCTAAGTCCCCCGGACTGCGCCAATCATTTGAACTTTCCTCCGGACAATGAAGAGAATTAGTAACCCTTCCTGCTTGGGGCTAACCTTCTAGAAAGACAAAAGTCTTATAAATCCTTTCGGATTCCATCATTGTTTTTTTATCCATATTTTGTTTTGGCGCCATTGAGCTGCTTTATTATTATTGTTGCATAATCTTATGCAGATTTTGGGAGTAAATAAAATACAAGTGTCAAATAATCCTGAACCCTTTGGTCAGACTGATGAGAGTGGGAGTCTTGTAATTTCATGTAAAACCCTACTTCTCTCTGTCTGCCATTTAGAGCAATTCAACCACTTGTATTTCTTACAACCATACGAGCCAGAACCCGGGCACAAATATAAATTTATTAGATAAAAAGGGGCCGGGAAAGTTGCTCATCTCCCATACCCTAGAGAAGTGGGCTAAAGGCAAATTTTCTACTTGAAAATTTAACACACTAAAAGTCTTCCCTAGGGACTTAGCCTTTTAACCCATTACCTCGTCACAATCCCTGGAGTCGTTAAGCCAGGGAACAACAACAACATATAACTGATGATAGCATTAGCACAGTACTTTCACTGAAAGTAATCCTCCAGATTCAGCTGTATTAAAATTTAAATACTTACAATCATCACCTACAGGTCCTGCTGAACAGCCGGAAGGAGGATCTTTGCTGATGTCTTGCATTTCCTGCACATGTTAGATACAATTCTTAATAAATATTTTCTCAATTTCTGTACTGAACATAAAGCTGAGGTTGTAAAACTTGTTAACCCTTTCAAGACATCACTGCCTTAGACAAACATTATTACTGGCCTGGGGCTGCGTAGAAAAAAAATATATAACAAATTAATATGAAGTGCAACCAAACCAATACTGTCAATGATTCTGTTTTGACATTACTGGTTGATCCAAGTTTATTTTTCACTTTGAAACGGTGGTTACTTGCATTAAAATCGGAATCATTAGTCTCCTTATTGCTATCACTGGTAAATAAAACTTCATGAAAACACATTGGAATAATTTCTGAGGAACATCTAGGGCCGTGTTTTTGACATTTTGAACATTACAAATTGAAATAGAAGTGTCCAACATAAGTGAAACGATAGCTGGAAGAGTGATGAAGAGTAAGTGAAAAAAAACGTGGTTTGGATTGAATAAAACATGGATTTGCAAAAACAAGTTTGGAATAAAACAAGTTTGCTGTTCCGAGAATACTCGAAACTAGGCCCTGACTGCCGTTCTCCTGTTCTGAGTATACTTGGAATTCGTCCACAATGAGTTAAGAAAAGCCACTGTAACAGTGCAAAAAACTTTAAATCTAGTTCAACTCAAGGCCTTATCATATGATCTCTCTCAGTCTCACATCAAGAGTTGTAATTATGGACTGTTGATATACTCTGAAGTGTGCAAATCTTTGACCAGAGTATTGCAGCCTTGTGGTCTCTTCTTCTTCCGCATTCTGATTCAACTGGCTATGCATCAAAACCTCAGACCAAGTGACACCGCAAACCTGGATATCCAGGACAATCCTGGAGAACATAGGAAGGGGTTTGGTCTGCTTATCCGCACTAGCATAGTGATGAGTCTGTGAGGTTCAGATCTGGGATTTGAATTCCTCCACAGAGGCTGATGATATTGCCTCAGGTGGAAGAGAGTTCCACTCACACTCACAACCCTGGGAAAGAATGAAAACTTCCTGTAATTTGTTTTACAGGCAGGAAATAGATAGGCTGCTGAGTGAGTCTATCACATCTGTCGTGATGGAGGATGGGGGACTGCCCAGAGTGGAGTGTTGATGGCCTCCTCTCCATGGTGGAACTTGGAAGGTGGCCAGCCTTGCAGAGCATTGCCTGTCCTTGAGAGGAGGCCACTGCAGCTGGGTCAGCATGTTGTCCACGCTGGATGTTTGGCGGTGACGATTAACAACCCAGCGAACTGCAAGGTGCTGACCCTCTCAATCTTGCCGATGGTCTTGGCTGTATCAGTGTTACTGTATGAGGGTCCAAGACAGGAGCGGCGTATTCTAGAGTAGGACGAACCAAGGCTTTATAGGCAGTTTCCTTGTTGGTGATGGAACTTATCTTCAGATTTCATTGTAGGAAGCCTAAGGTCTTGTTGGCCTTGTTCAGTGTTGTTGATTTGGGTATCCCATGACAGATTTTGGGAGATAGTGACACCCAGGCATTTCACCTCTTCCGCTGTTTGTAGACTGGCTGTGAAGATGGTAAGTGCCAGCTTGAGGGGTCTTTTTCCTGGATACATGCAGGGCTTGGCACTTCCTGAGATGGAACTTCATCTTCCATTTTTCTTCCCAGTCAGCCAAGTGGTATTGCTGGAGAGTAGCCCGAGCCAGGGCTGCCAACCCTAAATTTTGTGAATCAGGGACAAACGACTCTCAAATCAGGGACACAGCCTGATTTTCAGGGACATTTTAATAATGATCAGAAATTAAGTACAGTACCCACCACAACTTGATATAACAACGGTGCACGTCATCCCTACCACCAGACTTTATCGAAAAATCACACGCACAAAAAGCGTAAGTTTCGCCTTTTCTTCCTAACACAATGAAAGGCCATTTCTGACTTTGTGTATGTCTCTCGAAATAAACAGGAACGCTTTGAAACTTTTTCTTTCTTAGAAGAAGAATCATCCTCACACGACCATTTAGACGCCATTTTTTCAACCTTGACTAAACTGGCTACAACAGCCAATGAAAATTTGGCTACAACAGCCAATGAGAATTGATTTCACTGAAGATTTAACCAATCAAAATAACTCTGTAAACAAGTTGATAGCGTATGATTAAAAAAAAAAGGTGCATAAGCGGTAGACAGGCACGGCGGAAAAATTTGCACACTTCCACAATTTTATCGATTTTCCGGGATGGTCATTCAAAAATCGGGAAAAACGGGACACATCATGCTTTTCGGAAAAAATCAAAAATCCGGGACAAATACAGCTACGCAGGGACGGTTGGCAGCCCTGCCGATCCTTCTGAGACTCTACGGTTTTATGACACAGGGTGTCGTCTGCAAAGAGCCTGGAGGTTGAGGACAGTTTTAGGGAAGATCATTTATGTAGAATAGGAAAAGGGTCAGGCCTAACACTGATCCCTGAGGGACTCCTGACTCTACTGGGACCATTTCAGACGTGACGCCGTCCATAACCACCGCTTGCTTCCTGTCCGTAAGGAAGTTGCTGATACACGTCAGGGTCATCTTCGTAGAGTAGGTTTTTGTTTTATTTTGTTTTTTGATGCTCAACTTTGGACCTCAACTGCATATAGTATCATAAAATCAAACTGATGATTGTGGATACTCAACGGGAGAAGGAGTTGATCTGTCCGGTGATGCCATAATCATGATAATGTCGAAGCTTCTGGACCAGCAGGGAGTGGTTGACTTTGTCGAATGCCTTGGAGAAATCCATCACCAAGACGTCCGTCTGCCTCCCTCTCTCCTATTGGCCACTGCAATGACTGCCTTTTGCAAGAATGAAATCCCTTGGTAGATGCTTGGGTACTGACCAGCAAGGTCTTAACTCTCGCCAATAACCCTAGTTGAGGCCACTGCAACAACTGCCTTTTGCAAGAGTGAATGCCCTTTTGGGTACTGACCAGCAAGGACTTAACTCTCGCTATCAAGGGCGTTAATAACCCTAGTTGCAGTGCCCAGGTCTAAGTAATAACTAGTCTAGGGTGTAGTTCACCCCTTTCAAACTTGTTCATGCTTTGGGCGATTCTTTTCCAATATTTGTTTCAAGAAAATAACCCTCACTTCATTCTGACCATATTCCTAACCCAAGAATTGCAAAATGTTGCTTCTTACTATCTTAGTGAACATTTTGTGTTACAATTTTGTCATTCCTCACATTTATACCACTTGTGGCGGTGCCATAGCCGATGAGGTTTAACCGAGGCGTGGTCACCGCTACAGCTATCTGTATTAATAAAAACAAAATCGGGACTTTACTGGTTACGTACTGCCTCCGGGCATTGCCTCCAGTATTGTTCCAACCATATTTGTATTTACAAATGTCCCATATGTGTCTGATTCAGATCAAGAGGACGTAAAACTCCATTTTCTCTCTGTTACAATTTTGAAAATTTAGTGTGTCCGACTCCGAGTGTAGCATTCTGATTCTCAAATTGGATGACGTACCATCAAATTTTATCTTTTGTGTATTCAACACTAAATTGACCCTAAACCTATCCCTAACTCTTCGCACATGCGCAGACGGTTTGAAAACAAATCCACTTTGAGAACACCACACGCGAGTATGATTATGAAACTACTGAAGTAGAATTTAGAAATTATATTTTTCAAAAGTGAAATTCTATCTTTAAAAGATCAGTATTATATTATATGTTAAAATAAATATAATTCAAACTATAACAACCACTGCCGACTGGCCAACTTGGGCATTGCCTCGCGCCATCATGATCATGATCATCGTGACATCATGTGCCATTGATGTGCGCTGTTCTGAGTGTTCATTGTTGAACTTGTGATTCACTGTTCTGCTCACTCAGGACAGTTTTGTTAATATTCACTTCCGATTTCACACATATCCAATATATTTGAGATATTATGAATGATGTTCTAATAAAGATCACAATACTTTTCAAACAACAGACCTTGTTGATTCGTTTTAGAGCCATCTTTTGCTGCTTTTGATTGTCGAAACTAGAATTCACAATGGCTCAGGAAATGAAGAAAGACTGAATGTGGCGCATGCGCGTCTACGAATGTCTAAAAATAGTTATTGATCATGCCTACACATTGTGTAAGTCGGAGTAAGAATAACTCCACGGCATGCAGTAGGTAGATGGCGCAGCATCCAGAGGCTGAATCTTTATCTCCGCCAGGGAGGTTGTTTTTGCCTTTGTCTGTTTTTCGCAGCACAACTATTAAAAACCAGAGGTTTATTTAGCCACTTTGTCTATTTATCTCAATATCTGGGTATTGTGTCTGTAACTAAGTCCACAATTCAAAAACCTCCTTGATAAATACACCAACATCTGCAATATGATGATGAGCATGACTAAAAGGCAGATTTGCCAAAAACAAAATATAAAAACCTCTCAGCTGTGCAAAAGTTCAAACAAAAATGAAAGGACAGTGAAGAGGCCGCGAGGCCTAATGTCTTAACTACCTGACCTGACGTGGCCAGACTTGTACTTCGGAGAAGAAAAAGAAGAACTCATGTTGCACTCCTAATGAAATTACACTGGTTTCCAATTCAGTTTTGCATTGAATAGAAGGCAACAATTGCCTTCCACCACTTCCACCACTTCGAGAAAACTCTACCCGCTTATCTTTTTTCTTCATTTTCTTCTTCTGCGTTCCCAGGCCATAGTGGATAAGGTACATATGTGTCCGGTTTTCAGTTTGTACTGGTCTTCCCGCTATATATGTACAGCCAACACATTCTGATTTTGGAGGAGCTCAAAGGAAACAAATTATTTGGAAGATTTTTTGAAAAAAAGTCAGGAAAATGGGCCAATAAGTCACGAGATAGTACCAGTAGATGAAAGAAAGCAAAGGGAATTAAAATACAATCACAGAGAGTGGCAGATTAGGGGAAGTTTCAACAAGTTGAGTACAGAACTTCCAGAACGGGTTGGGGAACTATTTAAGACAAGCCCCCCCCCCCCCCTCAAGGATCCACAGTACATATAGTACATATCTATATTGTTAAAAACTCGGGACTTTACTGGTGTTGCACTGCCTCCGGGCATTGCAGCCAGTATTGTTCCCACCATCTTTGTATTTACAAATGTCCCATATGTGTCTATGACCGAGAGGACGTAAAACACCATACCCCCCCCCCCCCCCCCCCCCCCCAGTATCCCCACGGGGAGAGACTCGTGGAGGGGGCGGGGTCGTCCAGCTCCCGGTATGGAGGCATGAAGCATCCACCACTGCCCCAGCTTATCTTTCAGAAACGCTTGTCACCTAACAAAACCATCCCGCACTCTCTGCTCTAGCAGTGATAAACTTCTCAAGCTTCGGCTTGCATATGAGAATGAAATCTTTTGGCAATCGTTCTTTCAGCTATCAATTGAGCTCCTCTCATCTGGAACTCCCTCCCTCCCCACCTCTGGTACTCACAAACTGCATTGTTTTCGTGCTTGATTTGCATAACTATTTTTAACCTAAGGGGTTATCTTTATTATGTTTGGCTTATTTGTGTGTGTGTGTGTGTGTGTGTGTGTGTGTGTGTGTGTGTGTGTGTGTGTGTGTGTGTGTGTGTGTGTGTGTGTGTGTGTGTGTGTGTGTGTGTGTGTGTGCTTTATTGTAGAATATTTGTTTGTTTGTTAATGTGATCATTTGTAAAGCGCTGTAAGAATGGCTTCCCATCGAACAGTGCTATAAAAGCTTGATTTATATTATTGTTATTAGATTACCATCTAGATATACGGATAATTTTAAACTGTTTGAATACTAGCAAATTTCCCGCGCCGTTGCGGCTCATCTCTTTCTTCTCAAAGAGGAGTAAGATGAAGAGGAGAGATGGGGGGAGGGGGGACACAACATTTTGTACTTCACGGCTCAGTTCTATAATAATGGGAGTACACTGCAATTGAAATGAGTGCCTCTGTGTGTATCTGTTCTGTATGCGTGTAATACATCTTTTATATCCAAGCTGTATAGACTAAACTACTGAGCCAATCACAATGAAAATTGGCTGAACTGTCTCCAATGATATCCAGACAATGAAGCCCAGTATGTTGTTTCTCCTAAAAATGTTCAATATAAGGAGAGAAAAATAAAAGAGGGGGAAAACTTTTGTTGCGAAAAGTTTTCGTAAAAAGGATAATCTTTTCAACTGGAAATCATTCACTATATATTTCCTCAAGGCGTATTGTGCAGATACCCACACATCTTGAAGGCGGGGAAATCGCAAGACATACGTGACACATCATTCAAGTTCAACTCTGGCTAACTACACCCGTGTGCCCACCGGACAGACCCAGTGGAGTCTGTTATAGCTCTCGGATGTCTCTCTATCCCTCTCGTCTAAACAAAAGAGGGAGAATATTCATATGGCTTGCCGTCTCGTTTATCATATTACTACCTGAATACCCTGCTTCTTGTGGACTGTGAATGTAACAATGGACTGGACACAGATGAATGTAACTGTCAGTTGAGCACATATATGTGTGTGCATGCATGTGTGTGTGTGTGTGTGTGTGTGTGTGTGTGTGTGTGTGTGTGTGTATATTGTGTGTGTGTGTGTGAATGAGAGAGAGATTTCAAACTTCAAATACTTTATTTTAGAGAGAGAGAGAGAGAGAGAGAGAGAGAGAGAGAGAGAGAGAGAGAGAGAGAGAGAGAGAGAGAGAGAGAGAGAGAGAGAGAGAGAGAGAGAGAGAGAGAGAGAGAGAGAGAGAGAGAGAGAGAGAGAGAGAGAGAGAGAGAGAGAGAGAGAGCACCCATTCCTACATATTAAGTATGTTGATGATGACATGATTGGAGTTTGTCTCTTGCTGTTCAGTCCTCTCAGGCAAACGTTTTGTCCCTTGGGGTTTTATCCATTGAGATGTTGACGAAATAGGATTTTACGCCCTCTGCGGTCTTTCGACCATGTGGGGCATTTTTAAATACAAAGATGGTGGGAACAGTACTGGAGGCAATGCCCGGAGGCAGTGCAACACCAGTAAAGACCCGATTTTTTAACAATACAGATAGGTGTAGCAGTAACCACGCCTCGGTTAAACCTCATCGGCTATGGTACCGCCACCTGAAGTGAATACATTTTGAGATGTTGTCCGTCCATCTTTCTGCTTATGTACTTAAAGCTGCAACAGGAGTATAAAAGGAGAGTGGCGGGAGATGCGCTCAGACTACACTTGAAGTTCTGCTGAGTGGTAGGCAGTAGAAAGGGCAGCGTAGTCATCCTCCCTCACCATGGATGTTGGCTGACTTAGCATACGGACGGGGCGACATACAGTGACTTGGATGATCTCTGCAACTGCTGATGCCCAGTGGCCTTCCGGGTACACAGGAGGGTAGGGCTTCACTGGGGGGAATCACATCCGCCTGCAGAGACTGTTCGACTTGAGGTGTGTCTCCTGTCATGTGTCGACGACACCAGCGTCCCAGTATGGAGAAGGCTGCCCGGTGGTCCTGAAGACGGCCTTTGGGAGAGGGGTTAGCAGCCAGCAGCCTTGGACAAGAAATGCGGGAGTTGAGATCGACAACCTACGGGCGGTCTCACAATGCATTAAAATTTCTGTTCCCCGCGGCGACGATGCTGATCCCACCCTAAGCATCAAGAAGAAGAAAGCCCAGTCTTGGACACCCGTCCAAACCACAACCACAACGCCTTGCCATGTCCAGAACTACTGTCTCATCGCTATGGCATCGTCTCCATCCCTGGGAAGACCCTGCTGTCTTCAGGAATATCGTCCATAAGGGTCTATGACCGACTGGATGCTAATCTCACTTTCATTGCATTGAGGCGCTCAGTATTTGAACCACTGCAGGCCACAGAAGAGGGTTTTCCCATCTTCCCCCCTATTGTGCAAGGGAGCAGGCTTTGCACGCCATGTCAGATGTATCGGACTAGCGTTACCCGATTCTTGGGATCAGTTGATAGACCTTTAAACTCCTATGGAGAAGTGCAGTTGGCTGTCCAGCATGACGGCTACACATGTGCACACGCATGCCTATCTCTCTCTGTGTGTGTGTGTGTGTGTGTGTGTGTGTGTGTGTGTGTGTGTGAGACTGAGAGAGAGAATGTGTGTGTGTGCATGTGTGTCTGTGTGATACTGAATGTGTGTGTGCACAGAAATGTCTGTGTGTATACCTATGTGTGGTGAGAGAGAGAGAGAGAGAGAGAGAGAGAGAGAGAGAGAGAGAGAGAGAGAGAGAGAGAGAGAGAGAGAGAGAGAGAGAGAGAGAGAGAGCAGCAAAATAATAATTATTAAAAAACAAAACCACTGAGCATAAAATGTTCAGATAGCAATATTAACAGAGAGTGTTTTACTGTACATGAAATTGTGGGGGGCGGGGATGAGGGGTGTGTGGGTTGAAGTGGGGGTGGTTGAGTCGATGTAGTTCCTTTTATGTTATCTAACTATCCATAAATGTCATTGAAAATTTGTTCCTAGTCTTCTTAGCAATATTACCAACAGCAACCAAAAAATACACAAGAAAAGAATTCTGTTAGGTTACAAATCCTTTCCCTTTATCAAAACTATCGCATCTACCGTGACCACCATCAAAAACTGTATCCAAGTGCCAATCAAGAATAATAACTCTCACAACTGAATAGATAAGATGGTTCTTTTTGTGTCACCAGAACTGTCCCCAAAACGACATCAAATTCTGTTCATTTATATATTCTTATTAATATATGATCTAGCATTTCTGGTAGCAACATTTTTTTTATATTTTAAACTTACATCTGAATGATATTCTTGATCGATTTGAAATTTAATTCAGTGCATTGATCCTTCACCTTGCTCTTTACATTTAATTGTGGCGGTTCCATAGCCGATGAGGTTTAACCTAGGCGTGATTACCGCTACACCTATCTGTATTGTTAAAAAATCGGGACTTTACTGGAGTTGCACTACCTCCAGTATTGTTCCCACCATATTTATATTTACAAATGTCCCATATGTGTCTATGACCGAGAGGACGTAAAACACAATTGTTCATTCATTCACCTTGCTCTTTAGGTGGCAGTCCCAAAACTTCATCAGCACTCCTAGAGAAAGCCAAGTTGATTATAAACAGAGAAATGAAAGCAATGTAGAACATAATAGAGATACAGTGGAACCTCCCTTATAAGACCTTCAAAAATAATCCAAAATGAGGTCTTATAAGGGAGGGGTCTTATAAGGGAGGTAATTTTAATACTTACAAAGAAGGGCAATGTCTCAGAGAAGCAGGTCTTACGTGGGAGTGAGTCTTATAATGGGGGGGTCTTATAAGGGAGGTTCCACTGTAATAATAAAAGGAACTATGCATGCTTGTAACACTGAGCAAAAACAAAGACCATCAATAACACAATAACTGTCTGAAATTTAATGAAATAAGTTTATTTACAACATGATAAACAGATCAAAAGAACAGAATAACTATATTAAAATGTCATTATCACAGATATTTTCCAAAAGCTTCCCACACATTACTTCGAACAGTAATTTCAAACACTGTGCAAGAGGTAAAATAAAAATGGAAAATCAAACCTTAGCATTGTACAGCTAGTAGGTATATCTACAAAACGGTCAAAATTCAAGGTAGCCAAAAACCAAATGCATATTTATAAACAAACCCGTAATAGAAACTCACATGCAAAATTTCAGTTAAATCTCTTCAATAGTTTATAAAATAATTGCTTATAAATATCCAATATTTTGCGCTATTTTGGAAAAGTGCAAAAACGGCTGTTTTTGAAGTCGCATATCTCAAAGATTAATTACTTTCAAAAGTTGAAACTTGTATTTTGTAATAGTAGGCAACATATACGACATGCCTATTTTTTTCTGAGTAATGAAAATGTGCAGTTTAGAAATTACAGAGGTGCAAAAAGGGCTTAAAACCGCTATTTTCGCTTTTGTCCAATAGGCAAATTTCAGAACAACTGACACTAACATGACAATATTTCTAAAACTACTGGACCGACAGCAAAATAACTGGTATGCAGGGGTTTAGCATGAACTAAAGAATAAGAAAACGTTAACAGTTGTGGAAAATAAACAAACTGTAACTCACACACACAACTAATATTAGCCCTGGTGCTAAAAAGTACCTTAGATTAGTACCATCACAGTTCCTTGTTCCATACAATATTCCAACATCAAGCGGTTTTCCTGTCTCCAGAACAACACATCTTTTGAATGTTTGTACTCCAGAACTGCTGACCGTCTCCAGTGTCTTGCAAGATGATGTATTGTCCTTTGCCCCACTATTGTGGGATAGGAGTATGTTTGTTGCGGTCTATTTGATTTTGTTCTTTTCTTGTCTGTGTTTGTCTGTCTGTCCCAAGCATGCTGCTGAACAAAGTCGCTTCATATGTTGTGAGATGATGTATTACCAAGACAAAAAGACATTCATTGGCTAATTTACAATCACGCTGACCTTGAC
Organism: Phymorhynchus buccinoides; assembly: GCA_017654935.2. Taxonomy (NCBI): domain Eukaryota; kingdom Metazoa; phylum Mollusca; class Gastropoda; order Neogastropoda; family Raphitomidae; genus Phymorhynchus; species Phymorhynchus buccinoides. The sequence goes on along the minus strand of CM065680.1, from coordinate 34,378,227 downwards.
CTTGAAATTAGACCTTGAAAACTTGATTCTTTTGGTCTGATGGCCATAATGTTTAAGTCGTTGGAGATACAGTTTTGAAACTTGGTATGTGGATATATTGG
>CM065680.1:34278126-34373126 GCA_017654935.2 Phymorhynchus buccinoides | reverse complement strand
TTTAAGTTGGGTTCTTACTCTTGAAGTGGAACAAAAATCAAGGATTTTTCAAGGGCGTATTTGGATTTTTCAAGGGGCCCCGAAGTTAATAAAATGAACAAAATTAACGCAAAATAGCTTCACCCCCAAACTCAAAATTATTTCCCAAAACCAAAAACTGAAACTGAAAAATGTTAAACCCTTAAATGTCTTTTCAAACAAGCACACAGAGAAAAAAAAATACTGTACTGGTACTTTACTTCCACACTTGGCAGTATTCCCACAGACTACTCTTGAGTCTTCACACAGACAAAGCTGATTGGAAGCTGTGGTGGCTATTATGACAGTGTGGATCGTGCACAACACTTCAGCTTTTCTACTGTGTTGTGTGTAGTTTTAAAAAGTCTTTCATCAAAACCACAAGCCAGTTGGCTTTTCTCGCTCTAGATGTTTTATTTAATAATAATAATAATGAATATTTAGGGCGCTTAATCTTAACAAAAGCCCTAAGCGCTTACAATCATGATAAAAACAATACTAACAAAATGAAAAGTTAGACAACACACAAAACACTCACACAAACTTGAGGTCAAACACACACACACACCAACAAACACATGCGCGCGCACGCACACACATGACTCAATGGATAACCTTTGCAGGAGGAGGAGGAGAAAGATTATGTTTTGAAGAGTTGTTTTGAGGGAGGACTTGAAAGAAGAGAGGCTGTTTGAGGTTCGGAGTGCAGAAGGGAGGCCGTTCCAGGAGGAGGGAGCTTGGAAAGAAAAAGAACGTTCGCCAAGAGTTCTGGCACGGAAACGAGGGATCTGCAGAACGTGAGTGTCAGAGGAGGAGCGAAGCAGTCTAGTGGGAGTATAAATCGATAGAAGATCAGAGAGATATGATGGGCCCAAACCAATCAGCGACTTGTAACATAATAGAGAGTTTATACTCAATGCGCTTTTCAACAGGGAGCCAGTGGAGAGATTGAAGCAAAGGAGAAACATGAGAGGTCCTCGGGCATTTCAGGACGAGGCGAGCAGCATTATTTTGGACTTTCTGCAATTTAATCAGATTTTGTGGGCAGCCAGCAAGGAGAGAATTACAGTAATCAAGTCTTGAAAGAACAAAGGCAGAAATGAGGGTTTTGGTGGCTTCTTCAGACAGAAGATGACGTACAGAACTGATGCGCCGAAGCTCCAAATAGCAAGCACGGCAGACAGAAGAAATTTGACTTTGAAAAGAGAGTGTCTGGTCCAGTACAACGCCTAGATTGCGCACAGTAGTAGAGGTCTGAATGAGAGTTTCCAAGTTGGACAGAAGTAGGGACAGAGATTGTAGACATGAGCCTTTTTGATAGAATGAAAATCAGTTCAGTTTTGTTGTTGTTTAGCTGGAGCTTGTTGCAAGTCATCCATGCCTTGATGTCAGAAATACATAGCTGTGTACGTTCAATGATGGATGGGAGTAGAGAGATATCACCAGAGGTGTAGATTTGGTTGTCATCAGAGAAGCAGTGATGGTAAATGTCATGATGGGCCACAATGTCAGAAATAGGTTGAGTGCATAGAACAAAAAGAATGGGACCCAGAACAGAGCCCTGGGGAACTCCATGCTTCAAATCGGCTGAACTTGAAGAGAAGCCGTTGACAGAGACAACTTGAGTACGGCTGGAGAGGTACGAGCGAAACCATGTCAGTGCATTAAGAAGAGATGCCAAAAGTATGTTGAAGTCTAGAGAGGAGGGTGGAGTGATCGATGGTATCAAAGGCAGAAGACAGGTCTAGAAGAGAGAGCAGAGAAACCTGACCACCATCAAGAGCAGACAGAAGATTGTTTACTATCTTCAACAGAGCGGTTTCTGAACTGTGTCCAGTGCGATAGGCAGACTGCAAGGAATAGAGTAGGTTGTTGCGGTCAAGGTGATTTTGGAGTTGGAGAAGTGCAATCTTTTCAATGATCTTAGAGAGGAAAGACAAGTTGGAGACAGGTCGGTAGTTTTTCAGGTTTTCAGGGTCAAGAGAGGGTTTCTTCAAAAGAGGTCGAACAACAGCAGTTTTCAGTGCAGACGGGAAACAACCAGAGGTGAGTGATTCATTTACCACAAAGGTAATATAAGGCAACAAATCATCAATGCATGCAGACAATAAAGAGGAGGGGAGGGGATCAAGAACGCATGTTTTGATAGCAGTCTTCTTGATGACATCTTTGACAACAGCGTCTGTCACAGGTTCAAAGTCAGTCAATGGAATGCCAGAGAAAAGTTGTAATGAACTTTGGGCACAGTTTCTGACTGAGCGTCCAGGGTTGCACGAATGTTACTAATTTTTTCAGTAAAAAAGTCAAAACATTTGTGGGGTAGATCAGAGAGACAGACAGATGAAGGAAGGGGAGATGATTTTATTCTCCCCATGAGTGCGTCTGTGACCATAAACAGTTGCTTGGTTGTGGTGCATGCTAATATTTTTGCATTGTAAAAGGCTGATTTCGCTTGTTGAACAATTGCATTCACAGAATTATTAGCAATTCGTAAAATTTGCTTATGAACCTCGAGGTTTGTTTTTAACCACTGCCTGTCGGCCCTACGCCTAACACGTTTAGCGTCAAGAACTTGGGAACCAACTGCTGGAAACCAGGGCGAGCGTGGACGGCTGGAAATCCTGCGTCGAGGCACAGGGGCGTGGCGGTCAAGGACGCCCTGCTGTGGCTAACGGCGGCTTCGCACTTCGACTGTCCATACTTTTCACATTCGGTACTTTGTTGCACAAGTTGGGCTACAATGTACACAAGAATGTGTGCTGAATTTCTGCACAATGGGATATCCACCCGCAATATTCTTCTTTTTCGAGCCGCAGGCTCCCATCAGCATGTTGACACAGTTGTGCGGTGAATGCTTTAAATTTTCGAAACGCACATCATCTACGCCTACTGAGAGGATAGATTTTCAAGGGCTCCTTAAAATGTCGCTCATTTTAAAGGGTTTGCAAGCACCTTTTTGACCGAGTTCAAAGGGGTTCTAAAGGGGCGTATGAACCCTGGTTAAGTTTTATCAAGACTTGCCCGAACTCAGTTTTCATAAAACTAGTCTAGTTGTTCTGTGCATACAATCAAGGAACCCTTCATAATATGGTTCTTAACTTTTGACAATGAACTTCAAACAAAACACTACAGCTTCTACTGTTAAGGAAAACAATTTAAGCCTTTCTGTTAATGCAATTATATTTTCTGAGAAATAGTCTTTTGATAATGTCTCCCCTATTTTAAACTTGTTTTTCAAATACACTAGAACTTAATATGTTAGAATTACAGACAGCACAAACATGCTCAATTACACACTCAATAGTTTCAAAGCAATTTTAAAATAAAAGCAACACAGCATAAAGCAAAATACAAACTGAAAAAATGTATGTCTGTGATGTAAAATAAAACTTGATGCCTTTCGTAAACAAATCATTTCTTGTTTTGCCATCCTCTTGAAAAAAAATCCCACCCTGTTTGAACCGAAATATTATCTAACCCTTTGCTTCTACTAAAGACTTATTTAAAAATGTAAACATTACCATTGCAATAAATGAATATCTTGAACAATCCAAACTCATATAAAGTACCTGGTAATATTAACAAATGTTCAAAAGCCTCAAGTTATAGCATCAACTGAGAAAAACACACGTACAAAAAGTCAACTTCTGTGACTATTCAAATACCATAACATACCCTTGAAAAATGAAACTGTACTGCCCTGTCATCTCAGAAGCAGCTTTTTCAACAGTGCTAAATACTGGCTCGTTTAAAATACCAATCAGTCTTTGTTATAATATCACAATGTCATTTGCTTAGTTACCTAATTATAATAAGCCTGGTGTCACATGGCATATTTTTTTGTCCATTCTTTTCCAGTTTGTTGAAATTTGTCTGGACTAGACTTGAGAAGTCTTGCAATTTCTGGCACAAGTGGGTCGTCTGGATTTGGTTCTGTCAGAAGTGACGAGATTGACAACAGTACTGGAACAAAAACAAATAATGCACATAAGTTAATTGAAAACAAAGATCATAGCCAAGTTGTGCTTATCTAATTTTTTTTTTTAATCTATAAATTTATAAACCCTTTATGAATCTTCTTATACTTCACCCCCCGTCCTTTCTCTAAAAGTAATACTAACACTAGTACTAGACTTCTTCTGCGTTCCCAGGCCATATGGCCATAATGGGTGAGGTACATATGTGTCCAGTTTTCAGTTTTGACTGGTCTTCCCGCTGCATTCAGCTGACACATTCCGATTTCGGGGGAGCTCAAAGGAAAAAATTATTGGGAAGATTTTTTTTTTAAACAATGCAGGAGAATGGGCCAATAAGTCAGACAAATAGTACCAGTACATGATACATGTAGTAAGAAAAGGAAAAGGCAGTGTCAAAGAGTGATAGATTAGAGGAAGTTGCTAGCGCAGAACTATCAGAAATTGGGAGAACTATGAGAAAGATTTTCCCTGGTGTATCCCCACATTGCATAGACAATACTTAACATACCAAGATGCACTCATTCAAACACATGCACACCAACATTAGTATTATTAGGTATTAGTATTAGTATTAGGTACTTTATAGTCACAGAGGCGTCTCTGTGAAATTCGGGTTGCTCCCACATGGAGAGCGCGTCGCAGCCACAACCAACATGCACTCATTCAAACACATGCACACATCCTCGCGATAAACACATCAGAAGTCAAATCTATGTGTTTACCTTTGGAAATGGTGAGGGCTGGAGACCACTGTGATTTCAAGATGTCCAGACAGATGCCACCATTACTGTTGATATTGGGGTGGTAGATCTTGGTTGTGAATGTAACCTGTAAACAAGAAAATACAGACAATGACAGAAAATAATAGTAAAACAACACAATATTGCAATACACATATAAAAAAGAAATATCACAAAAAAGAGCTGAATAACATTTGACATTAATTTGCAAACAAAATATAAAAAAACTGAATTTAGTAAAGAAATATAATAATAACAAAATCAGAATTTTGATTTTTTTTTTAAATTGGGGGGTGGGGGGGGGAGCCTTATCATCCGAAAAATATGATACACATTTCTCTGTTTTGGTTGCTATGTACAACTACTTTTGTAAAATGTAAATGTACAAGAGTGAATTGCCCGTTTTCTTTCTTTTCTAATCAAATTGAATCCAGATGAGGGGGTAGCATAATAAAATACCCGGTATGACTAAAACTGCATCTTTCTTATCTTCTAAAATTGTCTGACTTTAATTGATTTATCCCTTTCACCGCCAAAGTCGCATTTTAGCACCACAGTGATTTAACACCTATGTCACTAAAAGGCATCAAATTGGGGTCTATTATCCAAAGACACTATTGTCTTAGTTTTGGGAAGTAAGGATAGACCTTATTGTATTTACGTCACAGAAGAATCCCCAATACTGCAGATGGATTTTGTTCTCTACCCAGGTAAAGTTAATGGAAATGTTTGGCTCAAATGTGGCTGGCGGTGAAAGGGTTAAGAGTGGGAGAATATAATATCTGGTGATAATGCACATAACTGTTATTATTAATGTAGAGGCCACTGAGTGAATGGGAGCAAAAAAAGCTTCAACATAATTATTACAATATTATCTATCAAGTATCAATTAAAAAAATCTTAGTGAATTGCTAGCACTGTTCCCCTAGTCTTAAGGACTAAAACGTTGATGCATTTGAAAATGAAATGCAGAATATTTTGCTTTGAAAAAACTGTTTCGTGTCCCATGTTTCCCCCATTGGGAGGAAAAGCAAATCAGCACTGTTTATTTTATTTTCTTCTTTTATAGCACAAAGCAAAAGTTAATGATAACTGCGTTTGTTTCTGAGGTTCACAATTACAGACATTATCTATCAAGAATCTATGCAAATGTTACACACATTTGGTGTGCAAATAGTTAAATGTTCGATAAAGGTCAAGATGTGCCACCCCCCCTTGTATTTCTCGGTTAATTCAATTTTCCCGTTTTTGCCTTTCTTGCCAAACATAAAGCTGTATTTTATTAACCTTTTTAGCTAATAACCTTTTTGGAATACTAACCCTATCCCTAACCCTAGGCCATTATCTAATAGGACCCCCCCCCATGTATTGCAGTACACGGCGCCATTTGTCACAGTCGTGTTCATTGCGTTTTCCGGTCTTATAGGGGATAGGGTTAGGGTTAGGGCTAGGGTTATGGATAGGGTTAGTATTCCAAAAAGGTTATTAGCTAAAAAGGTTAATAAAAGACAGCTTTATGTTTGGTAGGAAAGCAAAAACGGAAAATTGCAATTAACCGAGAAATGGGGGGGGGGGGGGGGGGGGGGGGGGGGGGGGGCACATCTTTACCTTTACCAAATGTTCATTTTAATCCAGCTTAGCCTTACCTTGGGTGGCTTGAAAGGATAATCTGTTGGAAAATGGATGGTTAGGAAAAACACCCCTCCTTGGTAGGGACTGTCAGGCTGCAAGAACAAATAGAGAACAATTCAGAATCAAGATAAAAAGCATTTAAAAAAAAAAAGGAATAACCCCACAAACATTTGCAGCATCACAAACCAAATTAAAAGAGGACTTGATGAATATGAAAATAAATATCAGTACATTTAAGATAAACCTCTTCCAGATAACATTTCATTTAGTTAATGATTTACAAGCATTAAAAAAGTTAGTTGTCAAACTAAAAGTCCTCCGAAGTTGGAGTGTGGCTGCTCACGTTGCGGCGTAATCAAAAACAGTCACACATTATGTAATGTTCTCATCCCTAGCTGGTGCATTTGTACCATAGTGTTCAAGTGCTTCGGCTGTTGGGATGATCCCTGGAGTCTTTAAACCCGGGTACGACAACAACAAACTAAAAGTACGACAAGATTAGGAACATTGTACAACTTAACTTGTCTAAATCTGAAGCAAATACATGTAAACTGCCTATATACTGAATTTTGCAGAGTGTGCATGTTTCTATCATGTCTTTGATTAATTTTGTATTAGACTTTAGCAATAGCCTGAAGACAACTTTGTAATAAAGTTGAACATTCACAAACACAAGGAATGGGCATTTGGTTTCTGTTTCTTCTTATGAATATATGAGGTATTATATCATTGATGAAACTTGAAAGAGACTCTAGAGAGGGAAGAAAATGTAGAGCATGTTTATTCATTTTAAGATTATACATTTATTAAAAACAAAAACTATAAAAAAAGAACAACCAAAACGAATTATAAAGCGGGAGAATAAATGCTCTCTACTGACACCAAAGACAAATATACCCAGCATTATGATGACTGATAACTTGCTCTATAATGATTAATACAAGCTATCACTTTGTTGTACTCACACTCACAGCTAGCTAAACACATTACACATCTCAGAACAAACAACAAAACCACACACACACACACACACAGTGACACACACACACACACTTTTCGTGTCAGAATAATAATACTTACTGGACCCATGATGCTTGCTTGCCAATGGAACACTGAAACAGACAATATTTCCTATAATTACTCGAGTAGCCAGGGGAAAATATTTACGTGATCATGAATCACATGATAATCAGTAAACGACTCAGTGCCCCGAAACATTGATATGAAACGAAATGTTCCATACTAGAACATGCATAAAAAAAGACTACCACCACCACCAAAACAAAAGGTGAAACAACTACTTTTTTCCCAAAACTGTTAGTGTTACAAAGCTAAATTACAATACATGTCAAAATTTAATTACCTCAACTAACATTTGTGTCTCTGAATTAGTGAATATTTCATCATGACTTCAGTGAACACACTTGCACATGATCAGCTAAGGTTATATTATAAGCACCATAAAACTAAAGCTTGTCATTTTAATATCAATGTGTCTGTTTCACAAAAGAAACACAACTATTTGAATGAACATACAAAATGGATCTTTTAATTTAAAATTCAGATTTATTGTTTTTTGTAAAATTATAATTGGCATGTTTGCTTTTAAATCGCAAAAAAGGAATTTACATAAATAAAATATTGATTTAGTTTTCAGGCAAGTAAACTAACATTGTAACAAATCATAAATCTAATTATTAAAAACAAAAATGTCTTACTGTCTTCTCCGATTGGTCCAGCAGAGCATGATGATGGTGGGTCTCTATCCAGGTCTTGCAATTCCTGTGCAAACACAAACAGTCATGAAAAGTTATTTCACAGTTTGACATAGAACCACAGTGTTACCAAATTCTACTCAGCAATGCTACAAACAAACAACACATATATAGCAGTATTTGTATACTGACAGAGGCTAAAATTAGTAAAAACAAACATTATGGGTTCATCACTGCAGCATGGTATGTTTCTCAAGAATACTCTATAGACGTTTTAAGATGGGAGAAAGAGAGCTAGAGAAGACAGACAGACAGAGAGAGAGAGACAGAGACATAGACAGAGAGAAGGAGAGATCATGTCTTATCACTAAGTCATTGCGGATGAATTCCGAGTATACTCAGGACAGGAGAACGCCAGTCAGGGCCTAGTTCCAAGTATTCTCGGAACGGCGATTTCTGAGTCAATTTCAAAAACTTGTCTAAATCCATGTTTTTTCCAATCCGAACCACGTTCTTTTTAGTTACTTCTCTTCATCACTCTTCCAGCTTTCGCTTCACTTATATTTGGCATTTCTATTTCAATTATTAATGTTAAAAATGTCCAAGAAATCGGCACTAGACGAGCCTTAGAAAATACTCCAATATGTTTTCATCATCATATAGTAAAAAGCCAAGTGTCCGTGTGTGTGTGTGTGTGTGTGTGTGTGTGTGTGTGTGTGTGTGTGTGTGTGTGTGTGTGTGTGTGTGTGTGTCTGTCTGTCTGAAACACAAAACGGGCCTTATAACTCCGCCGTTTTTCGACCGAATCGCTTCAAATTTGCTGTGAGCCCTAACGGGGTGATGGCAACGGCAACCGAGGCGGTCGTGTCATTTGCGCGGTTTTGCAAATGCGCGAAACGCGCATCCGCCGGCCTTTCGGCGCCCGTATCTCTGGACCGATTGCCTTCAAATTTGGCAGATATATGACCGGAGACGGTGACAAACCGGAAGCGAATCGATTACTTAGGCGCATAACAGCAGCATGATGCAAAACAGGCCTTATAACTCCGCCGGTTTTCAACCGAATCGCGTCAGGCTTGCTGTCACCGGGGCAGCCTGGCAGCAAATTTGAAGAAAATCGGGAGAGCGCGTCACTCTCAGAGCAGCGCCAACGGGAAACGGGGCCTTATAACTCTGCCGTTTCTTAACGAAATCGCTTCAAAGTTGCTGTACTCAGCGTTACCAGTACTTGGCGTTACCATTACTAGGCGTTACCGTTACTAGGGAGAGCGCATCACTCTCAGAGCAGCGCCAACGCAAAACGGGGGCCTTATAACTCCGCCTTTTCTTATCCGAATCGTTTCAAATTTGCTGTACTCAGCGTTACCAGTACTTGGCGTTACCGTTACTAAACGTTACCGCTACTAGGGAGAGTGCATCACTCTCAGAGCAGCGTCAATGGGAAACGGGGCCTTATAACTCCACCGTTTCTGAACCAAATCGCTTCAAATTTGCTGTACTCAGCGTTACCAGTACTTGGCATTACCGTTACTAGGCGTTACCGTTACTAGGCGTTACTGGTACTCGGCGTTGCGCTAGTTAACACTAATAACAGTGATACTGATAGCAATAAGGAGATTAATTATTCCAATTTCAATGCAACTTGCAAGTACAGTGTTCCCGATTACGCAGATCTGTACGTAAATTACGTACAAAGTTTGAAGTTTGACGTATACATTTTTCAGTCAATATGTCATTGTGACGTACAGTTTTTCTCTCAGCCGATTGCTTCCTCAAACGTGTTCCCTGCGATCAGAATGTCGAAGCCATTATGGCTTGCGGGAAATGATCAACAAAATATAATGGGCCTATTCTTGCACTACTATGCCATGCTTGAAGCAGACGACAAAAGCTATCATGAACCACAGAGTAATTTCCCTTTGTTTCTCGCCACCCATGCTGCTCGCACGTGCACTGCTGCCAAGCCTAGCCCGCATGTTTCTTGGAAGCAAAAAAATGGCGCTGCTTCGCTGGATTGTGAAGACTTTGACGTGAAGTTCTTCCAATTTGTCCAGATTTGTCTTTATTTTAGAGCATATTGTCCATTTATTATGGCTTTTATTTTGACCCTCAACATTTTTCAAATGACCCTTAAAATTTGGGGTCAAAGGGTCATGATGACCCTTAAAAAATTGGAAGCATGGGGAACACTGAAGTAACCACAATTTCAAAGCGAAAAAATAAACTTGGATCAAGCAGTAATTTTGTCAAAACTGAATCATTGACAGTATTAGTTTTGATGCGCTTCTTATTTGTTGTATTTTTCTAGGCAGCCCCAGGCCAGTAATAATATTTGTCTAAGGCAGTGATGTCTTGAAGGGGTTAAACCACATCTCATTATATGTAATCCACTGAGTTCAGAACACCACATGACAAGCGTCACATTCGTTATGTGGGTATTTTGACCCATTAATGACAAGGGCGTGGTTTTGCTTTAGAAATCACGGTCATGTGGTAGTCACGCGAGTGAATGCGTTCTTGCACACAGACATACACACACATTTAATCAAACACACAGAAAACACATTCTCACTGAAACGCACACACACTTACACGGTAACACAAACATACAAAGTTCTACAAGTACAAACACGTGCACACACACACACACAAGCACTTACATACACAAACTTTCACCGTGACAAACACACACGTGCACTCACACTCACATGTATGTAATAATGTTATGTATACTCGCACATACTTTAGGCAGCATGGGCTATAACTGTAAGGAAAAAAGCCCTCAAACTAGTCAAAGAGAAATAGTGTGTGAGTCTGTGACTAGTGACGTAGTGTGAGACTGAAACTGAAAGTCAGAAAGAAGGAGATGTACAGTTCCAGTTCACATGCCTCTTGACATACACACAGTCTCAGTCTGTTTAAACAGTAGCTGTCTCACTCTTAGGTGACCTTTGTTCACCCCAAATACACATTTTCGCAATTGTTTTCGTCTTTTTGTTAACTCTCACCATACCCCTTCCCCCTCAACCTGTCCCTTCAATCAGTCCTGTCCCCAAAACCATACTTCAAACTGAGTAGATCTACCCCACAGCAGCCGTGACATCGCTGCTAGACTGGAGTCTCCCAGTTTATAGTCCTATAAAAGTATAACATCACAAAATGATCATCACGACCTTTCAAGTTCAACTTACTTCAGTCTTTTCAGTTTCCATCATGACCAAATCATCATGAACACAGAAATCTCTAGTAAACCTGAAAAAAAGAGTAACAAATGAAGTACGTACCTTATTCAGTCTCCTCAAAGCCATTTTGTGTTTTCAAACTGAACGTGTAGGTACTCTTCGAGGTAATGCTTTCAACGCAGTTGACAGTTGATAAGTCTGAACCGAGAATGAAGGTTTTTCTACATATGACTTGTTTAATTTTATTGCGACATGCCGCAAATCCGGTTTTGCATAAAATACCTCACCCATGAAATAAATACCTTTCCTCATTCGAATTGTTTGCTGTTTCGGAAAGATTCGCCCCTGAATATATTTAGAGGCGTCTTGTGGCATGAGAGTGAACATAATTTCAAAGTTGTTGGCGTTAGACCCAACCATATATTATATATATTCATGATCATCATCACAGTGGAAGACATTTTGAAGGGCCAATGGCTGGTACCCACGTGTCGTCATATCCGGCCACAAGGAGCGCCATATTATGGGAGACCGCCATCTTAGTCCTTACCTTTGTTTGAAAAATGCCAGATCGATGCTGCGTATTTGGCTGTTCCAATTCGAAACTTATCTAAACTGTATTTATAACATCTGGATGTTTTCTTTACACATTTAGATAACATTTTCACTTTGTTTACACACAAATAAGGACTAAGATGGCGACACTTCCGTTGGAATGGTCGAGATGCGCACGCAGGTGGGTTGGAGCCATAGCACAGTGAGAGTGAGAGCTGAGTGCACTCCGAAAACAAGTGCTCATAGTTTTAAAACCGTTGGTGTTAGACCACTACAACCATATATATTTGTGATCCGCATTAACAGGGGAATGCAGTGGATGACATTTTGAAGGGGCCAATAGCACAGTGAGAGTGAGAGCTGATCGAGGGGACTCTGAAAACAAATGCTCATAATTTCAAAACCGTTGGCATTAGACCACTATAACCATTTTGTGATCAGCATTAATAGGGGAATGCAGTCCGGAAGACAGTTTGAAGGGCCAATCAGTAGCACAGTGAGAGTGAGAGCCGAGGGTGCTCCGTAAACATGGACTACAGTGGGACACATTTTGAAGTGCTATCATGGCAACTGCTGTTTTAAAGACCTGTGCCGGGGGAAAACTGCCACAAAGCAAAGCGAGCGCAGGGCATGGCAACCACGGGGCATTGCTGCTAGTGTAAAAATAAAACCAAAACACAAAGATGGGACTTTGAAAGCCTAACGGCTATATTATTTTGTTCCTATTTCCTGATCCTAATTATTTATTTTTCTTTGCATGTGTGGTTGTTTATATCGTTCCCCATTTTGAAAAAAATACAAAACTAAGTGGCATGGCTTTGTACATCGATTTCTCGCCAAATATGTAGATTTACACCCTCCCGCTCTATTTCTTGATTCTTTCCGTGTAGTTTGAGCACTTAAATCTCAATATTTTATTATCATAGTTGACTTAGTTATTACATGAAATAATAATGGTTCCAGTGCGCATGCGAGTGGTACTTATTTTACGGTAGGTACTTATTTCTCATGACACCGGTCATGTGATTTGGCAATGACACGGTTTGGCCTATTTTTAAATCATGACGTAAGGTAACATAGAACTTTCTACACAATTCTGACGTAAAAAGTCCGTCAACAACCTTTTTAGTCTAGGGCCTAAAGGTCTTTCAAAACGCGTCCACGTACGATTACTCGACTCTATAATAAAACTTTATTTGATTGTGCCTTTTTGTTTTCCGTCCATATTCCCTAATCACAGTTGAAGGAAAGGTGGTGGTGGTGGTGGTGTGTGTGTGTGTGTGTTCGCTTTCTCTGTCTGTATGACTGTCTCTATCTCCCTCAGTGTGAAGTGAATTTGTGCGTGCGTGTATTAGGTATAAACTCGAGAACTAGTCTATGTAACAAGTTCAGTGCATCAGCATTTTTTCCACAATGTGGATTGAGCAAAATGGTACTCAGCACAAGTTATGTTAGCAAGAAACTTAAAGAATGAGTACAACTGACAAAAAGATCCTTTCAAAACAAAAGAGATAGGCTGAGTCATGATGGCTGTGCAGGGAAAGTTGAGCCTTTTGGATCTAAGGAGAGCCCTGGAAAGGCTGCAGGAAGGTGTGGCTGTGCGGGAACCACTGTCAGAGCTTAATAATGACCGATACTTGATGCCTGAAATTGATGACCGGCAAAGGTCAAGAAAAGGCAAAGGTCAAGATGTGCACCCCCCCTACATTTCTCGGTTAATTGTATTTTTCCGTTTTTGCCTTTACATACATGAAGCTGTATTTTAGGAACAGTTTTAGCTAATAACCTTTTTGGAATACTAACCCTATCCCTAACCCTAGCCCTAACCCTACCACCCACCCTATAAGACGGAAAACGCAACGAACCACAACTGTGACAAATCGCGGTGTACTGCAGTACGTAGTGGGGGGTAGGGTTAGGTTTAGGGCTAGTATTCCAAAAAGGTTATTAGCAAAAAATGTTCCTAAAATACAGCTTTATGTATGGTAAGAAAGGCAAAAACGGAAAAATACAATTAACCGAGAAATGCAGGGGGGGTGGCACATCTTTACCTTTACCTGATGACCACCTTCTTGCACAGCCACCCCCTCCTGTAGCTAGTAGGCCTATGCCAAGGCCGGTCTCCCAAGTTCCAAAACACTCAACTTTTGCTGCACAACTCTCGTAACTATAACCGAATAATTTCAATATCTCTTCTGTTAAGAAAGGACCTTATTGAAAGTTGTACGCATTCTTTTAGCTTCCTGCCTACATGTGAGGAATACCATTTTGCGAAAATCACTATATGGAGGAAATGCTGATGCATTAAATTTGTGGCAGTTTTCTGGATTTAGAGGCGTTTTTAAAACTCACGTTACCATAGAAGCCAATGGCGATTGCAAAAACTAGTGCTTTCGCGGTAAGGTCATGTCTCTTGTGTATATAACTGCCATGTTTTAAGGTCCAGATGCGACGCGTTTGGAAGCTACAAGCAAATAACCAAAGCATGTGTATGTTGAAAGTGTTCCCTAAATTTTCGTGGGCAGCTTAGTTGCATCTCTCTCTCTCTCCCCCCCCCCCCCTCTCTCTCTCTCTCTCTGTATGTATGCGTGCGTGAGCATATGTCACAATGTGTGTACGTATGTGTGTGCGCATGTGTGTCAGGGGCGTAGCAAGCTTTTCAGAAGTGGTCAGGCTGAAATGGGGAGAGAGAGAGAGACAAAGAAACAGAGACAGAGATATGCTTTAATGTAAGAATAAGTGAAAACGAATGAAACAACACAACACAATAAATAACTTGCATGATAGACTTATGAAAAACAAAACAAAAAACTTTATTTAGAATATGAAAAATACATCAAGTCTTTACAAAACACATTACAAGTCGAATTTCATTATTGCAAATCACGGGGAACTCTACTGTTCATTAAACAAAAAATATTAGCATAACTTCAAACAACTGACATTGTTGTAGGCCTACATAGAGTGACCCCCTTCATCCTCCCCTCCAAATGGCACCCATGGATTTTATAATGAGTTGACTGTTGTTGTTGTTGCTGTTGTGGTGGGTTCACTGACGCGTGCATTACATCACTAAGAGGAAACACAACTGACTGACTACAAGGATATCATGTATATAAGCACGTTTATTAACTTATACACAGTGTACAGGATAATCATGGAACACAGAGACAAAGGCTTGCTGTTGATAGCGTGTCTAGTAGGAGAGTGCCAGTAAGCTAGGAGTAGGCAGAGCGGGACCGGGGAGGGATAGCGTTGTTTTGGTGCCAGACTGACCAATGGAGAGTGTAGCATGTGATGTGGCTACACACCTATTAATGATATCACCAGAGATTTATTAATAAAACTGTTGATAACAATGCAAAGCAGGTGGTGTTTTTCCCCCCATGATTATGGAGACGATTCAATGGAAGGTTATGAAACAATCGTCTTTTCTAATATGCCCCCCCCCCCCCCACACACACACACACACACCTCCCTACATTTTCTGGAATAAAAGAAAAAGTTTCCATAGCAACCAACTTTAACTTTCAAACTAACGCTTCTTTGGGTGCAAAACATGTCACCATTTTAATATTTTAATCCATATATGGACATTCAACTTTGATTCACATACGAAACCATTGATGATTCTCCCGCATTCATTCAATCATTTATCTTTTTATAACTTGGGACAACAAATTACGCAGAAAAAGCTTCCTGGAATGGGTGGAATGAAAAATTGTGTTTTACGTCCTCTCAGTCTGGAACAGACACATATGGGACATTAATTGTAAATACAAAGATGATGGGAAC
Organism: Phymorhynchus buccinoides; assembly: GCA_017654935.2. Taxonomy (NCBI): domain Eukaryota; kingdom Metazoa; phylum Mollusca; class Gastropoda; order Neogastropoda; family Raphitomidae; genus Phymorhynchus; species Phymorhynchus buccinoides. The sequence continues at coordinate 34,357,512 of CM065680.1, read as the reverse complement.
AATACTGGAGGCAATGCCCGGAGGCAGTGCAACTCCAGTAAAGTCCCGATTTTTTAACAATACAGATAGGTGTAGCGGTAACCACGCCTCGGCCTCATCGGCTATAGTACCGCCACAATCTGAATACTTTGAATGGGTGGGTTTTGATCGTGGCTGGGAAGTGTCGGCTAGTTGTGGAGATGAAGTGGCCTGAGTCTATTCAGAAACCAGAGCAGATTATTATTAATTTTACTGAAACAATAGGATTGTTTTTTTTCTCCGAAGTTAACATTTTGGTAAATGACAAATGCACAATTCGTGTTATTTGTTTTAAAATTCCCATCACATTTAATGTTGACATCACAACGTTAGGCCTATTAGCCACGGACCTACATTAGGTCCGTGCTATTAGCTCAATCAGGCCTACAGTACTGCTGTTGGATAAGACTGTTGTCACATGGCATAGTTCTTTGTCCATTCCTTTGCGGTTTCTTGAAACTTCTCCGGGTTGGACTTGAGGAGCGCTGCAGCTTCTTGATTCAGGGGATTATCCAGATCTGGTTCTGACAGAAGGGATAAAATCGACGACAGAACTGAAAACACACACACACACACACACACACACACACACACACACACACACACGCGCGCGCGCGCACGCACGCGCGCGCGCACGCACACACACACACACACACACACACACACACATATATATATAATATATATATACACACACACGCGCGCGCGCGCACACACACACATACGACCTTACCATGACTTTAACCAGAAAGCTTAGATACAGTATCTTTGCTTTAACTAGGAGCTCATCTCAAATCTTAGCACAGAGACTGAGAGGGTCACAACAGGACGGATATGGCACAGGCAGCAGGCATAAATAGGCCTACAGGAAATAAGCTCGTTCAGTTCAAATTCTGATTGCTTCTCGGCCTTTTGGCTAAGACAGTGATTCAGGAACATAAATTTTTGTTTATATCCTGGTTGGTTTGTTCAGCCCGTCGTACATGGCGAAAGCCGATACGCGACGTTAAACTGAACTTCCATCCAAGCTCGTTCAAAACGGTGTAGGGGAAGACGGGGTAAAAAGCGCACGGGCGGGTAAGAAGCCCACCCCAATTATCTCATGAAATGCAGCAAATTTCAGTCTCATTTTGCCCATGAGACGAGCGTTAATGTCTAGCATTCGTCTCATGGGCAACTTTGACTGAAATTTTCTTTTATTTCATGAGATAATTGGGGTGGGCTTCTTACCCGCCCATGCGCTTTTTACCCCGTCTTCCCCTATACATCATCGAGCATATTCATAAAATAGGTCAAACCTCCAATTAGAACACGTAAACAATCAAAACGCAATAACATCGTAACAGAACTAATGAAGTTAGGTTTGTGTATCTACCTTTGGAAATGGTAAGGGCTGGGGACCATTGCGTCATCAGTATGTTGAGACCGATGAAGCCATTGCAAATATTGGGGTGGTAGATCACAGTTGAGAACTTCACCTGTTGCCAAGGATATGGAGACGATGACAGTGAATAATACCAAAGTAACATATTGCATACAACAGCAAAAAAAGTGGCAAGGAATATATAGCCTTGCATAACACATGTCAAATCTTTGCTACAATCACTGGGTTTCTCACACATATGGAAAAATCAGGGCACTTTTAACATTGAACGACTTAAATAGTCAATAATCACTAAATTGAAAAAAAAATTATGTACTGTTTTTGGAAAACCACTAAAGGCAGTGGTGCATCAAGGCTTAGATTTCTACAATATAGTCACCCAGTCTTACAATATCCAGCCATATTTAACAACTTGCAAGAATGTGAAACATAAAACAGCTCTATGTCGCTTAAATTAAGTACACACGACCTTCACATTGAAAGGGGTCGCCATCGAAATATTCCTAGAGAAGACAGACTTTGTCAATCTTGTAACGTTGTGGAGGATGAACTTCATTTTCTAGACGAATGCTTATTCTTAAGAGCAATTAATAATTATTAATTGTGATAACAGACAGTTGCATTCTTCATTGTTACCATATTTTTTAGTTTCAAAGTCTTATACTAAAATCAAATTCTTTTCAACCTGAAATAGCCAGATACATTCATGAATGCTTTGCTGTCCGCATTAAATAATTACGTGAGTATAAAAAAAAGTTGTATTATCTTTATTTGCTGCATTTACATCGTCACCAACTTTACCTTGTGCTTTTTGTTTTATTTTCTTTCGTGGCCGTATGTGCTTACCACTTCTGTGTCAACAATTCCTTTGATGGTTTTACGACAAATAAAAGAGTTTGAGTTAGAGTTTTATAGCCTACATTAGTAATTCTAATTTTGTGTTCAGACACAGACAACATGCAGTCAGATAAGAAACACACAGCCCCTCGTTCCAGTTGCAAAGTACTCTCGTTCTTAAAGACCCACAACGTCACGTGTCAAAATCACGGGTTTCACGTGTGCTGGTAAGAAATCTTGTTTTGACCAGGTTTTACTCCCATACAAATGTCCCCAAATTGAAGACGAAACATAATTTTAAAGAGCAGCCTCAATTTGAAGTTGGGGACATTTGTATGTGGGTCACAGCTAGCTACCTAGAAAAAAACCAAGGGACTTAATCGTGGTGCGTCAGTGTGTCTAACACAGAACTGGGAGTAGAAAAACAAGAAGGCAAGACATATGAAATCTTAGGAATACTGTCCATAAGGGTCTCTGACCGATTGGATGCTACTCTCATCATCATCTCATATATGAAAGTACTCCCAGAAATTACTGGGTAAAGGTCAAGATGTGCCACCCCCCCTGCATTTCTCGGTTAATTCTATTTTCCCGTTTTTGCCTTTCTTACCAAACATAAAGCTGTATTTTATGAACCTTTTTAGCTAATAACCTTTTTGGAATACTAACCCTACCCCTAACCCTAGGCCATTATCTAATTGGACCCCCCCCCCCCCCCCCTATGTATTGCAGTACACTGCGCCATTTGTCACAGTCGTGGTTCATTGCGTTTTCCCGTCTTAGGGGGGGGGGGGGGGGGGGGGGGGGTAGGGTCTAGGGTTAGGGCTAGGGTTAGTATTCCAAAAAGGTTATTACCTAAAAAGGTTAATAAAATACAGCTTTATGTTTGGTAAGAAAGGCAAAAACGGAAAATTGCAATTAACCGAGAAATGCAGGGGGGTGGCACATACGCTTGATCTCATGAACATGATGGCTTTTGTGAGCACTGCACGTGCCAGTCACTTTGAGTTGCTAACCCGGCGACCGTGAGGTGGTGCTGATTGAATCCTGACCAAAAACAATCAGCCAATACAATCATTGAGCTGACTGTCAGCCATGGAACATGGACATGCCTGCTGTCACACCGTTCCTGAGACAGCACCAAACCCAAATACTGACCAAAATCGTGTACGTTTAATTACATACTTGATGTTGATAGTTGACTGGGAAACATAAGTAAGCATAAGTATTAAAGCAATCGTGTCTTTTTTACATTCTTAAAAATTGTTTGGTAGTTTTCAATATTTTAAGAACTTGCAAATTAATAGAGAACACGGGCCTGGGTTTTTTGTTTTGTTTGTTTAGTTGTTTTAAAAAAAATCAAATATTAAACACTTGGTTCTATATGAACAAAACACTGTCGAATGCATAGAACTGAATCAAAATGCCTCAACATACATTATCTTTGTATCTATGGGTGTTAACCCTTTCACCGCCAGCCATATTTCAGCCAAAAACAATCTATTAATTTTACCTGGGTAGAGAACAAAATCCATCTGCAGTATTGGGGATTCTTCTGTGACGTATATAAAATAAGGTCTATCCTAAACCATTGTGGTGCCAAAATGCGACTTTGGCAGTTAAAGGGTTAATGTAGCACACGTTTACCATCATTACGACATCAACAAAAAGACGTTTTTATGGATCACGTTTGCACCACTTTACCTTGGGTGGCGTGAAAGGATAATCTGCTGGAAAATAAATCCTTAAGGAAAAGGTCCCGCCTTCATATGGACTGCCAGGCTGCAAATATCCACATAAATAAACCATAAACAAAATATAAAATGCGATCAATTAAGAAACTCGCAACAACAAAAAGTGAACGAAATAAAGCCTTAGGTGATGCACTATCAGAAACGATATACTTGAATAAAATTAATTATAGCAAAGACTGTATATATAAGCTTTCTGATTAAACCAACAAGTTACTGGTCTAAGCCAAACATCAATAAGATAAACTATACAAAGAAGGAACTAAGTAATGCTTTAAATGTGGGGACATTTACACCTTGTTAGCAGAGTGTTTTTTTGTTTTGTTTTTCTTTTAAGCTTTCTCTCTATCTTTACTCCATCTTTTTAAAAGAATCCACCACCCCCGCATTTTCTCTTTTTACATTTTTTTTTTAGGCGGTCCTTTTTTTTTCTTCTTCCTATTCTTTTTTCCCCTCCCTCTCCCTCTCTCTCCTTTTGTCTGTATGAAAAACTAAGATGGACATTTCCAAAAGCGTTTGGGTCTGGGTTTCTGTGTGACCTAGTGGTGTACCGACACATTCATAATAATTACGTGAAGCTAGTCTGTGACGTTGTTAGCAGAGTTCAAAACAGGGGGCATAGGGGTAAATAAATAGTTCGTTACACATCATTCATTTTTACAGCAAATTCAATTGCAAGGGTTTTATTCCTCAGGAAATAAATTACAAAAATGATACACGTGGAAGCACAAAATGCCATAAAACTATTTTATAAACACCATTTACAAAGATAAAAACAAGAACACTGACAATGACAAAAGATGTGACATCATGGTTGTTGCAAACTTGCTTCTTTGATAATGAATGATACCATGTTATCATTGGTTGACATTAGCCTGTAGTAGGGGTCAACAGTAACATGAGAGCTGTACAATAGATGATTTTCTACAGTAATGGAAAATCATCGTACAGTTTAGTCTCTTGTGGAAGACTATGACGAACGAGGGGGCTCTTGCACCGGCTCTGGTGCAGCAGCCAAAGGGATGGGCTGGTCTTTGGGGACCTTCCTTAACGCCAGCTGTATCCTCAAATCCCTTTGACCGAGTGGGGATGTACCCTGGGCAAGGCATCTCCACTATAAACAAATTATCGCCCAGCCCGCCAGAATAGTATCCGGCCCCTCTGCTATCTGGCAGTCATTGTCGGAAACGACAAATTAGCATGTAAAAAGATATGTCATTGAAGGACAGACAACTGGCTAAAAACGTGAAAAGTAAAAGAACATGAAGCAGTTTGCTGGTAACATGTACGCCTACTATACTTACAGGCCCACCAATAGTTGCTTGCCAACGGGACACTAAAACAGACAAATGATTCATAGAGTTTGTGTAAAATTGTCAACAACAACAAAGTTTTAGAGTATTTTCTAGCTTGTGTTGCAAATGTTGTACCGGGAAACAATTAAACGCAGATTCTATGCAATGTGAATACAAAAGCATTATGTAACAACTTTGCGCAATTGTCACAAAGCTACAATGCGCCAAAATCATTTGTTGTCTTATGTATGCTAAAACTCGTATTTGGGTATTGTATACACAAAACGGATAATGATGTTTTTGTAACATTTTACTTGCGTTCAGATCCATTTATTAGTGCGATAATTTTATTTTGCGTGTGTAAAAAGTGCCAATAAAATGAATTTTACAGCTATACCTACTATATTCACAATTTTTCTCTCTCTCTCTCTCTCTCTCTCTCTCTCTCACACATACCCCCCCCCCCCCCCACACACACACACAACGTGTGTGTGTGTGTGTGTGTGTGTGTGTGTGTGTGTGTGTGTGTGTGTGTGTGTGTGTGTGTGTGTGTGTGTATGCGTGTGCGCGCAACTAAACGAACAGACGGACACACACACACACTGTCACGCATAACGCACCTCCCCGCCTCCTCCTATACACAGTAACACACACACACGCACGCGCGCGCGCGCACACACACACACACACAACTAAACGGACAGATAGACATACACACACACTGTCACACATACCCATCCCCCCCCCAGCCCTACACACAGTCGCGCGCACACGCGCACACACACACACACACACACACATGCAAGCACACACATGGTGCGTAAATGTGTGTTTTTAATGTTAAAAAAACCCCTTTTGTGTGATTATTCAATGTCCATCTTTAAATACAAATCTGACTTGACTTTGACACACACACACACTTTAAATGTAACTGATCAGCCTCACTGTCTTTCCCAACTGGTCCAGCAGTGCATGAAGGTGGAAGATCATTTTGAAGGTCTTGCAATTCCTACGAAAAACACAAAATTGTTATTAACAATTCCTTATCAAACCTTCTGCGCGCGCGCACGCGCACACACACACAATGACAAGTTTGCCCCAAATCCAGTCAGTTTTGACACAAAATGAAGTGAGTAGGATATATTATACTATATGTAATTATGTAGCCTACTGTAAAGTAGACCTATTTTGGCCTTCCCTTCCCCGTGTGCGTGAGAGAGAGAGAGAGAGAGAGAGAGAGAGAGAGAGAGAGAGAGAGAGAGAGAGAGAGAGAGAGAGAGAGAGAGAGAGAGAGAGAGAGAGAGAGAGAGAGAGAGAGAGAGAGAGAGTGTGTGTGTCCCAGACCGCTGCGAAGTGTAGTGTGGGACATTTTCTTATTATAAGGTTCAGTAAAAACAAACAAACAAACAAAAAGAAAACGACTGAAAACACACACCTCAACAAAATTATATCACACGCACATTTAAAGCATTTCCACTTGTCAAGTAGGGCCTTTGCTGTAGGCCTATTAGAAAAAGGCAAAACATGAGATTTTACTGACAATGAATGGAAATTCTTTTATTTACAAAGAAAATCATGGAAGCTAAAAGTTAAAAAACAAGCCAGGGTGACCTTTCCTGCTTGAAACGGGAATAACATCCCAGATTACCATGTGAAAAACGAGGCCTATACTGGCTATAGTGTGTATACCATGGACCTACATTAATGTAGGTCCGTGGTGTATACCAACGTCTTTTTGGGGCTTAACCCTTTCGCCGCCAGCCATTTTTCACCCCAAAAATACCATTAAACTTAATCGGGTAAAGAAAAACAATGCAAAATTGCTAATTCCTGTGTGACATGTAGGCCTATCATTAGGCCTATCATTAGGCCTATCGTTGCCTCCCAAAATTAAGAAAATAGGGTCTTCAGATAACAGGCTCTGATTTGATGCTTTTTAGTGGCATGGGTGTTAAACCATTGTGGTGCTAAAATGCGATATTGGCGGTGAAAGGGTTAAATATAAAGTTAAATTAAGAACTAGACTATCCAGGTACCTGTTCGATTCTCTCCAAAGCCATTCTTATGTCAAGCTTCACGGTTAAGTCCTGCGTGTCAATGCAGTGGACAAGTAACTGGTGCGCTAAAACTTACGATGGAATTCAGAATGGCCAGCGCATTGACCGTGGGCCCTCGGCTCAAGAGAAGAAGAGAAACTTGTCTTTTTACGCGCTGTTTGTTTCATGGAATGTTTTTGTCTTTACAGGCATCCAACCACATAATGTGACCAAGACACTACCGTGTTTACATCACGAGATGTTTTTTGGTTTTTTAAAGTTCCGACGTGGCAACATTTTTTAATTTTTGTGCATTCCTCGAAGTTTTTCTGTTGGTGTTTTCTGCCAACGTACCGGGTGCAGATGCAGATTAAATGATGCAACTTTAAAACAAAAAAGAAGGTCCGACGTAGCAAAAGACGGACAGCTGAGAGAGAGAGAGAGAGAGAGAGAGAGAGAGAGAGAGAGAGAGAGAGAGAGAGAGAGAGAGAGAGAGAGTTGAGAGAGCTGTCAACTGGAACAAGAAAAGAAATAGAGAGAAAATACGAATACATGTACGAATTTTAATGTTATTGAGGGAGACTGGGTAAGCCAGCTTTTTTTTACCAGCCGCGAACGAAGAGCGAAGCTGGTAATGTTTTCAGTGGATTCTGTTCCTGGCTATGTAAACACGATAACGTTTGAACGAAGGGACCTAGGACGCTCAATTTTTGGATGCGGATAGGTACTAAGAATATCTAGGCCAAGTTCGAAAATGAAGGTCATAGGTCACTGGAGCCGAAAATGCTGCCGATCACCTGGCACGATAACGGAGGGACCTAGGACGCTCAAATTTTGCATGTGGATAGGTACTAAAGATATCTAGACCAGTTCAAAAATGGTCAAAGGTCAAGGTTATTGGCGCCGAAAATGCTGTAGAGCACCTGACACTATAACGATTGAATGGAGGGACATAGGACGTTCAAATTTGCATTCGGATACTGATACTAAGAATATATCGGTCAATTGAAAAACGAAGGTCAAAGGTCAAGGTCACTGGAGCCAAAAATGCTGCCGAGCACCTGGCACAATAACGTTTGAGCACAGGACCTAGGACACTCAAATTTTGCTTGCGGATAGGTACTAAGGATATCTAGACCAAGTTCAAAAATCAAGGTTATAGCCGGTCAAAGGTCAAGGTCACTGGACCCGAAAATGCTGCCTCTTAACGCTCTAGTTTACACCATGTTCTCAGACAAACAAACGTATTATAGTAGGCCTATAGTAAAACAGCATCCATAGGCCACGAGGCCTTTGGCTGATCTTTAGTGATCACCCTGAAAACTTATTGCGATGAATTGTACTTTGGTCATTTCTACGATCGATTGCTTGTGTGGTCTGCAGCAGGCTGAAGTGGGTGGCTAACATTGCTACAATACACGAAAACATTAAAAAAAACCACGGAAAAACACTTACATTAGCAATAAATTTTAAAATGGAGAGGACGCGTGCATGTGTGCTTGGTGTAAATGACTATTCACATTGGCATTTTAGGTGTGCGTGTGTGATGCGTTAGTGGTGGTAATGGTAGCGGCGGTAGTGCCAGTTTGCGTGGTGGTTGTGTGTGTGTGTGCACGTGAAAGACCGGCTTCAGCTTTGGTTTTCTTTGCAAGACTATTCAGGGGAAACATTTTTTATCGCCTGCTGCTGGGTGTGCCTAATATACGAAAACGGGCACAAACAGAAGCGAAAGTGCATTTTTGATCGTAAACAAGAACAAAAAATGTTAAATTTGTCTAAACCCTACCAAATTTTGCATAGATTTGATCTTTAATTGACTGTTGATCCATATTTAGATGTCAATTCCGATCTGCATTGTTTTTATAAACCAGCTTCCGCTAGCCATTACTTCCGCCGACTGAACTTTTTTCCACTTCTCACAATTGTACCATACTATTAAATCTTAATGAAACTTGGCAGAAAGGTTCCTTAGATGCTGCCCATGGTGTTAAAATTGACGTAATGACCCAAGATCAGCGTAATCCCTTTGAATCAGATTCAGTCTCTTATGTTTTCGTATATTAGGTAGACCGCTGCTCCTTGATAAAGCTTGGTAGGTGAACATCCCTTTCCAATTGAAGTCGCATGATGTGTGTATTCATAAAGCAATGATGAATGATGACGACAACATCAGTGCACATTTCATCAGGGATGTTTGGTAGGGGTGTCATCTCGATAGCCCGATGTTTAAAGTTCCTTCGTGGCATTGGTCCGATATGTCAACAGTCTAACACTTTTTTTCACCGACATGTGGATCCGAAAATTATTGCTTCCATACTAACATAAGTATTCAGTAATAATTAGTATGCATATCAGTTTGCTTGTTTCATTGTATGTTGTACTCTGAAAAAAAAGTTTTAATTTGCGTTTCCTTAAAAGGAAATAGCAGGCTAAAGGCCAATTTAAAAAGCCTATATGCCATATGGTGCAGGCATCTCTGTCTGACAATCTGTATGTCCCCTCTCCGTTTGTCTCTCTCTCCGCCCGTGTGTCTATCCATCTAATAATCTGTCTGTCTCTCTTAGCTGTCGGACTAAATGCCACGCCAGACTAACACCATGTCTGAAACAAAAAAATCAAAACAGCTGCTATTGGACTTTTGGTACATGTTGCAATGTTATACTATTGCTACGTCGGACTATCGTGATGTAGCTGTTGGTAGGTACGAGAGCAACTTTACCCTTACTTTTGATTATCTTGTATGCTAGACTAGGGCATCACAGAGGGGTTGAGGGAGTACTAACACAGTGCAAACCTCCACCAAAGACATGTTTCCATTTGTATGTTGACCAAAAAAGCTATGAAAAAAAGAGGCAGCGTTTAAAATGTGGATACGGAAAAACATTGAAGTCTTACCGCTGTACCTGAGGAGTACCCTTTAAGTCATGATGGGCAAAAACATATCCTCTTTTTTGTGTGTGCGTGAAGTATGTTCAGCTTCAATACTGGAAGTTTCTCCACTACCATGGCATGTGAATGGACATTGAAATAAAACAGATGTTATTTTATCAACAATATTGATCAAGTGCACCATACACTTGAACAGTACTGTAGTATTAATTCATGTTGTATCTATCCCATTCTTTTCTGGTCTGTTTATTCATGGCAGTGGGCCTATTCGTTTGGTTAGTGTAGGCCTAGAGGAAACTTGATTCCAAGTTGCACATGCTCTGCTTTAATTATTGACTAGAATGCACACAGGAGAGGATACTGGGGGGTCTTTTGCATAAATAGTTCCCTCACCTTCTGGAAGTTCTGTGCTTGTAACTTCCTCTAATCTGTCACTCTCTTTGACTCTGCCTTTTCCCTTTGCTTACTGTCTTTCTGCTATCTTTCTGCCTTTCCGGTTCATTCTCCTGCCTTTTTTCAAGAAACACTTTCAAAAAGATTTCCTTCAGCCGAAGTCGGACTTGCTGGGCCTATTTCTTAGTCCTGCATTTGGAAAGGAAAGATGAAAGAACAGATTGAAGATCCGGGGAGACAGAAATCAGACGAAATGGAAAACTGCAGATCTTGTCGGGAGACTTTATGGGGGAAAAAGAGATAGTAAAAGACATGGTAGGCAGAAAAAATAGGAAAGATAAGAAAAAGGGGTGGGCACAGCTTGGTCGAGAACACCCCTGCCACGTGAAGGTTGGCCCACAGGGGCTTACATGTCCGTCATTTCCACCCAACTCACACACACCAATACTCCTTCACATTTGTTATTGTATCAGCAAGTCAAGCAAAGCATTGAAGAGATGAAAAAGTTCTGATGCGGTTAACCATGTTCAAGATTGTTTTAATCACTATAATTCATCACACTTAATTACATTTTTAATTATGTACATTTACTGCAAAGGCAAAGCATCAAGCATTCAGCAAAATGTCAAATGTAAATCACATAACAAATTAAACATCTTTGCATGGAACTATATCTCAATCTGCATACATGTGAACAGAATTCATACACACACACACACCAATTTGCTATCAATCATTGAGTGATTCATAACATGAACACAGAATGACTATGTTACAAAACGATTATTGTATATTTCTCTTCTTCAATACCTAGATGACATTGTTTCTTATCTACAATAACTTCTTGAAGTTAATTTTTACAAGCATCTTTCTATTGAGTATTGTCTTTGCGAAACAAAACAAAATCCCAACTCTGAAATGTACCACATGCAAAATGAAACTGGAAATGTAACAGCAGACTACAGTGTTGCACTATCAGTATCACATGCAAAACAAAACTGGAAATGTAACAGCAAACTACAGTGTTGCACTATCAGTATCACGTCTTCTACTACTGGCTGACTGTGTTGATTTTGTGCCAGAACAGATAGGACACATAAAGTTCAGTATTCTCCAGGCCCAGGCCCTGGAACAAATAAGAAAAACAATCTAAAACCTGAAAAGCATAAAAAAGTAAAATAGGGTGAAAACACAGCTTTAAGATTAAGAGACTATCAAATACATATAACAACATTAAACTTTTTCTTAATTCCTTTTGCATTTATAATGCCCAAGCTGTTTGTATTCACAATGCCCGAGGCCATCTGACCTTGGAATGTGTTGGCTGAATGCAGAGGGGAGACCAGTGAAAACTGGACAAATAAGTACCTCACCCATTATGGCCATACGGATTGGGAACGAAGAAGAAGTACACATAGTAAACTCAGAGCCTAACTCAAGTATTTACGTTAATAGCCTGACTTCAGTTGTTCAAAAGAGTTTATGGTAACTGCTTAGGAGGCGATCCCAAATTGAGACTGCATTGCTACTGACATAACATAAGCAGACCACACTTACTAACAATGTACTTAAACTTGTCCTGGGTATTCCTGTCTTACAATGTTTCTCTTTTTGTTTCGATTTTGCCATATAAAAATGTGTGATTTCTAAGACAAACACAAGCAGAAAATGTTCCAGCAAAGAAGAAACAGACAGCTCACATTACAGTTGTAATTTTACCTTGTGGATATGCTGGCTGGATCCTTTCAAGTGTTGCCAGTCCATCAATTCTGCCATGGACAAGTTACGAGCCTGAAAGAGCATTCACAGACATTATAGAGTGCCTTCACAAAAGAAAAAGTTATAAGAATATTTTAGATAAATGGTTAAGAAGTTGAAACTATGTTTAAATGCCTTTACTCAGCATGATTCACATGAAAACGTCCCATTTAAAAAATACATTAAAAATTGGGGGTGGGGTGGGGTCTGTGTACAATTTTTGTGCATGTGTATATTTTAAACAACACAGTGTAACCAAATTTATTTTTAGAAGGTAAAAGAGTTCTTCTTCTTCGATCGCTCAGACAGCTTCCTGTCAATGAGCGCAGATGCGTCATGCTGCTGTTATGCGCCTAACTAAGAAATTGTTAGGTCCAGCAAGTCCAGCTTCAGCTGAAGGAAATCTTTTTGCAAGTGTTTCTTGAAAAAAGGCAGGAGAATGGACCAGTAAGGCAGATAGTAGATGACAGTAAGCAAAGGGAAAAGGCAGTCAAAGAGTGACAGATTAGAGGAAGTTTCAAGCACAGAACTTCCAGAAGGTGGGGGAACTATTTATACAAGACTCCCGGTATCCCCAGGGGAGAGAAAAAGGAATTTAAAATCAATTATTTGTTATGGGGATGATGATGATGACAGTAACTGATATTTGTGTTCACATGTTTGTGTGTGTATGCATGTGTACGAGCATGTGTGCGTGCATGCGCGTATGTTTCATAGGATCTATTCAGATTTTGTCTTAAATTCTCATCATTTTGTATCTCATAAACAACAACAAAAATGCACTAAAGTGGAAGTCTATTAAGGTGCTGGCTATGTTTACCCATAGGTTTCCTTGTACCTGTTTGTCAGGAATGTTGCTAGCTCCCAGCTGACATGATCTGACAGGGACAGGAGCGACAGCAGACTCCTCCCCCTCCTTCTCCCCACTGCCATCGCAGGGACACCCCAGCAGAGCATGGGTGTCACACTCTGTCCGCTCGTTGAAGGAAAACAGATCCTGAAAGTTTAATGGGGAGAATGTTGGCTACACAGCACACACACAGAGCAATAGAAAGAAAAGAAAAGAATATAACACTTCAAAAGTTAAAAAAAAAATATTGAGCACTCACATCACATGCATTTTCTGTAAATAAACAACAAGAAACCTATTTCATATTGCACCCTTTGAAACTGAAAAGCGTATAACAAAGCCAATAAAATTTTCTCTTCGTGTTAGTTATATAAAAAAACACATTTAGGTTAGATAAAATCTTTCACCTTTTCGTAAACAAGCTTTCCAAGTTAAATGTGTGTAACCAATAGCATAACATCATCAGTCTCCAAAATCCTCAGAATACGGAGTGTGGCTGCCCACGTGGCGAGGTAATCAAAAACAGTCACACACGCAATGTTCTCATCCCTAGCTGATGCATTTGTACCATAGTGTTCAAGCGCTTCGGCTGTTGGGATGATCCCTGAACTCTTTTAGCCAGGGTACGTCAACAACAACAACAGCAGCACAAAACCAAGACCTTGAGATCTTCCTGTGAGAACTGTATGTCAGAGGCTTTCAAATCCATCACCGCTCCACTTAGCCCCTGCTTGCTGATCTGCCGCTGGTACACCTTTTCTTCTAAGGTGCCCTGAAAAAAACAAAAAAACAAACATGGAAATGCGCCTTGATGAATTCAACAAAAAGTGGTTACCCTATCTAAACTTGCTACACAATCAGGTCTAAGTATTTATGCTTTTTCCCCCTCCTAAATGATATTTGTGTATGATTTATTATAATATATAATGTTTAGTCCACTGCGTTAAAACTTTCATTGAGACATTTTCTCACTTTTTTATTTTTTGGTTTGTCATCTCTTTATAATCTTATTTTTGAAATGTTGATGTTGATCATAATCCCACCCCACCCCCTTTTCTCTCCCTTTTGTATGTTCCTTTGTGTTCTACTTTTTGTCTTTTTCTTCTGTTTGTTCTTATATTATAGATAAAGCCCTTGTACAGCTGGTTTCTGGAAAACTTGTGGATTCTTTGGAGGAGCTGATTTCTTTATATTATTATGTAATTTCAATTGCTGCTAATATATGTTGATTTGTTTATTTGATAATGAAGTCTCTTTTGTATGTTCGAGTTGATCTTTGTGATGTTTAGTTGCTTAAAGGAATGTCTTGTTTGTAACATATACTCCTCACAGAAAGTCAAGCAACAAAACTTCTCACTGCAAATGGACTTTTATCATAAATCGTAGGTAAATTTTTACTGTTGTGATTTAATCTTCAACATTTCATTGAGTGAAACTGAGTAAATCACATAGCAGATTCATCTCAATCTCGGGATACTGAGCAACAAAATAAATGGGTGTCAAAAACAGGGGTGAAATAAAGCCAACTGCCAATTTCAAATTCAAAGACAACAGTGCGCAAACATTTCATTACATCATTAAAAGCGAGTGTGACTTCCGTAGGCATGAATACAGGCTTGGAAGCGGCGTGGCATTGAGGCAATGAGTCCATCCAGCTGGATCTGTGGGATGGCTCTCCATTTCCTAACCAGGTCTGCTTCCAACGCATCCAGTGTCTGTGGATGGGCGGGCATGCCATAATCAGCTCACCTAAGCATGTCCCATGCCTTGTTCAATTGGGTTGAGGTCAGGGAATCGGGGTGGCCAGTCAAGATGGGTGATATTGTGGGTGTTCAACCCATTGCTGATGACATGAGCCCTGTGACATGGCGCGTTGTCGTCCACAAAAACAAAGCCAGCACCATGCTATTTCATCAGAGGGATCACTTGAGGTCTGATGATGTCATTCAAGTAGTGTATAGCGTTCACAGTGCCCCTCCGGAAGACCCCTAGGTCTGTACATCCTCCAGTCCAAATGCCAACCAGACCACCAAACTGCCACCTCCATAATGGTCAAGCTCAGCAACAGCAAAGGTAAAATAAACTTTCACCAGGTCGTCTTCACACTTGCTGACACCCATCAATAAAATCCAAACGCATTATTTCACATTAAAAGCTAACCCGTGCCTGTTCAAAAGGCTGACTAAGCACCAATTTGATTTTGCTGCTTGACTTTTTGCGAGGAGTATATATTATGGAAGAAGAGAACCTTCATTGTAAGGGAAATCCCCCCAAAAAAACTCAATTATGAATTATTAGGCAATGTCAGAAAATGTTCACACTAAGGCAGCATGTTCTGTTCTTTTCATTTCTTTTGCTGTGAGCCATACTTTATTTTCGTATACAGTCTAGCTACTTGGGGAAAGAGACTGAAGCAGAAAATACTCACTGTTGTGAGAAGTCTGTAGATGTGGACCTCTTTCTTCTGACCGTCCCGCCACACACGCGCCATTGCCTAGACAGAGGAAGGGCAAACATCATCATCGCAAACATATTGTAGACAATCCTCTGCTATTTCCAATCAGTTGTCCCAAGTGGAAAGTTGCATTTATTAGATTCATATTCATAAGTTTTTACTGTTAGATAAACGAGGTCATAGTAACAATAAAAGCAAGCATGAGTTTAGAAACATAAGTTATACATTATACTTATCAAGCATTATTTAATTTTTTTAAAAATTAATCAAGCATCATAAAACATCAAGGACAACAAAAATGACAACTACATCACATGTATTTGTTTATATTAAAAATAACTAACCGAATATCGTGAAATATCCCCCCACCCGCTCAAAATAAGTAAACACCCTGCACACCCCTCCCACAAACTCAATCCCGTTATTAAAAAAACCCAATAAAAAAACAACAACATAGAATCTGTCTGATTCCTTGACTGTTTCTGCAATGAACTACCAGATACCTGGAGGTTTGTTGTCATACCCTGGCTTAAAAACTCCAGGGATTATCCAAACAGCTGAACACTATGGTACAAATGCACAAGCTAGGGATAAGAACATTACGTGTGTGACCGTTTCTGATTACCCTGCCACGTGGGCAGCCACACTCCGACTTCAGAGGAATACCTGGAGGTCATTTGCAGGATTCCAGTCGATGTCGTAGAGGAACAGCCTTGATGCTCCCACCAGGTTCAGACCCACTCCTCCCGCCTTGGAGCTCAACAGAAAGATCTCTGCAAAAAATCAGTCAGTATTTTTACCAAGTAGTTTACCATTCTAAACAAACCATCAGCACTGTACAAGTCTTCAACATACTACAGTTGAAATTTGTAAGTGTTAAACTTTATCATTTGCAGATTGGATTGAAGAGGGGAAGTATTGTTTCGTTGTTTTTACGGTTTGCTGGTTTTGCATGTTGCATGTTGATAAAGGCAAATTTGCCGAAAATTCCAGCAGTGTTGTGTCTTGTATGAGTAAAATAACGTCATTTTACACTTGTTGTGTACTTTTCAGTTTGTTGTCTAACAGTATTGAACTTGCTAAAGCCTGCTAGCAATACAGATAAGGATTCTGTCTGACTCTCAAAGTAGGTTGCTATGCAAACTTTTTTTTAAATTGTCTAAGGCATCATAAATTCACCTAGTAAGTATGAACATAAAACCACTAATAAAAATAAGAAGAAATTATTGACTGTCAAAATGGATAATTAGAGAAAAGTTCACTAACTTTCCTGGCCATAGGAGCTGTTGAAGCGATTGACGATCTGCTGTCTCTGAGCCGTTGGGGTGTGGCCATCAAGACGCACATACTTGTAGTCCCTTTCATTGCAAAACTGCTGCAACAGGTCCAGGGTCTGCACAACACGGTTAGACTGGACAATCGAATAGGTGAATGCTGTCCATTCTTATCACGAAATATAAATAGGTGGAAAGGTGGTTCTGAGGTAACGCAACAGTGCCCGAGTTCGATACTTTAAGACAGCAGTTTTTCTAATGCCGAAGAAATGGGAGAAACAGTCGAGGAGACAGAGAATGCTGAGTGATAAAGAGGGAACGAGATCTGATGTATATTCTACCAATGATGAAGAAAAGGCCCAGGAGAAACGGAGAATCAAAGATGGGCGTGAGTGACAATGATCTATGAAATGTTTTGTAATACAACAAAAGATAGCATCCATCATTATGTTTTGGTAAAGTCAGATTATTCAATGTTTTTGTCTCAATTGTCTGATGCAATGAACGAGAAAAGACCAAATTTATTTAATCTACACAGACCTGCCAACCCCCTAACAGACCAAAGAGGAATATTTGTAGCAGGAAAGAGGAATTTTCGGGAGCTAAGAGGAATTTTGACGCGGCATCTTACCTTTCGCGCGTAAACATAATTTAAAGCAAGCAATTTTCATCCTTGTGAACTTGTCTTGTTTAAAACTAGTCTTGTCTGGAAGTGTCACAACTATTCCTAACACAATCGAAGCTTTTGGTTTGTTCCTCTGTCCTTTTTATTTGGGCAGACCAAGACGGTTGGTGCCATAGATGACTTAAATAATAAGACTTGGAAGGAAAATAATAAATCAATTTAAGTTCATCTTTGTTCTCCTTTCCTTCCGTTGGCTTGAAAAAGTCGGTAGCGGTGGAAGACAAAGTCTGGGAGTTTGCAGTTTCGATAAGACGATGAGAAGTAATGCGGCATTTGATGTCTTGACACCCTCCATAGGAGACTTTTAAGTGTAGTGAGCACATCATACATCAAGCATGATGCACACTTTCTTGATCTCTGAATGCACAGATAACTTTTCCATGTAATTTTGGCAGAAATATTGGTCTATTCTCTTTCTTTTCTCCCCAGTCTCACACACATCGATGTGTCAATCGCCATCTTGACGGAAGTGCCCAAACAGAAACTGGAACATTGGTTATACGCACAGCAGCTGTGCTGCTCTGTATATAAGACAATGAATTTGTGTGTTCCAAAACATATTTTTAAAGTTTTGAAAGCGGAATTTTATGGACTTGAGCGGAAGGGCGGAAGAAAATATTTTATGTAGTCTGAGCGGAAAGGTTGGCAGGTCTGTCTACATATTTCTGAAGCACTTGCAATTGTTGGAGTTGATAAAAATATACAAATCGATATCTTTTACTTTATGTTGTTTGCAAAAGAATACATATACCACTGTAAGCTAAATAAGGATATACCTGTGTTAACAGTTTACATAACAAAACTGAAATGCAGATACAAAACTGAAGAATATATATCTCACGTAAGAACTTAATGTCTAATGATTTTGCTGCCAGGTGGGCTCCTTTCACTGCAATATTCAATCATATGAATTATTATAACACTTTTACAATAAGATACCAAGTAATGAATATCCTTAAAGTTATAGATATAGGTATGTTCATTCTATGCATGTCAGTTTAATTAACTAATATGCCTATGTTGACTATGAAATCAGGCTCAAAACAAAGAACACTTTGCAACGATGCCTTACAGAGACAGATAAGATGGAGTTATAACAGATTCTGGGTGTATTGTTTTTGTTCATGTTATTAATCACATTGTTGGGCATATGCTCATGTATTTCTAAAAAGTTTGAATATTATGATTACCTGTTGTTTCGAGCTTTGAACTCACAATTTACAATATTGCGCTTTTTTAAAATTTACTCAACTTCATTTTTGGATACAATGTCATCTCAATATTTTGTGCTTACTTTAACTTTCATGGCATAGTTGTGTGTAAGTTTGTTTGTTTGTATTTTACGCATTTATTTGCAAAAAATTAAAAAAAGAAGAAAATGCCCAGGATAAATTTTGTGCTTACATATTTTAATAACTTTCATGGCATAGTTGCATAGCTGCCAACTTTTCCCAAACAAAATCCTGGAGGGGGAAGTATCCCTCCTCCCAGAGCGGGGGTCATGGGGCGCAGCCCCCTGAAGCTGAGAAACATTTTTCTTTTAAATGTGAAAACTAGCCCTCAGGAGGCTCACTGAAGTCATTCTAAGTTAAAGTTTACCAGCAGCAAAAATGCAATGGTGGCGTGAGACAGGCCTAAAGAAAAATATCTCAATGGCGGCGTGAGACAGGCCTAAAGACCGCCAAACAAAGGATTGCGGGAGGAAGTAGCCCCCGATTTCGACATGCGCAGTACGAACTCTGCTCCGCGAAGCTTCCTGAAACCCAGTTTCGGTTTTCGGGTTTCATAACACTTGTTTCTGAGGTCATCTAAGCTGGAAATTTCGAAATCCGCGAGTTTCACGTGAATTCCGGGAAGACCAGGAGAGGTGACAAAATCCGGGAAGCTCCTGGATTTACCAGGAGGGTTGGCAGGTATGTAGTTGTGTGTAAGTTTGTTTGTTTGCATTTTACGTATTTATTTGCCACATACTGTCCACACACAAAAAATTAAAAAAGAAGAAAAGGCCCAGGAAAAACAAAGAATCAAAGAGGGAGAGAGAACCTGTGAGTGTGACATAGACCTACAGCACCATCGCTGGAGATGGATTGGTCACACTTTCCGCAAGCCAGCCACCAACACGACAAGGAGGCAAAGCCCTCAGGTGGAATCCCCAGGAGAAAAGGAGGAGAGGCGACTCAGAGGCCGACACCAAGAAAACCACCCGGGGACAGCTGGAGAGAATCGCCCAGGATACAAACAGCTGGAGGGACCTTGTTGGCGGCCTATGCCCCGGAAGGGGTGATAGGCGCAAGTAAGTAATCAGGCATGGTAGTGGGGGCAAAGTGAGTTTCGCGGAAGAATACCCAACCGATTCTGCATTTCATTTGAAAGATGCCGACTCAAACTAAAATGATGAAGTTGGGCGTCAAAATGAAGAAGAAAAAGAAAAAGAAGCGCTAGGATCGCAAATCTGGAAACGTGTGGTGTGAGCTAGGCCGCGCACGACTGCTAACTTCGGCGGGAAGTTGCTTGTTCAGTCATTCACATCCGGTTCCGTGAAGCAATTGCATAGGTTTTAACGCACGTAAATTTTTAGGCATCTGAGCGAATTTTTACCCCGGCTTTTTTTTTTTTGTTTTTGGGGGGGTCAAATTTTCACTTTCGCGGATTTTCTGCGATTCGCGGAGGTCTACCATGCCTGGTAATACAAACGAACACAGGCCAAACAAAACTGTCCAGATTCAGCCAGTCATTGCTTCACCTTGGTGTGATTGGAGACGAGCACAATCTTGTCGTGGGGGTGGGTGGTGAAGACGTTGGCCAGGGTGATGGACAGGGCGGCCAGTTTTCCAGAGTGCTGCAGGTCCAGGGCATCGGACACGATCTGATCCTGGTGCCTGCCCACCAGGCTGGAAAACAGCACGTCCTGAAACACAAAAACTAGGTCAGCTTGAGGTCTATGAAGGGGGATGGTGAATGCGGGGGCGGGTAGTGTGAGAAAATGCCTTTTGCGTGGAATACGCTATTTGTAATGGTTTGGATTCTAGTGGAGTGTGAATGGGGGGGGGGGACGTAACTGTAGTCATCGCTATTTCATTTCGTGTTGTTCCTTATGACAAGTGCGTTTGTTTTGTGTTTGTTGTTTTTTTGTGCTCAGATTTTTAACTTCTTTGTGAAGTGCGTAAGGAGAATAAGCGCTATAAAAATGGTCATCATTATTATTATTATTAAACACACAGCTCTCTGTAACAACTTCTTTCTTTTAAAAACTTAAGATATGTTTATTAGCAGTCATAAAGAAGCGACCATAAACATTACATCAGCAATCATAAACATCCTTTCTTACAATCTTTTTCTTTGTCGATCACTCAGTCTCCTGTCATATAAGCGCAGATGCATCATGATGCCGTTATGCGCCTAAGAAATAGGTCCCTCAGCATGTCTGTCTTCGGCTGGAGAAAATCTTTGTAAGAATTTCAAGAACAAAGGCAGGAGAGTGGGCCAGTAAGGCAGACAGATAGTAGATGACAGTAAGCAAAGGGGGGAGGCAGAGTCAAAGAGAGCGATAGATTACAGGAAGTTACAGAAGCACAGAACTTCCAGAAGTTGGGGGGACTATGCGTACGAAAGACTCCCCCCGGTATCGCCTCATGGGGTTCTTACAATCTTATCCTTGACAACAACATCCATACAGCTCAAAAGCAAAACTTAACATAACAAAAAAATCAGACAGGACAACACACACACACCGCCCTCAAAAGGAACACCTACCCCATCACTGAGCTTTCCGGGCTCATGCTGGCCCATGCTGCGCGCAGCCTGGAGGACCTTGGGGGCGATCAGCTTGGGGTGGTTGCACACCTGCTTCAGGGCAGCGATGGCCAGGAGGTGGGGGGACCCCGCGCCCCGCCCCGCCCCAAAGCCCCTGCCCATTAGGCAGGACCGCACCACGTTGCTGCGCAGGATCTCGCGGTACACGCTCACCTGGAGGGGGCTGGGCCGACAGAAGATCACCACCTCCACTGGGACAGGGAAAAAAGTAAAATAAAATGTAAAGATAAATCAAAGCCCCTGCCCATCAGGCAGGACCGCACCACGTTGCTGCGCAGGATCTCGCGGTACACGCTCACCTGGAGGGGGCTGGGCCGACAGAAGATCACCACCTCCACTGGGACAGGGAAAAAAGTAAAATAAAATGTAAAGATAAATCAAAGCCCCTGCCCATCAGGCAGGACCGCACCACGTTGCTGCGCAGGATCTCGCGGTACACGCTCACCTGGAGGGGGCTGGGCCGACAGAAGATCACCACCTCCACTGGGATAGAAAAACAGCAACAACAACAAAACACATTAAATCAACACATTCAATCGCAATTGGCTGCGACCATCAACCAAAAAGGACTAAACATCTAGCTAGGCAGGGAGTAAAAAAGAAGATTTCAACAGGGAAGAATTGGATTATCGTATAAAGGGGTTTATTATGTAAAGGTGACAACAACCAACCAATCTCATATAAACAACAAAAACATGTAAATGTCTCTTATCTGTACACACACACTCAAAATATCCACAGTAAGTTTTGAGGTACATAATTTAACACAAGCTTAAACATACATATGTTAACTTCCATTATTTTTAAACACATCATCACATAAAATCAATAACCAATGCATTTACTGCTTTGTGTAAAAAAAAAGACATTGGACAATAATACATCTTTTAGAGAAACATTCTAATTTACCTTTGGGAGGAAGATATTTGTTGTTGATCTCTTGTGTTCGTCTGAGGACAAACATGCGGGTTAAGCGCGACAATTCTGCGGCTCTCTCTTCGCCCAGCTCAACCTCTGCCTTTGTGGCACCCGGCTGCCGAGACGTCACTATCGGTTCTTCGTACACTCTTCGGAAAGCTGCGCTAGAACCTGAGGAGCAATTAACAACAACAACATACAGTATTTATACAGCGCTGAATCTTGATAGAAATCAAATAAAAGCGCACACACACATTAGCATTCATAACGAATTCAAACAAAACTGCAATACAAAGTGAACACACATGTATGACATAAATGGTATACAGCAGAAACAGACCTAAAGGCAAGAGAGAGAGAGAGAGTGGAGCCTCAACACACACAAATGGTCTGCTACATCGTTTCAAATGTAGACAAAGCATGCAAGAACATTTGAACATACAAAGATGACTGAGTTAATATACTCGGCATGGCATGAAATGCTTTTGTTTAGTTTTGTTTTTCATGCAATAACTGCATGTAATTTTGATGAAGAATGGAAAATGAGCCAAGTATAGTCCAATAGATTTAGAAAATAAAATGGGAAATTCTACTTTAACATACTGTAGATTGATATTTTTCTGTTCATGTAATAATAGCTGCTGTTAAGCACTTTATGAGTTCTATTTTCATCAATTTTATTCGGTTTTCTGTACTTTATTTTCAACATGACAAATTAGTCACAGAAGAATCGGAAAAAAAAAACCACCCAAACAAACCCAAAACACCTCCAATTGTTCTTCTAAGAACTGTAATATACCTGAGGACTGAACCATACCTCAGGACATGAAGCATACCCCTAGACATTTTCCTAGACTGAAACCCCTGCTCCTTATAATGTGACTGATAATATAGTAAGAAACTATAGCAAAATCTCAATTTTTTGGTAAAATTTGGGCGGTGCGCCTTATTATCAGGTGCGCCTTGTAGTCCGTAAAATATGGTACTGTCTTGTATTTTCATACGTTACGAAATACATGTAACTACCCACCCAGAATGCCTGGATTGCAGAAGTCCACCACAGCGAAAAACTCCTGCAGGTCATTTTGGATGGGGGTGCCTGACAGCACTATCCTCTTGCGTGTCTCAAGACTGCTGATCAGCTGCAACAGCACATTTGTTGAAACACTACTATACACGGCGTGGGGAACTGATGAGTACATTAGGTTCAAAAGTAGCAAATTTAACATTTTGGGCTTCATTTGTTTCATACTGCTGTACAGTTACAAGGATGAGGGAAAAAATACAACCAAAAATATAAAACAGAAGCAGGGGGTGGTAGAAAATAGAGTGAAAAGATGAAAAGTAAGAAAAGTTAGACAAGATTCAGAAAATTAATTGTTAAAAAAACACTGCGAAAGAATTTTACTAAGAATAATTGAAAATGTATGTCACAGTAATGGCAAAGATGTACATGTGTGAGTGCTTGGGGTGAGTGTGTTTGTATGTGTGTGCCAGGTGTGTACCAGGTGTGTGTGTGTGTCTGTGTGCTAGTGTACCTGTGTTTGTGTGTGCATGCATGCATGTATGCTTTGTGTTTATGCTTGCCAATGCCATACTATTCAAACAACGTCAAGATACTCAACAAACCACCTACAGACGTGGTTTTGATGGCGGTGTTCTTCAACCTGTGGCCTTCGTCGCACACCACCAGATCAAAGGGCAACTTCCTGATGACCTCGTAGCCCCTGACAAACATCTCGTAGGAAATGATCAGCACGGGGTACACCGTCGTCTTCACATATTCCTGAAAACAGGCAGTTTCAGCCAGGGCACATGCAATACAGCATCAGTTGGAAACAGCACAGGATGCTACACAGCTTTCACATAATCTTCTGAAGAAATTGGTCAACTGTCATGCAGTTGTTCCCTTAAAAAATGAGCAGTGAACCTGTTCACGCCCAGGACACACACTAACCCAAAAAATACAATTGCACAAAAGTATTTGCATGAAAAGCTCACATACATTTAAACTTAAAAGTCACATACATTTAAAGTAAGAATTTTTTTTTACAACAATAATAATTATGAAAGCTGGTTAAAAAAAATTCCAGATTCATATTTACATTTTCGATGTATTTAACATGAGATTCATCAAAACATACAGATTTGGTTGATAGTTCAGATATGTCATATTACCTCCACTCTGCTGTCGGTTGCTACAGCAAACACCTGAATCCTTTCTTGTCCCAGCCATTTCTTGAACTCGGCAGACCAGTTCTGCCAAACACATTGCACAATTCTTCCATCACCAGCCATCCGCAAAGCTAGAGACATTGACAAGAGGTACTGAGAAAGAAAGAACAGATACAGCCAGGCAGAGAAATTAAATCCAACATTGACAAGAGGTACTGAGAAAGAACAGATACAGCCAGGCAGAGAAATTAAATCCAATATTGACAAGAGGTACTGAGAAAGAAAGAACAGATACAGCCAGGCAGAGAAATTAAATCCAATATTGACAAGAGGTACTGAGAAAGAAAGAACAGATACAGCCAGGCAGAGAAATTAAATCCAACATTGACAAGAGGTACTGAGAAAGAAAGAACAGATACAGCCAGGCAGAGAAATTAAATCCAACATTGACAAGAGGTACTGAGAAAGAAAGAACAGATACAGCCAGGCAGAGAAATGAAATCCAACATTGACAAGAGGTACTGAGAAAGAAAGAACAGATACAGCCAGGCAGAGAAATTAAATCCAATATTGACAAGAGGTACTGAGAAAGAAAGAACAGATACAGCCAGGCAGAGAAATGAAATCCAACATTGACAAGAGGTACTGAGAAAGAAAGAACAGATACAGCCAGGCAGAGAAATGAAATCCAATATTGACAAGAGGTACTGAGAAAGAACAGATACAGCCAGGCAGAGAAATGAAATCCAACATTGACAAGAGGTACTGAGAAAGAAAGAACAGACAGGCAGGCAGAGAAATGAAATCCAACATTGACAAGAGGTACTGAGAA
This sequence comes from Phymorhynchus buccinoides, assembly GCA_017654935.2. NCBI lineage: Eukaryota > Metazoa > Mollusca > Gastropoda > Neogastropoda > Raphitomidae > Phymorhynchus > Phymorhynchus buccinoides. Next base: position 34,332,149 of record CM065680.1, on the reverse strand, counting down.
AGAACAGATACAGCCAGGCAGAGAAATGAAATCCAACATTGACAAGAGGTACCGAGAAAGAAAGAACAGATACAGCCAGGCAGAGAAATTAAATCCAACATTGACAAGAGGTACTGAGAAAGAACAGATACAGCCAGGCAGAGAAATGAAATCCAATATTGACAAGAGGTACTGAGAAAGAAAGAACAGATACAGCCAGGCAGAGAAATGAAATCCAACATTGACAAGAGGTACTGAGAAAGAAAGAACAGATACAGCCAGGCAGAGAAATTAAATCCAACATTGACAAGAGGTACTGAGAAAGAAAGAACAGATACAGCCAGGCAGAGAAATTAAATCCAATATTGACAAGAGGTACTGAGAAAGAAAGAACAGATACAGCCAGGCAGAGAAATTAAATCCAACATTGACAAGAGGTACTGAGAAAGAACAGATACAGCCAGGCAGAGAAATGAAATCCAATATTGACAAGAGGTACTGAGAACAGATACAGCCAGGCAGAGAAATGAAATCCAACATTGACAAGAGGTACTGAGAAAGAAAGAACAGATACAGCCAGGCAGAGAAATGAAATCCAATATTGACAAGAGGTACTGAGAAAGAAAGAACAGATACAGCCAGGCAGAGAAATTAAATCCAACATTGACAAGAGGTACTGAGAAAGAAAGAACAGATACAGCCAGGCAGAGAAATTAAATCCAATATTGACAAGAGGTACTGAGAAAGAAAGAACAGATACAGCCAGGCAGAGAAATGAAATCCAACATTGACAAGAGGTACTGAGAAAGAAAGAACAGATACAGCCAGGCAGAGAAATTAAATCCAATATTGACAAGAGGTACTGAGAACAGATACAGCCAGGCAGAGAAATGAAATCCAACATTGACAAGAGGTACTGAGAAAGAAAGAACAGATACAGCCAGGCAGAGAAATGAAATCCAACATTGACAAGAGGTACTGAGAAAGAAAGAACAGATACAGCCAGGCAGAGAAATTAAATCCAATATTGACAAGAGGTACTGAGAGAACAGATACAGCCAGGCAGAGAAATGAAATCCAACATTGACAAGAGGTACTGAGAAAGAAAGAACAGATACAGCCAGGCAGAGAAATGAAATCCAATATTGACAAGAGGTACTGAGAAAGAAAGAACAGATACAGCCAGGCAGAGAAATGAAATCCAACATTGACAAGAGGTACTGAGAAAGAAAGAACAGATACAGCCAGGCAGAGAAATTAAATCCAATATTGACAAGAGGTACTGAGAAAGAAAGAACAGATACAGCCAGGCAGAGAAATTAAATCCAATATTGACAAGAGGTACTGAGAAAGAAAGAACAGATACAGCCAGGCAGAGAAATGAAATCCAAATATTGACAAGAGGTACTGAGAAAGAAAGAACAGATACAGCCAGGCAGAGAAATTAAATCCAATATTGACAAGAGGTACTGAGAAAGAACAGAACAGCCAGGCAGAGAAATTAAATCCAACATTGACAAGAGGTACTGAGAAAGAAAGAACAGATACAGCCAGGCAGAGAAATTAAATCCAACATTGACAAGAGGTACTGAGAAAGAAAGAACAGATACAGCCAGGCAGAGAAATTAAATCCAACATTGACAAGAGGTACTGAGAAAGAAAGAACAGATACAGCCAGGCAGAGAAATTAAATCCAATATTGACAAGAGGTACTGAGAAAGAACAGATACAGCCAGGCAGAGAAATTAAATCCAATATTGACAAGAGGTACTGAGAAAGAAAGAACAGATACAGCCAGGCAGAGAAATTAAATCCAACATTGACAAGAGGTACTGAGAAAGAAAGAACAGATACAGCCAGGCAGAGAAATTAAATCCAATATTGACAAGAGGTACTGAGAAAGAACAGATACAGCCAGGCAGAGAAATTAAATCCAATATTGACAAGAGGTACTGAGAAAGAAAGAACAGATACAGCCAGGCAGAGAAATTAAATCCAATATTGACAAGAGGTACTGAGAAAGAAAGAACAGACACAGCCAGGCAGAGAAATTAAATCCAATATTGACAAGAGGTACTGAGAAAGAAAGAACAGATACAGCCAGGCAGAGAAATTAAATCCAACATTGACAAGAGGTACTGAGAAAGAAAGAACAGATACAGCCAGGCAGAGAAATTAAATCCAATATTGACAAGAGGTACTGAGAAAGAAAGAACAGATACAGCCAGGCAGAGAAATTAAATCCAACATTGACAAGAGGTACTGAGAAAGAAAGAACAGATACAGCCAGGCAGAGAAATTAAATCCAACATTGACAAGAGGTACTGAGAAAGAAAGAACAGATACAGCCAGGCAGAGAAATTAAATCCAATATTGACAAGAGGTACTGAGAAAGAAAGAACAGATACAGCCAGGCAGAGAAATTAAATCCAACATTGACAAGAGGTACTGAGAAAGAAAGAACAGATACAGCCAGGCAGAGAAATTAAATCCAACATTGACAAGAGGTACTGAGAAAGAAAGAACAGATACAGCCAGGCAGAGAAATTAAATCCAACATTGACAAGAGGTACTGAGAAAGAAAGAACAGATACAGCCAGGCAGAGAAATTAAATCCAACATTGACAAGAGGTACTGAGAAAGAAAGAACAGATACAGCCAGGCAGAGAAATTAAATCCAATATTGACAAGAGGTACTGAGAAAGAAAGAACAGATACAGCCAGGCAGAGAAATTAAATCCAATATTGACAAGAGGTACTGAGAAAGAAAGAACAGATACAGCCAGGCAGAGAAATTAAATCCAACATTGACAAGAGGTACTGAGAAAGAAAGAACAGATACAGCCAGGCAGAGAAATTAAATCCAACATTGACAAGAGGTACTGAGAAAGAAAGAACAGATACAGCCAGGCAGAGAAATTAAATCCAACATTGACAAGAGGTACTGAGAAAGAAAGAACAGATACAGCCAGGCAGAGAAATTAAATCCAACATTGACAAGAGGTACTGAGAAAGAACAGATACAGCCAGGCAGAGAAATTAAATCCAATATTGACAAGAGGTACTGAGAAAGAAAGAACAGATACAGCCAGGCAGAGAAATTAAATCCAACATTGACAAGAGGTACTGAGAAAGAAAGAACAGATACAGCCAGGCAGAGAAATTAAATCCAATATTGACAAGAGGTACTGAGAAAGAAAGAACAGATACAGCCAGGCAGAGAAATTAAATCCAACATTGACAAGAGGTACTGAGAAAGAAAGAACAGATACAGCCAGGCAGAGAAATTAAATCCAACATTGACAAGAGGTACTGAGAAAGAAAGAACAGATACAGCCAGGCAGAGAAATGAAATCCAATATTGACAAGAGGTACTGAGAAAGAAAGAACAGATACAGCCAGGCAGAGAAATTAAATCCAACATTGACAAGAGGTACTGAGAAAGAACAGATACAGCCAGGCAGAGAAATGAAATCCAATATTGACAAGAGGTACTGAGAACAGATACAGCCAGGCAGAGAAATGAAATCCAATATTGACAAGAGGTACTGAGAAAGAAAGAACAGATACAGCCAGGCAGAGAAATGAAATCCAACATTGACAAGAGGTACTGAGAAAGAAAGAACAGATACAGCCAGGCAGAGAAATTAAATCCAATATTGACAAGAGGTACTGAGAAAGAAAGAACAGATACAGCCAGGCAGAGAAATTAAATCCAATATTGACAAGAGGTACTGAGAAAGAAAGAACAGATACAGCCAGGCAGAGAAATTAAATCCACCAATTGACAAGAGGTACTGAGAAAGAAAGAACAGATACAGCCAGGCAGAGAAATTAAATCCAACATTGACAAGAGGTACTGAGAAAGAAAGAACAGATACAGCCAGGCAGAGAAATTAAATCCAACATTGACAAGAGGTACTGAGAAAGAAAGAACAGATACAGCCAGGCAGAGAAATTAAATCCAATATTGACAAGAGGTACTGAGAAAGAAAGAACAGATACAGCCAGGCAGAGAAATGAAATCCAACATTGACAAGAGGTACTGAGAAAGAAAGAACAGATACAGCCAGGCAGAGAAATTAAATCCAAAATTGACAAGAGGTACTGAGAAAGAAAGAACAGATACAGCCAGGCAGAGAAATGAAATCCAACATTGACAAGAGGTACTGAGAAAGAAAGAACAGATACAGCCAGGCAGAGAAATTAAATCCAATATTGACAAGAGGTACTGAGAAAGAAAGAACAGATACAGCCAGGCAGAGAAATGAAATCCAACATTGACAAGAGGTACTGAGAAAGAAAGAACAGATACAGCCAGGCAGAGAAATTAAATCCAATATTGACAAGAGGTACTGAGAAAGAACAGATACAGCCAGGCAGAGAAATTAAATCCAATATTGACAAGAGGTACTGAGAAAGAAAGAACAGACACAGCCAGGCAGAGAAATTAAATCCAATATTGACAAGAGGTACTGAGAAAGAAAGAACAGATACAGCCAGGCAGAGAAATGAAATCCAATATTGACAAGAGGTACTGAGCAAGAAAGAACAGATACAGCCAGGCAGAGAAATTAAATCCAATATTGACAAGAGGTACTGAGAAAGAAAGAACAGACACAGCCAGGCAGAGAAATTAAATCCAACATTGACAAGAGGTACTGAGAAAGAAAGAACAGATACAGCCAGGCAGAGAAATTAAATCCAATATTGACAAGAGGTACTGAGAAAGAAAGAACAGATACAGCCAGGCAGAGAAATTAAATCCAATAGTGAAAATTCTGAGACAACTCGACTTTTTATTATTTTTAAAGTTTCACAATCACACTTATTAAGTTAAAAATGTTTTGTATAGTTCGAAAACGATGTGTGTTGATCTTTTCACAAACATAATCATGGTAACTGAAACTGTTCATCTCCAAGTCATCAAAGAAATCTGAGAACTGCAAGCAACTTGCATTAAACTTGGGAGTCTAAAAGGATATTTTCTATGAACTGAATGTTTAAATCATGTCAATTCGTAAAAATTAAAAATTAAAACAAAAATGTTCCTCTCTCAAATAGATGTTTGTAAATAAAACCACTGTCCAGACAAGATCAAAATAAGTAAAAAGCTCTTCGTTTTGGACATTACAGTAAACGTGTATAAGGCAACTGACCACATTTGATGAGAGACAATGAAATAAACAACTCACTTTGACCAGGCTGCCAGGTGTAATGATCAGGACTCTCTTCACCAGTGGCTTGCCACCATACATTCCTTGCTTCAGCAGAGTCCTGTGAAGTCAACAGGCTTACTGCTAGATTTACTTTGCTCAAACCAGTTTAAAATTGTGAACCTCTTACACTAACACACACTCAAACATACAGAAATACGCACACATGCAAGTAAACAGTCAAAAGGGATGGTATAAAACATCAAGTACAATACAAAATGATGCAGGTGTTTTGAATACGAGCCTCGTAACAACAAAAGTTCTTGTCATAAAGGATTTAATTCATCAATAACAATATGACTTACTTACAAATGATTACTAAGTAGTATTACTAGACTTTAAATACAAGCTTTGTCTAAAACAGCATAGTTCTTAACAATGGCTTTGATGAAAAGGTACATACACTTGACAAGTCTCAAATTATGAAACTCGAATTAAAATAATTTACTACATCTTATCAAAGTACTGAATTTTATCATGAAGTACCCGGATAACACAATGTAGTCATGCTTCTACCTATCTACTTACCAAATAAGGCAGATGCACTGCAATGTTTTACCCAAGCCCATGTCATCTCTGCAAAGAAACAATAGCTATATTACAGAAATGAAAGCACCCTATAATGCTGAATCGTTACTCTCCTGAGCAATAAAACTAACATTTCACAAAAAGAACACTGTACAAATAAAATTGTTCCACAAAACAGATAATTGTGGTGATAAAAAAGAAGCACTTTCAAACTAGTTCACATGAATGAAATAGATTGAATCAACTCATATTCCCTCCTCTCCCCTTCTGGGCCAAAACAATCATGTTGGGCAGAACAATGTAACTACCATGCAGAGCCTGTGCCTGGAAAATTGCTGGGCACAATGTACTTGATTTATCTCTCCCAGGTTGGGTGGGTGGGTGGGTTGTGGTAACACATGGTTAGTCTTGTTACAGTTCACAGCTATGGTTATCTCAGGACTGTGGTTCTCTTAATTCATTCATAACACACACAACCACATTTGATGACAAGAAACAGAACAAAAATTAAACTATCTCTTTAAAACATATAGATTGGCAAAAAAATCTTTCAAGTTGTGAAAAAAGTTTTGCCTCACAATTCAGGATGAATTTAATAATCAACCACTTTGCATATCCAAATTTTAAACAACAAAATTAAAATAAGGAAAAAAACAAACTATCCCAACCTTTAATCAAGTAATGTGGGATAGAATGATCCACAAAAGGAAAATTCATTTAAAAAAAAAGAAGTCCCCAAGCTCTTTATGTCACCTCACACACATTGCGAGAGAACGGTCCATTTACGCGAGAATAGCGCCGGTGCCGCCATAGTTCTTCATGGCGGTGACGCACTCGTAGAGGAAGGTGACTCCGTCCCGCTGGTGTGGGCGAAGATGGTGGGTCAGGTAGGGGTCCACCACCACGTCCACCACAGCGCTGTGGTGCTTGTTGTGCTGCCACTGGGGACGCGTGGAAAGATAAACAGAAATTTAAAAATAAAATAAAATTGATATACAAGTACAGCTACACATGTACCCCCATTTCATTGTCTCTTCTGAAAGACATGCTGTTATCTATCCAAAAGGCTTGTTTATACTATAAGGTCTACTGGAAAGAAAGCAAAACAATTTTCTTTACTGCTGTTCAGTATCAAACCCAGAAACCTTTGCTTAAAAGTTGATTGGGTTAACGTCAAAGCACACCATTGTTATGTATGAGAAAGATAGGGAGGGAGAGAGAGAGTTTGTGTGATTGTGAGCATGCACATGCAGCCATGCAGAAGTATGTGTTGTGCTCATGCATAAACATAACACATGGTTCACAAACGCCTTGATGACACCTCACACACAGCTAACACACCTGGTGAGCAGCAGTGGGCTGTGCTCATGCATAAACATAACACATGGTTCACAGATGCCTTGATGACACCTCACACACAGCTAACACACCTGGTGAGCAGCAGTGGGCTGTGCTCATGCATAAACATAACACATGGTTCACAATCGCCTTGATGACACCTCACACACAGCTAAAACACCTGGTGAGCAGCAGTGGGCTGTGCTCATGCATAAACATAACACATGGTTCACAAACGCCTTGATGACACCTCACACACAGCTAACACACCTGGTGAGCAGCAGTGGGCTGTGCTCATGCATAAACATAACACATGGTTCACAGATCTATGCCTTGATGACACCTCACACACAGCTAACACACCTGGTGAGCAGCAGTGGGCTGTGCTCATGCATAAACATAACACATGGTTCACAGATGCCTTGATGACACCTCACACACAGCTAACACACCTGGTGAGCAGCAGTAGGCTGTGGCATGACCAGGGCATTGGGAGCTGAGGGGTCGAACCTGGGAGCCACAATCTGTGTCTTGTTCTGCTGCGCGACACTGCTGTTTGGGGTCTGAAATTCACACACACCTTTTCTTGAAGTAATAAAAGAGGGGGAAAATGTCAAAGGGAATGCAATAACATGGCTAACAGAAACAATAGAACAATGATGGAGTAGGAGACACCTTTTCCCTCCACCCGACCTTTACCTTATTTTGCAATTTTTTTTCTTTTAGAAAACAAAACAAAAACTTTTAGTCTCAGTAAATTAATTGTCTCACAGCTAATGAAACAAGAATGGTTTAATATTTCTTAACAAATTTCCAGGAGAGAATTAGCCAATCTGTTGTTCACTTACTTAAACAGAGCATTTTTATTCTGCAAAACAAAATTCTTGTAACAAATTTCCAGGAGAGAATTAGCAAATCTGTTGTTCACTTACTTAAACAGGCCATTTTTATTCTGCCAAACAAAATTCTTGATTTAAATTGCCCAGTAAAACAAAATGGACTTTTGCTTGATGCATAATGAAAGAGAACTCTTACCTCATCTCCTTTCCTTGAAAGTAGTGGGTTTGTGAAAGACTTGGACAGGCCTGTAATCAAAACACAAAAATGGTGTTATTCTATCTGTTCTTTTTAGCAATAAGTATAATATTTAGATTTTAGATTTAAGGCAAATCATAACTATTCAGGAACTGAGAAACATCTTTGCTGAGATCGTATTCAAATTATATCTAGACTAACTAGTTTACAACTGCTTTGAAACTCACACACATAAGCTTTTATTCTATGAACCTAACATAAATTAGAAATTATTATTTTGTTTGTTTGTTGCTGTCCCATCTTCTGGGCCGTACAGTGGCGTTGCTCCCACGCCGCTCATTCCGAGTCCCAATTCGCAGTCACACCTCCGCACGTTCAGGTCGCAGAATCCAAGACCAGCAGTCCAAGAGGAGTGAATCTATGTTAGGCCTTCAGGAGGCAACCAACCGAGGAGACACTGCACTGCTGCTGAGCCACTTCGGTGGAGTTCAGTAGAGCCTGTTCTTGACACCTACTAAGCCCCCTACTGACGACACTATTCTCTTAGTCGCGGAGCCAGTGAGTAAGGTCCTCCTCCGAGGGCGCCACCAAGACCATCCACAGACAGCTCCCCAGAACACACTGATCCCCATGACTTTGACCCAAACGCACCAAGGCATAGACTGGATCGGAAACCGAAACTGAGGTCACCATGAGAGCAGGGCTTGCAAAACCACAGAATTTGAGGCATTTAAAAAAAAAAAAAATGATTGATCGAAATGAGGCGGATGACTATGATGATGCTGATGCTATGGAGGTCTGTATCGGTCTGAGATTGCACGACAGGGCTGTATTGTACGCTTCCTTTCATAATGATATCCCGGCGTTAGCCAGGCCCAAGAACTACAGACACCTGCAGTGTTGGTCTTGAAATTAGAGCAACACTCTCAGAATCGCATCCGTTAAGCGGATGAAGCTCGACTGTGTGGCTTCAGTCTTCCCATTGAGCCCACAGCCACTCACTCTGGGTAGGAGTCAGTCGAGGACCGAAAAACCCCTCGCCTCTGATGGGATTCGAACCTGAGACCACCCAGCCAGTAGTCCGCGACGCTAACCACTACGCCACAGCGGCTGGTAATTAATTAGCAATTATTTGTAAGCCGCACTGCATTGTCTCTCTGCCTTTTTACACTTTTGATTTTCTTAGTGTGGTCTTACATACGCATGAACGTGAAACTGATGCATCAAGTTTTGTGTACCTAATTAAACCCTGTTTGATATTTCTGCCAATATGCAGCAGAATTGATTTTGCCTGTATCAGAAGTCCACACTATCATTGTGATTAAGATAGTAACTGAAGACTGACCTGATGAAATTTTGTTTGTAGGGCATTGTAGATCTGTTGACACACATGCCCCTGCAAAACATTTTCCTGACTTGAACTGTTCTTCACTCAATTTAGACATCACCTGAAATTTCAAAATCAATCAGGAAAAAAAATCAGAAAACAGTGTCTCTCTTTCTATCACACACACATTGACACACACTCACATGCGCACATTCACAAACACACACACTCAACAAGGCAATGATACAGTCTATCAACAAGACTTAGAGGGTTCATATTAATAGTATGACCCTCTGAATGAGAAGAGGAACATAAAATGGCAAAGAATAGCATAAGAAAGGACATGACAGAAAAGACACATACTGAATGCAAAATTTCTCTAAACATGAAAACCGAAACATTTTAATTTAAACATCAAACCTGTATCTCCTTGCCGCCAATGCGAAGCGTTTCATCTTCTCCAAGAGATTCCAGCTCTGAACTTTTGTAGCCACTCCCTTTGCCAATTCTGTTGGAAGAAAATCAACAGGGGTGCAACAGTGGGATTCATTGTTGTGAGTACTACAAGTGTAAAGAATATGACAACCCCCAAGTCATAAACCTCTGTGCATGTGTGTTCGCATGCATTTTTGTTTCTTTTGTTAAGTACCTTGCACTTGAGAGAAAAAAGGGGATCTAAAGGTGATAAAAGTATATGCCCTGACTTCTTCTTCTGCGTTCCCAGGCCATACAGCCACAATGGATAAGGTGTCCGGTTTTCAGTTTTCACTGGTCTCCCAGCTGCATACAGCCGACATTCTGATTTCAGAGGAGCTCAAAGGAGAAAAATTATTTGGAAGATTTTGTTTTGTGGCAGGTTAGAGGAAAAAATTTGCATGGAAGACACCCCCCCCGGCATCCCCACTGGGGGAGCCCTGAGAATGGGCCCAATCAAAGTCAGAAAGATAGCAGATGACAGAGGCAAAGCAAAAGGATTTTTTATTAAAGCAGGCAGAGTCAAAGAGAGTGGCAGGAATTAGAGGAAGTTACAAGCACAGAACTTCCAGAAGGTGGGGGAACTATTTGCACAGGAAGATCTTCCCCCCCCGGTGATCAATCCCCACTCGAAGGGGGAGCCCTGACTTCTTTTTCGCTATGCGGGGCCACGGTCAACACTGATTATTTTGCCACAGAACTGGGGAGGTTCCACTTATGCAAAAAGACGCTTTACACAACACAATCATAAAAAAAATGGAGACTGTAACTAGCAGCCCTGAAAGTGGCGAGTGTGACTGAGTCAAGGTTAAAGGTTGCACAACAAAAACAAATGGGCGAGTTTATAATTCACTTGCTAACTTTAACCCTCCGCCAAATGCGAGTGGGCAAAAAACCGATGTGTTCTCACTTTCTAAAAAACGATGTGAGCGAGATTCCTTTCCCTGAAATGGCGAGTGGAAAAAAAAATGTTTATTTCCCACGCACGAGTGGGCAAAAAACGATGTTCTTTCTCGTGCGAGATTCCTTTCCCAATCCATGTTTTCCCACGCACCGGAAATATGATTATGATATGCAATTTGCGTGCTTGCCAGCCAGTGCATGTTCGAAATGAAACGTTCTTCGGCTTCAACTTCAAGTTCAAAGGCATCGCAGCCATCACCCAAAAAGGGTAAGAGTGAAACACAAACTTTTCTACCAAAATGGAAGAAAGAATTGGTTTGGCTGGTAAAAAAAAAAAAGTTACCAGCCAAAGGCTGGTGGACAACATTTTCCACTTTCAGGGCTGACTAGTGTAAGCAAAAGACTCTATCCCAACAACGTGACTGATAAAAGTAAACTGTATCAGTGTATGCAAAAAATAATTACAATGAAAAGATATTCACTTACTCTTTGCCCTCCATGTCATAGAGGGTAACTGAACGCCCTTGGGTCACTAATACAGCTGTCAACATACAAAAACATGATTTCTATTGCTTATGCTTGTAATCAAAGTTTATAATCAGTTAACATTAAAAACACAAAAAGAGTCAATAACAAGTAAAGATATTAAGTAGCCATTGTAATTGTATTCTCACGAATTGGAATATGATGTAATCAAGAGGAATAAATCAAAGCAGAAATAAACAAGACCACACCTAATGCTATGTAATCCAAATTCCAATCCTAACCCTCAGGTCAAGTAATTGACTTTTTTATTTGTTCAAAGATGACCTCACTTTAGTGTATCGATTAAAACATGATAAGATGTTACAAACAATGTTCAGATAAAACGTTAATTTAACCTAACACACACACACACCATTTTGATAAATACAGTGGAACCTCCCTATTAACTCTTCTACTACCGTCGGCGGGTTGACCCACTGGTTTACCGTATATCGTTGCTAGCCACGGGCGGGTTTGACCGCCAGATACTAGGGAAACCCCGGTGTCCCCCTTTGCGCTATTTATATCAAGTGACATCACATCCTTTACTTCCGTGACATGCGCAGTTCGCTCAGGGAAAGCCCAATCTTCCGCCATCTTCATTTGTAGGCTAAATTTTGTAATTTTCAATCAATTTTCGTTGTGTTTTCGACGATGGAAACTGACGACTTTTGGTGTGAACCTCTACAAGATGGCGATAGTGCCGACGAAGCATTTACTGTGGAAAAAGTGGCAAATCGGAACTTAGGCGAATCAAAAAGAGCATCAAAAGTGTTGAAACGATCTTGGGTTTGCAGCAGTAGATCGACACAGGTAAATTTAGTGATGATTCGAGCGAGTATTTTTTTTAATGAATTTTTAAAGTGAGTGTGTGCGAAAATCAGTGCAGCACCAAAAATTACTTGGTGCGCAACAACGGTAAACAGTCTAAGTAATACTTGGTAGTAGAAGAGTTAAGACTCCCTCCCACTTAAGATCTACTTCTCCAGGACATTGCCCTTTGTAGGTATTAAAATTACCTCCCTATTAATTTGCAACTACCTCCCACTTACCACCTGAGTTTGGATGATTTTTCAAGGTCTTAACCTCAAGGGAGGTTCCACTGTAGTTTATTTTTAGTTAATTTATAGAATGGATTTATGAATATATTTCTCTATGTAAAAAAATAATAAACAAAAAAAAAGAAAGGTACTTGCCATCTCCTTCCCATTTCTTGTGCTGAAAAAAAAGTAAACCAAAAAAAGATCATAACTATCATATTTGTTTTTACTGTAAAATTACCCCAAATTTTACACAAAATGATAGAAGTAAAGGGAAGTAATGGGAGATCATACTTCCGGAACGGGGAGTTATCGTCCTTTGCCCTTTTTTGTTTTTATGTTGCTAGGGTATGGTTTCCAACCTGAGAGAGTCTTATGCTATTGTTTGAGTGTTGGTCAGTATGGTTAGAATATTCAGATTTTGTTCTTATATTTTCTTACTATACATGTGTGTGTGTGTGTGTGCGTGTGTGTGTGTGCATGTGCGTGTATGTGTGTGTGCGTGTGCGTGTGTGTGTCCACTTCTCGTGATATTAGACGGATTTTTCTTACTATATTACTAATCACATTATACGGTTATAAGGCGCAGGGATCTCAGTCTGAGAAAAAAGTATCGCCTTATAGTCAGAAAAATATGTTACCATTTTGATTATTGTCGAGTTTACAAAACTACACCATTTATAAATAAGTATAATTTTATCAACTAGCTCATGTGTTAAAAAGCTGAAAAATACTCAATATTTTTTTTTTTTTTAATGCTGTTAGTGTTAAGTTTTGGATCTGCAATATAAACACTTGTAGAGACTGTACACATGAATAAAGATTGTTTTAAAAGTATGACATATTGCAAATCCAAAACACTCCTACATTATCATATGATGTTAGGCTATTGGGCCCTTTTTGATTGCTCTAAACTGATATTCAAGAGTTGGAAACAGAAAATATGCTTATAAACCAAGGCAACCATCTTAAAATCAAATATGTCAGTAACCTCCACCAAGAAGCAAACCTAAATTCCATTATTTTTACAATGATCATGACTCAAAAAGGAATACCTTTTTCTTTGAAAGCTTGCACCAGACGACAGAGAAGTATCCACACTTGACACTGCCACTTTGTACCGAGCTTGCTGTGACTCCTTCAGCTCCACAGCTGGTTTTTACACCAACTTTGTGTGAAAAGTCTTTGCTGGCACTTTTATTTGGCACTGTCCATTGGTTCAATTCACAACTACCAGTACCACTTGAAGCTGTCGCTGCTTCCCTGTTGACTTTCTGTCTGACATTACATGGTTTGAGAGGAGATCTTTGGCATCCATTTAAACCATCACTGTCTGTGGTGCCTTTTTCAGATCTTTGCTTCTGTTCACTCTGGCGCATGTCCGATTCATTTAAACAAGGATTGTGAACTCTGTCTGTGTCAATGCACTTAACCCCTGTGTTGTCACTTGCTTGAGGAAGAATGTCTTGTGCAAGGGTTCCGCTCGTAGAACAAGTTTCATTCAAACTGTCAAGTGGTGAACGACTGATGGTCACCTTTGAGTCAGCACGATTACGGTTTACAAAGGAAGGGGGTGAAAAAGTCTGGCTCATTCGGTGATTCATGTTAGAGGAAGGTCTTGATATGACATCATGTTTAGGTGACATAATATCCAATGTTGGAAGCTCATTAGTGGTTAGCAACTTAGGTTCCAACTGTGATGGCTTTGGAGAACTTGGTGCTCTGGAAAAAAAAGTGAAATGGTCACAGTAGTTTGACAACATCAAAAGTATCTTTTAAATTCTATATATCATAAACATTGGAGAAATAAAACTTGATTTTTAAAGTATACAAATAACATTTTTAAAAACACAGAAACTGTTCTTATACTCACCGCACAGTTTGTCCTGCAGAGTCAGGTGGTGTTTTGTATGGCACCGTAAACCTGGCTTTCTTGGCTGCATTCAGCTGACTAGGGGCAGCAGAGCGCCGCATTCTGAAACTAAAGCAGCATGAGGCAATGTTATCAAACAGAATAAGTCTGGCTTCCAGACTCATAATAATAAGTTGCAGTAAAATAATGCATAATTAATACCATGTCTGTTAGCTAACTAACTATTGTAACTATTTTACTCTTGTATAATTGTGAGTGTGTGTGTGTGTGAGTGTGTGTGTGTGTGTGTGTGTGTGTGTGTGTGTGTGTGTGCATGTATACATGTGTATGTGTGCGTGCATGTGTTCATAAATATGGATGTCTAAACACAAATTAGTATGATGCATGTACATGTGCTCTTATGTTCATGCCATCCATTCCAACTCGCCTACATTTTGGTAAAGGAATTGACATTATTACCATGTGCTTGCTTTAAACATGTTTAAGTACTTTATTATTTACGTTGCTCATGGAATCTCAGTAAAGTGCTAATGTGAGCCACAACGGGATAGGATGCAATCTCCAGAGTCATTGTTCTTTGCGTGAACCTAGAGTTTCTTCAAACTCAGAGTTATTGTTCTTTGAAATTGTTCTTGGTGCACAGAACACACGTGGTGTGTGTATCGATTAATGGTGCATCGTTATTGAGCGTTATAAGATCCTTATTAACTAATTGTCTGAATTGCTTCCCTTGTTATGAAGCTACACTTGGCAACTGAACAATCGTAAATAAAACAGTCTTTAGAAACATCACCCACACTCATTGAGTCTAATTGAGAGCTTGCCCACAACTAGATAGACAAACATGATAGTGTGAATTTGTGTAATCCATCCCAAAGGCACAACACGGCCTACTCCTACCGAATAGTGAAATGGGTTTTAATGTGTACGCAAGATCTTGTGCATGCCTTCACACACAGGACCTCAGTTTTAAGTCTCATCTGAAGGACTTTCCCCCCAACCAAAGTAAGGTACCCATTTACAACTGGGTGGAGTGAGGCAATAGAAACTAGCTAAGTTGCATACACACCCCAACTCCAAATTTTCCCATCAAAACTTTTCACAGAGAAGTAACATTCCGCCATTCTTGGGAAAGGAATAACATTTGGATCAGCCTAGCACACACACTAGTGTGTTCATGGATTTTTGTTGCTTTCTTCGGGCAAGTGAAAATGTGTTTGAGCGAGTAAAATGTTTTAAGTTACTGCCTGCAGGGCTAGTGAATTTTTTAAAGTTTGGCCAGCCCTATGTATGGTCACAGGCATAAAGGTACTCTAGTCACAGGGTCCGGGCCTCAGTCATCTATATCAACCCCTAAGCTACAACCTCACTACAACACTACTAGATTACAGGCACTAATTCCCTTGCTAAACCGAGTCCTAACCGTCCCTACACTACAACCCCTTATGTGTCTATCCTATCCTTACGTTCAGTAACCTTCACGGCTGCACATCATCATCTCCAAACATGGAACACTCAATTTTTAGTAAAGTTTTATTTTTGTGTGTATTTGACGGTTTATGGTTAGAGTTAGGGTGAGTTTAATTTTAGATTCAAAGGTTAAAAGATACAACTTCTAAACTTTCGTGAAAAACTGAAATTGTCACGCGAATGACATCACTTTCCATATTTGGAGATGACCATGTGCAGCACTGAACATCTTGTGTAACCTTCCCCCCCCCCCCCCCCCCCCCCCCAGTGCTCAGTAAACGCCCACTAAACACTACGCAGCGCCTTGCACTGCTGGAGACGGGCTTGAGACAGGTCCTTTCCATAATGCCGTGATATGGGGATGCCTATTATTATTTTATTATTTCTAATTCTTGCCAGTTACGAACACCTGTAGGTGGGATAACAACAACTCACTCAACTTTGTGCAACTAGCCAACGCACGCTTTTTGCATGCGTCACGTCACAACTTTGGGGGTGGCGTGGAGCACCTTTCGCTCTTCTTCCACTTTCCAGTAGCAAATCAAAAGACAATGTGAATGTCCACCTTGCCGTTTACTTTCTGAAGTGTTTTTATGGGTATTGTCCGACTGGCTATATATATACTGAATGACTGCAGATTAATACACACTTGGATAATGACCCAGCACAGCTGCATGCACACACATTTACTCATGCACACAGTCAACACACAACTGTTAGGTTAGGTTTGGTATTAGGGACAGGCTTTCTCAGCCTAGGCCTTGCAGCCTATAAAAAGTTTCATCATTGGCATTTTGATTTTGCATTGGGGTCTGACACAAAAAATACTTTTGAGTTTTATACAAGCAATCAAATCATCTTTAGTAATTACTAATCAAATTCCAGAAAGATCTATAAATTTTGGTAATTCGTCCACAAGATTCTTGAAACAATTAGTACTAGGTGCATATTTGATATAAGACCTTACTTCTTAGAACGGTGTGGAAAGCTTCAAGATGGCAACACACCTCATCAGCTTCACAGCCAAACAGGACTCCACAGCCGAGACACAAACTGGTATCCCACAAACTACCCAAGTACTAAGCAACTGTGCCTGTGGTGCACTGCATGGTCACAGACACAGGGGCCTCAGCCTCAGGCGCATCAACCCCACACCAAACTTCCCCCAAAGACTTTCAGTTTCAGTGTCTTTGCCCAAACTTGAAACTACAAATCCACTAGGCCTAGGCCCTAACACACTACTACTACTACTACCGTACTAGACTACAAGTCTACTTCCCTTCACTACACTACAACCCCTTTATGATCATTATCATATTATGATTATGATTATGATGTTTAAGGTAAACTAGTCTTTATCCTTATAATTATATGACATGTTCAGTAACTTTTCCCCTTTAAAAGTCAAGAAAAATAATAAAATGCGTCCACTAAAGAACGCAAAACAACTTTACCATAGACGGTGAGACCCACTTTCAAAACTTTGGCCTAGCTGTTGTAATAATATTATAATAGTCAGAACTGACTTTGACAAATATTAAAAGAAGTTTTCATTTCGGTGTTCTCTGAAATCGGATTTCCCGCAGATTTCTCCCACGACACAAACTCTCGCGAGATTTTCAGTGATCTAAACAAGGTCGACAGCTCCAATGAAATCATTGGACGCGCGCGCACACCATCATCGATGGCGCACGCACGCACAGAGAGAGAGAGAGAGATATTCAATGGTCGACCTATGGCGATATTTGTCACACCAGAGGGCAGCAATGCACTAGGGATTATCACGCGATTTTCTTACTTGGCAAAAGTGGAAGGTTAACCCAGAGGGGGGGGGGATTTCTCGTATCGATTTTCTGATAGGTTTTTACTTACTGAGAACGAAGTTATGTGTTGGCCTTGAATTTTTCAAAGACTTCAGGGTAGTAGAGAGCGATTTAAGTGCGAGTTTTCAGACTTTATTACTCTTGACGCCAATGTATTCCAGTAACTAGTAGCTGGTAAGCTTCCGTCTCCACAACGCTCGCATTCTAGGTGCTTATCATTCTCTGAACCACTCCAACGCTATCTTCCGATTTTTTTGCCCTGTGGTTTTCACCTCATTGCACCTTTTCTTCAAAGAAATTGTGTAATGTTTTACATGTTTACCATTCAGAACAGTTATTGTTTATTTTCAACATAGTGAATCATTTTGAAATTCGATTTTTTAGCCTTTTGTAGAGAAAAAAAAATCACATCCTCATCCACGTGCGAATTGGGGAGTCAAAACAGTTTATGAGCACCGCTGTACACACCGTGATGTTTTCATTTTTGCACGCGCGCAGAAGACATGTGCCGGTATTCTGCCGAGTAAAGATATAGTACCATGTTTTTATGGAGCTGGGGTTAAGAATAGGGGTTCAGGATAATTTAAGGGATTTGGATAGGGCTAATGTTAGAATAAGTAATTAGGTAAGGATCATGGTTAGAATTAAATAATAATAATGGGAAATATATGACGCTAGCTACTTATTTCGCGTAACGAGAGTGGATAAGGAAGAAGCAGTGTTGGGCCTTATAAAATGTATGGTCGTTGAATTGCGTCAAAACTATAAATATTTGGATTCTTTGTTTACAAATAAATTTCAATTTGTATTGTAGTTTTCTGGTGTTTTTCATACCCCCAAATGACGGACTTGTTTCTATGCATCCTATAAGTGTTTATTTCATTGACATATCAAGATATTCAGGTGCTGAATGACTTTCAATTACATTTATTTTTTAACACACACTCTCTCTCTCTCTCTCTCTCTCTCTCTCTCTCTCTCTCTCTCTCTCTCTCTCTCTCTCTCTCTCTCTCTCTCTCTCTCTCTCTCTCTCTCTCTCTCTCTCTCTGTGTGTGTGTGTGTGTGTGTGTGTGTGTGTGTGTGTGTGTGTGTGTGTGTGTGTGTGTGTGTGTGTGTGTGTGTGTGTGTGCATGCACATGAATGTACACTTGCACAATCTGTGCACCTCTGAACAGATGCTGTCCAGTGATTACAAAAAATGAGTGACGAACAACCTGTGTCGTTTCTGCGGAAAAGAAAGACAAAAGTGAAAAGACAGACAGTCGTGTGTGCATTGTGCATGATCCAAGGAATAAAGAGACCAGACTTGTGGCACTCTCCACAGCCAGCAAAGAGCGACTGAGGGCATGATATGAAATTCGAAAGCGCTCAGATGACTCAAATTTTGAAACAATTATAGAGCAATTTCCTGAACACTTTCATGACAGTTGCCATGCCTTCCATCGAAATTGCTATCAGCGTTTTACACGCCTCAAAAGAAAATGCCACACGGAAGTGAAGTCTGAACCAGCAGAAGAAGGGGATGGTTCTTGCCAAACTCCCCCAACAAAGAGGAGAAGACAATCTGGACATACAGCAACCACGATTTTGTATCCAACTGACAAATGTGTGATCTGTGATAGAAAAAGAAAATACTTAGGACACACCACCAGATATGACACAAAGCTGGTCAAATGCGAAACAAAATGTGCTGAGAACAGTATCGAAGAAGCAGCAGCAAGGAAGCAGAACTTTGGGGTCCTAGGCAGAGTGCAGGATGTGGACCTTGTAGCTCGTGAAGTATACTACCATGAATCATGCAGGAAGGAACTGCTGCGGTGCCCTGAAAGACACAGTGGAAGCTCGAAGAAGCGACGCCCATACTAAGAAGAAAAAAAGCACACAATGAAGCTTTTCTACATATCTGCAACTATATTGAAGATAGTGTCATTTCAAAGGCTCAAGTAGAGCGAGTTCAAATGTTGAGAGAAAGGTATCTGGCTTTTATGCAAGACAATTCACCAGAGCACTACAACCCGAGTACCCAACACAAAAACTCAAGGGAAAACTCATTGACCACTTCGGAGAGACAATCAAATTCTGGGCTCCTAACTTCAGGAGTGAGCTGATCTACTCCAGCAATCTTCCACTTGGGCAAGCTGTTGAACTGGCTTTTGTTGCTGTTGCATCAGAAAGTCGCAGAGTAGAAGAGGCAGCAATGATCGTTCGCCGCAAGATCCTGGAAGCTTTTCGGGACCATGGCCCAGGATGTTGGCCTCCAACAGCTGACAGTCTCCTCTCAGAGTCTGCTTCAGTTGGCCCAGACATTCTCATGACTTTCCATAGAGTGATTCTGTCTGGAAAAAGGACCCCAGGAGAGAGAAAAGAGCGAGTGGCTGGTTCAATTGCACAGGGTGTCTGCTGTTCTGTTACCAATGGGGCTTGGAAACAACCAAAGCACATTGGACTGTCTGGAAAAAGGACCCCATGAGAGAGAAAAGAGCGAGTGGCTGGTTCAATTGCACAGGGTGTCTGCTGTTCTGTTACCAATGGGGCTTGGAAACAACCAAAGCACATTGGACTGTCTGGAAAAAGGACCCCAGGAGAGAGAAGAGAGCGAGTGGCTGGTTCAATTGCACAGGGTGTCTGCTGTTCTGTTACCAATGGGGCTTGGAAACAACCAAAGCACATTGGACTGTCTGGAAAAAGGACCCCAGGAGAGAGAAAAGAGCGAGTGGCTGGTTCAATTGCACAGGGTGTCTGCTATTCTGTTACCAATGGGGCTTGGAAACAACCAAAGCACATTGGACTGTCTGGAAAAAGGACCCCATGAGAGAGAAAAGAGCGAGTGGCTGGTTCAATTGCACAGGGTGTCTGCTGTTCTGTTACAAATGGGGCTTGGAAACAACCAAAGCACATTGGACTGTCTGGAAAAAGGACCCCATGAGAGAGAAAAGAGCGAGTGGCTGGTTCAATTGCACAGGGTGTCTGCTATTCTGTTACCAATGGGGCTTGGAAACAACCAAAGCACATTGGACTGTCTGGAAAAAGGACCCCATGAGAGAGAAAAGAGCGAGTGGCTGGTTCAGTTGCACAGGGTGTCTGCTATTCTGTTACCAATGGGGCTTGGAAACAACCAAAGCACATTGGACTGTCTGGAAAAAGGACCCCATGAGAGAGAAAAGAGCGAGTGGCTGGTTCAATTGCACAGGGTGTCTGCTGTTCTGTTACAAATGGGGCTTGGAAACAACCAAAGCACATTGGACTGTCTGGAAAAAGGACCCCATGAGAGAGAAAAGAGCGAGTGGCTGGTTCAGTTGCACAGGGTGTCTGCTATTCTGTTACAAATGGGACTTGGAAACAACCAAAGCACATTGGACTGGCCAATGCAGTCCAGCATTGGACTGGGAAAGCAGAGCTAATCAGTCTTCTTAACCACTTTGGGCACTGCATTTCCCATGGGTCTGCACTGGCATTGGAAAACAATATATTCCACAGCATACTTTAAACCAGAAGCGTCCTGCCACCAACCTTTTCCAAGACACAAAACAAAGTTTTACATCTGGCTTGGGACAATTTTGACTTGTGTGAAGAAATTCCAAGTGGAAGTGGCACAACACATTCAACCCACGGGATTGCCATTCAGGAGCAGTCAGAAGATGGACATGCAAGTGCAACCAACCAAGATCAACTTCTGATTGAAGATGTTGGCGAGAGGCTACTTGCTGCTACAAAGGACCTGCCACCATGCAATGCTAATCAGAAAGCAGAGCCACTTCTTCAGGTCACCAAGACAAGCATCAGCAAACCTGATGCACTTTGTAACGCAGCAAAGTCGGATCTGCTTTGGATTCTGTTCAGGCGAAAGTTCTGTGATGAGCAACACATACCTGGATGGTCGGGGTTTGTGTCACTGACAGGCCATTGTACAGAGGGAGAGAATCTTCCACAGAAGTCAGTTCTGGACTACTTGCAGCCAGTGCTCCACCCTGTGACAGAGAACTCCACTGCGCAGCACATACTGGAAGTGTATATGGAAGCAACAAAGGAGGTAAACCAGGAGTACACACTGGTTACGTCTGACCTGGCCGTTGCCAAGAAGGCTTACATGCTGGTGTGGCAGATGGAGAAATTCAAGAAGATCATAGTCCGCCTTGGCGTCTTCCATTTGGTCTGTTCGTACATGGGTGCAGTAGGCAAGCTCATGCGAGGTTCTGGCTTTGAGGAGGTTGCGATCCAGTCAGGTGTTTGTGCAACAGGATCAATCGAATGAGTTTTGCAGGGCAAACACTATAACCGGTGCATGATGGTACACAAGACGATGCTGGAAGGGCTCGAACGCCTGTTGCTTGAGAAATTTCTGCAAGACAGGCCTGAGGCAAAGCATGTCATGGACAAAGTGACTGAGTACCTGGATTACCCAAGCCATGAGAATCACCAAGTCACCCTGCAAGAAGAATGTGTATCACAACTGTTCGACATGTTTGCAAACTACAGAAAGTTGATGTTGGAAGGGAAAGGGGGAAAACGGCACAGTTTTGGCTCATGTATGCTGAGAGGATCTGGATTGTCTTGAGGTTACTGCGTGCTACGAAGCAGAATGACCTGGAGCTTCACCTTGCAAGTGTTGGAGAGATGCTACCCGTACTTCATATTGCAAACCACCAAAATTATGCACGATATACATATGTCTACTTTCTATCCATGCTCAATCTTGAAGACAACTATCCTGGGGCAGAGAAATTGCTGCGTGATGGAGGGTTCAGTGTTGCTCGCTCCAGTGTTCCAGCCTCTCGTGTCAGCGTTGACCAAGCCCTTGAACAGTCAGTATATCGTGAAGCAAAAGGAAAGAGTGGCATCATTGGATTCAGCCGCAAGGTCAGTGCATACATATGGTGGTGTGTTACCCGAAACATCCGTGCCAGCCTTCTTGGTGCCACCCTCATGATGGCCTCAGGGGACATCCTCCCTCAAGACCTGGTGGACATCTTGTGTGATCAGCAGGGTGCAACACCTCAGTCTGAGGACCAGCAGGGCGCAACACCTCAGTCTGACAACAGTGACGAAGAAGATGTTTCCTGTGATGAGGATGCTGAGTTGGTCAATCTGTTTTGATGAACTAGAAGACGATGACTTTGATGATGTCACACTGGACTAGGATGGGGTATGAATAATGACTGAAATTCTGGTACATAGGTAATATGCCCTTTGATTTGTTGGAACTTATGAAATATATGTTATTGAGCAAATAGGCTATTTTGTAATCACTTCTGATAGCATCTGAAACATTTTTTGTGTGTGCCTTTGCGTGTTGATTGGTAGTATGCTGTGGATAACTTTTTGGTTTGGGTTCAATTTCGCGAAAATCGTGAAATATATCA
Source organism: Phymorhynchus buccinoides (assembly GCA_017654935.2). Lineage (NCBI taxonomy): Eukaryota > Metazoa > Mollusca > Gastropoda > Neogastropoda > Raphitomidae > Phymorhynchus > Phymorhynchus buccinoides. The sequence continues at coordinate 34,309,258 of CM065680.1, read as the reverse complement.
GAAATTGTAAACTTATCTTAGAAGATACTGAGGAAAGTACATGCCAGTTTGCGTAGTGAACAATGTTGTTTCAGATTTTAACAGTTTGTTCCATTTTTAAGCTGAAATTATGTTTGTGACAGATGTACTTTAAGGATACTGTTATTAGCCGAATAACGTCACACATTTTGCAGAATGCCTTGTGCATTAGCCAGTGCTGATGGCACCATTAGAGTTTTTGAATAGATATTTTATGCTACAGATATCCTCTGATGCACTGCCTACCTACAGGCATGTAACAATTTTGATGAGAGTGGTGTTAGTGTGGCATATGGCCCTTTACCTAAACCCACCCCTGTCGCGGACGACTAAAAAGGGGTGGATATTTTGACCATACCCAAACACCATGTTGTCTTTGTTTAAACTAAGGCCAACATATGTCTTTAGACAGCAAATTGAATGAACTTTCAGAAAAATATAGTCACAAATCCCCCCCCTATGGGTTAAGGGGGGTCTACAGTCAGGTGAAGGTCTTAGTAGTAAGAGAGAGAGAGATGGTAGGACTACTCACTCTCTCTCTCTCATTTTCTTTATCCCCAACTAAGAATATAGAGAGGATTAGCCCCACACGAGCGTCATGCCCTCTGGCGTGAAAAAAATCGCACTAAGTCTCTCATTATATCAGCTTATATACTATCTCTGATTATATTCAATTCAATTCAATCAATTTTAATGACTAGGCCTTCTGCCTGTATCAGAGGAGAAGGATCTAGGGGTTATATTTGACCCAAAACTCAAATTTGATAAGCACATCACAACAGCGATAAATAAAGCCAGTAAGATGCTGGGCTTGATCAGGAGTTTTAAAAACTTAAATAAAGAGGTGTTCATAAATCTTTACAAATGTTTAATACGGCCTCATCTTGAGTATGGAAACATAATTTGGAATCACTTTCTTAAACGACAGTCCAGTGCAATTGAGAAGGTACAGAGGAGAGCAACCAAACTGATAAAATCCATAAACAATTTGGAATATGAGGACAGGCTACGTAAATTAGATTTGCCATCTTTGAAATACAGAAGACTATAAGGGGAGATTTGATAAATGTTTACAAGATTTTTGAAGGCACTGACAATACTAACAAAGGCTTGTTTCACTTGTCTAACGAAATAAGAACCCGTAATAGCGAACTTAAAATCCTAACCAGGTACAGCAGAACTAACATTAGAAACAAGGGCGTCGCCGAGCGGCAGACATGTCCGTCACCAGCAATGCCACGCACTTGCGACACCCCGTAGAGTGTCACATCCTGACACCAAATTGGAAGGAATTCTGTCTTCTAGTTCACGAGATACAGATTGAAGAAGAAACATATAGCGCAAAGAAGGAAATTTCGGTTTTCAAGGTCAAGGTCAGCATGGTGATAATTTATGCTCGGATGTTTTCTTCTCTAGGGTATACAGTACCACACACAATCTGAAGCGCTTCTGTCAAGTACCAATGTGGAAAATATGGCTTAAAACCCAATGTGTAGACCCCTACCACTTTCAAGGCCTACCAATCCCCCGGACCGTGACCTTGACCGGTATGCCACCATCAGAACGGGCAAAACCCTGACAAAACTAACAAGCATTTGTTTCAATTGTCTAACGATTTGAGAACCCGTAACAGTGATCTAAAAATACTAACCCAATACAGTAGAACTAATATGAGAAAAAAGTCACCCAGCACTGGAACAATCTCCCTGCACAAACTAAACTTGCTTCCAACATTAACCATTTCAAAAAACTCCTAGATAGTGACCCCAAAATTAATGTTTTTAAATACAATTATGATTAAGACGACAATGATAGTTCAAAAAGCGCCACAGCGGTGCCAATCTGATTAATGAACAAAACCACAATAACAAACAATCAAGAGATAGGGCACATCAAGAGGCCGCGAGGCCTGGCTGCCCTGGAGATCTGACCTGACCTGACTGACCTGACCATAAGCCAAAGTACCTTCATGCCAAATTTGAAGACTCTAACACTAACAGTGTGAGAGTTATGGCCCCTGAAAGATTTTCGGTTTTCAAGGTCGTACGCCAAGGTCAAGGTCACGACGGCAAAATGGTTTACGCGGATGCCTTCCTCTCATGGTGACACACCAGCACACAAAATTTGATGTGATTCGGTCGACCCGTTCGAAAGATATCCTTGGGACAGACAGAAGGAGAAAAAATGACCCCCCGATTTTCAGGCTCCAGCGATCTTTTTGACCTTGACCTTGACCTTGATCGGTATGCCATCATCAGAACGGGCATAAGCCAAACCACCTTCATACCAAGTTTCAACATCCTATGTTGATCGGTGCCCGAGATATGGCTAAAAAATAGATTTTCGGTTTTAAAGATCGTACGTCAAGGTCAAGACGGCAAAATGGTTTGCGGGGATCTCTTCCTATTAAGGTGGCACACCTTCACACAAAATTTGACGCGATTCGGTCAAGCGGTTCGGGAGATATCCTTGGGACAGACAGAAAAACAAACAAAAAAACAAACAAACAAACAAACAAACAAAAATACAAACCAGCCCATCGCAATAGTCCGTCTTGGTGACGGACTAAAAACAAAAAAACCCAGACAAACCAGCCCATCGCAAAGTCCGATCACCTTCGGTGACGGACAAAAACCTTTTTTCTAACAGAGTCACCCAATATTGGAACAACCTCCCTGCACATACTAAACTGACCTCAGATACTAACAAATTCAAAAACCTCCTAGACAGTGATCCAAAAATTGCCCTGTTAAAGTACGTTCATGATTAGTGCATCAATATGGATGCTAAAAACCGCCACAGCAATTGCCAAACTCTAACCAAAAGGAAGGACGCATTGAGAGGCTGCAAGGCCTGGTCGTCCTAATACCTGACCTGACCTGACCCATCATAGGGAGGCTGTGGGAGGGGGTTATGACACATAACTGAGAGAGAGAGAGAGGAGAGAGAGAGAGAGAGAGAGAGAGAGAGAGAGAGAGAGAGAGAGAGAGAGAGAGAGAGAGAGAGAGAGAGAGAGAACTGGAAAACTTTATGGCCTATAATTATGGATTAAGATTTTGGGCCGGGCCCATTCTTCCAATCTGTCCTTGGAACGAAAACTAGACTAATACAAAGGCAAACATATAATTTTTATGATGAAGCAAGGCATGAAAGACTGAAAGAACAATGGAAAATGGAATACGTACTCAAATAATTAACAAGTAGATAAGCAAACAGGCAGAAAAAAACATCAAGAAAACAGCATTAATATCTAAACATGTGCACTAGCTACTACTACTACTACTACTAGGCCTATTACAACAACTACTACTACAACTACTACTACTGTGCTAGTACTACTACTGTTATTACTACTACTATATATAGCTACTATTACTATCTCTTATAAACATTATTATCCAAATACACTTATATTCCAACAAAACTGTAAAGCCTACGACATTCGTGCACACCAGACCCAGTACCGTCAGGGAACGTTCTTCCCCCGAACTATCCCAGAATGGAACCACCTCCATGAAAGCATCGCAGCGGCGCCAATCCTGGAAACATTTGTAGCCAGATTGCAGCACCACTTCAAATGGACCGACACCTCAGCCCTTGGAAGAGAGCCTGCAGCTGCAGTGCTCTCAGCCACCCAAGACTAAATTAGGGAGTTATAGGAGCCATAGGTCAAAGTAGTGGTAAAGGAAGGGCAGGAACTGTGCTGGTCAGGGGTTGACCCCGGTGACCGCTACGGTGGCCGGATTGGTCTTGCCCCGATACTGCGAAAAGGCTTATGGTTCACCCACACACCCACCCCACCTCCGTCCGCTTCATCCACAATCCAACGGATTGGCCCAAAAGACTGTGCAAACAGTCAAAAACATCCTCAGGCTCGACAAGGCGAAGGCATCGAAAACAGCACCATTGCTTGGTATCCCGGCTGGAATACCGAAACACACTCGGACTGGCGTCTCCGGCCCAGCTCAGTGTTCAGTGATGGGGCGTGAGCTCCGCTCAATCCTGCCTGCATCCTCTCGCCATCTACAGCCCCAAATCATCCACCCTCAAGTTGTGTTCAACAGAAGAAAGCCGTGCCAAGGGAACCAGAAAAGGTAGTACGATCGTGGGAGCCGACCTCTCAAACCTCTTGTGAAAGGGGAGGACGTTTATGTTCAACTGAAAGCGGGCGACACCTGGAAACCGGCTCGAGTGATAGCAGTGGACAAAACAGGTGTTCACTGTGTGTAGGGTGTATAGATGAGGAAGTGGGGTGGACTTGGGAGACCTATTTATCAGTTTGGTTCATACCAGGCAGCGGGATTTCTCCCTGCTCTTACCCTCGACTTTTAACTGCCATGGGTGTGTTACGTGCGTAAAAGCACGTGGGTCAGAACTGCTTTAAGCCCCCATCTGAAGGACTCAACGTTCAGTTCGTTTTTTCCCCGTCAAACTGGAAAGAAAGGGCAAGGCTGGGATTCGAACCATACAGGTCACTCATCCATTGAACTGGCACTTGAAAATCTTAACCACTCTTCTACCTTCCTTCCTTCTTTATTGGGCCTGGGATGCAATGGGATCAACTTTTGAAACACTAGGCCTAAGCCCAATGGGTTCCAGGCCCGCATGTCCCAGTTTGGGGCCTGTTGGGCCTGGGTCATAGCGGGCTTATCCCTATTTTTGTTAGTGTATGCTTTCATTTCAAGTGTTCAGCAGGCTTAATGTTCAGTAGAATGAAATTCACAACCTGTCTTGTTCGACTAAATTGGACAACCTGAGACATAAGCATTTAACTGATCAAAACAAATTACCACCTCCCCCCTCTCTCTCTCTCGATCTCTCCCTGTGTCTATCTCTAAAAGAAAGAAAGAAAGAAAGACTGCAAAAGCAGTGCGAGCTCTTTTAGGCCTACTACACACATACAGTGTACTATAGACTACCCTTTACAGTATTTCACTGACTTCACATAGCCATCAACACTTTTCCCTATTGTCCTACTTTCAGTTCATGGAAAAAGCACTGGAAAACCCAGTGTTGCCTTTGTGTTCGATCACGGATTTCTATTAATAGGCCTACCTCTGTCTAATGGAGGCACAGGTGTCGCATGAAAAAAGGTAGCTCGTAAAAATAAAAAGCTCGCTACTATGAGAGTCTGTATTTGCGACAACCACAAATTTCACTTTTTCTGTACTTTAACCATTTAACTAACTCTAACCCTAACCATAACCCTATCCCTAACCCTAGAAAAAAGTGAAATTTGTGGTTCATGCTCAATGTCGCAAATATACACTGTCATAGGTAGCGAGCTTTTTATTTTTACGAGCTACCTTTTTTCATGCGACAGGCCCGTCGTTCCGAGCTAGGCCTAGGCCTAGTTCGAGCTGCAAGAAGATCTTCACACCCTTTCTTTTCTGTTCAGTTCCGCAGGAACAAGTGTGGCTGGCCACTTGTGGTAGACCTATCAAACTAAACAGGCGGAATAAATGGTTTGTATGGTGTTTAAAACATTAAAACCAGAAAACTTCATTGTTTTAACTCTAGGCTAGGCCTAGTCGTCCCTTGCAGACAGAGCGTACTGTTGCTTGAGGAACAACTGTGGTATACCTATCTGTTGGTAGGCGGGCTTATCATTACGCTATTTTTTGTGTGTGTGTCAGTACAGTGTTAATTAACCTAAACTACTTGTGTAGGCCTAATTTACTAGTGGGAAAAACTACCTCCGTCTGTAATATCCGATTATTGGGTGTGTGTGTGGGTGGGGGGGGGGGGGGGGGGGGGGGGGGGGGGGGGGGGGGGGGGGGGGGGGGGGGTGGGGGGGGGGGGGGGGGGGGGGGGGGGGGGGGGGGTGGGGGGGGGGGGTAGTTCGATCTACATTGAAAGCAAATTCTTTGGCATGAACATAATTCAGATTCAGATCAGGTAAAACTCGCCCTCTGCTCGGTGGTTCTTTTATTTATAATTTCTTCTTTTTTTGGGTAAACAGACGCATAGATAGGAAAACACCTAGGCTACCGGTACTCAGCAACGAAAATTAGTACAAATCGAATCTGATGCTCTAACACGACACAATTTGTTTTGATTTGAAGATCCAAAATCAACAGCATGATTGTGTGCAACTGAAAACAAGGTTTCTCATTGTTATTTTGCCATGCTTTGCTTTGTTTGCGATTTGTTTTTAGCTGAATTGTCATGAAATGTTTATCTGATCTCACCAAATATGGTGTGCAGCCGTTAGTTTACTAATTCTTGTCCATTCCTCTGAATGGTTTAGGAAGCACGCTAATGCGAACAGGGGCGGATCAGTCTGAGTCAGTCCAAAGGGAAGTGGTTCCAATGGCTCAGTTGCCCCCCCCCCCCCCCCCCCCCCCCCACCCCCCCCCCCCCCCCTTGCCCCCCCCCCCCCCCCCCCCCCCCCCCCCCCCCCCCCCCCCCCCGATATTGAGAAAGCCCCCCTCCTCCCCCCTCAAGAAAAAAAAAAAAAAAAAAAAAGAAGGCTGACGATAAATTAAATGTAAAAGAAGTAAATAAGGCCTCTTCCGGGAGAATAAGGTAAAGCTGGTATGCATATGAAATTACATGAGGTCATGCCCCCCCCCCTCTCCCCCCCCCCCCCCCCACTCTTTTTCTTTCTCTTTTTTATGTAATTCCTTTAGGGGAGGGGGAGGGGGGGGGGGGTCTGGAACCCCTGGAACCTGGCGAACACAGTAGTCCCAACACACACACACACACGGATGCGCCTGCGCCCAGCTCATAAGGAAGGAAGGTGGCGGAGTGGTTAAGACGTTCACCTGCCAATTTCAATGCGTGAGTGTACCCGAGTTCGAATCCCGGCCTCGCCTTTTCTTTCTAGTTCGACGGGAAAGTCGAACTGAATGTCGAGTCCTTCCGATGGGGACTTAAAGCAGGTCTGACCCTTGCGCTTTACGCACATAAAAGAGTCACACGGCACTGTTTAAAAGTCGGTAACAATAGGGAGAAATACTGCTGCCTGGTATGATCAAATTGATAGCTAGGTTTCCCAAGTCTGCCCCTCCCCTCCTCCTCACCCCCCAAAAAATGGTAGCGCTTTGCTCGTGGCGACGCGCTCTCCAGATGGGAGCAGCCCAAAGTTCACAGAGTGACTAGAATAATCACCAAATACCAAACAACATTTAAATGCAAACACAGATTGCGTCCATTACTACTGCCGAACACACACACACACACACTCACTCACTCATGAGGGCAGGATGAAAAAACCTTTGTCAGCTTATTCTTTAACCCTCAATAAAGATGATTTTGACTTGACTTGACTCACACACACACAGAGAGAGAGAGAGAGAGAGAGAGAGAGAGAGAGAGAGAGAGAGAGAGAGAATTAGAATTAACAGTTGATTTTCATATAAACAAAACTTTCTCTTGCCTCATTTCTCCAACTATTTATAATTTAAAAAAAGGGGTTTTTGAATGTGTAAACTGGTTTTTGAATGTGTAAACTGCAATTACTTAATACTCACAAGGCTATGAATAAGCACAGCTATGAATGAACATCCTCCATATGGGACATTAGTATAAAGATGGTGGAAACGATCCTGGAGGCAATGCCCGGAGGCAGTGCAACTCCAGAAAAGTCCCTAATTTTTAACGTTGCAGATGTATGCATGGTAAAACATATATATGTTGTAAGCACAGCTATGTCAGACAAAACCGAGTTATGGAATAGGCCTACTCAGAGATACTATAGCTCTGGCCTACTGAACAGTAGACCAGGTCAAGCTTGACGCGTTTGCGTATCTGCCGTGACGTCTTCCTTACTTGTACTTTTAAACAGGGCGGCAAGCCTTTTTGCTATCATAATGTTAATATATCTTTGTCTACATTTCAATGCAGTGTAATGCAGATTCGTTCTGTGGGAGTAATTTTGTAAGTTAAAACGCGACATAATTATAGAACAGGTCAGTATCATCTTGTGGTTGGCTATTGGTGGCAGTGAAGTAAATAAACAGGCTGGCTTTCCTGGTTAATATAAGATCAAGCAGAGAAGATTAAAGCACAGTAGGCCTATAGCAGAACGAAATTTTACGTACATTTGTTGGAAAGTTAATGTTTTACTCCAAGCTGGAAATTCTTGCAGTTTGGAAACAAGCCTAAATCTGGGTCGTCGTCTGCGGGAAACAATTTTTTTAATTAAAAAAAATAGTTGTTCAGGCAATTTTGTTTCAGTAAAATAACAACTTTTTGCGATTTGGGGGACAATTATTTGCAGTTTTATGTTAATCTCTTCTTGTCATTTTGTTTTAAGCTGCTACTCTGAATTCGGCGGTACCAGACATGATTTGTCATTTCTGGGCGTATATGAAATGAGATAGAACAACGCCCTCCCCCCAAAAAAAACCCACAAACAAACAAAAAACAAGTTGTTTGCTATTTTTCTGAACAAGGAAGTGAATTCGGCTGTACCAGACATGTTTTGTTTCGGTTATTTATAAGATGTATTCTCTTCATCTCCACATGGTAGAAAGAAGGACCATGTTTTCAAGGAAATAGTTGTGGTAGTGAGTAAAGAACTGGGTGGGAACCTAGACATCATTGTTCAACCATTGATTTTAGTGTAGGCCAAAGAACGAGTAGGCCTAGCTACCAAATATGTTATTCTTATTTAGCCTGATTTGTTAATTTTGTGGAAAAATCCATTTTATTTTGCCATGCTTCAGTCTCATTTTAGAATTATTGAGTTCCACCCACCCCACCACCGATGTTTAGGACCGTAGGCCTACCAATCTCCTAAATCCTATTCTATGCAATGAAAAGCCAGAAAAAAAGCGTGTGTGTTTGCAACTCGTCTAGTCACGAGTATACCTAGTGGAGATTTGCATCGTCTCAGAGCTTCTTGTTATATTAGTCAACATGTAGTAAACGCCACTCTTCAGGGGCCGATACACACGTCCAACTGCAGTCGTACGATTATACAGCTGTGACAACATCTGTGAGGTATTATTATGACTAGCGCAACGCTGAGTACCGGTAACGCCTAGTACCGGCAACGCCTAGTACCGGTACCGCCAAGTACCGGTAATGCTGAGTACCAGTTTCGCCGGGTCCTCAAAATATATTATTACTTTTGTCTGTGTGACATGTGTCCCTCCTTCAATCTTCTTCTCTCATCCCGTTACCCCCTACTCCCCACCCCCACGATGATAATAGGGATTTACACCCTCTTCGGCCTTTCGCCCATGTGGGGCATTTGTAAATACAAAGATGGTGGGAACAATACTGGAGGAAATGCCCGGAGGCAGTGCTAAACCAGTAAAGTCCCGATTTTTTTAATAATACAGATATGTGTAGCAGTAACCATTTTCTTCTCTCATCCCGTTGTACTCCCCACTGCCCCCCCCCACCCCACCCCAACCCTGCCCCCTCACCCCCCCCCCCCATCCCTGCCCCCCTACTCCCCCCACCCCCACCCCCACCCCATATACACACACACGCGCACGCGGTAACCTCATACTGACACGCAAATAGGTGGAAGACAACAGCCGTGATTAGCGGGCTGTTGGTACCTCCGTATAGTAATCTCCGCTCTTCAACCCTCTCGTTGGACGCTATCGGGCAGTAGTGAAGTGGTTTGCGCGTAAAGTGTTGATTGACATTAGCGTCCATTTTGGGTGCTTGCAAAATGTAAATCGGGTCATAGCGCGCGCGTTTATGAACGGATGCTGATGAAATTCTGCACCAAGATAGTCACTATCCCTGGTCATGCACATTCCAAATTTCGAATCAATGTCGGGTCTGGTTACGCCGCAGTTTGTGAAAAGGTTAAGCGGCGTATATCGCGCGCGTTTATAAATCGATTCGCTTCCAGTTTGGCACACAGATAGTCACTGTCCCCGGTCATCTACCTTCAAAATTCGAAGGCAATCCGTCCAGAAATACCGGAGATACTGACGCCGAGAGGCCGGTGGATACGCGTTTTGCGCATTTGCCAAACCGCGCAAATGACACGGCCGCCTCGGTTGCGTTGCCATCGCCCCGTTAGGGCTCATAGCAAATTTGAAGCGATTCGGTAGAAAAACGGCGGAGTTATAAGGCCCGTTCTGTGTTCCACACACACGGACACACACACACACACACACACACACACACACACACACACACACACACACACACACACAGTTGGCGTTTCATAATATGATGAAATAGTATTTTACTGTTTAAATAAATCTGATAAAATCTTAATAGTTTCGTTCACTATATTCATGCAGACAGCAATGCATGAATCTGATGAAATGTCTGATGCAGAAATACAGATATTTCATCAGATTCGTGTATGGGGATCTACACATAAAGTGAACGAAACGAGTAGGATTTCGTCAGATTCGTTTTGTCGGTAATATTTCATCAGATTCATACATCACAGATATTGAAGTCGGATAGTCGTACGACTTCAGTTGGACGTGTGGATCGGCACAAATGTTATTGCAACACATGTCTAATACGTGTACTTACTCACAGTCGAATTTGTTTCAGGCTTACTAAAGAGGAAGAAGAAACATGGACTCGGGGGGGAAATATCAAACACAAGGTGGATTTTCGCAGAGGTTTGACAGAAGTCAAGGAAGGCAGAGGTTTGGCTGGGGACCAAATAATTTGTGTGCACAGCAAAACGATTTCATTTCTTTTGAAGGCTGGTGTGAATTACTTTCAGGCTTTCTCAGGTCTGGTTATTGCTCTAATGGCCACCTGCCTTTGTGTACACCACCTTTTGAGAGGTCGAGCATTCCTTCCTATCCCCCTGAAGTTAACTGGAATGGACATATCCCAGACAGGTTCCAGGGCCCCCAAACTAATTATGGAAGTTACGGTAATAATCCTAGTAACCATAGAGCTGCTTTTCATCTACCAACCAACCAGGAACACTACAGGTTGTTTGAACCCATGCTGAGATGTGGCGAGAAAACTTCTCAATCTCATGGAAAGGTTTATCTGGCGATCTACTGGTTGGAATTCATAGGGATGGACATCCATTTGACCTCTCCTCTTTTCGAGAATGATCCGACCAACCACGCCGAAGACAATCTTATGGAGCACCTAAAACGACAGCTGGATGTCATCCACAAAGACAGGCTGAAGTCGGTGACCATCATGCAAAATGCCAGTCCCTGCTCCAGGTTAGTTAACGTAGAAGTATGGCTGTTGTTGGCAAAGACCCAATGGACCAGTCAACCAAAGTAATCACTAGGCGATTAATAGACAAAGCAATCAACAACGAACAAGAATCAAGTCACTCAATGAATTGGCCTATGCCGTCAACGAGACATTCAATACAAAGTCAACAACCAATCTTTGACAAGAATGTGGGTTAAAAAGTTGTTTAAAAAAAAAAGAAGCATTTAACACAAGTCATGAAAATAAGTCTTTATTATACCTTTTCCCCCCCCGCTTTTGCTTGCATGCAGACAAATATTCAAAATAAATTAAAAAAAAGTCCTCGTGGTGATGGTACGCCTAACAATGTACAAATGATTATTGTTACAGATGCGCTGATAGATACACCAAGGCCTTGGGAGGTGGCTCAGGGAACAACCATGGTGTCCCAATAGCTGTCGTCTTCTCGGCGTTCCATTGGCTGAGGCGTGCGTCCTGTCGCCATGACGGTCACCGTCACAAGTTCATATCCATTGAGAAACACAAAGAAAACAGAAAAGGTCTTCAGAAACTTTGGTGAGTTGGAGTCTCTGTCGTTTTGTCTCTGTCTGTCTGTCTGTCTGTCTGTCTGTCTCTATCTACTTATCGTACTCATTCCCTCGAAACCTTCCTCCTATAAAGAAACATATGTTACGTGTAATCAGAGTACTTGCGCAATTCGTGTACTGAGCAGCGGTGAACTGTGCAACGCTGTTAATTAATAAACTAAGTTTATAAACTAATTAATAAACTAAGATGATTTTTCTCGGATAAGCATTCCGTGTATAGTTTGCATTTAGAGAACCAGATATTTTTACATAGACCTAATTTTGTAAGTTACATACCCACATTCTTAATTTCAATGAAACAAACTGTAAATTGATCTCTCTCTCTCTCTCTCTCTCTCTCTCTCTCTCTCTCTCTCTCTCTCTCTCTCTCTCTCTCTCATCTGTCTGTCAATGTCTGTCTGATCTCTCTCTCTCTCTGTCTCTCTCTCTCTCTCTCTCTCTCTCTCTCTCTCTCTCTCTCTCTCTCTCTCTCTCTCTCTCTCTCTCTCTCTCTCTCTCTCTCTCTCTCTCTCAGTCAGGCAGGTTTCGAGGTACGAACTACTTGTTACGAGGACTGGAGAATGTTGCACACAGCTCTGCAAGTTCCCTGCCCCATGACCTTTCAGTCCAAGGATACGTATGGCAACTCATTCCGTGGCCAGGAAGACGAGCGACTCAGGAACGACTTGGAAGACATATTGCGCTGATTTCATCATGTACCTTAGTTATGGTCAAATTACACGTGGTTGTTTTTCACTCTTTCACCATGGTAGCACTGTGTTATGCTGGTAAAGATATCACTATCCCTGCCCCATGTCCCTTCAATCCAAGGACGTGTATGACAACTCACTCAGAGGCCAGGAAGACGAGAGACTCAGGAACGACTTGGAAAGTTACAACGTAGTTTTTATATAGTCTATGTCTAGAGGCCAGGGCCTGTATTCACGTTGAGATAGCATGAGACTTAGCATGATGCTAACTTAGAAGCTCTTCCAATGTCCTATAGGATTTAATAGGACTTTTGGAAGAGCTTCTAAGTTAACATGATGCTAAGTCTCATGCTATCTCAACGTGAATACAGGCCCTGGGCCTGTATTCACGTTGAGATAGCATGAGACTTAGCATGATGCTAACTTAGAAGCTCTTCCAATGTCCTATAGGATTTAATAGGACTTTTGGAAGAGCTTCTAAGTTAGCATGATGCTAAGTCTCATGCTATCTCAACGTGAATACAGGCCCTGATTTATAGCAGAGAACATGTGCCATGTCCATAAAATATGGATTTTTTGAAATATGTTTTGCCTTTGCATATTTAACCAGGAACTAAGAGCTTTCTGTACATTATATTGTTAAGTCGTGCTTTGAAAAATGGTCACGGGTTTGTTTTAATTGTGTAAGTTTTGTTGAAATATGTATTGTAAATCATACCTTCGTCATAGTTTTGTGCACATGCGTTTTGCTGGGTTTTTTTAATATATAAATCACGTTACTGTTTTACATTCAGATTTAATTCTCTATGAGAAATTTGTATACGGCTGCTTTTCTGATGAAACATTTATCATTTTATGCTTTGCTTGCACAAATAAAGCTGCAACGTTCATTTTATATAGTCTAGGTTTATAGGCCTAATTTATAGCAGAGAACATGTACCATATCCATAAAATGTGGAATTTTTCAAATATGTTTTGCCTTTGCATGTTTAACGATTTTATCATCATCATCATCATCATCATCATCATTATCATCATCATCAATATCACAATCAATATTGTCATCGTCTTTGTCATCACTAACATTATTAGCCTACAATAAAACAATTTCCTGTATTATTTTTAGGGAGCAAATCACTTAACATTACCGGTATTACTAATAAAAAAAAACATTACCGGTATTACTAATAAAAAGTATTACTTTGCGTTACTGTCAACAGGTAAATCCCTCTTTCAAGAACGAGTGTGCTTGATGACAAAACTTGTAAGCTTACTGATTCTGAACAAATTTTGGTGACACGTTAAGGTGCATTAGGGATATCACCCCGGAAACAACATTTAAAAAAAAAAAATATTTGAGTTAGAATAGAGGCATTATTTTATTCGTTTGATTACTTTACACACACTCTCTCTCTCTCTCTCTCTCTCTCTCTCTCTCTCTCTCTCTCTCTCTCTCTCTCTCTCTCTCTCTCTCTCTCTCTCTCTCTCTCTCTCTCTCTGTGTGTGTGAACACTTTGTTACTTCTATAAAAAAAAAAAAGGAGTTATGGACAGAACCAAAATAACAATATTTTAAAACTGTTTCAGCAAAGAGGATCAACTAAAAGATGTGCCCCCCCCCCCCCTACATTTCTCGGTTAATTGTATTTTTCCGTTTTTGCCTTTCTTACCATACATAAAGCTGTATTTTAGGAACATTTTTAGCTAATAACCTTTTTGGAATACTAACCCTAGCCCTAACCCTAACCCTACCCCCCACCCTATAAGACTGAAAAACGCAACGAACCACAACTGTGACAAATCGCGGTGTACTGCAGTACATTGTGGGGGGTAGGGTTAGGTTTAGGGCTAGGGTTAGTATTCCAAAACGGTTATTAGCTAAAAATGTTCCGAAAATACAGCTTTATGTATGGTAAGAAAGGCAAAAACGGAGAAATACAATTAACCGAGAAATGCAGGGGGGGGGGGGGGGGGGGGGGCACATCTTTACCTTTACCACTGTTTCAGCCAAGAGGATCAACTAAAAAAATCAAACAGCTTCACTGCATAGGATGAGCCTAGAAACATTGGGACTAGAAACATTTGAACTTTTGTTTTTACTTTTTCAATAAAACTTTGGAATGAGACTTGTTCACTGAATTTGTTTATCTCCGTCTGTCTGTGTCTGCATGTGAGTGTCTGTCTGTCTGCCCGTCTCCACCCCTCTCTCTCCATTTTCACTATGTGCTTCTGTCTCTGGTCTATTCTTCTTTCAGTGCTCTCTCTCTCTCTCTCTCTCTCTCTCTCTCTCTCTCTCTCTCTCTCTCTCTCTCTCTCTCTCTCTCTCTCTACTCCCTCTCTTTCTTTGTCAGTGTTAGTGTTAGTGTGTATGTGCACAGTGTGTGTGTGTGTGTTAGTGCTAATGTACGTGCGTGTGTGTGTGTGTGTGTCATGCACACCTTAGTGCTGATGTGTTAGTGTGTGTAATGTGTATGTGTGTGTGTGGGGGTGGGGGGGGGTATGTGTGTGTGGGGGGGGGTGGGGTGTGTGTGTGTGTGTGCGTGTGTGCGTGCGTGTGCGTGCGATAAATTTAATGACACACAGGCTACACTGCAACAAAGAAGGATTCAAGGCCAAATGGTCAAGCTGACAGACTGTAGGCCTAATTTAGCAAAGGAGCCAATGAATGGTGTCAGAAACATTGATTACAGGTTTGCCAGCTGTTCGTTCAAAATCAAACTAAGCCTACCGTTTGATGCCTGTTCATGAACAGACATGGTTAGGGCGAGAGCACGCGTGTGCTCGTGCGCAAGCACACACACACGCATGCGCGCGCACGCACGTGCACACGCGCACCCCCACACACATGTCGTCACACTACAGACAAACACACACACACACACACACACACACATAATGATGAAGAGTAAGGCGACAGCTTGGGTAGGCCGAGATCACATCAGCTGCTTTATATTTTGGTCATATCTTTATCGTTTAAAAAAAATCGGGACTTTCCTGGTATTGCAGTGCCTCCAGGATCGTCTCACCATCTTAATTTTATATCTATTGAATTAATGTCCCACATGAGCCTGTTCCAGGAAATGTAAAAGCAGTGTTTGTTTTTCTTGGCAGAGCATTTTAGGCTTACTGAACACATGACGTTTATATAATTATAGGCTTACTACTACATGTATTAATAGACTACCCTTTACTGAGTATACATTGGACCCTCCCTATACTGAAAACCTAGCCCCCAAAAGAGGTCTTATAGGGAGGGGTCTTATAGGGAGGTGGACACTCAGTAGTCCGGGTATGAAGGGGGAGGGGGGGGGGGGTCGGTGAATTTTTTTGGGGTCACATCTTAGGGTCTTAATAGGGAAGGTCTTAATATGGAGCTTCCACGTACTGTACTTCAACAAACTTTCCCTACGGTCCTACTTTCAGTTTTGATGACAGCATTGCATGGTTCATGGAAAAGGCAGCGGAAAACCCCCATTGAAATTCGAACGAAAGTGTTGCCTTGTTTCGAGCTTGTAGGATCGTCACACCTTCGTTTTTTGTTGTTGATGTGTTAAGATCTAGGCCTATACATTGTGTGAACCTTCAGTACCACAGGATCAAATGTGTTTCATTGCTTGGCCTGTTCAGTGGTATCAAACTAAATAAGCATAATAATGGTTTGTATGGTATTTTTTTTATATGTAACAACAACTTCGTTAGGACATATGAGTCATCCCGGTGCTTACTTGTAACTTAGCCTAACTAACAACCATCTGCTGGTAAGATTATTTAACCAATTAGGCCTAAATTTTTGGACAATGATATTAACCAAATAAAGTTATGTAATTTACTATTGAGAAAATTAGTTAGTCACTCCCGTGCGTAGAGCCCACTTTTGTTTAACTTTTTGTCAATTGTAACTCCTTTTGTTGACACCTTTCGCACCACTTTTGTCGACCCAGCCAGAAGAAAAATCTATTTAACGTCCACGGGTCTGAAACAGACACATAATTATGGGGGTGGGGGTAGGGGTGTATTGTATATCGTATTGCATATCGATCGTGTAGTGTCAAGTGTATTGAAGTTGACTCTAAATATTCATAATATAATTGTTTTCCTTTGTTCTTTCATAGTTTGATAACTCACTGATGAATGTGCACATAAGGTTATCCTTATGCATAGAGTAAGAGGGTGTACAAGAAATAGAGAATGGGATAGATAGTGGGAAATGAAATAATCGGGAGAGAGAGAGAGAGAGAGAGAGAGAGAGAGAGAGAGAGAGAGAGAGAGAGAGAGAGAGAGAGAGAGAGAGAGAGAGAGAGAGAGAGAGAGAGAGAGAGAGAGAGAGAGAGAGAATGAACTTTTCTACAATATTGTTTGTTTTGGCCAATCCAATCTGGTAGATCTTTATTTCATATTAATCGTAAGTTTATTTGTCATCATTTTTACTTAAGTGATGTCACTGTCTACCGTCAATTTTATTATTGCATCACAAGTTGTTTACGTCTTTACGTCTTGTGTGTCACTATGTCATATCTATTTTTAGCACTGGACAACGGGTTGAACCCGAAACGTCGTGTTTTGTTTTGCTCTGTGGTTTTTTAAAATCATTAAACCGTTTCTTCTGGGTTTTAATTTCGACTTTGTTTTAATTTGTTGTGAATATTATTGAACCCAGCAGTCATGTTCGTTTCTTCACATAATTATGGGACATTAGTAGATATAAAGATGATGGGAACGATCCTGGAGGCAATGCCTTGAGGCAGTGCAACACCAGGAAAATCCCGAATATTTAACAATACAGATATTAGGCCACTTTTGTCGACGTTTTTATCTAGGGCAAGGCCCCGCCTTGTCACCCCAAACAACTGACCACTTTAACCATGTTGTGGTTTAAATTTCTCATTGTGTTTCTGTTTGCGGCGGCTTTCTGTCTAATAAATAATTAAAGACAAACTTACTACTTAGTCAAAAAGCCATGATCGGATTGTGATGGAATTTCAGGGTGGCACTGGGTGGGGTTAAGGATGTAACCCACAGAATCTTGAATTAGTTTTGGATTTAGTTTATTTATTAATGAGACTTACAGTAAATTCTTAGAGCGCATGATCTTGGACCCACAGCCCTATGCACTTAATTTGGTAGGCTTAATCTTGACCACTAGTTTTACACACACATGCGCGCACACACGCACACGCGCGCGCACGCACACACACACACACACACGCACACGCACGCACGCACGCACGCACGCACGCACGCACGCACACACACACACACACACACGCACACGCACACACACGCACACACATGAATTTTAATGTTCATTATTGTTAAGACAGTATAATACATGTGTGTGTGTGTGTGTGTGTGTGTGTGTGTGTGTGTGTGTGTGTGTGTGTGTGCATGTAGGGTATAGGCTATGTTTAATGTTCATTATTGTTAAGACAGCATGCATGTGTGCGTTCGTGCATGTGGGCTATACCATTTGCGTGCACAAACATAACACATGTGGGTTTTCATAATTATTTATGTAGAATCGTTGCAAGGTTGGCTATAAACAAACTAAAACCAAGTTATCAAACCGCTGTTTATGATTAGGCCTAATTGTTTATTCTGTTTGAGTGCTTGGTACTTTCTTGTAAAAAAAAAAAAAAGTAATCAAAATATGACAATAAACTGGCAGGTTGTACACACTAAATAATAATAATAATAATAATAATAATAATAATAATAATAATTGACATAGCCCAGTTGCATCAGTTGTAAAAGTAGTCTAAAAAGCCATATTGCAAATCTTAGGTGTTCCCATCTCCTTATGATGCCCTCTTTTGGGTAGCAGTAGGCCTAAGCTTAAGATACAATAATTATTGCCATTGTAGAATTTACCATTTTTATTGAACCATACATATATGACATTTACAGTCATCTGTTTCAGGCTCATCAAAGAGGCAGGGGAAATAGATGCTTGGGATGGATACATAAAACACAAAACAGATTTCGGCAGAACTTTGACAGATATCAAGAAAGGCACATGGACAGGTTTGACCAGGGGCCAGCCAGTTATCATACACCGCAAACTCATTTCAACACTTTCGAAGACTGGCATGAATATGACAGATATCAAGAAAGGCACATGGACAGGTTTGACCAGGGGGCCAGTTATCATACACCGCAAAGCCATTTCAATACTTTCGAAGACTGGCATGAATATGAGGATTATTCTAACGGCTACTTAATGACACCACCTTTTTGGAACTCGGACAGTCCACCCTATCACCCTGAAGTTCACTGGAATGGGCCCATCCCAGACAGATTCCAGGGCCCTCCAACTCATCATGGAAGTTACGATAATAATCCCAGTAACCGTAGAGTTGTTTCCCATCTCCCGACCAACCTGGAAAGATGCAGGATGTTTGAAACAATGCTGGTATGTGGCGAGATAGCTTCCCCTGGAACGGTTTACCTGGCAATCTACTGGTTGGAATTCATGGATTTGGACGCCCCCTTGACCTCTCCTCTTTTTGAGAATGATCCGACCGACCATGCCGAAGACAATCTTCTGGAGCACCTAAAACGACAGCTGGATGTCATCCACAAAGACAGGCTGAAGTCGGTGACCATCATGCAAAATGCCAGTCCCTGCTCCAGGTTAGTTAGGGGAAGACGGGGTAAAAAGCGCATGCCCATGCGCTTTTTACCCCGTCTTCCCCTAATAATAATAATAATAATTAATAATGCTTATATAGCGCATAATCTTGCAAAGCAACGTAGAAGTATGGCTATTGTTGGCAAAGACCTACTGGATCAGTCAACCAAAGTAATCAGTTTACTAGGCGATTAATAGACAAAGCAATCAACAACGAACAATAATCAAATAACTCAAGTAGGGGAAGACGGGGTAAAAAGCGCATGGGCGGGTAAGACGCCCACCCCAATTATCTCATGAAATGAAGCAAATTTCAGTCTCATTTTGCCTATGAGTATGAGACGAGAAAGATTGAATGTCTGGCTGACGGCATAGGCCTATTAGGGGAAGACGGGGTAAAAAGCGCATGGGCGGGTAAGAAGCCCACCCCAATTATCTCATGAAATGAAGCAAATTTCAGTCTCATTTTGCCTATGAGACGAGCGTTAATGTCTAGCATTCGTCTCATGGGCAAATTTGACTGAAATTTTCTTTATTTCATGAGATAATTGGGGTGGGCGTCTTACCCGCCCATGCGCTTTTTACCCCGTCTTCCCCTAATAGGCCTATGCCGTCAGCCAGACATTCAATCTTTCTCTCTCTCCCTCTCTCTCTCCCCCCCTCTCTCTCTCTCTCTCTCTCGCTCTCTCGTCCAAATCAGTGACGTTGGGGATAAAGCTGGAGACAGACTATGCGACTGCTTCATATGACTCGATCAGGTCGTGACGTAGATCAAATTTTGTTTCCCGCACAGAAGAGGTCACAAGCCATCTGACTCGATCAGACTCGATCAGTGAAATTTAGAACACGCCCTGTTCGGCCCTGTCACCTGACTGAGCCAGACTGATCGAGTTAGATGGTATGCAAATGAGGTGAAACGTCACGACCTGATCGAGTCACATGAGGCAGTCACATAGTCTGTCGCCGGCTTAATAGAGCTCGCGCGGGCCAGCAGTTAGGGTAGCAGGTTAGACAATTAGACAATCTGAATTTAGACCAGCGACATACATACTGGACTCGGCACGCGTCGTGGCGCTCTCTGTGTATGTTTGTCTGTTGTCTGTCTGTCTGTCTCTGTCTGTCTGTCTGTCTGTCTCTCTCTGTCTCCTCTCTGTCTGTCTCTCTCTCCCCCCCCCCTCTCTCTCTCTCTCTGTGTCTTATTGTCTACACTCTGGGATTCAGCTGAGCAAACCCTAAAGCCACTGCTCTCTAGACGAGCACTGAAATTGTCTTACTAAAATCATGTCTTACTCAATCCTGTCTGTCAAAATTATGTCAGGCTATGCTCCTCCTTCTCTACAAGAAAATTTTCAATTCTCATCTTCTCTGACTGATGTTACCTCTTCCCAAATTAGATTTATTCAAATCTAGCTTCAATATGCAGGAGGTCTCCTTGTCATTTCTTCCCAATTTCTCATGTTTGTTTCTCTCTCTACTCATGAAGGAATACTCTAGCTCATAATATCCAAGAATGTCTCTTAATATCTCTCTCTCTCTTCTCTCATTATTTTTCCTGCTGTCTTCCTCTGTTCTTTTATTTTGACCTCCCTCTCTCTGTATCTGTCTGTCTGTCTCTGTCTGTCTGGGTCTCGGAGGACGTTAAACAAAGTTTTTTCTTGTATTCATCCAACCGGAAAAAAACAGCAGTTGTCGTTCTCTCTTGCTCTCTGTCTCTGTCTGTCTCTCTGGGGCGGAGGACGTTAAACAAATTTTCATTATCCAACCGGAACAGCAGTTGTCCTCTTTGCTCTCTGTCTGTCTCTCTGTGTATGTGTGTCTGTGTGTCTGTCTGTCTGTCTGTCTGTCTGTCTGTCTGTCTCTCTGTCTGTCTCTCTCTCTCTCTCTCTCTCTCTCTCTCTCTCTCTCTGTCTCTGTCTCTTGTAGGGCTATGAGATGTACTGATTATGTAGGCTACATGTTCAATGCATAATGTCTTTACTTGGTTACTCGACTTTTAACAATCTGTTAGGTGTGTAACGTGGGATCTTTAGTCATCATCATCATCATCATCATCATCATCATATAGTAAAAAGCCAACTGTCCGTCCGTGTGTGTGTGTGTGTGTCTGTGTGTGTGTGTGTGTGTGTCTGAAACACGAAACGGGCCTTATAACTTCGCCGTTTTTCGACCGAATCGCTTCAAATTTGCTGTGAGCCCTCACGGGGCGATGGCAACGGCAACCGAGGCGGCCGTATCATTTGCGCGGTTTCGCAAATGCGCGAAACGCGCATCCGCCGGCCTCTCGGCGCCCGTGTGTGTGTGTGTGTGTGTGTGTGTCTGAAACACGAAACGGGCCTTATAACTCCGCCGTTTTTCGACCGAATCGCTTCAAATTTGCTGTGAGCCCTCACGGGGCGATAGCAACGGCAACCGAGGCGGTCGTATCATTTGCGCGGTTTCGCAAATGCGCGAAACGCGCATCCGCCGGCATTTCGGCGCCCGTATCTCCGGCGTTTCTGGGCCGATTGCCTTCGAAATGCCGGAGATACGGGCGCCGACAGGCCGCTTCACGTTTACACAAACCGCGGCGTAACCAGACCCGACATTGACTCGAGATTTGGAACATGCGTGACCAGGGATAGTGACTATCGTCGTGCAAAATTTCAACACCATCCGTTCATAAACACGCGCTATAAACTGATTTATTTTGCAGGACGCTAATTTCAACCAACACTTGACACATAACCAAACACTCTAAAAGGGGAAGATGGACTACTTAAGAGTTACGGCGAGCCTGGCTGATAGAGTTATCGTTAGTGGGGTAGTTCACAGTGGCGGCTATGCAAAGACTCGGATTGGAATTTGAACGGAGAATTCAACTGGCCTATCGACGTGTTATGTCATAAAGATGTTTAAAAGGGACACAACCAGTGTTTCTGTCCTCACTACTGATATAGGGAACAGGGACCAGATGCCAGTCTTTTCTTTTCAATGTCTTTGGCTCTTTGCTTGCCTCCCCAGCGAGCCCCGCTGCAGCTATTTTTATACAGACAGTGGAGAGAGAGAGAGAGAGAGAGAGAGAGAGAGAGAGAGAGAGAGAGAGAGACTGACTGGGGTGTGGGTGTGGGTGGGGGTGGGAGTAGAACCAGCAAGCTTCCCCCCCCTATAGGGATACTGGGAGGGGGGGGTCTTCCATACAAATAGTTCCGCCACCTTCTGGAAGTTATGTGCTTATAACTACCTCTAATCTGTCAGTCTGTTTGATTCCGCCTTTTCCCTTTGCATGCTGTTATCTACTATCGTTCTGCCTTTCCGGTCCATTCTCCTGCCTTTTTTCAAGAAATACTTTCAGAAAGATTTCCTCTAGCCGAAGTCAGACATGCTGGGCCTAATTATTCTTACTTAGGCGCATAACAGCAGCATGATGCATCTTCATTCGTAATTGACAGAAATTCTCCTGCCTTTTTTCAAGAAATACTTTCAAAAAGATTTCCTCTAGCCGAAGTCAGACATGCTGGGCCTAATTTTTCTTACTTAGGCGCATAACAGCAGCATGATGCATCTACGTTCGTAATTGACAGAAACATGCCTGAACAACCGAAGAACAAGAACTTAGAAGAAGAAGAAGAAGTACTACTCTCTCTCTCTCTCTCTTCTCTCTCTCTCTCTCTCTCTCTCTCTCTCTCTGCCTGCGCAAGGTCAAAGTGAAAATTATTATGAAACACTCTTTCTGGGATAGGTCAAGATGTGCCCCCCCCCCCCCCTACATTTCAGGGGGGGGGGGGGGGGCGGGGCGGGTGCGCGCGCCTGTCACTGTCTGTCTGTCTCTGTCTCTCTCTCTCTCTCTCTCTCTCTCTCTGTGTCTCTCTCTCTCTGTATTTGTCTGTCTCTGTCTCTCTCTCTCTGTGTCTCATGTCTCTGTATGTCTATGTGTCTCTCTCTCTGTCTGTCTGTCTCTCTCTGTCTGTCTGTTTCTCTCTCTCTTTCTCTCTCTCTCTCTCTCTGTCTCTCTCTCTCTCTCTCTCTCTCTCTGTCTGTCTGTCTGCCTCTGTGCCTGCTCGGGGCGGAGGAGGGGGGCTGGAGTGGGGGGGGGGGGGGGGGGGGGGGGGGAGGGGGGATGGTGGGGGGGGGGGGGGCTGATGGAGGGGATGGTGGAGGGTGTGGTGGGGGGTGTTCAAAGGGGGGATGGGGGGGGGGGCGGGGGATGGTTGGGGGTGGGGTAGGGTGGGGGGTGTTCATGGAGAAGAATGAATGCTTTTTTTGTTTTAGTTGTGGGTCCCCAGATTTATTAAAAAGGAGCTACAATGGTTGAACCACAGATTAAGAACCTCTCTGGTTTAACTAAGTAGGCTTTCAGTTCGTTTTTCCTTTTAGTCCTTTGCCGATCTACGATCGCAAAGGAGTATGTTTTCGTTCAGGTTTGTTTCCTTTTTTGGTTTGTTTGTTTGTTCTACTTTTCTGTCTGTCCCAAGGATTTCCCGAACCGCTTGACCGAATCGCTTCAAATTTTGTGTGGTTGTGTGTCCCCATGAGAGGAAGGCATCCACGCAAAACTTTTTGCTGCCCTGACCTTGACCTTGGCGTATGACCTTGAAAACCAAAAACCGTTAAGGTGCCATAACTTCCACACCGCAGGTCCTAGAGTCTTCAAACTTGGCATGGAGGTACTTTCCCTTATGGCCGTTCTGCTGATGGCGTACCAATGAAGGTCAAGGTCAAGGTCGGGGAGATCTTATGCCTTGAAAGTGGTAGGGGTCTAATAATTGGGGGTTTCTGTCCCACGCATATCTCCCGAACCGCTTCACTGAATCGTTTCCAATTTTGTGTGGTGGCGTGTCACCATGAGAGGAAGGCATCCGCGCATAAATTATTGCCATTGTGACCTTCACCTTGGTGTATGACCTTGAAAACCGAAAATATTTAAGGGGCTACAACGTCCACACCGTTGGTCTTAGGGACTTCAAACTTGGCATGTAGGTACTTTGGCTTACGGTTGTTCTGATGATTGCATACCGATCAAGGTCACGGTCCGGTCATGGAGATCAGTAGGCCTTGAAAGTAGTAGTGGTCTAAAAATTGGGTTTTCAGCCACAAAAGTAAAAATATAATATTTCACGGACCCGGCGAAATTGGTACTCAGCGTTACCGGTACTTGGCGTTACCTGTACTAGGCGTTACCGGTACTATGCGTTACCGGTACAGGGCGTTGCGCTAGTCATATAATAAAAAGCCAAGTGTGTGTCTGTGTGTGTGTGTGTGTCTGTCTGTCTGAAACACGAAATGGGCCTTATAACTCCGCCGTTTTTATACCGAATCGCTTCAAATTTGCGGTCAGGCTTGCTGTGGTCTTGGCAAAGCCTGGCAGCAAATTTGAAGAGAATCGGGAGAGCGCGTCACTCTCAGAGCAGCGCCAACGGGAAATGGGGCCTTTTAACTCCGCCGTTTCTTAACCGAATCTTTTCAAATTTGCTGTACTCAGCATTACCAGTACTTGGCGTTACCGTTACTAGGGAGAGCGCATCACTCTCAGAGCAGCGCCAACGGGAAATGGGCGCCTTTTCTTAACCGAATTGCTTCAAATTTGCTGTACTCAGCGTTACCAGTACTTGGCGTTACCGTTACTAGGCGTTACCGGTACTCGGAGTTGCGCTAGTACAAATGAAAATTAAATAGAGCTAGCTAAATATAAAGTCAATAAATCAATCTCTGACAAGAATGTGGGTTTTAAAAACAGGTTTAAAAAAGCGAAGCATTTAACACAAGTCATTAAAAGATACATTGTGTGTAAGGTAAAGTTACAAACAAAGAATAGAGACACACATACTCTCAAGTATCGGATCGGAAAGAAACAGTAAGAGACAGATATCTGGGACAGAGACACAAGGATGTCTCTTTTTATGATACTTTTCCCCCCGCTTTTGCTTGCATGGAGATAAATAGTCAAAGATTAAAAAAAATAGTCCTCATAATCGTGGTGATGGTACGCCTAACTATGTACAACTGCTTATTGCTACAGATGTGCTGATACATACTCCAAGGCCTTGGGAGGTCGAGGTGGCTCAGGGGACAACCATGATGTTCGAATAGCTGTCGTCTTCTCGGCGTTCCATTGGCTGAGGCGTACATCCTGTCGCCATGACCGTCACCGTCACAAGTTCATATCCATTGAGAAACACAAAGAAAACAGAAAAGGTCTTCAGAAACTTTGGTGGGTTGGAGTCTCTGGTGTCTTTTTTCGATCAGGTCGTGACGTTTCACCTCATTTGCATACCATCCTGCTTGATCAGTCTGACTCAGTCGGGCCCATTCAGTCAGGTGGGTTCTAAATTTCACTGATCGAGTCTGATCGAGTCAGATGGCTTGTGACCTCTTCTGTGCGGGAAACAAAATTTGGTCAACGTCACGACCTGATCGAGTCATATGAGGCAGTCGCATAGTCTGTCTCCAGCTTAACACATACAAATCAACTGACCCAATCACCTAAGGTCCTTTATCCATAATTTCGGCTCACCCCGTCAGTTCTTGTTGGAGTGGTGGTGGTGGTGGTGGGGGGGTGGGGGGGGGGGGGGGGGGGGGGGGGGGGGTATTTTCAAGTTAATAAACTAAGACGATTTCTCTCGGATAAGCATTCCGTATTATAGTTTGCATTTAGAGAATCATATATTTATTCTACATAGGCCTAATTTTAAAAGTTACATACCCACATTCTTAATTTCAATGAAACAAACTGTAAATAGATCAGAAACATTGGTGCTGAATGAGACTCTCTGTCTCTGTCTCTCTCTGTCTCTCTGTCTCTCTCACTCTCTCTC
The DNA here is from genome assembly GCA_017654935.2 of Phymorhynchus buccinoides. Taxonomy (NCBI): domain Eukaryota; kingdom Metazoa; phylum Mollusca; class Gastropoda; order Neogastropoda; family Raphitomidae; genus Phymorhynchus; species Phymorhynchus buccinoides. The sequence continues at coordinate 34,283,422 of CM065680.1, read as the reverse complement.
TGTCTCTCTGTCTGTCTCTCTCTCTCTCTCTCTCCCCCCCCCCCCTCTCTCTCTCTCTCTCTCTCTCTCTCTCTCTCTCTCTCTCTCTCTCTCTCTCTCTCTCTCTCTCTCTCTCTCTCTCTCTCTCTCTCCCTCTCTCTCTCAGTCAGGCAGGTTTCGAGGTACGAACTACTTGTTACGAGGACTGGAGAATGCTGCACACAGCTCTGCAAGTTCCCTGGCCTATGACCTTTCAGTCCAAGGACGCGTATGACAACTCACTCCGAGGCCAGGAAGACGAGCGACTCAGGAACGACTTGGAAGACATTTTGCGCTGATTTCATCATGTACCTTAGTTATGGTCAAATTGCACGTTGCTATTCTTGAGTGGTAGGCCACTTCTTTCACCATGGTAGCACTGTGTTATGCTGGTAATGATATCACTATCCCTGCCCCATGTCCCTTCAATCCAACCCAGGCCAGGAAGACGAGCGTCTGAGGAACGACTTGGAATAGAAGACATTTTACGCTGATTTCATGATGCACCTTAGTTATGGTCAAATTACATGTTGTTATTTTTTCACTCTTTCACCATGAAAACAATGTGATATGCTGGTAATTATATCAATAGAGTATAACTGTGTTGTCATGGGGAAAGATTGAAAAATAAGAACGTGTATTTTACATTATGTAGCCAGGAAGACGAGCGTCTGAGGAACGACTTGGAAGACATATTGCGCTGATTTCATTTTACATCTTAGTTATGGTCAAACTACAAGTTGTTATTTTCCACTCTTTCACCATGGAAACAATGTGATATGCTGGTAATTATATCAATAGAGTATGACTGTGTTGCCATGGGGAAAGAGTGACAAATAAGAACGTGTATTTTGACCATTAGTTAGCATTTTTCTGTAAGGCAAGTATTTTCATACCAAGTGACACCCCCCCCCAAAAAAAAAAAAAAAAAAAAAAAAAAGAAGAAGAAAGAAACCACCCCAAAACAAACAACAACAACAACACACACACACACACACACACACACACACACACACACACACACACACACACACACACACACACACACACACACACACACACACACACACACACACAAACCGACTCACAAAATCGCTAATAGAAACATAACCAACACAAATTATAATCTCGATTTTTCAAGTGTATAAAGAAGATTTGGCTATTTTGTACTTTATGCACCCCACCTCCCTTAAACAAAATTGGCATTGAAAATTTGTCAATGAGAAACAACATTATTCTATCATTTTAGGGAAATGGATAGGGTTAGGAACAGCCAAGGATTATTTTCATAAAGCTGAAAGAAGCAGACTATGAGACTGAAGGTCGTAAACATGAGGGGGTGTCTAAAGTAAAACTTTGTCGAATATTCAATGCAAAAAGGGTTACAACGTTGTTGTTATTTTTTCAAGTGTCTTTGAGGGCTCCAGAAATTAACAGTTCCCGTGGAAACACTGTTTCAGAAAAATCCCTCTTTGATTGCAGATACTTTAAATTTTCTGTGAAAGTGTTCTTTGCTGGTCACATAGGGACTTTCTCTCCAAAAAGGTGTTACCATAGAAACTTATTTTCTGGGCTTCTCCTAGTCATCTCGGAAAAATAGACTGTTGTAACTTTTCATGCATTCAAACTTCTTCATAAACATGAAATATCAAAATGATAGTCTTGATTACTGAAGAAAAAAATGTATTGGCAATTTTGTGCGTTGTATTGTTTCAGTCCTCCAGCATGTTGGAAGATATAAAAAATAAATTGATTTGATTTAGAATTGAAATTTGTAAACAACTTCACAAAGAATGCCTTTGAGTTAACTTAGGTGTGGTTGTATGCGTTATAAAACTTTAAAAAGATTTGCGTTTTGCTTTCGCTACTAAAGGGTTAAGGCGTGAAATATGTAGGCCCTATTCTTATGTTAACCAGGTCAGGTCAGGTAGTTAGGATATTAGGCCTCGCGGCCTCTTCACTGTCCTTTAATTTTTGTTTGAACTTTCGCACAGCTGAGAGGTTATAGTCATGCTCATATTGCAGTTTTGAGATGTAACCAAAAAGCATACATTGAAACACCACAATCGAAAACATATTTTTTCTACTTTTACGTTTTTGTGACATTTAATGAGAAACAATTTAGATTAAGTATGCTTATTTGTATATAAATGAAGAATGAAGGCCACATGGGATATAAAGTGTTGACCATCAAATATATAACTTTATAAGGTCGAAATTCAGTGTCAGCACCCTCGAAAATATCAAGTAACGCTTTCTGTTTGGTTCATTCTCTTAATGCCCAGAATAATTTGATGTGTTTTTTCTTGGCTACTGGTAGATCAACAAACGTTAGGCCACAACTGCAACTACTGATATCTTTGAAAATAATGATTTCAAAAAAGCCACAAAACACCAATGCTTTCAAGCTTTCGAGATGTTTTTATTATCTCTTCTTCTCTTTGAAAATAATGGTTCTTTTGTGCCGTCTACTTAACTAGGAAAGGAAGAGCTTTCTGTAAGGAAATAAGAGCTTTCTGTATATTATACTGTAAAGTCGTGTTTTGAAACATTCTCATGGGTTTGTTTTAATTGTGTAAGTTTTGCTGAAATTGGTAATGCAAATCATAGTCATAGTTTTATGCACATGCGTTTTGCTGAGGTTTTATATAAAAATCAGTTTACTGTTTTACATCCAGTTTAATTATCTGCAAGTAATTTGTATACCGTTGCTTTTCTGATAGAACATTTATCATTTTATGCTTTATTAAACACTGCTGTGCTTGCACATAGAAAGCGTTATTTTTACTATAGGTATAGAGGCCTAATTTATATCAGAGAACATGTGCCATAATCATAAAATATATACTTTTTGAAATGCGTTTTACCTTAGCATGTTTAAAGAATTTATCATCATCATAATCATCCTCACCATCATCATCATCATCATCATCATCATTATCATCATCAGCATCAATATCACAATCAATATTGTCGTCGCCTTTGTTATCACTAACATTATTAGCCTACAATTTTCTGTATTATTTTTAGCGAGCAAATCACTTAACATTACCGGTATTACTTTGCGTTACTGTCAACAGGTAAATTCCTCTTTTAAGAATGAATGTGCATGATGACAAAAACTTATACTATAAGTGATTCTGGACAATTTTTTATGACACGTTAATGTGCATTAGGGTTATCACCCAGGGAACAACATTAACAAAAAAATTGAGTTAGAATAGAGGAATTTATTCGTTTGATTTATCTACTCTCTCTCTCTCTCTCTCTCTCTCTCTCTCTCTCTCTCTCTCTCTCTCTCTCTCTCTCTCTCTCTCTCTCTCTCTCTCTCTCTCTCTCTCTCTCTCTCTCTCTCTCTCTCTCTCTCTCTCTCTCTCTCTCTCTCTCTCTCTCTCTCTCTCTCTCTCTCTCTCTCTCTCTCTCTCTCTCTCTCTCTCTCTCTCTCTCTCTCTCTCTCTCTCTCTCTCTCTCTCTCTCTCTCTCTCTCTTAGGATTTATTGTGTTGTTGATATGTGCTCGTGCTTACTTTTAAATTTGTCTTGTTAGTTGAATGTATATTTGAAATTTGAGTGTATAAGGTAGGATTAGGTTTGATTTTGTCGAGTGTATATGCTAATTTACAAATTAGTGCATGCTAAAAATAAATACTTATATAAGGTAAGATTAAGTTCGATGATGTCATGGATATGTATTTACTATGATTTTATAACGTGTGTGTTTTTACTTTAAGTTTATTTTTTAGTTGAATATGCGGAGTAGGCCTACAAGTAACTAGGCTCGACTTTGTCATGTATCAGTGTTTACAATGTTATGATTGTTAAAGATGAGTGTGTTAGATATGCTTCTCTCTCTCACTCAGTCTATCTATCTTTGTCTCTGTCTCTGTCTCTGTCTCTCTCTTAGTGTGTGCGCGCATGCGTGCGCGCCCGCACGTGTGTGTGTGTGTGTGCGCGCGCGTGTGTGTGAGTGTTTAGTGTCATAAAATAATTATTTAGTATACAAATTTAGTTTTTCTTCTTTAGGCTTATATTGTTATCTTTTGTTTATTGTGACTTAACCAGAATGTTTATATTTATGTAACGAAAAGTGTCTCTTTGATATTATTGTATTGGGGATCCTGCATGATGAGAAAAGAGAGAGAGGGAGAGAGAGAGAGAGGGGGGGAGAGAGAGGGGGGGAGGGGGAGAGGGGGGAGAGAGAGAGGGGGGGGGGGGGGGAGAGAGAGAGAGAGTATGGGCCGTGTGTACGCACGTATTAATTCAGTGCATTCCTTCCTGTTACTTGTTTACATTTGTATTAGTTTTTGTGAGTGTGATGTGTTATCAGAGAGTGACAGTGCTGGCGAACGAGGGTGGATGTCTTTGTGAGTGAAAATCATGTTATTTTGTTACTTTATTTCTTTGCATTCGAATGTTGGTGGTATGACTTTCTTGTTGATTTTAATTAATGTTTTCCATCTTTCATTGTTGCTTTTGTAACGCGCAACGAGCATACTACTATATGGACTTTTAGCGCTATATGATTATTATTATTATTATTATTATTATTATTATTATTATTATTATTATTATTATTACTACTATTATTATTATAGGATTGGGTTTCATCTTGTTATGTATAAGTGTTTATTCCAAAATGTGTGTATGTTAAAGATGAGTATGTAGAATAGGATTTGGTTTTATTCTGTCATGTGTATGTGCTTACATTTAAGTTTGATGTATTTTTAAGATTAGTATGTAAAATGGGCTTAGGCTTGATTTTATTATGTGTATCGGCTTTAAATTTAAAATGTGTAGGCTACGTGTTACGAGTATGTAAAATAGGATTAGTCTTAATTTTGTGATCAGTTAAGTTTTACTTAACGAGGACTAGAAAGTAGGTTTAGGCTTGATTTCGTTATGAGTAGTATTTACTTTTTAATATATGTATTCGCTTGCAAACAATATGACTCGGTCTGCTTTTGTTACGAGTGTGTGTGTTTACTTTTTAATTTGTTGATGCTAAAAATGAATAATGTAATGCAGGAATAGGTTTCATGTTGCCATGGGTAGGCTACATGTATTTACATTTTAAATTGTGCATGCTAAGATGAGTAGGTAAAGTAATATTATGTTTGACTTATTATGGGCATGGGTTTCTTTTCAAATAAGTACATTTTAATGATGAATATATAAAGTATGATTGAGGTATGTTTTTCATGTTTGTGCACTTCTCTAATTTTGAATGTTTAAAGATGAGTGTGAAAAGTAGGATTGGGTTTTATTTTCCCGTGTGTATG
>CM065680.1:34233126-34273126 GCA_017654935.2 Phymorhynchus buccinoides | reverse complement strand
TAATTGGAACATTTTCAATAATTGTACTCATATGAACCCTCACAAGCGAACTCATGCACAAGCATAAGCACGAACACGTACACACACAGACAGAGATAAATGCAAATATTTAAATAAACAATGGCGGATCTTGTATGGGATATGTAAGCATTTAAATGAATATACCAAAGATTAAAATCTTTTAGACTGATAAATGAAATTCTGAACTGTTTCAAAAGTCCTTGTGTTTACTTTATTTGGGACACGGATCCCAGTTCAAAAGAACGTGTATTTGAGTGTAGTTAGTAGGTAGGGTTACGATCGTATTTAGTCGGGCAACGTGAAACAGCTGACAAGATAAGAGATAGTGTTCAGTGTTTTCTCGACCAACACCACAGCGACAGAGCGGATTGTCTACTAAATGATGCTTGAATAGATCGTCGTGAAGGTCGCTAATTTCGAGGCGAAGTCTACAGTGTATTATCTGTTCCTTACGCTCACCAATATAATAGAAGTTTGGTACAATCGCATCATTGACAGTTAAATAGTGTTTAAATTGGCTCAAGGAGGTACTACATTTAATTGGATCGGGCAGAGCATTCCAGAGTATAGTAGTGGAAGGTATGAAGGAATTACAATAGAGTTCTGTATTAAACTTCGGAACAGATCGTTCAAGTGGTCTTCTTCTATGATAAGGATTTTGTTCTGATACAAGCTCTGGAATTAAAGAAGTAGGTAATCAGGACAAAAGCCATTGATGATTTTAAAGTAATGAATAAGTTTGTGTCTTTTCCTTCTTTCTTTGAGGGTACAGAAACCTGATTCTTGATATAGCTTATGATGACTTTTCCCTCTAACCGCTCCAAGTATAATTCTTATCCCTTCCAGATGTAAATTTTCAAGAGAGGTACTGAGAGTATCTGTACAATTGTCCCAGATAATATCAGCGTAGTCGAAATGTGGTAGTATGAACGATTTATACATTATTTCTAAGGCTTTCCTAGATAGGTTATATTTATAAGTTTTAAGACAAGAAATCAACATTGTAACTTTACTAATTATGTTTTTGACATGTAAATCCCATTTGCAGTTACTTTGTAGAATTATACCCAGATGTTTGTGAGATTCTGAACTCCGTAAACACGCATTTCCAAAATTTAAAGGTAGGATTACGTTGTTTCCACGACAGGTATTTACCAGATCAGTTTTGCCTTCATTGAAGCTCACTTTCCAGAGCTTTGGCCATGAATTAATTTTCTCTAGATCAGAGTAATATTTGAGCTCGAGCGTTTGGGTCATTTTCAGCTAAGGACAATCTAGTGTCATCTGCAAACAAGCTCACTGAGGACTGAATATCATTTACAATATCATTAATATAAATGAGAACCTTGAGATACACCCGCCGGAACTCTTCTGTAGTCTGATATGGTACCTTTAATTACGACTGCTTGTGTTCGATCAGAGAGATAATCTATGAACCAGTTCAGTAATCTACCTCTAATTCCAACAGCTCTCAACTTAACAAGAAGTCCTTTATCAGTTTATGCCTCACTCTATCGAAAGCTTTTGATATGTCGAAATAGACTGATTGTGTGGTAATGTTGTGGTCAAGAGATAGACATAAATCATTATAGATATTAAGAAGTTGATTGACAGTAGAGTCACCTGGAATAAACCCAGACTGTGATGAGGAAATTAAATGGTTCGACTGTAAAAATGAGAAAACATGTTTTTGAACACATCTTTCAAGTACTTTACCAACAGTGCTTAGTAAACCCTTTCACTGCTTGAGAAAATCTAAGAAACTATCTAATCTTCTTTATTATTTTAAAATGAAAAATAGACCTGTTAATCTAGTGTTATTGTTAACAGTGGTTAAAAACTTAAATAGTGCTTAAACATATGAATGACTTTAACTTATACTCTGACTGCCAGCATGGGTTTAGATCTGGCAGATCCTGTATGTCCTAACTGGTTGATGTAATGAATGATTTTAACCAAACTAATTGATGAAAAGGAAGCATTTGATGTAGTGTACCTCGATTTTAAAAAGTCTTTCAATTCAGTTCCACACGAGAGATTATTACTTAAACTTCAGGCTTATGGTATTGCTGGTAACACGTTAAACTGGATAAGAAATTTTTTGAAAGGTAGAACTCAGAAAGTACTGGTAGGTGATAAGTTATCAAACGGCATAGAAGTTTTGAGTGGCATCCCACATCGGGAGCATTCTTGGCCCGATTCTTTTTACAGTTTTTATTAACGACCTACCCGAAGAAGTACAAAATGTCTGTAAAATCTTTGCAGACGACATGGAAATATACAACTCATCTAAAAATTCTAATAAATTACAAAATGACATTAACAAACTTATTGACTGGTCTGCAAAGTGAAATCTTTACTTCAACGCAAACAAGTGTAAAGTCATGCATTTGGGCCTAAGCAATCCTCAAACAAAGTACGAAATAACACATGGTAACGACAGATACGTTTTGGAATCTTGTATAGAAGAAAAGGATCTTGGAGTGATTTTTGATCCAAAACTGAAATTTGATAAGCATATAACATCCGCAATTAATAAAGCAAACAAAATGTTAGGGTTAATAAGGAGGAGTTTTATAGGACTGAATGGAGAGGTGTTTGTAAATCTGTATAAAAGTTTGGTGAAACCCCATTGGCAACTTAATTTGGAATCCATTCCTAAAAAGACAGTCTCACGATATCGAACATGTTCAAAGGAGATCAACCAAACTAGTAAAAGCATTACGAAATTTAGATTATGGTGACAGGTTATATAAACTGAATTTACCATCCCTAAAATATTGGCGACTACGTGGTGATTTAATAAAAATGTTTATAAACAATTTCAGTTCTGATATTACTAACAAACATTTGTTGCAACTTTCTAACTACTCACAAACTAGGAATAATGATTTGAAATTACTAACCCAATACAGCAGAACTAACATTAGAAAGAATTTCTTTAGTAACAGAGCCACTAAATACTGGAATTCTCTTCCAGCACATATCAAATTGGCACCTAACCTTAATCAGTTCAAAAACCTCCTTGATAAAGATCCCAAGATTCAACAATTGAAATGTGTATATGATTAACACACCCAAAAGCATCCTAGTCATGCCAATCATGAAAAAGAATACAAATAATCAGAAAGGACACATTAAGAGACCGTGAGGCCTAATTGTCCTCATTCTCTGACCTGACCTGACCTGTTAGACTCAATCTAAAAAAAAAGTGGGTCTAGAGACTATTATCTTTCCTGACTTGTCTACAACAAAACCCATCATTCTAGGGTTATGACATCAAAAGTTATGACATCATCAATGACATCACAGGGCTGGCCCAAAGTACTAGCTGGGTAGCTGAGGCTAGTAGAAAAATCTGTGGGCAAGTAGATTTCAAAGGTCACTAGCCTGATGGGCTACTGCAAATTTCAGTATTGTACAGCCCCCCCTTTTTTTTTTTACCACTGAGTCTCCCCACACAATCTCTCCTTTCCAACCCACCAAGCAAGCTCACCTATCTGCTAAGATAACTATAAACATGACAGCACTGACAATGAAAAGAAAGGAAAATCAGCCTCCTCAATCTCCTCTTCCCCCTTCTCTCTCCCCCCTTATCATTTCTCTTTCTCTTGAACTCTTTTTTTCTGTTCTTCCCACTCTTTCGTTCTCTTTCTCTTCCTCTCTTGTTTTCCTCTCATTGTTTCCTTCTCCTCTGTGTCATGTGTGTGTGTGTTTGTGTTTTCTTTTTCAGTTATTTTTGTTGCTGTTTGCTTCGGGCTAGTGAAAATGTGCTAGGGCGAGTAAAAAATGTTCAGTTACTTGCCCGAAGGGTGATGGAATTTTTTTAATAAAATTTAGCCAGCCCTGCATCTGACACACCCCATAGTAGACAGACAAGGAAGGGGTTAATAGTGTTATATATTATTTCACCCACATCAGATCGAAATACTCACATCAGATACACAATAAAATGATATTTTGTGAAAGATGCTTAGTCTGGTAATGTGATAGTAGCGAAAAACTGGCCAAATTGTTCCTGAACTGCTGATGTCATGACTGATGATTAATGTATTACATTCTTGAGTCATAAATAGTCACATAAATTGCAAGCCATGGATGTAAATGTAAAAAAATGTACAGTGGAACCTCCCTTATAAGACCTCCCATTATAAGACTCCCTCCCGCATAAGACCTACTTCTCTGAGACATTGCCCTTCTTTGTAAGTATTAAAATTACCTCCCTTATAAGACCCCTCCCTTATAAGACCTCATTTTGGATGATTTTTGAAGGTCTTATAAGGGAGGTTCCACTGTATTCACATAAATGCTGATCTAATTATTTACTTCTTCCAAAATATGAATTGATTATCCATATTTTTCTTAGACCTCTGGCATGGATTGATGGAATTAATGAAGTATGTGAAATCAAAGGTGTTGTTATAGTACTAGCACCTCCTCCGAAATCGGAATGTGTCTGCTGTACGCAGCGGGAAGGCCAGTGAAAACTAAAAAACGGACACATACATACCTTACCCATTATGGCCATATGGCCTGGGAATGCAGAAGAAGAAGGTAGTACTAGTACAGTATTAGTAATAGATGTTGATGTTTTCATTTTTTAACATTTTATTTAAGGAGGAATGGAGGTGGAGGGTTTCCGAACCCCTTAGACATTCCCGCCCCTTTTAATTGTTTCTGACAAAAATCAATTAATTTAAAAAGCAAAAATAGAATAGATGTTTTCTGTTACAAAACAGTATCTATTTGTATTTTACTTTTAATTTCGCATGACAATTAATGTAATTATTTCTCTGAATTTATACTGAATCGTGTGAATGATCCCGTTACTTTATTTGGGGGTTGTGGAAAGAAGGTGGGAAAAGAATTGGGTTACCAAAACTGGAGGTTTGCCACAAAATGTACTCAATGTATGACCGACTTTGTTTGATGACCAGTATGGACTTAATCTACAATAAGCTGGAGCATTGCTAGCTTACTTGAACTTCCAATCTGCAGTTCTTATTCATTCTTTTGACAGATTACATGATCTATCTCATTGTCTGAGTGTTTTTATTTTATTTGAAAGATTCATGATTTCTTTATGATATTTCAACATTTGACTTTTTGAGTATGATTGAGCTCAATAGTATTTTATCAAAGTGAAAGTTATTAAAATTGAAATATTTCTGATTAGGGTGTTCAGCTTTTACAAGGTTACAATTTTACAATGTTAAAAAGTTTATGTGCATGTGTTGTTGTTGGTGGTGGTGGTGTGTGTGTGTGTGCGTGTGTCAAGTCAAGTCAAGTCAAGTCAAGTCAAAATCATCTTTATTGAGGGTTAAAGAATAAGCTAACAAAGCTTTTTTTCATCCTGCCCTCGTGTGTGTGTGTGTGTGTAAAGATTTTTCATGGACAGTATCCACATTTACGCTTTTAGTAGGAGTTGCATGAAAAAAGTGTTGAGCTTCTTTCTATTGATATCTCCTGCATAGAGGACATATAGCAAGTGGAGGACATACACACATACAGAAAAAGGTACTGACACTGACAGATCCATAATATAGTTTGTCAAACACAGGTAGATACTCACATTTATTAGAACTGACCATGATACGTTCTTATTTATGCGATTTGGGGAGCAGATGTGACCACACACTGTCAAAAGTATTAACATGCAGCAACTACATGTACACTGCTGTGCCAGCACACAATACAGGTTTAAAAGTGAGTAGTTTGTATTGAATAAAATGTATTGTTTTGTAACACATATAATGATGTATGACAGTGCAGTATTTGTGTGTTGGTGGATGTAAAGTAAAGGGTAATAGAACAACATATTCTATCCAAATCAAAATATTGTAAGCTTCTATTAACTCTTATGTATCATTCGCTCAGCACTCAATCTTCAGTGTGCTGTCTGGTGCTTGAGGCGACAGCAAGGGATCTCCATCTGACTCTGTTAGCTGCTACGTTGGGGGCTGTTGCCAACGATAGTCCTTTTCCCCTCAGCTCTTTTTTGATCGTCCTCCATGTTTCTTTTGGCCGCCCTCGACTTCTTTTCGCCTGTGGTGTCCAGCGTAGAGCCACTCTGGGTAGTGAGTCCGGTGACATGCGGCAGACGTGGCCTAACCATCTCCATCTGCGCGTCTGGATGGTCTCGCGCAGAGTTGCAACTCCTGTTGTTTCCCTTGCTGTCATTTCCTTAGCGGTGAGAGTTTTTACTGGATGGGGTTGCTGGTCCCACCCCCAACACTCCTCCTTTCACATCCAGGCTTGGGACCGACCATGGCGGAGTTAATAATTCCCAAAGAGCTAAGCAACAACAACATCAACAGCAGAACAATTCAGACAGCACTGATAACACTGACAACCTGTAATCTTCTTAACCCCCATCCAAACCAAGTGTTAGGACAGGCCGCAGATGGATATGAGGCTGTGCCTCAGGAAAAAGGGGGTGGAGGGGAGTGCAGTGTGATATGGGTTGGGTTGGGATGCAGGTAGGGTGGCTCAGAAAATTTGACTTTGAGTCCTCTCTTGAATGTCTCAATAACTGGGTGGAAGAAACTTCTTCAGGGAGGCTGCTCCATTGTGGAACAATGTGAGCAAAGAGCATGGATTTGTTTTCACTTTTGTCACGTTTAATGGCTTGTGATGGCAGATGCAGCAGAGTGTGACTGCTGCAGTGATGTACTGAGGATCGAAAAATGATAGGACAAACTGTCCTGAGACAAGAAAAATAAATAGGGCAATGTCCTGGTTTTGCAGAAATCAATAAGACAAAGCCTGCCAGTGTTAAAGATTTAATTAGACATTTGTCCTGACAGGGGAGAACACAATAGAACATTTTCAATTTTAATAGGTCTTCTTTTTCTCAGTGTTCCAGGTTGATAGGTCAATGGCCTATGACCGGGGCTTCGGGACATCACTGCCAGTGGAGGCTTTGTCTACTGTCAAGTAGTTGAAGGAAGACATTTTGAATTGCCTGAGAGAAGTCCAGTGTAAAATTGTTTGAAAATAGTCAGGCATTCTTCAGTTCAGTGGCCCTGAAAAGTGGCTAATTTAAGGTTTTCTAAAGGTCTGCACTTTTTGTTGACTGGTGGTGATCCCAGGCTATCCGTCTTGCAGCTTGGCTCTTGCAGTTTCTTTTTCAATATCTGTCAATGCTGCCTTTGTTGTGGGAGTTTCAGACTAGACTGGCCTCTTCTAGGAGAGGGCGGACCATTGCATTGTAAGCCCTCATCCACGCTTTCATGTTACCGTCTGTCATCTTTTCACACTTGGAGGTATTATTGTGTGCAAATCTGAAAAAAGTTTAAAGCCTTTGTGCACCACCTGTTCTGTTAATGTACAGGCTGAATGCATTTACTGTATTTTTCTGACTGTAAGACACATGTTCCCTCAAAATTAAGATTTTGTTATTATATTTTCTTACTATTACTATTTTATTACTCATGTTATAAAACAACTATCGCCTTATAGTCCAAAAAATACTGTAACTGAAAGTGATCCGGTTTTATCAGATAGAGAAGGCTTTTTTTTTATACTGTGCCATACACCTTGGTTACAATAACAATGAAATTCAAACTGTCTGCACATCTGGTGTGAATGCACAAGTATTTCTTTGATAACATAGAGCATATTTCTCTTCTTTTCACTGTAGTATGAGTTTGCATTTATGAAAAAGAAAGAAAGAAAAAGAGAACACTCGTCCACATGTGTTATTAATCCCTAAAAGTGTATAATTCTTTATGAAACTCTGAACTGTTTCCTTTCAATAATAGAATTTATAGATGTCTGCTTTAAAAAAAAAGTGTTCCTATGCATTGCTTACAAACTTGTAGGAGTTCATTTATTGTTTAGGTATAAGTCTAACAAGAGACCCCATATGTAGACTGAATGTAAAATATTTATAACTGAAAGTTTTCAAAACAGTTGGATTGAGATAGAAAGTGTCATAAATACATTAGAATGGACGCAATTATTTTTTTCCTGAAAATGTTTTCATATGACCGGTAAATGCTAACATCACATGGTTTTAACTTGTGATGATCATGAGCTTCTGTTTTTCCTATATAATGTTATGAGATTTTATCTGGTCCCATTACTGATGTAATTATATCTTAAAAAATATTTTTAACTCCTTGACTGCCATATAACGAATCACATACTGGCTTGATGATGTCACTGATGATGTCATCAGATGACAGGGAAGAACTCTGGGATATAGCTTTTTGCTTTTAAACTGTCAGGAGGGTTGTAACCCCAGACAATTTTGCCAGATTAACTCTAACAGTTCTCTTTCACATTTGACAATTTTTAATGGGCTTTTTTTCATAATGTTTCGTTGGCAGTCAAGGGGTTTTAACTTCATAGTTCTTACCTAGTTTTAAACGAGTCAGAAAGACATTTTAAAATATATAACAAGTGTAAAAAAAAAAAAAGGGATATAACTGTAAGTGTGTGTCTATTATGAAGCAACATGCTGAAATTGCCTGTCCTTGTGATTGACCAGATTGAGAGGATATAAAAATCTGTATTGAAACAGCTGGCATAGTGATCTCATTGCTTGTGGTCAGGGAATGAATCATACCAAATATAACTTACTTAAAAAGCATAGGCAATTTTATCCTATTGATGAGTCCGTGTAGTTGCTCCAGCTGTATTATACTCTGTGGATAAAAACATTGATTGTGTGCTTTGTTTTTAAGTGTTATAAGTGGGACTGACAGAGGCAATTGTTTTCTTAAGTGTGGCTTGACCATAATATAATTATGCTCTTCGACTGATGTCCAACATACACGTATTTGGGACAATGGATGTTTAAGCTGTATGGTTTACAAATGTGGGCGCACAGGTAAGGCAGTGATGAAAAGGCTGATTTATGTTGACATTTACATGCTGTTTTTATAATAATTGTGAGTAAATCATGTAAAAAGTTAACGTTCGTTTTTAACTTCATTTAATGCCACTGGCCAATGCATCCTAAACTTAAAAGGTATATATGCAGAACGCATACACTTAATTTAAAAAAAAAATCAACATTAAAACACTCCAACATTGACCCAACTCTGTTTGTAGTCTGAACAAAAGAAGTGGGTTTTTTTTTCAATAGCTTTAAGAAACATGAGCCACCACAAGCTGTATTTCCTTTTTGTGTGTGTATCCATGTGTGTGTGTGTGTTTTTCAATAGCTTTAAGAAACATGAGCCACCACAAGCTGTATTTCCTTTTTGTGTGTGTATCCATGTGTGTGTGTGTGTGTGTGTGTGTGTGTCTGCATGTGTGTGTGTGTTTTGTTTTGTACATGTATGCATTGTTGCTAATTTCTGTCATTCTTAATTGATGAACATTTGATTGTAAAGCACTTTGGGCTCATTTCAAGTAAAGCGCTATATAAATGTGGTATTATTATTATTTAGGATAATAAAGTGTTGTGACTTGTGAAGAATTAAAGGGTTTTAGTCAGCTGTGTATGAGTTTGTTTATTAGTTTGTTAATGGTTGAAACAGATTTGACTTCTGTTCTTAATTTTTTAACTTTTGAATTTGCTACAGATTGTGGCTAGTGTAAGTTTAACTACACAAACTTCACAGTGAAATCTGTTTGCTTGCTGCTGCTTTCAGATTAATTATCTGGCTAAAACAACTAAGCATGTTCTAGTACTTTATTTTTGTTTAACGTGCCAGTATATGTTTGATGATCTTTTCGGCTTTGATTTTACATTTTTCACTTTTTTTGGCAACAACATGGAGCGATTTGTTGAACTGTTATATTTAAGTTGAATATGAATTTTATCATTGCTGTAAGAAAACTGTCATCATTTTGTATAACTGTAAGCACAGCAAAAGAATTAACACTAAAACAAGTGTGTCGCCGGGCGGCAGATATAGTCCCCCGTTTCACTCCTCCACCCCTACCCCTCTAGTCATACACCCCTTTGCCTATTTTGCCCCCTTATCTTCCCTCCTCTCCACATCTTACCCCCTGCTGTCTTTGCGAGATACACCCACCCACAAAATTTGAAGTGATTCCATCCAGCGGTTCACAGGATGCGGCCCGGACAGACAAAAACAGAAACAAAACAAGGTCAAAAGTCAAGGTCAGTAAGCTTCAAAATGTCTCCCACTGCATTCCTTGAGTGATGCCGATCAAGAATATCGTTATATGAGTGTACAATGAATGGTTTCCATAAAACAGCCCAGTGGTTGTCGAACTATAGCCATTTCTAAAAGAGACAAGGTCAATGTCAAGGTCATCACGGTAACCAATACTTTGCACCACACATGACCTTGAGTCAGTCTACCAACCTGCCAAAGTATTTTCTAGCTTGCTTTTGGAATGGGCTTCATTGGCCATAATGCTGCGCCCTTGTCATAGTGAACAAGTTCACTGCCCTTACCTTTAAACTATGACATGTGCTGTGTTGGGTTTGATTTGAACAAAGATTGTGGTCAATGTATGCAAGCATGAACGTTGATCAAAATGTTTGATGTGTGTGTGTCACTCTGTGTGTGTGTGTGTGTCACTATGTGTGTGTGTGTACATGTCACTGTGTGTGTGCGTGTGTGTGTGTCACTGTGTGTGTGTGTGTGTGTGTGTCACACTGTGTGTGTGTGTGACACTGTGTGTGTGTGTGTGTGTGACACTGTGTGTGTGCGTGTGTGTGTTAAACAAGTAAGTGGTTAATTTTATTCTCAATGTGCTCTCAGTCTGAATGCTACCTCTGTGATAGACTGGACCATAAATGACATGAGTGGAATTCTGTCATAAGATATATATTTTGATCGGTTGCAGGTGTCAGCCATTACGTGGAGAACACATCACCAAATTGAGCACAACAAAGAAGCAGAGTCGTGGATTCAGCAGCTTAAAAAGCATTCTCCACCTTCACAGACCAATGACTAAACTTTGCCTGTCCTCTATATTTATGATTTATCTTGCCGAGTTCTTTAGTTCCAATTCTCTTTTATTATGGCCCAGTCTGCCAAAGACTCAAAAGACTACACAAGTGTCGCGTGTGAAGAACCCCCCAGTGACCCAAAGGACGGGCAAGCCCGCAAGGGCCCTGTGAATAGTCAGACGCCGAGGTCTGTGAAGCTGTCCTCCACCTCATCTTCAAGTTCTGAATCCTCCCTTGCCTTCAGCGATGCATTTGGCCTGCCCCCAGCCCCGGACGGTGGCTGGGGGTGGTTTGTTGTGCTGGGAGCGTTTGTGATCAGCTTGATCTGTGATGGATGTGCCTTTTCCTTTGGTGTGATGTTTGTCTACCTAGTGGAGGAGTTCCAGGAGACCAAGAGCCAAACGGCATGGGTGGCCTCCATCTTCTACTGCCTCTCGTTGCTCCTCGGGCCCGTAGCTAGCGCGCTTGTTACCCGCTTTGGTTGCCGATCGGTTACTATCGCATCTGGAGTGTTATCCTGTGTGGGATTTGTGGCCAGCGCCTTTGTCACTTCCATTTGGCAGCTATACTTTACATTTGGTGTGATCGTGGGAGCAAGCTTCTCCGTCTGTTATGTCTCTTCTGTACTGATTGTGGCCTATTATTTTGACAAGCGTCGTTCCATGGCTACTGGTTTATCCGTTTGTGGCACCGGGATTGGGACATTTACATTTGCACCTCTCTGCGAGTTCCTCACAAACCTGTATGGATGGCGAGGCACTTTTCTCATTATGGGTGCCATCTCTCTTAACATCTGCGTTTGTGGAGCTCTTTTCAGGCCTGTAGTCTTCACCCCAGAGCAGCGACGTCAGCGCCACTTGACAGCCTTCCAGCGCCTTACAAGACCTGTGTCAAGGCTCAGCATCCCTTCACGCAACAGAAGTCGTCTACACAGCACCAATTCTGAGAGTAGCACCAGTTCCTCCTCAGAGAGCGAAGATGAGATTGCTGCTCTGGCCTACTCCCAGATTACGCTGCCAACGTTTGCCAATGCTGATAAGGAATCGATTCAGATATATTTGGATAAACTTCCAGAACTGAGGCGCACCTCTGCTGATCCTCAGCTTGCTCTTCAACGCTTTTTTAAGAGCAGGGACATCCAGTTGTCCAACGTACATCCCCATGAATCCAGCAGTGAATGTGCCAAGACTGACCCTGTAAGGAGAGCTGCAAAAGATGAGGCGCGTGAGAAAGGTTCAGGAGAGGGGATCACAGTATCCAAGCAGAAGAGGAAAAAAAGGAAGAACGTCAAGAACAAAGATACAGCTGAAGGAACTCAAGCCCTCTCGAATAAATCCTTGCAACAGTTAACAGAAAAGCTATTAGAGAATAGCTTCGAGGGTGGAACTGTTCAGGATAAGAGCATACAGCCTGGACAGAGCAATGATGAGAGCAAATCAGAAGCTGACACGATGCCAGCAAGTTCCCTGGAACGCACACAGTCTGAGAAAACTCCCAGCAAAATGCAGTGCAAAGTGGACCCTGGAACAGCCTTGGGGCGCTCCTTTTCCGATAAAATACCAGCGAAGTTGCTGTGTCAGGGAGACAGCCTGGTGAGCACCGAGCAGCACATTCTCCCCAAATCAGCTTCGGATCATCGCCGTAAAGCAGCTACAAACGCAGTCCCTGCGTCGCACATCGAGCCCTCACCAAGTTCAAACAGCAACATGGGAATGCTTCTGATGAACAAGCACTCGACATATCTCATCCTTCACCGTAACGACATCTTCTTTCGAGGATCGCACGCCCAGAAGCCTGTGCCTTGCGCCACCAGTTGCCCGGAATTGTCTCGTTTGCCTTCATCGGATTCTGAATCTGACGACGAGAACTGCCTGGTGTATCGCTGCCCTTGCTTGGAACCCGTGGTGAGCTCCATGGGAAACACGTTTGACAAGAAGATCATGGGGCACCCCCTGTTCATGCTGCTGGCCCTCTCGAACTTCCTGCTGTATTTCTGGGCTGACGTTCCTTACGTCTTTGCCACCGACTTTGCCTTGTCCAGGGGGATTGCTGAAAGTCACGCCACGTTTCTTATATCGGTCATTGGCATTGTCAACACAGTTGGACAGGTAAGTAAAACGTTGTTAGTATAGTGTTGAGTAAAATTTGATAATAAATGCTTGTGCACATTTTAGTTGCATTTGCTTATTCCCTCAATTACAGTTTTTGTTTTATTGCAATTATGAATAGTTTATGGATCTTGTCTGATCAAAACTGGTGTTCAGACATCGTGTAGTTATATATACAATTATACATGTATTTATTTGTTTTGATACTTTCTGGGGAAAATATGATTAAATGTTTGGATGTGTATAATTATGTGTCTGTGTGTGACTGACTGGTTGTGTACTGATCACTAAGTAAGTGTAGAGATAGGTATATAAGAGATCATCCAGTACATGCACACCATTTGCACTCAACAACCTACTACTTTGAAGGATAGAAAGAAGCTATAAAGACCCACCACGTCGCGTGACAAAATCATGATTTTCACGTGTTTTCCCTCTTATGGCTGGTAATAAATCTTCCAAGCATAAGAGGGAATGTGACACGTGACGTGGGGGGTCTTTAATTTACCATATTTTGCACTACTATTTTGTCTTCCCCCCCCCAAAGAGATTTCGACCCCTGTGCTTTATAATATGACTAATAATATACTAAGTAACATTGTCTTACAAAATCAGATTTTTGTAAAATATGAGAGGTGCACTAACGCGCCCTATGATGCATAAAACATCCCCACATTTATAGCTAACAATGTCCCATATGTGCCCTTCGGGTCAAGAGGACATCAAATTTCAAATTTCGTTTGATGCATAAAACATGGTGCTACAAAGGATAGATAGAAGCTCTAAATTTCCTGAACTTTAGTGAACTGAGCGGTAAAGGTAAAGATGTGCCCCCCCCACCCCCCCCTGCATTTCTTGGTTAATTCCATTTTTCCGTTTTTGCCTTTCTTACCAAACATAGAGCTGTATTTTATGAACATTTTCAGCTAATTATCTTTTTGGAATACTAACCCTAACCCTCCCCCCCCCCCCCCCCCCCCCCCCCCCCCGCCCTCCCCCTATAAGACGGAAAAAAACGCAATGAACCACGACTGTGACAAATGCCGCGGTGTACTGCAGCAGGGGGGGGGGGGGGGGGGGGGGGGGGGGGTCCTATTAGATAATGGCCTTTATCATGACTGCAATTAATTATTGAACAAAGATAATTAGCTGAAAATGTTCATAAAATACAGCTTCATGTTTGGTAAGAAATGGAAAAATGGAATTAACCGAGAAATGTAGGGGGGGGGGGGGGGGGGGGGGGGGGGGGGGGGGGGGGGGGGGGGGGCACATCTTGACCTATACCAACTGAGCATATATCAACATGTGTCGTGGCAGGTGATCTACGGACTGGTGGGTGACCAGGACTGGAACCTGACCATCATCTACGGCATCTCGTGCATGGGGTCCGGGCTGGCGGTGGTGCTGCTGGCCACGGCCAAGTCCTACTGGCTGATGAGCGTGCTGTGCGGCATCTTCGGCTTCTTCCTGTCGGCCAACTTCTCCCTCATGACTGTCATGCTGGTGGGCTACCTGGGCCTGGAGAAGCTGGCCCACGCGTATGGGCTCATCATGATGATCCAGGGCTTGGCCAACCTGGGCGGACCCCCCATGGCAGGTAGTGCACACCTGAACGTTTATGTATACATGGGTGCAACTTTTCCTGGTATACAAGGATTTCCGTTTTTGAATTTTACCAGAAAAGGAATTTCCTTTTTTTTAAAGTTTGTCAAACAAGATTTTTGTGTGTCTACTGTATTGTTCAAACAGTTTAAAATAAGCATTTGCATGCTTAAACTGCTTCCTTCTCAGGAAGGAAATCCTTTTTTTGAAAAATCAGTACAGACTGAAATCCGTTTTTGGAAAAATGTCAACAACAAAAATAGGAAAAAAACAGCTTTGGAGTGAGCGAAAACCCGATTGCCGCATAGAAACGGGTTTTGGTTTTGCTGTAACGGAAACAGAAGTGCTTGCTGGTCCATGTCCTGCCAAGTGTAAACCCTGCAGCTAGCAGAATTTCAAGAGGTGAAACACCCCCCTGACACCTCAATTGGGGCTCTGCCCCTATACCCCGCTGGGGCCTAGGCAGCCCCTGGACCCCTGCCCCATTCCTTTTTTTTTGTTGATCATCAGGTTTAACCCTTGCATTTGTGTAAATTGTGGAAAAAGCAAACTAAGATACCTTCATAAATCATTTTTTTTCTTCAGCTGCAGGGGAACATTACCCCTGGACCCCGTCCTTTCATTTTTTTTCATTTTGTGTAGTTGCACCCATGTGTATGTATGTGCTGAACGAATAGATGATAGTAAGAGGGAACATGGAAAGGGGGGGGGGGGGGGGGCGTTGGAGTGGACGGAGGAAGAGAAGGATGTTTAACTTTATATATGTTTATGTGTGTATGTGTGTATCAGTCACAGCATTTGTGACAAGAGTTTGACTCAGATTTCTGTCTTTTCATTCATTGGGTTAATCTGTGTCATGGTTGCGACTACACACCTGATTTCTGTTTTTATTCACAGAGTAAATCAATGACAACGCTGTGACCACATATTATTGATAGACATGGCTTTGCATACTTTCATTGTCAAGATAAATAATTGACAACAATAACGATTTCCTACAATTTGACTCAGATTCCCCCCCCCCCCCCCCCTCCTCGTCGGGATACCAGGGGTAATCCTTTGTACAAATAGTTCCCCCACCTTCTGGAAGTTCTGTGCTTCTAACTACCTCTAATCTGTCACTCTTTTGACTCGGCCTTTTTGCTTTGTTTACTGTCTTCTGCTATCTTTCTGTCTTAATGGTTCATTCTCCTACCTTTGTTCTAGAAGTACTTACAAAGATTTTCTTCAACCGGAGACGGTCATGCTGAGCCTAAGCTATTTCTTAGCTAGGCGCATAATGGCAGCATGAGGCATCTGTGCTCATACGACAGGGAACCGTTTGAGCGATCGAAGAAGAAGAAGAAGATGAACTCTCAGACGCGTGCTTCCCTTTTCCAGGCTACATCATTGACAGCAGTGGCGGCTACAACCTGGCTTTTCCCCTCTCCGGCGGGTTCATCATGCTGTCAGGCATCATCGTGTTCCTCCTGTACATCATCCGCCTGTGCAGCCGCTTCTGTCAGTATTGCCGAGTTCACCACAGCCCCCGGCACAGACGGGCACGCCGGGATACTCCTCCAGGAGCCAGAGGCAAAAGCAGTGCCGATGCTGCAGTTTGGGTCAATGGGCCACCACCTGCCCATCAGGCTGTTGTTTGAAATAGTCAGGGTGGTGTGTGTACAGGTTTTGATGTGGCTGGAATCTGTGGTTTTCATTTTGGGCTAATGTTAAGATCAGCTCCCTCCGCTGTTCCAGGGTGAAGTTGGCCAATCAGCTCCCTCCGATTTACCTTTTCCATTAAGTTGATTGGCCAACTTCACCCTGGAACAGCGGAGGGAGCTGATCATTTGTCTCATTTTGTAGTTGATGGGCATACTGAAGGCGATGCAGCTGTATGGGCTGTTCTGGTTCTTTGAACCTTGATTTTAGTACGTAGCTTGTTACGTATGTAGAGAGAATGAGTAGAAGGGATAATGAGATGTAAGGGTGGTTGTTGTCTAATAGTGGTTTTTTTGGTTCATGTGCAGAGTACTAGATTGTTTGAAACCTGTCACAATACAATGCACATGGATTAGTATAAAAACATTCTTTTGTAAAGATAAATATATGCATGAAGTAGTATCAAAAGAAATCTGTAAAGGTAAAAGTCTTCAAAGATTTTTTTGGCAAAGGAAACCATGTCACTTTAGAAAATAGAACAAAATCAAGTTTTTACCTATCCAGAGTTATACATGCTTGTGTTTGTGTGTTCTTTAAACTTGATCTGTCTTCAAAAGTGCTATAGAATCTTACAATTAAAAATGTCAGAACACACAATATTGGGTGTAATGCACATCAATTAACCAAGTCACTTTTTATTTTACGTTAAAAAAAAAGTACACTGATTAAAATGTTGTTATTGCACACATGTTTTGGTTTTTTTTAAAGTCTAAATGCAGAGAAAGTGGAAACAGAATGGATTCTTGTGGTTGAAAAAAGTTCAAAATGGGAGAACACAATACATTTCTTTTGTTAACTTTGAGCTAAGGTCAGAACTATAGCGTGTTGAAATTGGAGGCAGGAAAGCTGTCAGTTCAGAATAAAGTGATAAATTGGCTTTTCTGTTTTGTGTTTCGTTTTCAACTATGCACCATATAGAATTACGTGTTTTTATATGGTAAGATTTTGTCGTTACTCAAGACATAAATGTATCGATTGCATGAGTAGACAGATTTTGTATTCTTGTTGATATATTCAAAGGCTTCTTTATCTCCAGATTAAATAGAATTTGTAAAAAGATGACACTATTTTTACACGTTAACCAGAAACCAGCCCAATATACCTTGCGATGATTGTTCTTATTAATGTTTGTGCAATGAATAGACTTAACCCTTTCCCTGCCTTGCTAGGAGATAGTCTGGTACTGTATGATGTCATTGATGATGTCATAACTTTTGATGTCATAAGCCTGGGATGATGGTTTTTGGTTTAGATAAGCCAGAAAAGATATATCTCTAGACCATTTTCTCAAATTGAGTCTAACAGATTTGTTTTAAACTTTATAATAAAAAAAATTGATAATTTCTGTTTTCCTCTGGCAGTGAAGGGGTTAAAAAATTAAGTTGTACTTTAAATATGTGTTGTTCTTTTTTGTTTTTGTGTGTGTGGTTCTTTTTGTCCTTCTAAATATTGCTCTGGTTTTCAATTTGTTGCAAACTTTTTTTGCACACATTAATTTAAAACAGGATGCAAAATATGAAAAGGTAGTAATGCTATGAACATTACATAATATGAATAAAATCAAACACATTCTTGTGCTTGAAAAGACTTGAATTTATTTATAATAAAAAAAAAGTATGCTGTCCATTATAAAAAATACAATAATAAAACTGAAAGAAGTCTTATTCTAAAGGAACGAGTTGAACATTTTCTTTTGTTCTGTTGTATTGTCTTGTTAAGATGTGAGATGGAAAATTATAACTTTTTGTACAGCTTTATAATGGTTTTTTAAAGGAGAGACAAGATACTAATCTTTGTAAAGTGGCTTTCTTTTGTGTCCCATTGGTGTTTGAATATTGAGTGTTGAACTAACATTGTTGTGGTGTAGCTATATTGCACAAGAAAATAGTGTTTGATGTAAATGTGTCCAAAATGTTGCAGTGGAGAAAGCAAAAAAGCACTGTCATTCTTGTAAATTTTCAACATTGTTTGATTATGTTTAACAAAGAAAGTGGTCCTTTAGCTTTTGGCAGTTATATCTTGAACTACTAATATTTTCCCTATGTGTCCAATTGTTTTGGTACAGATTATTTTTGAGTTGTTAAGAATGAAGCAGCTTCTGTGAATTTCATAAACATCCCATACATGATAGCTGAATGCATTCCATTTTAGATTTTCCATAACCTTTTTGTGTGTGTGTACCAAATTGTTGATCTGAAATATCAGTTTCTTTAAAGAGCAAAATAATGTTATTATCTTGGTTAATATTCGTGATTATGTGACAGTATTGCTCTGCGGTCATTTTTCAGTCTAACGTTTCTGTTTGTGTCTTTTCTTTTCTTTTCTTTTTTTTTTTGGGGGGGGGGGGCAAAGTCTCCTTGCATGTATCAAGAAAACCTCAACAATTGTTTTTGTTTGTTTTAAATATAATCTGTAGTCTTTTCTGTTGTTGTTAGTGCTTTTCTGCTTGTGTTTTTTGGGGGGAAAGATGGCGATACAAGCTAAGGAAAATCTCAGCATTTGTTCTTGCTTGTTATTTAAATATATAATCTCAATTCGGAAAAAGAATCCCAGGTTGAAAGAATTTTTAAATTCACCTTCATGTGTGGCAAAGGAAAATTGGCTTGATCATATAGTTTATGATGACTACACATGGATTGTAACATGTGTAAGTAAAGCCCAAACAAATGACGAAGCAGCACTGCACTACAAAAATAGATTAGCGCATATATGTAAGGATACAATCTTAGTATAATTTGATTGAAGACCTTCATTGCAAGCTAGTTAATTGAACAGGGGCAGATCAATTCATTTAGAGGTGTGGGGTCAAGTTTTTTCATAAAAAGTGAAAGGGGGGTGGGTTCAGGTGGGGATCAGGGGGCTATGCCCCCTGAAACTGAAGCATTTTTCATATCTGAAGAACCAAAGTCGTCCTCTCCTGACATGATGACAAGAAAAGAGACCAAAGATACGAAAAGACACCGGAACACACCGAAAGATACCGAAAGACAGCGGTATTTTGAGCATGCCTTTATCAATTTTTTCCGATTTTTTTTTCAAATGTTTCTTCTTTTTTTAACCGAGGGGGGGGTGTCAAATGACCCCTCTTACCCCCCCCCTAGATCCGCCTCTGTTGAAGAAAATACATTGCGAAAGAATCAGGTAAATGCTATGTGTCAAATCTAGAAATATTTCCGTCAGTGGTGTATGTACAGTGTATTTACATTTTTTTAAATTCTTTTTTTCTTTCCCTTTCCAGATTCTGACATTTTTTAGGCAAAAGTATGCGATCTGCATTTCTGTTATGGTAATTTTGAAGAGTTAGAGTTGCACAGAGGTATCACGTTCGCCTCGTGTCAAGTAAACCCGAGTTTGAACCTGGGTACAGGGGATTTTTCCTTTCACTCTGCACTAGGCCTTGCAGTCTGAACGTGGAGTCTTTCGATTGAGACGATAAACCGGGGTCCCGTGTGCCCATGCACTTAGCACATGTTAAACCCAGTGGCAACGAAAAAGTTGTCCCACCCTTCCTTCTTTATCAGTCACATAAAGATTAGATGCACACACAAAAAAATTGGGTGGTGCGCCTCTGGCTGCAACACTCTCTCCAGGTGGGAGCAACCCGAATTTCACAGAGACGCCTCTGTGACTATACAGTACCTAATACCTAAAAGATGCAAACAAGACTTTTTTTTTGCCTAGCATTAAGAGAGACTAATTAAAATCTGCTAGAATATGCCCTCCATTTCCTCAGCTACCTCTATCTGTATGAATGTGGCTTGTTTTATATGTTTTTTGTTGTATTTTTTCCTGGATAATCTCAGGGGTGCATGTAGGTGTACCTGAAGCCTGAATTCAGGCAGTTTGGTGCAGTTTCAGGCAGCTGACTGCATGAAGAAATGGCTCTTCGATATGAAACCGTGCTCTTGCAACAACAACAAATTTTAGGTGAAAGTTTTGGTCTTTGCATTCACCCATCTTGATTGTAGTTTACATGTTTTAGGAAAAAGTTGGTATTTTATTGTCACAGAGGCGTCTGTGTGAAATTCGGGTTGCTCTCACTTAGAGAATGCGTCGCAGCCAGAGGTGCCCCACCCATTTTTTTATATATATTTTTTGTGTGACAGATGAGGAAGGAAAGGGGGAGTAAATTTTGACCAAATGACAACTTTTTCCTTGCCACTGGGGGTTTAACGTGTGCTAAGTGCAAGAAGTTATATTTCACTATGAGTTTGGGTATGTAATATTAACATGGTGTGTACCTTTCTAGCAACCATAAATAATGGTGCCATTTAACGGAATTTGTTGAGCATTGTTTAGTTTTTTACATATACCGCATATGTCGATAAGTCCACTTAAGATTTATTGGAAACAATCATTGCTTTGTCTACAAGATTTCAACATTTGAAGGTTTCAAAATCCCACAAAATGAGCACATAGATTTTAGTGTGTAACGAAGTGAGTATATATTACAAATTTATTCATGACTAGCTGCAGGGTGGCTATGCACTAGGCAGTAAACAGAATAAATTAGTTTCATTTGTTTGTATATCACTTATTAGCGTTATTCTAATCTTACCTATGGAAAATTGTTTTCTGTGACATGTGATTGTCTTTAGTTCTGTTTTATACCATTTTTTGGTTTATTTTTGTTTTCTGTTTGAAATATATTTTGAGTTGGAAATATTACATTTTAACTAACAGGTTTATGTAAAATTTATCACATAAAATAGATTGGATTTTGGGGTTATGTTTTTTGTTTCTGTGTTCGTTACATTTTTAAATTTTGTTCTATTGATGTGAAAAGCATGCTTTACTGTTGTGATGTTAGCACAGTCAACATTGTTTTCTGTTGTAATTCTGTGATATATAACAGCTTTTAACAGTTTGCTTTGTTATAAAATCTATTCACTTTTAGAGTCTAATGTATAAGCTTTCATGTTTGTTAAGCTTACTTTTTTTCCTGCCAGTAATTTGTGATATATGTAATGGTGCAATTTGAGTTCTTTTCCTTGTTTACAGTTTCTGAATTTGTTTGTGTTTTGGGTTCAAATGGGTCTGATTTATTGATAAGATTCTTGTGACTTGGTTTTGATAATGTTTAAGTCCAAGTGGTGCTTTGAACAAAGTCATTTTACAGAAACTCTTTCTTTGTATGTCTCTTGCTCTCAAGAGATACATTTGGTAAGTGCATTTTAGTTTGATAATATCAATGATATCTTTGGGACTTTCATACCTACAATTTGTATCCAAACACATAAATGTACACATACCACTTATGCATTATGCTGTGTGAACACATCAGACCTGTTTACTCTACTCTTTTCGAGTAGTATTCTACTCAATTTGGACCTCTACTACTATTGAAAATAATGCTCTAATTACTCATTTTCAGTGAACATTGTTTAATGAATAAAACTACACATTTTGCACCCAAACTACTCATTTAAGCTATTCAGACTACTCAAGACTTGTGTAGGGGGTAAACAGGTCTGACACATACATGTACACACACACACACACACACACACACACACACACACACACACACACACACACACATGTATACTGTGTGCACACATGCACGCAAGCATGCACACACACACACTTATTAGTTTACAAAAACTTGTTTGTTGTTTTTTAGAAATAAATTTTGGACAGATAAATTGAGGGAATACATCCTGTTTCGAATATGGTCTTGTTTTATTTTGCGATAGGACTTCATGGATATGTCATAATGTGTGTATAATTTGCTGTCTGAAGGGTACTTTTTCTTTGGGGGGGGGTAACCCTTGTTCGTGAATGTAAACCCTTTCTGCTAAGTGTTGACAGCTTTTAGAATGACCCGTACTGTCAGTTGGAATATAGTTAAATGTCTTCTCCGCTTTCATCTTTTGTCATTCATTTTCTCTCCTGGATTCTTCAATGTCTTGCATCCTTGTTTGCATTTACTGGCATCATTGCTTGTCCCTCTCAATGCTGTTGGTGTTGTCTCCCTGTTGTAGTTTTGTTATTTTGCTGTTTTATTTAGTTTTTGGGGGCTGTTTTGTAAGCCTTTTCATGTCTTCTTCTTTCTTGGCAGATTTTAGATATACATGTACTGATGTAGTTTTGTTTAAGAATAAAACATTTTTTTAAAAACTCTGCTGTCACAAGCGAACAGAATTTCATTACATGTAGTGTTTAATTTTAAGGGTGATCTCCAATTTTTGTTTGTCTTTGTAGTAGTAGAAGTACTAGGATAGGGACTAATCAAGCTGTCAACTTTTTAGCAGTCCCTTCGATTTCCAATTGAGATTTATTATTTTTAGCGGTCAAGGTTTTACGGTTGAATTTTCCTATAATACAATAATTAATAATCAATGCTTGTGAATACATTTACAAATTTTGGAGAATTAATCAAGACGATTTTTGAATATATTAATATTGGGTGCACATTTTAGATCAAAGGTTAAATAATTCCCAAAATTAGCAACTCTGCTAGTAAAACAATTTTTTCTAGTGTTAGTTTTACATTGTTAACTAAAAACTTTACCGTATGAATTTTCTTGTTGTACTGTATGAGGTGCTTTAAATAGGTTGTTCCAAGACAGATCAACAAGGCCATTGAATATCTTATAGGCTTCAATAAGGTCTCCCCTTACCCTTCTTCCTTTAAGTGAATATAAATTTAGATACAAAAGTCTACTTTCATAGGTCATGCTTTTACATCCCTTAACCAGTTCCATTGCCCTGCGTTTGTCTTGTGATGCTTTGATTGCTGTAGTTTTATATGCTAATAGTATTATTTGTATTAGGGTTTTTATTATAAATAGAATTTGTCCAGATGCCTAATACACGAAAAGCACTGAAATAAGCACAGCTGGTATTAATTTTGAATTCAGTTTTTAAAGAAGATCATTCATATAATTTAAAAGTTTGCCTTCTTTGAGCTTTGAAACTGTTATTATTTCTTGCATTCCAGACAGTCCTGAAACCCATGTTGTTATGCTTCTTCAATTGCCCAGCATAATTTCCAGTTTGATTTGTTTCCTCTGATATCTTGCATCCAAAGTCACCCATCTGACACTCAAGTCCAAGTATCTACTAGCCTTGTGTAGTGTTCAGTGTTTCTACTCAAGCTGAATAAACTTTTATAAAGAAATATACAAATGAGAATTAAAGTTTGCAATTTTTGAGAGACAGGTTTCTTTTTTGTTGTTGCTGTCCCATCTTCTGGGCTTTACAGTGGCTTTGCTCCCACACCGCTCACTCTGAGTGCCAACTCGCAGCCACACCCCGTCTTGTTATAAAGTTGCAGAATCCGAAACCAGCAGTCTGAGAGGTAGTTTTTGTGTGCAAAAATAGTGTTTAAAAATGGTTTTTTTTTTCTCGTTTGTGACAGCTTATAAAAAAACATGTGGAAAAAATTACAAAAAATGGCTTAAAGTTAAACACAGACATACTTACGCCTGGAAATAATGGTTGTCCATGCAGTTAATTTTGGTCTCTAATGCGATTCAAGGAACTATGGGGAGTTGAAGTTTCTGCATCCTTCCTTGTTTCCCTCCCCCCCTACTCTCTCTTTGTCACATTCTGTTGATATTATTTCTTATTATTTGTAAAAGGAAGAATCTCTTGTACTGTTTTTTTTTTTTTTAAAGAAAATATAATCTCCCTCTATGTGTGCCATTGTTTTCACTTATCCCTCTTTTTCTTAATTGTCTTCTGAGAGAAAAAACCCTGTTTTATGTCATTGTTATTTTGCAGCTAAAAATTGTAATCTGTTGATCGCATTTTTAAAAAGAAAAGATCTCTTGGTTAACTATGTCCTTGTGGAAAAAAAGCATATGGAGAAGGATCTAGCTCATCTTTAAGTGGTAAAAGTATTGCATTACCATGGAATCTTTGTTTTTGAAGGACATGAGATTGTTGAAAATGCATGATGAGAAGTTTTGGGGTTGGGTTTTTTTTTTGGGGGGGCTGTCTTTCTTTCACTTAGTTAAAGCTTGCATGTTTGAGATTATGATGATGGTTTCTTTTAGTTTGTTGAGCTTTGTGGATGAAGCGATTGCTTGTGTTTGGCCAAGAATAATTCACCTTTCTCCCACAGCTTTTGATTTAATTTCTCTTTGGGCATTGAACTAGAGTTATTATAATTCTTTGGTACAGTTGAATCCAATTTTAAAACAATACTTTTGGTTTGATTTGTAGTTTTTTGTTTGTTGATGTTAAGCAGAGTTTTACACTTTAGTTTTTGAGATGATTCACACGCTGCGTTTGTATTGTATAAAACGTTTATAATGAACTGAAATAAATTTCTAAAACAGAACCTGTTTGTCAATTTCCGGTTTATGTATGTTGCGTAAATTAATATGTGCCGAGACATATTATGAAGAGATGTCAGCAAACAAGTCCCTGCATTCTCCTAATTGCAAGCCATTTGAGCCTACATTCATAGTTACATTGGTGCAACTCTTTCAGTTTCACACTGATTTCAGGTTTTTTTAAATTTTTATCTAAAACTGAACTTCATTTTAAAAAAAATTCATCCCCAACAAAATCGACCACAAGCGATTTGGGGCGTTTTGAACTTGGTTGTTCTAACCCGTAAGTCTCTCTCAGGGAATCTTGAAAACAGCTTGGTGATGCCATATTGTTTTCAAAGATGACGTAGTCATTTTACAAGGCTTATCAGACTCAAACTGTCTCAGTCCATCAATTTAACTGTCAGTCTGTCTCGTTATCTCCCTCTCTTGCGTTACACCCCACCCCCCCACCCACCCTGAATTCTCTAACAGGGCTCTGCTCCTGTACCCCGCTGGAGTCCTGGGCAGCCCCTGGACCCCTAACTTTCAGTTTTTTTCCATCTTGGCAAGTTGCACCCATGTAGTTAACACTGGCACACTTTCTAAATGACTTTTCACTGCTCTTTGATTTTGTAATCAAAGAGACTTAGATAAAAACTTTGTAGACTCTGTGTCATTGAAATCTTTACCTTTTTTGTTCTGAAGGTAGAACAGCATAGCCCAAGTTGTCTTCCATATTTGTTGAACAAAGTAACTTTGCTTTGCTTCTGGTAACAGACTAGCCATGACAGAATGGCATGGTCAGAGATCTCCTGTGGGATGTGGTGGGCTCAAAACATCTAAATTAAGTTGTCTTTCTTGTTGGAGTTTTGCTCTATGTCTGCGCTTGGAAATAAAAAAAATGAATATCAACAGTAAAGCACTACATATAATTATAAAACTGCACTTAGTAAGCGACTTAGTAAGTGACTCTGTCACGGCGAGTATGGTAGCAAGCCCTCTGCCTCTTCCCCACCTAATATTTGTAGAGTGGCACAATGGTAGCGCGTTCGCTTGTGTCAAGTAAACCCGAGTTCGAACCTGGGTACAGGGGATTTTTTCTCTCAATTTGCACTAGGCCTTGCGGTATGAACATGGAGTCTTTCGGATGAGACGATAAACCGAGGTCCCGTGTGCTCATGCACTTAGCACACGTGAAACCCAGTGGCAACGAAAAAGTTGTCATTTGGTCAAAATTTACCCCCCCCCCCCTCCCTTCCTTCCTCATCAGTCACACAAAAATTACATGCAAATATTTGTTTTTTAAATTGGGTGACGCGCCTCTGGCTGCGACGCGCTGTCCAGGTGGGAGCAACCCAAATTTCACAGATGGCTCTGTGACTATAATGTACCTTACCTTGCCTTACCTATTTTGTGAACTGCAGCACAGAATCACTTCAATAATGTTGCATGGTAATATCTTACTGAAGCTGATCTGTGCTGTGGTAATAACTATAACCAAGGAGAGTTGCCAATGAGGACAATGTAACCTCTTTCAGTTTTTTCTACCCAATACCCTGTAAACCACTACAGAATCACTTCAAATTGTGTATGGTGGTATGGAGTATGTTAACTCTTTTTCGTTCCTGAGAACCGCTTTTGAGGTTAAATGGGAGCAACTGCAGATTCCTAGCTTTATAGAGCTTTCTATCTCCCTATTCCTGGGTTTCCAGAGAGAGTAAAACTGTATAAAGGGGTGTTATGTTATTGTGAATATGCGGCATGTTTTCAGCAGCCTGTTTCTCTTTCATAAACAATACTTGCCCCAGTTCTTCTTCTTCGATCGCTAAGAAAGATAGTAGATGACAGCAAGCAAAAGGAAAAGGCAGAGTCAAAGAGAGTGACAGATTATAGGAAGTTACAAGCACAGAACTTCCAGAGGGTGGGGGAACTATTTATACAAAAGACCCCTCGGTATCCCCACGGGGGGCTTGCCCCAGTAAGAAAAGGGAAAAAACCCTCATTGCAATTATAGAAGAGAGAATTAATAACAGTTGCATCATGTTGCATGATATCACGAGCAAAAGAGGCCCGTAGGAATCAACGGGATAAACTTTCTCAGCTGCTAAAGAGGTTCTCAGGAATGAACAGTAGTTGGAACTTCTCTAAATACAGAAACCAAAGAGTTAACTGAAGCCACTGTATCTATGAAGTAACTAGCATAAACTTGAGTGTGGGGATGGAAAAATAGGGATGGGGGAGAGGGTTAGAGAAAGGGTGTGGACTTGAATGAAGAAATAAAGATTGGCAAAAGCATTGGTGAAAATGATGTTTTACGTCCTCTCGGTCATAGACACATTAAGACATTTGTAAATACAAAGATGTTGGGAACAATACTGGGTGCAATGCCCGGAGGCAGTGCAACACCAGTACAGTCCCGAGTTTTAAAATTGGCCTCCCCGGCGGGGAAAAGCATTGGTGCCCTTGATATACTGTTTTATTTTTAGTAACGCTGCAAAATAGCAGTTTTATTCCCTCTCATTTGGCTTAATCATTCTCCAAAGTGTATCCAATTTACCCATCTAAATTAAATCCAGTTAAAAACAAAAGAAAGAAAATAAAAAGAAGAAGAGCTTCCAAGATGACTGTATGGGACATAACAAGAAAACACACTTAATTCAGTGAGAATGAGAATAACACACTTCAGTGAGAATGAGAATAACAAGAACACACACTTCAGTGAGAATGGGTGGGTTGATTGTAAAATATATTGAAAGGAAATGATGACAAAATGCAAACAGAAAATAATCAATCTGACACTATGTGCAAGAGCTTATGAAGGAACAGAACTGGATGGACAGACAAAGACAAAGAGCATGAATGTGTGCATACATGTGTGTTTGTGTGTATTTTGGTTTTGTGGGTTGTGTGTGCACGCATCTATGTCTGTGTGCGTGTCTGTGTGTCTGTCTGCGTGCGTACGTTGTGTGTGAGGGTGTATGTGTTGGTGTATGTGGTCAGTCCATGCGGCTCGGTTGCTGTGGCTTACCGAATGGGGTATGAACGAGTTGGCGTCGATAATTGTGTGTGTTTATGTGCGTGCGTGTGTATGTGTGTGTGTTAGAGAGAGAGAGAGTTGCTTTGTATATGTGCTGTTGCTGGTTGGTGTCACTCTTGAATGCTGTTTTTGTTGTCTGTTGATGAATAATTGATTGCAAAGCGCTTTGGGCTCATCTGAGGTAAAGCGCTATATAAATTTATTATTATTATTATTATAATTCAATTCATAAAGCCATGGACTCAATGCATGAAAATGCTTCCAGAAGCTAGGAAGTCTGCGATGGAACGTGAAAGCTTTTTAAAAATGTGGGCCTTGATCACCATTAGAAGACTGAGTCTATGGTGATCATGAAGCGAATAATATAAGTACTTTTAAAAAAAGTCACAAAGGTACTGCACGCAGCCTTGATGAATTTTGAAGGCATGTTTTGCAACAGTGAAATAGTAAAGGTCGTTGTTTTTTTTATAAAGAAAACGTTTCTTGATGATAACTCAAATTTCATGGATCGTTTTTAGCATAAGATTCTATCAGTCCATAAAACTGCATAAAAATCTGTTGATAACATTCGTATCAAACTTGATAAAAAGTATTGAAAAAAAAGTTTTTAAACAACCACAAAAAAGTCTAAACTCGTGTGCCTATGTGAATGGCTGTCCGGATTTACTCTGGATCGTTTTTAGCATATCTGTCCATTAAACTGCATCAACATTTGTTGATAACTTTTACATCAAATTTGATTTAAAAAAATAAAATAAAACAATCCCCAGAAGTCTAAATTCGTGTAACTATGTGAATGGCTGTCTGGATTTACTCAAACTTGAAGAGAATGTTCTTTGGGTAAATATCTTAAGTGAAAAAACCGCATCTTAAGTCATCACCAAATTTGATTAAAAGCCATCCATGGATATAGAGGTAAACAGATAATTATACAGACAGGTTAATAGTGAAAGAAAGACAAGTGACAGCGACAGAATAGTCAAAAGTGACTGTGGTCGCTTTATAGAAAGGAAAGGTGGAGATGCGGTCAGTCAAGGGAGGTAAAAAAGCCACTATTCCAACCTTAGCAATATCTTGAGTTACTTCCCATGGACATCAATCACAAGACCAATCGTCATGCGAGCACAAATAATCGACTTATAATGTTCTGAAATAAATCATGTGATCTTAATCTATTTTTCACCTTTAAGTTTCAAAACGATGTTTGACTGGTAATCAGTTTCTCGACAAGATGATCTGGAAAGCCGTGTGCATAGTGCTGGCAGGATTGCTTCCTACAAGAACTAGAAGCGAGGTAAGTCACTACACTGACTACAGACACACAGTCACAGTGCAAAGGCAGAGTTAGAGGAAGTTACAAGGTAGGGGAACTTTTTTTTTTCTCACTAAAGACCCCCTGGTATCCCGCGGGGATGTTTACTCTCTCGTTTTCTTACAGTTACACCGTCGCGCACGCGCACACACAGTGACACACACACACACGCACGAACACACACACACACCATGGCTCCCAATCGACCAGCAAAACAAGGGGTCCCAGGGAGTCCTTCACTTCATTAGGGCCCACAGTATAGATCGAGGGTCCTAGAGGCGGGATAGAGGGTCCCAGTGTTCTAGTGCATCCCTGGGACCCCCTTGCACATTGTTTTAGAGGGTCCTTTAGAATTTGTAGTACTTCATAGACCCCCAAATGAGGGTCCCTGGGAGCCCTGCACACTGACGCAGACGCACACACACACACACACACACACACACACACACATACACACTCTCTTTAAATCTCATTCTTTCTCTCCCTTATTTCCTTCCGCCTCCTTTCCTCTCAGCACCTTTCTTCCTCCCCTCACCTCTCCTCCCACTATACTCTCTCTTCCTTGTTTTGCTTGTGACAATCAATAATTTTTAACTGTAGGATAAATGAGTAATAAAAAATGGGTCGGTAACAACAATGGATCGGACAAGGATCG
Source organism: Phymorhynchus buccinoides (assembly GCA_017654935.2). Taxonomy (NCBI): domain Eukaryota; kingdom Metazoa; phylum Mollusca; class Gastropoda; order Neogastropoda; family Raphitomidae; genus Phymorhynchus; species Phymorhynchus buccinoides. Next base: position 34,243,541 of record CM065680.1, on the reverse strand, counting down.
GCGCGACGATCGGCCCTTCATATTTTGACAATCGGCCCTCTCCAACACCCCTCTCTCTCTGTCTCTTTCTCTCCATCCCAGTCTCTCGAAAGCACTCAATGTCTCTCTGTGCGTGTGTGTATGTGTTAATGTGTGTCTGTTCGCGCGTATCGGTGCGGTTTTCTCTGTGTGTGTGTGTGTGTGTGTGTGTGTGTGTGTAGCGCGTGCGCGCGCGCGTGTGTATGAGTGTATGTGTGTGTGTCTGTCTGTCTGTCTCTGTCTGTCATGTTTCTCTCTCTCTCTCTCTCTCTCTCTCTCTCTCTCTCTCTCTCTCTCTCTCTCTCTCTCTCTCTCTCTCTCTCTCTCTCTCTCTCTCTCTCTCTCTCTCTCTCCCCCCCCCCCCCCTCTCTCTCTCGTTTGTGCGTGTAGTAGGCCTACTGTATATAATTATGCTTCTCAGGGTTTGTCACACGTGCTCTCTCTGTGTCATTCTTGTCTCTGACCGTCGCCAATCGCGAATACACTATACTCTATTCACGACTGCGACGCTCTGACGCTGTCTGTCCCCGTCTGTCTGTTACTGTATATCTGTATGTCTGTCTGCCTCTGTTTCTGTATCTACCCCACCCCCTTTTCTGTGTGTGTGTGTATCTCTGTGTGTATGTGTATGTGTGTGTCTCTTTCTCTCTCTGTGAGCAATTATCATGTACAAAGTGCATAATGACTTAGCCCCACAATACCTAAAATCATTACTTACCCCGGCATCTCATCGTTATGGTTCCAGTAACTACATTTTGCCAAACACTAGAATAGACAAATACAAATCAAGTTTTTCCTTCTCAGGTTCCTCAATTTGGAATTCCCTTCCCTCTGCCATGCACCGTTATGCCCTTCCATCTCACGATGCAAAACGATGGTGCGGGCAAACATAATGTACAGCCCTGCTTAAATCCTGTGTGATATTGAACTCACACTGTATCTAATATATATTTTCGAAATCTGTCTGTCTGTCTGTCTGTCTGTGTGTCCCTTATGCACGGCCACAGTTCTCAACCGATCGACACCAAATTTTGTATCAAGCATCCTTGGCACCCTCGGAAGGTCATGATGTCCTTACTTTTCGGAAACCTCCGCCAAGGGGTCGTGGGGAGGGGGGGGACCACACGCAGCTCCACACGCACTTGCGGTTAGTAAATCCGAGCTGTGCGGGTTTGTTTCCTTTTTTTGTTTGTTTGTTTGTTCTTTTCTGTCTGTCCCAAGGATCTCCCGAACCGCTTGACCGAATCGCTTCAAATTTTGTGTGGTGGTGTGTAACCATGAGAGGAATCTCTGTGCAAAACGTTTTGCCGTCCTGACCTTGGCGTTGGTGTATGACCTTGAAAACCGAACATCGTTAAGGGGCCATAACTTCCACACCGCAGGTCCTACAGTCTTGAAACTTGGCATGGATGTACTTTCGCTTATGGCCGTTCTGATGATGGCGTACCAATGAAGGTCAAGGTCAAGGTCAGGGAGATCGGTATGCCTGGAAAGTGGTAGGGGTCTAATGATTGGGTTTTACTGTCCCACGCATATCTCCCGAACTGCTTTACCGAATCGTTTCCAGTTTTGTGTGGTGGCGTGTCACCATGAGAGAAGGCATCCGCGCATAAATTATCGCCGTCATGACCTTCACCTTGGCGTATGACCTTGAAAACCGAAAATCTTTAAGGGGCTATAACGTCCACACCGTTGGTCTTAGGGACTTCAAACTTGGCATGTAGGTACTTTGGCTTATGGTTGTTCTGATGATTGCATACCGATCAAGGTCAAGGTAAAGGTCATGGAGATCGGTAGGCCTTGAAAGTGGTAGGGGTAAAAAAATTGTATTTTCAGCCACAAAAGTAAAAATATAATATTTTGCGGACCCGGCGAAAGCGGTACTCAGCAGTACCGGTACTTGGCGTTACCTGTACAAGGTGTTACCGGTACTAGTAACTTATATATTGCCTTGCATACTACTACATGTTATATGTATGCTATATGTTAAATGAATGTCTACATCTCAGTTTTATGCTTTGTTCATTGGTTTGCCTTTTAACTACTTGTTAAATATGTTTGGATCGATGTTGCTTTCACCTCCTACATGTAATCAATTATTAATTATTTGTTTCACTATGTGTATGCTTTAATGTTTCTTTGGTCGCCAGACAATGTATCTGTGCGTGAGAGAGAGAGAGAGAGAGAGAGAGAGAGAGAGAGAGAGAGAGAGAGAGAGAGAGAGAGAGAGAGAGAGAACACTGAACGCTGAAAGATTTTAATTGTACATCGGCCATTGGCCACAATACAATGAGAGAGAGAGAGAGAGAGAGAGAGAGAGAGAGAGAGAGAGAGAGAGAGAGAGAGAGAGAGAGAGAGAGAGAGAGAGAGAGAGAGAGAGAGAGAGAGAGAGAGAGAGAGAGAGAGAGAGAGAGAGAGCGAGCGCAGATATATGTATAGACGTTCGTGTTTTCAAATGCGTTTCTTGTTTGTAATGACGTTTTTTCTTTTTTACTTTCATGTTACTAGTCCATTTTGTTTTGTTTTTAAATTTGTTTTTCTTTTATCCAAGGACAGATTGTAAGAATAGGCATCGCCTAAAATCTTTATCATCTCCCAAACCATTTGATTCACACTTATTGCACATTCTCTCTCCATGGACAATACCCTGGAAAACCCTGACCGACTGCGCCATACCGTCTTTTCTTCTTCTTCTGTGTTCCCAGGCCATATGGCCATAATAATGGGCGAGGTTCATATATGTGTCCAGTTTTCAGTTTTCACTGGTCTCCCCGCTGCGTACAGCCAACACATTCCGATTTCGGAGGAGCTCAAAGGAGAAAAATTAATAGGAAGATTTTTTTAAAGACAGGAAAATGGGCCAATAAGTCAGAAAGATAGTAGATGATGGAAAGCAAAGGGAAAAGGCAGAGTCAAAGGGAGTGGCAGATTAGAGGAAGTTACAAGCACAGACCTTCCAAAAAGTGGAGAAACTATTTTTACAAAAGACCCCCCGGTATCCCCACGGGGAGAGACTCGTGGAGGGGGTGGGGTCCCCGTATGGAGGCTCAAGGCATCTACCCACTGCCCCGACTGCGCCATACATACATGGATGAAACCACTTGGCAGGAAAAGCAGGAATCCTGACTTTGGCTTTGCTACTCAGAAAATCCTGAATTTGCAATACTTTATTAAACAATAATTAGGCATACTCTGGAACAAGAAAAAACCCATTCGTTTTAATGGAAATAAGTGAAAACTGTCTCTAAATGCTCTGATTTCATGAATGAAACTGTACCCCCAAAAAACACTTCAGCTTCCGGGGCTTTGTCCTCTGACCCACACAAACGACTCCACCCCTTGACCCCACTAAGGCGGCCCACCAGATCACAGGCCTTCCTGCTTTTCATTTTGTCCAGGTTTCACCCTTGTACATGAAGAAGAGTATTTAGAACTAAAAGGTATATTTAAAAGTTAATTGAACTGAAATAATACTTATTTATTAATGGAAGCTCAGGAGAGGTTATTAACAGCAGAGCCTGTTATCTGAAGACCCTATTTTCTTAATTTTGGGAGGTCTAATGTTGTACATGACACACAGGATTTCCTAATATAGCGGATACTTTTTTTTCTACCCAGTTATGTTTAATGGTATTTTCTGGCTGAAAAATAGCTGGCGGTGAAAGGGTTAAAGAAAAAAGTAATAAACTGTGTGTTTGTGTGTTTTCCAAACAGGGATTGCATAATATGCACGGGTCTATATGCGGTGGTATTTACTGCTTTGGTAAGTATCCTTTACACGTTGGCCTTACACTTACAGACTGATTACTTTCTTTTGTGCTTAAGAGCATTATTAGTTTAAGATATATAAATTATAAGTAAATATTAACCCTTTCACCGCCAATGTCGCATTTTCGCACCACAATGATTTAACAACCATGTCATAAAAACTCTTGATATCAGGGTCTGTTATTCAATGATATTGTGTTCCTGAATTTAGGCAGTAAGGATTGACCCCATTCTAAATGTGTCACAGAGAAATCCAACAAGATTGCAAACAAAACATTTTCTGTAGCCAAGTAGCTTTAATGGAACTTTTTGGCTCAAAGATGGTTGGCGGTGAAAGGGTTAATCACCACCATCCACCATAGGGACGTAGGAGTGTTGGCTGGACAGTCCTGGGTTTGAATTCCATAGAGAATTGAGATTGTATCATTTTCAGCATCTTCATCTCCATCAATCATCATACAGACCTGTTTACCCCAGGCTACACAAGTCTTGAGTAGTCTGGATAGCTGAAATGAGTAGTTTGGGTGTGAAATGAGTAGACCTCTTCATTAAACCATCAAATAATGTTCACTGAAACTGAGTAATTCGAGCATTTGTTTCTATTTTAAAGAGTAGTAGTCCAAATTGAGTAGAATACTACTCGAAAAGAATAGAGTAAACAGGTCTGATTATTAATATTACAAAAAGAGTCGCAAATTCTGTGACCTTGTATGCCCTGCATTCATGGTGATCTCAGTTTCGGTTACCAATCAGCATTCAGCCTAGATACACTAGGTGCCTTCTGGTCAAATCAATTGGATCTGTCTTTGGATGGACATGGTGGAGCCCTCCTCACACGAGTCACATTGGCTCTGTGAGTAAGATAAAAAAAAAAATTAAATATCAGTAGAGCGCTTAGTAGGTGGTGTCACTGCGTATGTTAGATCAGAGCAGGCTCCACTGAACTCCACCGATATGAAACAGCAGCAATGCGGTCACCTCCTCTGCGGGGTGCCTCTTGACAACCTAACATTGATTTGCTCCTTGTGGACTACTGATTTCAGGCTCTGTGACTGACCTGACAAACCAAGGTGTGGTTGAGTTGGGACTCAGAATAAGCGGCAAGGGAGCAACGCAACTATATGGCCCAGAAGATGGGACAGAATAAAACACGGACACACTAAAAAAAACCCACCCCACATAAAACAAAAAAAGACTATATTTTACGATGGCTTGGAGTCAAAACGGACTCTCTTTAGATAGTCCATTGACGTATTATTGGATTTATTACAACAAAATAATAACTTGTTGTTTGACTGCAGAAATATAGGCCTACAAAGGAGGTTTTGCTTTTTGTATTTCAGCAGTCATTATTTGATACAAGTTATTAGTTTTCGTAATAAGTTCAATAATATGTCAATAATATGTCAATGGACTATCTAAAGATAGTCCGTTTTGACTCCAAGCCATTTATTATTTACATGTGTAGAAGGTGTAGATATATATATTTATTTAATGATTGATATCAACATTGGCACCATAGTATTGTGACAATAATTATGTGTTGTTACATCCTTTCATATGTATTTTTTTTTAAATTTAAATCTCTTCACTTTCCAGTGAAATTGGGTGTTGATTTGACGACTAAATCTGTTATTATGTAGTATTGTTTGTGTGTTCCTCATTCTAGGTAGCTCGGTATACTGCTGTACAGATGCGTTTGGAGAAAAGAGCTGTTGTCACAGATCACTGTATCAAGAATCTTGTAAGTAATTTATTGCAATGGAAGTGTGTGTGCGCGCGTGTGTGTGCGTGAGCGTGCGCGTACATGTAATTGTATATCATTTGCAAGAATTTATAGAATATTTGTATAACATTGTATCAAAATATACAAGACTAAATAAACAAAAAACACAAACGCCCGTCATATCATTTGTTGGGACTCAGAATAAGTGGCAAGAGAGCTACGCAACTGTATGGCCCAGAAGATGGGACAGAATAAGTCTGTATTACAATGTTGTAACATTGTATCAAAATATGTGAGTTTATTATTGTGTACATATGTGGGTTTGTATGCACCCGTGTTTCTGTGTGAATGTGTTTGTATATATCTGTGTGCTAAGATTAACATGAATTGATGCAGAACTTGTTGAACATTTATTATTTTTTTAAACTTTGTCACATCATTTCTGTACACAGTCATCTTTTAAAAGTTATTTTCACCGACAGCAGGTTTCGTTTTAAAAGCAAATACTGACTCTTTTTCTTTTCAGGGTTTTGGGTAGTATTGGTGGCTGGCCTACTACTGACTGCTTTTATGTTGATCTTCTGCTATCGGATGTGTTATCACTATCGGAAAGTGAGACAGTACACCAACCTTCGCCAGCAGTCGCCATACAACTATGGCTCCATTTGCCCAGGTGCTCCCAGCACCACAATACCACCTTGGTTTGCGAACAGAAATGATGAGAACTGTGACCGCGAAATGCTGCCATCCTATGCTTCTGTGATGAGGGTAAGATTCATCCTTAATACACTTTACTGAAGGGATGGGAAACGTGGCTGCTTGTGTGCTTGCAATTTCACCTTGAGCAAAATGTTTGCTAACATGGTTTATTTAGGTTTACACAGATTCACTGTATCTATTGTTATAGTAGCAGAATGATCACTTAACTTTATTATTTTCCCCCAAGTGTTGATCGTTTCCACCTACCCCCCCCCCCACCCCCCCCCCCCCCCCCCCCACACACACACACATACCACTCATCTTGTTTATTTAGGTCATTTCGTAAAATCATACCTTCGGTGACAGTATAGGCATACATAAATGATTAAGGTCTAGTTCAGTGTATTTTCTAACTGCAAGGTTACATCTTCCAACCACTCAAATCTTAATGTTACTTAGCTAATTCTGCAAACAAGAACAGTTCCTGAATTAGTAGAAAAAACAATCAGTAACTTTTCATCTTTCTTATATTTTTCTTGGCCCAAAGAACGTTTTCATCATGATTTTATATGTATGTACAGTCATGAATGCACAGCACATTTATTATACATCCTTTTGTTGTGCAGATGCCTCCAGCATACAGTGAGGCTGATCCCGCAAGATGAACCTTGTTTCATATCACGTGAATCGCCTTGTTTGAAATCCATCTGTCTGAAGTTGTATCACAACTGAAAGTTGTGGCCTCTCTGCACATCAGTCCATCACATCTTTGATTTACTGTGCTGTGAAGTAAAAATTTATTTGCAATATTTTTTGTTCTAATTGTTTGCAATACATTTTTTCTGTTTACTTGAAATATATCCCCCCCCCCCCCCCCTTACTTTTTTCATACTAAAAATGTTGTCTCATTTTCATAAGAGGAGCTTGGATTTTCAATTCATTTTTTACTTCTTTTTGGGGGGATTGATTTCTTTAAAAAATCAATTGGAAAAATGTCAAAAAAGAAGGAAGAAAAAGTCAAAAAAGAATTGAAGAATGTCCAAAATGTCCTACAATGTAAAACCAAAATCAGTCAAATGTCATTATCCTTTCCCATTCCTCCTCGTCCCATTTTGAAATGTAGCTTTTGCATGGCACAAAACTTTAACGAAAATAAAAAACAAGCAATATTTTAATGTGTGTAATTGTATATGTTTTATATGTACTAAGCCAAAGGGTAAACATGTTCTAATAACATTCAATGCTTAATACTGCGCATGCATGTATTATACATTTACTGTCATGGCAAAAACATTTGTAACTTGTAGAAATATTTAAAAAAATTCTTTCTGCACACAACAAACATTTTTCTTCTTCTGATATGCACAATTTGTAATGTAGAATGAAGTCATAGTGCATCTTTTGATAAAACCCACAGTTTGGTTCTCATTGGTTGTTTGTTTGAAGCAAGAAGGATTGTTATAATCCATTGATTGAATACTTTGTGTGTGTGTGTGTGTGTGTGTGTATGTGTGTGCGCGCGCATGTGTGTGTGTGCAGGCAAGAGTTTTCCTTTTAGCAAGTTCACTATTTCTTTGTTCATTTTGAAGCTTTGCACAATTTATTTAGATTTCTTTTTAGTCTTGACTGGACTGTGCCTGTTTGTTTGAAGCAAGAAGGATTGTTATAATCCATTGATTGAATACTTTGTGTGTGTGTGTGTGTGTGTGTGTGTGTGTGTGTGTGTGTGTGTGTGTGTGCGTGCGTGCGCGCGCATGTGTGTGTGTGTGTGTGTGTGTGTGTGTGTGTGTGTGTGTGTGTGTGTGTGTGTGTGTGTGTGTGTGTGTGTGTGTGTGTGTGTGTGCGCGCGCGCATGTGTGTGTGTGCAGGCAAGAGTTTTCCTTTTAGCAAGTTCACTATTTCTTTGTTCATTTTGAAGCTTTGCACAATTTAGTTAGATTTATTTTTAGTCATGACTGGACTGTGCCTGGCAATATTCTTTTCCTCTACGTAGCAAAGCAATATGACTGTGTTCATAAGCGCCATATGGTTATGGTGTATATAGTCTTTCCCTCTAAATGCTGGTCTGGTTTTTGTTGCTTTTTTCTTCCATTGAAAAACATTGGTCTGGAAAATAATTATTTTTGTTGGAAGTGCAACAATTGCAAAAGCAGTGTTAATGAGGTTTCAACAGAACATATTTTGTTCTATTTCTTGTTGATTTATTGTGTTTTGAACTTAACTATACTTAATGTTTTTGGTTTTTCTACATGTAATATATTTTTAATGGTTTTATAAAAACAACAACCATATCCTGTTGAATTAGGATAATTATTTTGTTGCGTGTCAAAGCAAGGGATTGATGTGGCATTAGTATGCAGTACTTGTGTTACAAAGATATATATATATATATAATGCATACATTTTATTTACTGATGTTTATAATAGTTATGGTCTTTATTTTTGTCATGAACGAAAGACACACAAAAAAAAAAGTTTTTACAGCACTACCCTGTATGTACCAAATTCTTCATGTTTTACTTTAGGTTTTTTTAGTACTACGAAGTGGAAATGTAATGTTAAGCTTTTAAAGATTTCCATTTAATATATTTATTGAATGAAAAGAAATTAAAAGCTGGGGTAAATGTTTTTCTTTTTTTCCTTTAAATATAATACCAATTACAATGTTGACTGATCACATTTGCGTGCATGGTTACATTTAAATGTGTTGGCTATTGATGCTATATTCAATATAATTGTTGATTATATTTTACTGCTGACAGAATTAATATGATATGATTTATTACTTTTGTGAAAATGAAGTTTGATATTTTTACAGCTGTCAACAATATTTTACTGCAATCCATTCTGTATCTTCCTTTTTAACAGTTTTGAAGAATGACATCGACAAGCTATTAAAACTTGTTTTATTTTATTTTCTTCTCTTCTTTTTTTCGGGGGAGAGAGAGAGAGTGGGGTTTTTTTCTTGAATAAGATTTGCACAACAAACACAATATCCATTTATATTCTGCCTTGGAATAGGAGGGAGGGAGAGAGAGTCCCCCCGGCGGGCTTCCACCTATCATGGTGGGGTGGGGGGTGGGGGGGTGGGGCTTACGGAGAGTAGCCCAAGAGCCTCCTAAAGTCCAACCACACGTCCTCGTCGTAGGAGGCGGGCAACGGCTTAGGCTGGTTTATGTGGTTATGGCCCTCCCGTGGGGATACCGGGGGGTCTTTCAGCAGAAATAGTTCCCCCTTCTTCTGGAAGTTCTATGCTAGTAACTTCCCCTACTCTACCACTCTCTTTGACTGCCTTTTCTCTTCTTTTTGCTTTCTGGCGTCTACATCTTTCTGCCTTATTGGTCCATTCACCTGCATTTTCTATAAAACCCTTCCACGTTTTTCCTTTTTACAATTTATGACATGCCAGTTTTGTTTTTATTGTACACTGGCATCGATACTTGCGCACTTGAGTGGGCACCTGTTGTCCATTCTGCAGTGCATATTTGCTTATATAACCTTTTTTTTAATGTATTTTAGCTTACTAGTATGTATTTGTTATCCTTTTTTACTTTTTTTTATAACCTGGATCCGATAAATGAGAGTAGCGTGGCTCCTCAGTCCACGTTTCCAGCACTGTGTGAACTTATGTGCTATAGGGTATAATAATGGAAGTGTCATGTTATGAATTGAACTACATTTTTTGTTTTCAGGTTTTGTACGTTGTTAAGATTCTTGGATTTGTGTTTTGCTATACGTGGTAGATTTTTATGTGGTGACAGTCCTGAGATGACCATAGCTGTTGACGGGACTATAGCAGACTAGCTGACTGAGGGGGAGAGAGAGAGAATACGAATACGAATACGAATGTTTTATTGAGGGTAAAAAGGATAAGCTACAATAGCTTCTTTACACCTTGCCCTCTCACACATTCATACCATGCATCAAGCAAAGAAAATTTGACATAAAACAATCAAGTCAAGAAAATGGAACAAAAATTGGCACATGAAATAATTGAAAAAGAAATCAAAAATGGGATTTAAAGCAAACATGGATAATACTTAACAATGGTGAACTTGAATTGGTAGTTTAAATTGAGTACGAAAAAAGGGAAACCATTTTGAGACAATGACAATTTTTCAGAATAAACCCAATTTTAAGGAAGAAAAACAACAACAACAAAACCAAACATTATATGATAACATGGGAATATGAGAGAGGGAGA
>CM065680.1:34225626-34228126 GCA_017654935.2 Phymorhynchus buccinoides | reverse complement strand
TCAAGGTTTTACATCGCTACTATTCAAGTAATGGTACCAACAATATTTGGATTTTATTTGTGCTAATGTACATCAATATAGAGTCACATGTGCGACACAAGACATCACAAGATCGATGGAACAGCCCGGATGCTGAGAGGAAAGACAGAAGAAGAGTAGACGTAAAACTAAAGGGTAATCACTCCAATCACATGACGAACATTATCTGCTCCTGTGTCATAAGACCTTTAGACCACACCTTGTAGAAACACAAATAAACGACTGTTGGCCTGCTTCAGTGGTGAAATTCGTCTTGAGTTCGAAGCACCAAAGTCAAGAACAAGAAGAGAAGGTATCTTTTGTTTTGTTTTTACGTTTTAAATGTAATGCATGTCTAGGGTTAGGGTTAGGGTTAGGTAAATGGTTAAGTACAGAAAAGGTGAAATTTCTGGTTGTCGCAAATACACACTCTGACACTCATACTAGTACAAGTAGTAGCGGGCGATTTATTTGACTGAGCGACTTTTTTGACTGCGACAATGCATTCGTTCAGTCTATGCTGACATGCATAATCATGGTGATGATGCATCTGAATAATTATTCATACTATGGTGATAGGTACAGAATACTTAATTATTTTGAGTGCATAAAGTTTTAAGAAATAATCATGATAAAGTGATAAACAGTAAAAGTCTAAAACAGATACAATTTTTTTTTTATGAATGTGGTTTATAAAATGATTCTCAACTCAATGAGAGACTTAGTGCGATTTTTCTCACGCCAGAGGGCATGACGCTCGTGTGGGGCTAATCTCTATATTATTAGTTGGGGATAACGAAAGAGAGAGAGACAGTGAGTGGTCCATCCATCACTCTCTCTCTCACTACGCCCAAGTAAGAAAATCGCGTGATAAGCCCCTAGTGCATTGACTGCCCTCTGGCGTGAAAAATATCGCCATAGGTTGACCATTGGACCCTATAAATGATGTAATTCACTCATTTTCATATTTTGATATACGTAGGGTAAAATATTTAACTGGCAACAGGTCACAAATATTAAATAGGCCTACTTTTGGTTTGTCACAAAGTCCTATTTCATACAGTTAAAACATTATTGTTACATTTTGCATTGGTTTTCCCCTCTTGGCTCTAGTCTTACACTGTTAGTGTTACAGTCTTAGATCAAAATTACTTCTAAGGAAGTAAATTCCCCTTGTGCAACTTACCACTTCCCTGTACAACTCTCTCTCTCTCTCTCTCTCTCTCTCTCTCTCTCTCTCTCTCTCTCTCTCTCTCTCTCTCTCTCTCTCTCTCTCTCTCTCTCTCTCTCTCTCTCTCTCTCTCCACAGTCTTTGAATTTGATAGACCGCTTTTCGATCAACAGTTACAGGCAATATTTGAATATATACACAAGCTGATAATTCCAACTCCATGACTTGACCTATTTAACCCTTTCGCCGCCAGCCATTTTTCAGCCAAAACATGGCATTAAATGTAACTGGGTAGAGAAGAAAAATTATCTGCAATACTGGGAATTCCTGTGTGACATGATGTGTAACATTAGGCCTGTCCTTGCCTCCCAAAATTAAGAAAATAAGATCTCTGGATAACAGGCCCTGATTTGATGCCTTTAGTTTTAGTGACATGGGTGTAAAACCATTGTGGTGCTAGTAAAATGCGACATTGGCGGTGAAAGGGTTAAAGCCAGTCTAACGTATAGCGATGCAACCTACTGGAATAACCTGCCACTTGTGCCAGCCTATTTAAAGACAGTAAAAGACCATCAACTTTCAACAAACTAATGAAGACATACTCAGGGATTATTCTTAGCACCGGTCATCAGTCATTGACTGATAAAATTTTGAAGTAACCTATTGTTTTTGCAGGCAATGGTCATATGACTTATGTTTACTTTGTGTCTGTTAGCAAATTTACAGATTATGATGTGCACTGGAAGTTGAACTGACTTTGTAGTGATCAGATTGACCTTGGTGAAACAATGGCCTAAAAATAATTGCCCTGTTATTACTTTATATTGCGTAGTACAGTACTAACGTTTCTCATGCAAAACAAAAATGATAAAAAAAACCTTTTCTCATGCCATTCTTTGAACATGCAGTCTGTGAAACCATGTAAATTGTGATTGATTGCAACGGAGTGTCCTAGAACACAATTTTAATTGCACTCAAGTTTTGCACATGTGGAGTACGCTAACCAAGTTTGGGCACCAATCTACAAAAGACAAGAAACTGTAATTGAAAATGTTCAACGAAGGGCGACTAGAATGGTTCCTGGACTTGGAGACTTATCATATGAAGAACGCCTAAAGAAGCTTAATTTACCTACGCTGAAATACAGGAGACTAAGAGGTGACATGATAGAAATGAACAAAATCATGACTGCAAAGTATGATGAAAGAGTAACAAACTTTATAGAGTTACACACTCCAGAGCACAACATACGGAGCCACCAATATAAAGTAAAAAAGAACCAAGTACGACTAAATGTCAGAAAGTACTCTT
>CM065680.1:34183126-34220626 GCA_017654935.2 Phymorhynchus buccinoides | reverse complement strand
GGAGGTCTTATAAGGAAGGTTCCACTGTAACAACCGATCACAAGAATCAGGTCTCGCTAGTCAGAAAAGCGCAGCCCACTGCGGCTTCACATAATAGGGACAAAGACACTGAAAAGAAAAGACTAACATCCGGTCTCTTTTCCCTATATGAGTAGTGAGGACAGAAACACTGGTTATGTCCCTTAAAAACAGTACACATTTACACGTCGATAGGCCAGTTGAATTCTCCGTTCAAATTCCAGTCTGAGTTTTTAGATAGCCTCCACTGTGTGTGGTGTACTGTTCCCACTAACGATAACTCTATCAGCCCGGTTCGCCGTAACTCTTAAGTAGTCCATCTTACCCTTTTAGAATCTTTGATAGGGATAAAAGAAGGGCTACAGTGTTACTGAGGCAAGCAGCGAGGCAAATGAGGGCGCACGCTCGCTATCAGCCTTTATATATGCAGGCTGTGGTTTTAAGTGTGCGTGTATATCTGTAAGCATCTGTTTGTGTGCTTGTGCATGTGCACACAAACCTGTGTGCAAGCATTCATATATGTATGCACACGTGTCAGGGTGTGCTACATGTATTTCTGAATCATTTGAACATGTAAATTACGTGTTAGAAGACCACATAATGTCTTCTGGTATTCTAAGTCTTACTTTGTGTCATAAAGGCAATTTATTTTAAAAAAACATCGCAATTGTCTTGGTATATAAATGCAGGAGCACATGTGAGAAAGCAGTTTATCAAATTCATGTTAACTGGATATTTACAGCGACCCAGTATGACCTGGCTGTTTGTCAACTCACATATAATTTTCCTTGGTGTTTTTTGTTTTGTTTTGTTTTTTCTCCCAGGGTTCTGGTTCATGTGGGGCTTCTTCCTGCTGATAATGGTGTCATGTTTCGCGGGCTGTTACCGCGCGTGCCGATCGCGAAGGAACCGTTACGTGATCCTCGATCACCAGGCACCGGTGTACGGGTCGGTGGTCACGGTGGCCTCGAATGTGCACACGCAGCAGGCAGGAATGGTCCCCCCTCCCACTGCACCCGTCGCTCCGCCCGCTTATGCCCCTTACCCTCAGGAGGTGGGTAGCAACGTTGTGTTTTTTAAAGAAAAGAAGAGTAAGCAAGATAGAAGAAATCTTTACTCAGATTTTACCTCTAATTTGAAAAATGTTTTCAATAATGTATCTGGAAAGTGTTCCTTGGAATAATAAGCAACTTATTTTGATGGGTACTGGAGATTGTTTTAACTGCATTATGCCAGTATTTTTTAAAAAAATGTTGGGTGGTGGTGGTGGAGGGGTGGGGTAGTAGTTTATTTCTTTGAGGGTGGCGGTGGTGGTGTTTAGTGTATTTCTTTTTCCTCTTTTGTGTGTGTTATAAAAAGGGATGAGGATCCAGTAAGCACAAATCTTTTCTCAGTCCAGGCAAGTTTATTATATTACACCAGTATAAAAAATAATTCTGTTATTGCACTTTATGTAAAACTTTAATTTTCTTTTTTAAATTAATTTGATTAATTGCCAAAAGTATAATTAAAATCTTTCGTTGGAGTGGTTTTTGTCGGTGTATTTTAAAAGGAAGCATCTTTTTGGTTCAGAAGTATGGTGTGCCTCTAATATGAATCAAACCCTTTAGGCCAGGATATACACCAGGCCCTTTAGTCATGAGTGCATCTAAAACACTTAATCCGGGATGTAAAATGTAAGTTAGTCAAAATCTGATTGGAAGTTTAGTATTATTTACTTATATATTACAGCCCGGATTAAGTGTTTCAGACGCACTCGTGACTACAGAGCCAGAGCAAGGCTATGCAATTAAAGTCTTGTGCTTTTAGTAATGTGTGTACATTTCTTTTTGTGTGGATTTTATCTCATGATGAATAATAGCAAGAATTTGTTGTGATTTTTCAGAAACCGCCAGCCTACTACGGTGCAGCTGAACCGTAAACAGTACAGAAAGGGAGGCAGTCATTTCCCAACTCCAAGTTACCTGGATTATACCCAAAGTTCAGGAAAGGTTTTAAAACAGACTTACCTTACCAAATAATGAAACCTGTGGAGAAAGCTGTGATGGCAGAAGCTGGTTTATTGCATTTGTTTTAATTTTTTTAAGTTGTATCAATGTACGTGCACATACATGCATATACATTCAAGCATGAACATACTACTTTTTGCACGCACATCAGGCTCTTGAACTGACATTTCTATCAGTGATTGTGATAGAATGTTCAGGCATAAGCTTTGGTCTTTGCATGAGAATGTTCAGGCATAAGCTTTGGTCTTTGCATGACATATACACAAACTCTTCACTTACATATATGCTCTATAAACACACACACATATACATAGACATGTGCTCTTGCAATAATATAATTAAGTGTATTATGCAGCTGTCTTTGGTTTTTTTGCAGCTTGAATTTGTTCTAACGTTACAGTGTCAATTTGCAATAAAATAGTCTATCTTTAGCTGTAATAACTTCACTGGTGTAAAAACTTACAAAACAGTTGTTACTTGTTATGATGATCATTCTGAATTTGTTTCAGAGGTGTGGGTTTTGTTTTTTAAATCTTTCAGTAATTTGTAAGCACTTTTGTGAAATGCTCCTGTTGGCTTTAGTTTCTTTGTTCCAACTCACTCTATGATACATTTTCATATAATTATAATAAGCTTGTATAGTCAAAATATATTTGTTATTAGCCAGCAGGCTGGCATGTTTAAGCAATGAGTTTATTCGTTTCATTGTCAGAGTTTTAAAAAAAAATGAGCATGAAATTACTTCACTGCTTGTAACCTAAGTTTTATGACAGACTGTATTCCAGTGCTGAGTTGTGCATGCATACATGACATCTTTAATTTATTGATTGGTTTCTTCTACTTGTTATAAAGAAAACATTGAGGAATATTACTTTTTTTTTATTATTATGCATTTAAACCATCTGCAGATAAACATGTTTGCAGCTTTAAACAAAGAATATAAGGGACATGGAGGGCTAAATTACTACAGTTGAGTTGTTCTGGTGCTTTTTTATGGCTTAGCTCATGTAGGGTGAATTATTGAGCGAAAAGTAAATAAAAAGGTGTATTCTGATTAACTAGACCTCAACAAGAAGAAAGTTGAGAGCAATTGATAAAACACAATAATCTTTCGGGGTTTTTCTCCTCAAAACAGTAAAAATGGTATCTACTGGTACTCAGAGAAGGAAAAGGAAAAACACCCAAAGCCAGCAAATCTGCATGTGATTCTAGTCAGATTTGCATTGTCTTTATGTGCTGTGGGTTAGAGTGAACACCAGGCCTACCAAGTTATTCTTTTCTTTTCTAATCTTTGTGGTAGGTGACCATTCTGTACCCATATTCCCTTCTGTTGCTTTGATGATTTTCTTTGTCATTTCTGTGAATCATGCCATGCCAGGCTGTTAGCTTTTTTTCCCCCTCAAAGACTGCCAGTGTTGCTTCCATTTATTATTGTGGTGCCCTTGATTTCATTTTTTTATTTTTTTTTAAATGGAGGAAGCATTTGTTTTTTAGTTTTTTTAGTTAGGCAGGTGTGTTTGAATATGTTGATGATTTTTAGTTTAATGATGACTGTTCATAATGGTCCAACATTCTGTGGTTCATAACGAGTGAAAATATCTTCGTTTCAACATTTCACAAGTAAAACAACTTTGAAAACTTTAACTTTATTTTTCAAGGATAAAGATTTTAGGCAACGCCTAGTCTTCCAATCTGTCCTTGGTACATATACGAACATAGAATACAAACATGGCAAGGCATATTACAATGAGCAGTGAGCCAATTTACTTCTTGTTAGGGTGCTAGCACTTATACTAAAAGTGTTCATTGGCGAGAACTAGAAAACCAGCAAGATAAAATCAGAACCATGCTGCTTTCCACAAAAGAGGAGTGGAAACACACACACACACACACACACACACGCATACACACGCACACACACGCACACGCACACACACACACGCATGGGTGAAAGTAAAACATTATCTCAATCCAGAAATGACACGTTTCAATGTTCTCTGAATCTTCCCATTCCTGAAGTGATGACCGCATTAAAATAATTTCCAATGTGTGTCTGTGTACAGGGTGGGTGGAGATAGTGTTAGAATTGCATCTATCACCTTGTATTTTTAATCTGCCATCAGTTTTGGCAGAAATGTTTGATTTTATAAGACTGTGGTTCTGAATGACGAGATGGCCAGTCCTGGAAAGTCTCTAATTCTATCAGCTTTGTCAATCCTGATTTCAGGAGCATGCCTGAACTACTTTCACCCCATGCACACACATGTGTGAGAATTACCCAGAAAGAGATGAAAAAGGGTTGGAAGTTTTCTTTTAGGCATATATTGTTTTCAGTTGATAAACTAATGAATGATGTACCGTATTTTACGGACTATAAGGCGCACCCCCCAACTTTTTGCACACAATTTTGATTTTGTATTACCTTTTCTTACTATATTAGTAGTCACATTATATGGCGCAGGGGTCTCAGTGTAGGAAAAGTATCGCCTTATAGTCAGTAAAATATGGTACATGTTTCTGAAAAGAAAAAAACATTGTTACCAGAAGTTGATTTGTGGCTGCTGAAAGGATCCAGATTCATTAATTGACTGTTAGACGGGAGATGGTAGATCTTGGCTGCTGACTAACATGTACAGTAACCATTGATGATGGCATTACATATTGTGTGGATTGAGGAACCCTCTTCAGTCTGTGTTAGTGAATGGAAGTAGGAAAAAAAAAAGTGCTCCATTTTGAAATGTGTTTGTTGCCAAAGAAGAAGCATATACTTCTTTTTTTTTTAATGAAAGTTACAGGAATGTGTTGACAAAAGAATCAATGTGACTGCAATAAGAAGGGTTGCTTGATGGTATTTTACTTGTATATTGGTTTGCATTGAATTTTAATTTAGAAGAAATACATACTTGCAATATTTTGTTTAGACACAAATTTTTTCTTTCATTAGTTTCATATCTATATCATGTGAAAGTGTCTGTATGTAATTAGCACAAATCACAAAGCGAACCAATTGTTTTTTGTTTTGTTATTGCTGCACAAGACAAGCCATTAGAATTAGTCAGTGTTCATGTATCTCAAATACCTTAGTGTTCATGTATCTCATATTCCTTATTTTTATCTGACAACGTTCTTGAATGTGAGGCTCTATATAAGCCATGGAGATGTTTTTTTCATTCATTATTGAAATATTCCACAATGTAACATTCACTTTTAACCTATGTTGTTCTTAGTTTGTTTGAAATAGACATAATCTTTTGTTTGTCAAATAATGAATACACTGATATAATGTAATAATAGTGCTAATGGTTTCCTTGGTAAGTTAGTATTGTGGTTTTTCCCCTCCTTATTGTACTGTCAAAACAGGAGAGATATCGCAAATAGAGAGGGGGCCTGAACAACAACATAAGAAGATTGTCATATAATATTTGTCATTTTGTCATTTCTGTATTTTATTTTGATTTGTGATCTACAAATTCTGTCCTTTGTAGATTTTTTTTATATATCTATTTTTTTTTTATTAGAAGCGATTTTATGTAGAGAGGAAGTATTTATATAGCAAAGAGGGCTACAAATGATTCTTTATAACATTTTTTTTATATTTAAAAATTAATAGTAACTCGCTCCTCCGAAATTGGAATGTGTCGGCTGTATGCAGCAGGGAGACCAGTGAAAATTGAAAACCGGACACATGTACCTTACACATTATGGCCATATGGCCTGAGAACGCAGAAGAAGAAAGTAACTCAGAGAAAGTAAAAAACAAAGTTGCCCCCCAAAACATCAGGATTAAGAAAAAAGGAGTGCATGTATTATGAATTCTGGTAATTAAGGAAACTTCACAATGTATCCACAATCACAAGTTAAAGATATCAACAACCCCCCCAAAAAAGAAGATAATAGTCAAGTGCTAACTCTGGTTAAAATTATAGATATCCAGTTGTGAAAAGTGGAAAACAAAGTTAGTTTTATTTTTGTTCTGTTTTGACCTAGGTTTTTGACGGATGTTGTTTTTCTTGGTTTTTTTCTTTTTCTTTTTTTAATGCATGAATATGAAACATGGAAGATGTATTCGTTGAAGATCCATAAAGCAATAGAAGAGCTCTGTGAGGTCTATGTGTTCATATGGCAGTATATGTTAGCCTCATCAGGCCATTGCTGACAATCACAAAGAATAATTGTTTTTTTGTTATCATTTACCCTATCATCCCATTGCTGCTTGTGTTTTGTTTGATTTTTCCTTTCTTGTTTTCTGTTTGTTTTTGTTTTTTTGTTTAAGTTTGGACTTTCTTAGCACTGGTAATTTTACTTTTACAGTCCGTTTATCTGTTATTGTCTTGTGTTGTGTATGTTTGATGATTTTTTTCCCCCCCAATAAAACAACACAAAATGGGAGAGGCCTGTGTTTTGGCTGTGTTTCTGTTTAAGTCTTCAATTATTGACTGGTTCTAAAACAAGCGCGGATTCGCAATCGTTTGTGGCACGCGACTATTTGAACTACAAACAAGGGCATCGCTGAGCGCATTTACATTATGCTCTTCACACACACAATTTTTGATCAAACACTTTCACTCCACAAGACTGCAGCCCAGCAGTCTATTTTTACCACTCCAATCATTACATACACTGAGTCGCCTCCCCTGGCTTTTCAATAATTTTAATCTGTAAACCAGAATGTTATCTCTGCACCATTTCGTAACTTTTTATATCTTTTGGAAAACATTTAAAGCTATTTATCCTACTTACACTCATCGAAAGAAGCACCGCATACTCGTCGTGTCTGTTGCAGTGTCTGTATTACGTATGTTTATTATTTTGTACGCTTTAAAATGAAGATTCATGTGCTCTGTTCAGCATACAATTCTTTCCATACCTGATCATAAATAAACATCTGTGGCAGTACCATAGCCGATGAGGTTTAACCGAGGCGTGGTTACCGCTACACTTATCTATATTGTTAAAAACTCGGGACTTTACTGGTGTTGCACTGCCTCCGGGCATTGCAGCCAGTATTGTTCCCACCATCTTTGTATTTACAAATGTCCCATATGTGTCTATGACCGAGAGGACGTAAAACATCATTTTCATCATACCTAAG
Source organism: Phymorhynchus buccinoides (assembly GCA_017654935.2). Classification (NCBI taxonomy): domain Eukaryota; kingdom Metazoa; phylum Mollusca; class Gastropoda; order Neogastropoda; family Raphitomidae; genus Phymorhynchus; species Phymorhynchus buccinoides. The sequence goes on along the minus strand of CM065680.1, from coordinate 34,213,507 downwards.
GACTAGATATGACAACTGAAATGTTTCTTTATGCCCAAGTATTTTTTTCTGTCTGTACATTTCTTTCTCTTTTACAATATGTACGACAATTTTGGACCGACCAACAGACCGACAAAGTGAGTTATTGATTTGTGGCTTGTGCCACAAACAAAAAATTCTATGGACTGCAAGAGGAAATTGTAGAAAAGGTCGCCATAACAGTAAGGAATGGTGGATTTAGAAGTTAACACCTTTTCGATAGTAGAACTTTCTTTATTGATTAAAAGAAAATTGTCACTTTTTCCCTCTATCAAACTGTTAGTATTTTATGTACATTAAATCGGTCAAGAGTTTTCATTTGGAGTGGTTAATGTCATTGTATAAAAAACATTTTTTTAAAACAAACATACATCACATTACAAATAATATTGTCTGATAATATATTTTATACACATCAATTACTCAACAATAAAATATTAGAACTTTGTAAGTAAGAATAATCTGTTCTGGCTTTGATAGCCAACGTAGGCTCATAATGCGCAAAATTTATTATTGATAAATTTGGTCTTTTGTTGGACATTTTCCCCAACATAAAACAGCTTTTACGATTTTGTTGCTTTGATGCTATCAATGGCGGGAATTTTCGTTAATGGTCTGAAAAATATTTGCCACAGTGACTGTATAGCCTGGCGGAAGAATGTCGTCTTTTCTTCCGCGATGCTGCCTCAAACTGAATACTGCAACAAACCAAGCCAAACAGAATTTAAGTGATTGTCAATAACATTACATATTATTATCAAATCATTCTTGAAATACTGACTCACATTTTTTTCTGGTAAAATATTCCCAAATGGTTGGGGAAAAAAGTTGTTTATGTCAACATAAACAATATAAATAAATGCAGGCTCACACTCATAGATACAACAACATTGATCAACAATTTCTCTCTGTCTGTCTTTCTCTTGATTGTTGAATTTTAGTGTTAGAAAAAAGCGCATAATCACTATTGGCTGTTATTTTCTTTAGAAGTGATCAATATTTTTAACAGTTTAAATACAAAATTTGTATTTCATTGCCACATGACAAAGTCAATAATCATGACTTAGGGCAACAAGAAGATAACATTATTAGAGAGCCTACTACTACTACATGTATTTGAAACAATCAGCTTTCCAACCAGGTGTTAAAACAAATTGATTGCGAAAGCTTGAATAAAGCCATTATGCAAATCCAACCTCTTCTGATATTTTCTGCACAAAAAGTAAGCTCTTGGTCATGGAAAAGTTTGTTAAAAATACAAATATGATCACTAAAACGCTTTAAAATATTAGAATGGTATTATTATTATTTAGGTACTTTATAGTCACAGAGGCGTCTCTGTGAAATTCAGGTTGCTCCCACTCGGAGAATGCATTTCAGCCTTCTCCCAATGGAACTATAGAACTGTTTGCAGGTTGGTTGTTTTTCTGTATGGTTGAAAACTTACATTTTGACATTTTAAGTTGCCTTTTTGTAATAATAATATTGTAAATTTATGATGCAACTTACTTCCCGATAAAACCAGGAGCTCAAGGCGTTTACAATAACAAATAGTTAAAAGTAGCAATAAAAGGATTCATTAAAACGTCATAAAATATTTACATAGCACTCAATTCATAAATCGGCGCATGCACACGCACGCACAGACATAACCAATTATCTACGCATCCTCCCACCCGCACAAAGACAACCACACCTATACACACATAATACATGTGCATTGTGTTATATTTACAGACATACATGAATAATTTGAAAGAGTTGTTGTTGTTGGCTTACCCTGGCTAAAAGACTCCAGGGATCATCCCAACAGCGGAAGCACTTGAACACTATGGTACAAGTGCATCAGCTACGGATGAGAACATTACGTGTGTGACCGTTTTTGATTACCCCGCCACGTGGGCAGCCACACTCCAACTTTGGGGGAATTTGAAAGAGTGATCGTGCTTGCTCTTGGTTTTTTTTTAATTTCCCCCACTCAAAACATCCTCTTACACACATTGTATTACTGAGAGGAAGGTCCAGAGAGCTTAAACTACAATGTTATCACACGGCTTACAATTATTAGAAGGGGGGGGGGGGGGGGGGGGACCGGTTTGAACCGAAAAACCGGTACTAAACTTTTGCGGTTAAAAAAACCGGTTCGAGTTGCTGTGAACCAGTTTTTTAACTGCAAACTGAAAGTAAGATTTTCTTAGAATAACGCATTCGTTTTGAAAAACAACACTGATTCTCAGCGCAGATTGGGTGTTTGTAAACCAAGAGTAGCTGTTTCTAGTTTGTGGTGGTGTATGGCTTTGACTTTGAGTGTTGAGTTGAGTGTGTGTGTGTGTCATAAGTCATAAGTTTCTTTATTGTGTGTATGTGTGCGCGTGTGTGTGAATATTCTGACAAATAAATGTGTGTTTGCATAGGTGAATCTAGTGATGCGAGTACTGGTTTAAAAAAAAACCCGGTTCGGCAACACCGGTTCTAAGGGGAAAATCCGGTTTAAAACCGGCTCAGATTTTTGAACCGGTTCTCAACTCTACTTACAATGTGGGGTCCAGGGGGTCGTCGATCTGCATGATGGCTGCTAGGTTCCCTAGGCGGTAGCAGTAGTTTGGCGCGCTGAAAGTTGTGATCACTTGATGGTCGTGGCACCACTCGTAACCCTGGTATGAATTGCAGATGAATGTTTAGAGGAATAATAATTATGGCATGGACATGCACATGACTTTTTGTAAGCATGTACACGCACACACAAGCAAGTACACACTTACAATAACATGCTTGCAATTTTGCACTCACGCAATAACACGCGTGCATCTTTAATACACAAAATTTACTGGGTGATTTAAACAGATCAATGTCACTATTAGTCCTAATTAAAAACATCTATTTGTATACATGAATACGACTCAGTTCTTCTTCTTCGTTCCCAGGCCATATGGCCATAACGAGTAAGGTACGTATGTGTTCGTTTTTTAGTTTTCACTGGTCTCCCCACTGCGCATAGCTGACACATTCCGATTTCGGAGGAGCTCAAAGGAGAAAAATTATTTGGAAGAAAAAAGGCAGAAAGATAGTAGATGATAGAAAGCAAAGGGAAAAGGCAGAGTCAAAGAGAGTGGCAGATTAGAGGAAGTTACAAGCACAGAAGGTGGGGGAACTATTTTTACAAAAGACCCCCGGTGAAGGGGGCCGGATCATTCAACGGGTATGGAGGCACAAGGCATCCACCCACTGCCCCAGACCCAGTTCATTACTGCATAATTATGCCCCAGACCCAGTTCATTACTCTCTCTCTCTCTCTCTCTCTCTCTCTGCACAGACTTCTGTACATAGAAGTCCGTGCTTTCTCTCTCTGGTGTGTATGTGTGTCTGTAGACCTATTTGCAAGCACATGCGCTCTCTGATGAAATTATTGTATACCATACATGCGTTTTGTACTTAATAAGGCACACCCAGCCAAACAGAAAAACAAATCACACAAAAATCACTAACTGACTGACCTCATCCACCACTTGGTGCGCCCTTGACACCAGGGCAAGGTCGTTGCCATGGAGAAAAGTCTGGGTGACGTCAGCCCCAAACACGTGACCTGCTCCGCGGGACGACTGGCCCCAGCCCACCCTGTCCTCAGGATCTGACCACAGCAGGTCGCAGAGAGGACCCTGGCCGAATTACACCGATGGTCATAATGCGTGTACAATTTACAACAATCGACATACTTTGTGTGGGTTGCTAAGAGGGCAATGCTTCCTTTCATGTAAGATACATTTTAAACAAGCGCGAAATCGCAACAGTTTGTGGCACGCGGTCTATTTTTACCACTCCAATCATGAGTCACCTCCCCTGGCTTTTCAATAATTTTAATCTGTAAACCAGAATGTTATCTCTGCACCCTTTCGTAACTTTTTATATCTTTTGGAAAACATTTAAAACTATGTATCCTACTTATACTCATGAAAAGAAGCACCGCATACTCGTCGTGTCTGTATTACGTATGTTTATTATTTTGTACGCTTTTAAAATACATCATTTTAAAGTGCGGCCTCAATTTGAAGTGTAGCCTCGATTTGAAGTGCGACAATTTTGGACCGACCGACCGACAGACAGACAGACCGACCGACAAAGTGAGTTATAGGTTTGTGGCTTGAGCCACAAACAAAAACCCATAATGCTGACAGGTCACGCAAGATTTTGGACATACTTTGTGTAGGTTGCTAAAGAGGACAATGTTTAAAAGCAATCCTTACTTTCATATAAGATTTAAAGACACTTATAATGCTCGCAGGTCACGCAAGATTGGAATGAGGGAGAGAGAGAGACGGAGTTGAGGCCACGGTTACAATTCCTGTTAGGTTTACAAAAGAAAGAGACAGCTATTATATACGACTACAGGTTACAAATTGAGAACCCTATTAAAATTAATTCGTGTATGATTAATAAACTATAGAAAGACGGATTGTAGCCCACCCCAAATCTCATTAAATTTCATCGCACGAGATGTCTAGACCAATTGACTGTATATTGGGGTGGGCTTCTTACCTGTATGCCCTTATTTTAATTCAATAGTTTCTAACTAATAAAATCTGACGCTTTGCATTATACTTATATTGTCCAATTTCTTTCAGCCATTGGAAATGAAACATAGATTTGCCCATAATGTTAATGCTATGATGAAATTCTGCTTAACGTCCTCCAGTCTGGAACAGACACATATGGGACATTAGTAGATATAAAGATGGTGGGAACGATCCTGGAGGCAATGCCCGGAGGCAGTGCAACACCAGGAAAGTCCCGATTTTTGTAACAATACAGATGTTAGTTGTTAATGCTACGTGTAAGCTACACTTTTATACTCACATCGATGGGAGCTTCTTGTATTCTGTCCAATGCACGAATTTGGTCGAGAGTGTTTAAGGACGGAGAGAGACCGCCGTGCATGCACAGCACCTGTACACACACACACACACACACACACACGCACAACTAGATGAGATTAACCTTGTTTTTGAAATTTTAAGTTTGATTGAATTAAAAACTGTTAAAAATTAAACGTTTATAATATAAACACACACACACACATAACACACACACACACACACACACACACACACACACAACTAGGTGAGATTAACCTTGTAAGTGAAAATTCAAACGTTTGTTTGAACTAAAAACTGTTAAAAATTAAAAGTGTCTAAATGTTGAATAAAACCAAGAAATAAAACAAAGGGAATTACCATAAACAATCTTAAAATCAACGGAGCAGTAAGCTTAGCTACGACAGACAGGGGGATAGAAACAGACTGACAGATGTTAAAGACCCTGCACGTCACATTCCCTCTTAATCTTATACTAGGAAGATTTCTTAAGATTCCTTACTAGCTATAAGAGGGGAAGCACGTGGAAACCGTGATTTTGACACGTGACGTGTGGGGCCTTTAAGAGTGGGTGGCTGGTAGGAGTTAAAAACCGGGTTGGAGAGGGGGAAGATTCAGGGTTTGGAAAAAAAGCCGTCAAGAACACCATAGTACCTTTCCATAATTAAGGTTACTTACTTTTCCATCCACCAGTGCAGTGACGGGCAAATAATCGAAAACTGCGGTGAAGAGGTGCCAGACCTTGGCGTTGCCATACTTGGCCATGACCTCGTCGTAGAAGCCGTGCACTTGGGAGGTGAAACGGGTCTCATGGTTCCCACGAAGCAGGCTGACCCTCTGTGGGTGACGGACCTGCAGGATTCAGATTCAACCGCCATGATTATTACTATTAGACTGTTATGGGTGGTTGGCCTCTTTGGCCAAGCCTATCAAGCTGCTTGGCAGGCTTTGGTCATTAGGGACCTTCCTTAATTAATTAACGCCAGCTGTTCTGAAGTCCTCTTGGCTGAGAGATTGGTGATGTACCATGAACAAGGCATCTTGATTGTTGACAAATTTTCACTTTTCTATGTTTATCTACACAATCTTACACCCCTCCCCCACCCACCCCTGCGCGCGCGCGCACGCACACACACACACACACACACACACACACACACACACACACACACACATGCGCGTGCGTACATGCATCCATCTATATCTAGGCCTACCAACCTTCAAAGCAAGGAGGAGAGAGATGACCTCCACGGAGTAGTAGCCCCTGTCCACGTAGTCTCCCATGAAGAGGTAGCTGGTGTCCGGAGGCTGCCCACCAATATTGAACAGCTCCAGGAGGTCGTACAGCTGGCCGTGAATGTCGCCACACACCGTCACAGGGCTGCTCACCTCACACACGTTGCTCTCAGCGCTCAGCACTTCTTTGGCCTGCAACACATGGCAGTAGGCTGACTATTGGCCCCATCATATTGCTTAGGTCGATCGGTTCCACTACTTTTAAGCCTACCCTCATACATTACGAGCTACAACGTGGGCGTTCGGGGTTTTGTTCACCATACATTACGAGCTACAACGTGGGCGTTCGGGGTTTTGTTCACCATACATTACGAGTTCCTCAACAATCTTAATGCTTGTGTCGTGTTTATGTTAACAGATGGAATTCGACCCATGGATACTGAGACCTAAGCCTGATGTTAGGGAATTGACTTTTGTGGATCCAGGTCAATAAATGTAGGCCTGCAACTCTAGGCCGACATAGGACTAATAATCAAATCACCACTAGCTCCATGAGAACTGAATGTTCAGCATAGAGTTGTCCCCAAACCAGGGACTGCTCCTCAAATCGCTTGTGGTCAATTTTTCTCCCCCCCCCCCTTTTTTTGTTGTTGTTGATGAATTAAGCAAAAACTGAAGTTCAGTTTATGATACAATTAAAAATACTGAAATCAGTGTAAAACTGAAAGCACCCATGAATATGTTATCTTATTTGCTAGGCTAATGTTGGTCAGATGTAGCGGAGCCACAAATGGGCTTGAATTCAATGGCGCAGTCAGCCAAGATGGTTTTGCCATGTCAAAGTTTTAAATCATTTTATTCAATTCTTCCAAAGAAAGAAAAGAAAAGAAAAAACATTTTACCCATGATTTCGCTATTAGGCTTTAGGCCTATATTGAAAATTACAATTTACGAAGACTGATTCTTCAACGTGGGACTGGACAATGACTATGCTATTAGCCTAGACGGTTATCCTAGAACAGCCACAAGATTCGAGGTAGCCTACCAACTTTAGGCCTGAATGAAATTTTACAACCTAAATATAAAATAAATTTTAAAAAAGAGGGGGGGCTAGGTCACAAAATCATGGCATCAAGATCAAAACATGTAAAAACGAGGATACTGACCTTGTCACACAGTTTCTTCACTTGCTTTTCGTTCAGGAAATTTTACAACCTAAATATAAAATATTTAAAAGAAAGGGGGGGGGGGGGGGGGGGGCTAGGTCACAAAATCATGGCATTGTACATGGCATCAACATCAAAGCATGTAAAAACGAGGATACTGACCTTGGCACACAGTTTCTTCACTTGCTTTTCGTTCAGAGGCTGGAAGTCCTTCAGCTGCTGTATCCACCCGTCCAACGTATCACACGTTTTAGTCTTCAGAGAGGTAGCCATTCTTTTTCAAAACTGAGGATCTGCGAGATTCGCTGATGAGCGAGTGTCAACAACGTTACATAATGTTATTATTTGAGCATAGTTGATTTTTGGGGGTAATGAACTGAACATATAGCAAAGGTGATAATGGAACACGTATTTGTTAGCCTACTTAAGTTACCTAGGCTACTTATCTAATTTCTTACTGACTAAATGACTGATCCCACCCCTCCCCTATATATATTATATATATATGTGTGTGTGTGCGTGCGCGCGCGTACATGTACTGACACGTATGTCAATGCTACGTGCATGTGTATGCATTGTATACTTTATACATCCTAATACTGTGTGTACCCCCTCCCCCCCCCTCCCCCCCCCCCCCCCCCCCCCCCCCCCCCCCCCCCCCCCCCCCAAATTCCCTTCCCCTAGTCAATCCGTCTCGTGCATTATTTTGTTCCTACCCTTTTCTGTGCCCATCTTGTTGGATAATGCAATAATACACAACTATTCCCAGCCGGCCCCCTTCCCCGTCGTTTTAAAAAACATCCTTTGAAACGTTAATAACTTTACAGATTTATTGAATGTTTGGGTGCATGGGTGAAAAATAACAACATAAGTTTCAATACTTTAGGAATAAACTAAAAATAAAAAGCTTACGTTAAGTGGGCCTAATCTTTAAAAATGTGCTTGGAAAGAGAAATGAATGTATGGGAGAATATCACTTTTCTTCTATTATTATGTTATGTTACCTAGGCTACTTATCTAATTCCTTACTGACTAAATGACTGATCTCCCCCCTTTTATTTAATATATGAAGCATGTATTCTTTATCATAGGTATGTAAAGGACCATTATTTGGGTGTGTTAGTTCTTACACTTCTTCAAATCACCAATAGGTGTTGTTCATATTTGTTAATTTCTTGTGTGATATGTGTGTGTCATCAGCAGGTGTCTGTCGTGATTCTAATATAAAATATTAATATACAGGCTTATTCTATTGTTAGAATAATTAATGTATATTTGTTTGTGCATGTAGGCTCTATTGTTTTACAAGGGATTGAAACAAATCTTGGCAATTTTGTTTTACCGAGACAATTGCTGTTACGGTTGTTCTATGCGGATATACTGTAAAACAGGATCATGGTTACACTAGTCTTATATATTAGCCTAGTAGTAGGCTTGACTGTGCTACTAAAAATAGACTGTGACAAACGTTTGTCAAGCTACGTACGTGCAGGCAGATTCGGCAGGGCCGGATCAAGTGATTTGTAAGGGGGGGGGGGGGGTTGCCGGGGGTCCAGGGAGCCGCATATGTTCCGGGTTAAGGGGCAATGCTGTTTGAGGGGCCCACTTAGTGATTATTAATTAAAAACTGAAATCGAACCATTTTCTTACTTTTCACCCTTGTATAAAGTACATGCTTGGTTGGGGCAGAGGGGAGGGGGGTGGTCCAGGAAAGGGGTGTGTGTCCAGGAAACCACCCCTAGATCCGGCCAATCATCTCCGGTTAAGTTTCGTTCATGTGCTTGTCACATGCGTTGCATCAGCCATGAGCCAGAGGCCTCGTGACTATTGATTGTCTGCCTGAGTCACGTCTTGGCACACACACCTGACCTTCCCCTGTGTGTGTGTGTGCGCGTGCGCGCGCGCGTGTGTGTGTGTGAGAGAGAGAGAGAGAGAGAGAGAGAGAGAGAGAGAGAGAGAGAGAGAGAGAGAGAGAGCGTTAATTGATTGCGCCATTTTCAAACCAACTTTTTTTTATGCGTTATATTAACATTTTTTCTTTTGCTAGCACCATGCTAAATCTGTGGAAAGAACCTAATGACAGTAGTCTGATGACCTGTTTTTACTTTTTGAATAGTAGGCCCATGCTTCACTTTTATTGTTGCCTTCTCGCGTGCTATTCTTTGAGAGAGAGAGAGAGAGAGAGAGAGAGAGAGAGAGAGAGAGAGAGAGAGAGAGAGAGAGAGAGAGAGAGAGAGAGGGAGAGTGATGGAAAGAGAGAATTGAATTGATTTCTTTATTCACAAAAAGGCCAAAGCCCCATATGAACAAAGGACACTAGCATTTTACACATGATAAACAATAACCACTGAATACAAAGTACTTCATCAGAGAGAGAGAGAGAGAGAGAGAGAGAGAGAGAGAGAGAGAGAGAGAGGAGAGAGAGAGAGAGAGGGAGGAGGGAGGGGGAGAGAGAGGGAGAGAGAAGGGAGAGGGGAGAGAGAGAGGAGGGAAAGTTTTATTGAGTGCGTGATCACAGAACTGCTATGGAGACAGGAAAAGGAAGGCAAAATGACACTGTGCACAAGATGAACTGCAACCATTTGTCAGCACATTTTAGGCTCAGCTCCAAAACCGGGAGGGGGGTGTCTTGCAATATCCTCCGCAATCAGCCAGAACGTGGTTGATCGTGGCATAGTCTTGGAGGCAACAATAGTAAGAACGTTGTCATGGAATCATTGGACAGCGTGGTAGGCCGTGTTCTCGCTACATGCATTTTTAACATGCCCAAATCACATGTGGCACGGATGTGATCGAAAGCAACGTGGTGAGAACATGGACAACGCAGTGGCAGCGTGGCGAGTACATGGACAGCCAAAATAGTGACAGAGTACTGAGAACGTAGCAGCAGGATAGGGCCCACGCCAAGACTGTGGCTCCATCTACAATTTTTCAACAGTGGGTCTCCTCAGATTGTAGTGAGGTTGTGGTTGCAGTCACACTTGCGGATTTCCACGACTTTGCCACATTCACTAGAACTTCATCCCCCGAAGTTGGAGTGTGGCTGCGCACGTGGCGGGCTAATCAAAAACACCGGGCACACGTAATGTTCTCATCCCTAGCTGATGCATTTGTACCATAGTGTTCAAGTGCTTTGGCTGTTCAGCTGATCCCTGGAGTCCTTTAGCCAGGGCACGAAACAACAACTAGAACTTCAGCGCGCAGTGAGGTCTTCATCATGTGTGATGGGGACCTTATGAAAAGTTATCACTTTTGTCAAATTTGATCACATCACCTTCTCTTGCTTGTTTCGCTCTTTCAATCTCCCGCTCAAGCTATTATTATTTTATTTTCCTTGCTTCATATTCTAGAAATTCTTTTCCTGGAGGTTTGCATTATCAGAACACGCATCACATAAATCCCTGGGTAATGTTGATTCAGGACAAAATTTGGGTCTTGGGAGTCTATGGCCAAAAGATGTTCAAGTTGTACTATCGACAGGTCCGAGTCAGTGACTGGTTCTTGATGAAAGTTTGTACAGAAAGTTTACACACTTTAAATGTGCCTCACTGTACTCTTTGGCTGATGATGATCAAGAATAAACCTAACTTGGGGGTCTATGGCCAAAGGTTTTCAAGTTGCTTACAAACAGGTCTTCTTCAGAGAAGTGGTTCCTTTTACACTTAAGGTTTGCACTTTCAAAACGCGTGTCACTACACTCCCGTGTCACTACATTCTCCCTGAAAATGGTAGAGCACTATTTTCAATTTTGAAGAGTAGTAGAGGTCCAAATAGAGTAGAATACTACTCGAAAAGAGTAGAGTAAACAGGTCTGCCTGGGTGATGCTGATAAAGAATAATAATAATATGCAAGGGGCTTCAATTTTAAGGCCAAGAGATTTCTTACCATCACCAATGTTTTCAGGAATCATAGATAGCCATAGATTAACCGCAGATTGAAACATAAAACAGTATGCTTTGAGAGCCAGTTTTAATACTTGACTTTTCTCGCTGGAGTGGCAAATCTTAGCGCATGCTTGGTTTTCCTTTTGCCACAGCATTGCTTCTGAGCTGTGCGTGTACACATAAATACAGGACTCTTCCTAACAATGATCATCTCCTAAACTGTTCCTGGTTCAGGCCAGACCACCCTCATTCACACCACTGCAGTATGCACCCAATACTGACAATTCACTCACAGAATCCAATTCATCACCAGGAACAACTGGCTCCATCAACAAACAAGGTTTATTTATTGTACAGTTGAGTTCTCATTCATTGTACATTGTACACCCACAATCTAAGTTATCAGCTGAGCAGCACACAGACCAACCCACTGCTTGCAAAAAAAAAAAAAAAAAGTCCTCCAGACTAACTCGGAGATTTGACTAACACATGCATTACCTGACTTATTGTGCATTCTGAACTAATAAAAGTTAATTAACCCGATGATGGACATTTTGTGCAAAAATACGATTGTGAAGAAACATTGCTACCAACTTCATCACGCTTTTTTTCTTCTCTTTTTAACGCACATTAACGTAAATAAACTTCATCACCAAGTACAGACAAAGAGGAAAGATAATTCATTCAAAGCCATATAGGGGGAAAAGGGAGAATTACTCTTGGTTAATCAAGCTAGACAGGTTTAAATGAAAAACATACACTGTGAACATAGGGCATTCAGCTCCCCTTATTTGAGATTTAAAAATTACTGAAGATGCCCTGACTAGGTTATATATTAATGCTGCAAATGCATACCATCGAAAGATTTCATGCTGCAGAGCTATCATTTAAACCAAATGATCTGTCAGAACTCAGATACATATCTATCGTTTTTTGCAGTCAAAGGTAACAATCCATTGTCAAAGATGTTTTAAAATCTGAACACAAATTACTAATAATAAAAGCATGCTACAGTGCAGAGAATGATTAAAAAAAAAAGAAGATCATATTGTGCAAATCTTTCCTTACCGATACTCATATCCCCACATCTATATTCACAAATGTTCAAAATACATGTTCACGCTTCTATGCAATCTTACTTTCACTGCATCATGCGCACATTTATCTTTAAACCATTCATTCAATAATCCTTTAAACAGGTTAAATAAACACCCTTTTCTCATCCAATCATCATTTATACAGGTTACCTTCGTTTTTTCACATTCACGAACATTCAAGTTCATGATACTCATACTCATTCACTGCTTTCCTTGTTTCTTTCCTATTTCCATTCAGATGTGAAACTGTTAATGTAATCTATCCCCGGATCTAAAAACAAAACAACCCCCCCCAAAAAAACCATGTCCACCTACACAATCTCTACAGGCACACCAGTTTTTAACAAAAATCATGATCAGTCTACAGATGCAAACTTTCTGGCTGACATCATAGTTCCAATTAATTGTCTGACCTGAGACAAGGTGACATAGGACATTTTTGACTGATTTGATCTGTGTATGCTACCATCATTCTGCAGTTGATTGTGTTCGCATGATCACCGACCTTTCTTCGAAAAAACAACAGCACATGCACTCAGTCTACATGTTCCGGGCTTTTGTCCTTTGCCCATGAGAGGATGAACAAGGGTAATGAACTATATAATAAAAGGAAAAGAACAAACAAACTTATACGTTCATATTGACCACCACAAAAGTCCAATATTTTTTTTTGCTTACAACATTATGGGAATAATACTTATGTGATGAAACAGTGGGAAACAGCAATATTTCAACACTTAAAATAGTATTTGTCCTATATCCAAAGCTCCATTCCTGAAATCACGCAAGAAAAAGGAAGAGGGTGGTAGTGTGTCCATGAGCGATGTTAGGTATGAGTTGATGACTTAAGAAATCCTGGAGTGAAAGAAATATAATATTAGGTAAGAAAAAAACCTCTGTTAACTGTGTTCAACAAATAAAAAAAGGGGTATGTGAGTGGGTTGGTGGGATGGAGATATTGAGGAGTGTTAGATAAATACTGCAGACGTACACATTAAATGACCAACTGACAGGGTTGGCCTATCTCCTTCCAATATGAGTATGGCCACCCCAAAGTTTTGATCTCTGCGAACTAAGAGGATGACATCAACATGGAACAAAAACGTAGCAAGAAGCACATACGAAAAAGAAACCGCACATAGGCCTTCCAAACGGCTGAAGTAAGGGGCGCTGGCCTAGCAGCACCACCTCGCTGCAGTATCAAACTGGAGTTTCCTCTCCATGCTCTACACAGTTCACTGCATGGCAACACGGCTGGTGGAGAAAGGGGGAAACTGAGCAGCTCCCACGGCATGGTCTACAGGAAGTAGTCTGGAGTTCTCCGTGTGACGTGGGGCTCGCCTCGTCTGGGGGCGGGGTCAAACTGGAGGCTGCAACGAGCATCAAGCACATGCCCTCAATGAACAAACCAGAACACACACACACCTCACAGGCACCAACATTAATAACACACAAAGGTCAACAGAAAGCGGCTTTCATGAGGTGCATTGAACCTTTTGACCAGCTTTTACCAGTAACTGATCCATCCAAACACAATTGTGACTGACAGGAGAATAAAAACTCATGATAAAGACAAACACACACACCATATGATATTCATACTCATAATATTGATTATTACATTCAGTGTATTGACTAGATTACAGATCATTTTCATGAGAAACATGTCACATGAGAACAATCACACAAAATGAGTTTCAATGCCGACTAAAGAAGTTGTATCATATGCAACAATTTAGCGTGCATGAATGAATGAAAGTTCTTTCTTATTTCTTTTTGCTGAACTTGTCCTTGCAGGCTTCCAGTTTTAAAACTCCTGGGAAATGTAAAATATCCTGCAAGGGGGCGGCCCCGGCGGAGTGCAAGAGCAACGCACACACACATTTAATGCTCTTTTTTCACCCCTCTAGACTAGCACAAGTGCCACATTCCTTTGAATACAGCAAATGCTTACATAGGCCTTATATTGTACAAGTGGGTGTGCGTGTGTGTAAAAAAAATCGTTGCTTATCAAATTCTCATAATCCGGCGACGCCGGCTCTAGGCAATTTAAAAATCCTGCAATTCAGGACATCCTGAAAGAAGGAGCACCCATGTAGGTTGTTTAACCAGTTTTTATGTTTTTCTTCCTGTATATTAATTATGACAATCCAATTTCAACTGAAAATGACTTACAATGAATACTTCAAAGCATCATCAAGCTCCATGATGGCTGCCTGGTTGCCGCAACGGTAGCAGTAATTGGGTGCGCTGAATATAGTCACAACATTGCGGTCATGGCACCAGTTGTAACCCTGCAATGTAAAAGTCAATGGTTATCACATGCATACAAAACTGTGAATCGACATCAAGGAGCTAAGGTCTTAAATGGCAGAAATGAATTGAAAAAAAAAGGAAAAAAAAGCCACTGCAAAAAAACATTCCATGCAAACAGCATTCACAAGCATAATTGTTATATTGGTTTGAAGGCTAGTTTTATCTATTTTCCCAAATGATTGACACAAGAAGAAACTAAATTTAAAATTCTGTTACAGTTTTAAACATGCTACCTAAAACTACGTGCAAATAAAAATGAGAGCAGTACTTTATAATCACTTTTTAAATAAATGGAAGAAAATCATTATTTAGCTTCGAATATTGAAGAAAAAAATAATTGGCTGCATATAATATAAGCAATCATGTGAATTCAGTTTTTGCTTAACGTGAATATCATTTTATACCCAAACAGATGAGTTACTTTATTTATCAATGAATGTAGTAGTAGTAGTTCAGGACAAGAAGTGGGCCTCGCGGCCCTTTAACACCCTTTTTCGTTTGTTACTTTGTTGTTTTCGTGGTGGTTGCTACTTAAGCTAAACTAGAAGTTTATCAAAATTTTAATGGATTTTTTCATTCATCAAAAATATTAAAAAAATGTTTAATCTTGAAAGGAGATGTGGGTAAAGGTAAAGATGTGCCACCCCCCATGCATTTCTCGGTTAATTGTATTTTTCCGTTTTTGCCTTTCTTACCATACATAAAGCTGTATTTTAGGAACATTTTTAGCTAATTACCTTTTTGGAATACTAACCCTAACCCTACCCCTAAACCTAACCCTAACCCTCCCCCCCCACTATGTACTGCAGTACACCGCGATTTGTCACAGTTGTGGTTCGTTGCGTTTTTCCGTCTTATACGGTGGGGGGTAGGGTTAGGGTTAGGGCTAGGGTTAGGGTTAGGGTTAGTATTCCAAAAAGGTTATTAGCTAAAAATTTTCCTAAAATACAGCTTTATGTATGGTAAGAAAGGCAATAACGGAAAAATACAATTAACCGAGATAGGTAGGGGGGGGTGGCACATCTTGACCTTTACCGAGATGTGTTATTAACTCTCTTGTGCGGTGAACGGTCGGGAACGTTAAAAAAAAATTTGGATCGGAAACGTCTAGAACGTTCGAGAACGTACCGATTCCACGTGGCCGGTTTGGGCGCTTCCATTTTGTTTCTATCACATGGCAGTCACGTGAGCGTTTCAGCCTCGCTTTCGCTGTAGATTACACTTCCGTCCTGTTGCTTGCAATGGCTTCTAGGCCGATTGGTTTGAAAGATATGAATTTTTGAAAATTAGTGACCGACTTCGGCATTTTCCCAATATGGATGACGAACAGTTATGGCGTCCATTGACTGAGGAAAGTGATGAATAGTCCTATTTTTGTGCAAGATGGGACTTATGAGATCGCGAAGTGATGAGTAAGGAGTGTATTCTGACCTATTTCGGCAGCGAGCTTGTTTTTGTTCGATCGATGCAAATTTTTGAAGTCGTGTTACCGACATTGGCATTTTCCCGACTTTTACATCATGGATGATGAGTCGTTATTGCATCCACTGAGTGATGACAGCGATGAAAATTCCTTTTTTTGTGAAAGATAGGAATTATAAGATCGTGAAGTGAAAGGGTAAGTGAATGATTTTGATCTACATTTCCATTTCAGTCGTCGTAGGCTTCAACAGTCTGCAAAAGTAGGCAGTGAATGACTAGTGAATGCAGTTTGCGAATACACTTTGGCATTTTGATTTTTTTTGTGGAGCCATGCATCCCCATAACATCTTGAAATTCGTTTTGCAAATCAGACAGACATCTCGGCAACACATTCAAAACAAAAAAACACAAAATCTGGTAGGGTATATTTTATTTTATTTTTTTTCTGACGCTACCCCCCCTTTTGTACGGAGTGACGTCCCTTGGGTTAGGATTTCAGAGGTGATAGAGAGCACAGAGCGTCAGGCACAAGAGGGTTAATGTTACAACAAAAAAAAGGCCACAAACTCTGAAAAAGCAAAAAATAAGAAGTGTCAAACATGTCTTCATTGATTTTTATACATTAGATCAAGAGCATAAAAATTCATAAACCACAACATATCTTTCCTATGGTTATTCATTGCATTGTTTTCACTACAACATAAAACATATTCAGGACTGAGTAGCGGAATACGGCAAACTTCTGTCAAGAATCAACATAAAATTTATTTATTTATTTCCATTATAGTCCCGTCAACAGCTATGGTCATCTCAGGACTGTCACCGCGTAAAGTTTGACCACTTATTACAAAACACTCATCAATGTATCTTACCAACGTTCAACAACCTGTAAACAACAAAACATACAGTACAATACATAACATGACACCTCCCTCATTGCACCCTATAGCACATACAGGCATGAAAGTGGATGAAGATAAAAAAAGAGATTTTTTCAGCCGAGAAATCCTTCCACTCAGATTTTCACCTAATATCAGAAGTTTTGTTGAGCGGCACAAACATCTTTCAGGCATCAAACAATGACATGTTCGCAGCCCAGAAATCCTTCCACCCGGATTTTCACCGAACGTCCACAGATTTGTTGAGCGGGGAGGGGGACGTTCAAAAAAAAAATGTCCAACCGAGTTTTCACCTAACTCACGTCAGAAGTTTTGTTCAGCGGGGAGGGGGGCTAATCTATTCCTAACAGGAAATTTTGAAAAAATTACGCGGATTTTCCATGAAACGCAGAATTCTTTCATGCCTGACATAAGTCCACACAGTGCTGGAAACGTTGAGCCACTCTACTCTATTTATTGGATCCAGGTTAAAAAAAACAGTAAAAAAGGATAACAAAGCTAAAATACATAAAAAAGGCTATATAAGCAAATATGCACTGCATAATGGACAACAGGTGCCCACTCGAGTGCGCAAAGTATCACGCATGGACGCCGGTGTACGATAAAAAACAAACTGGCATGTCATAAATTGCAAAAAGGAAAAACATGGAAGGGTTTTATAAAAAAACATGCAGAATGGCAATAAGGCAGAAAGAAGTAGACGCCAGAAAGCAAAAAGAAGAGAAAAGGCAGAGTTAAAGAGAGTGATAGAGTAGGGGAAGTTACTAGCATATAACTTTCAGAAGGGGGAATTATTTCTGCTGAAAGACCCCCTGGTATCCCCACGGGAGGGCCATAACCACATAAGCCAGCCTAAGCCGTTGCCCGCCTCCTACGACATGGACGTGTGGTTGGACTTTAGGAGGCTGCGGGGCTCCTCTCCATAAGCCCCCCTCCCACCATGATAGGTGGAAGCCCGCCGGGGGGAAATCAACAGAAAAAGAAACGATCATACACAGACACATCATTCCAACAACAGTATTTACCAACATGTGTTATTTTGTTCGTTTTTACGGCCAAAGCTGAAATCTTCAATTTCGCTTTATTGGCCACTTTCTCTCTCTAATTTTTCCTCTTTACCCCTTTTTGAGAGGGAGAACAACAGAGGCAGACAAACTGACAACACGCTTTTGATGTTTACATGGTTGAGTGTGAAGTTGGAAGGTGAGCTGTTGTCAATTGAAAGACCCTGCATGGCGTTAAAATCACTCAAGAAAACAAAATCATTCTTTTACTCGTGCTTCTGTCAAGTTGTAGGATTAATAAACACACACACACACACATCACAAAAAGGGAAAGAATTTGAATTTGAACTGCAACATTTAATTTTGACGTCATTGCTTTTGACTTGCATAATTGCGTCATACAGTATCTCGATGTTCGTTTTATCGGCCGATTCGCTTTATCGGCCATATTTTTCCTGGTCCCAAAAGTGGCCGATTAAGCGGATTCCACTGTACTTTACTTATCAATGAATGTAGTAGAAGTAGTTCACAGACCTGACAACCCCCTAACAGACCAAAGAGGAATATTTGTAGCAGGAAAGAGGAATTTTTGGGAGCTAAGAGGAATTTTGACGCGGCATCTTACCTTTCGCGCGTAAACATAATTTGAAGCAAGCAATTTTCATCCTTGTGAACTTGTCTTGTTTAAAACTAGTCTTGTCTGGAAGTGTCACAACTATTCCTAACACAATAGAACTTTTAGAAGCTTTTGGTTTGTTCCTCTGTCCTTTTTATTTCGCAGACCAAGACGGTTGGTGCCATAGATGACTTAAATAATAAGACTTGGAAGGAAGCTAATGAATCGGTTTAAGTTCATCTTTGTTCTCCTTTCCTTCCATTGGCTTGAAAAAGTCTGTAACGGTGAAAGACGAAGTCTGGGAGTTTGCAGTTTCGATAAGACGATGAGAAGTAATGTGACATTTGATGTCTTGACACCCTCCATAGGAGACTTTTAAGTGTAGTGAGCACATCATACATCTAGCATGATGCACACTTTCTTGATCTCTGAATGCACAGATACTTTTCCATGTAATCTTGGCAGAAATATTGGTCTATTCTCTTTCTTTTCTCCCCAGTCTCACACACATCGATGTGTCAATCGCCATCTTGACGGAAGTGCGCAAACAGAAACTAGAAAGTCGGTTATACGCACAGCAGCTGTGCTGCTCTGTATATAAGACGATGCATTTGTGTGTTCCAAAAAACTTTTGAAAGCGGAATTTTATGGACTTGAGCGGAAGGGTGAAAGAAATGTCTGAGCGGAAGAAATTCCGCTCAAAGCGGAGAGGTTGGCAGGTCTGAGATCAGGGCAAGAAGTCATTCCAACCACAGTATTTACCAACACGCTTACCTCCATGACTAGCTGATGGGCCCTGGAGATGAGCGTCAGGCCGTTGCTGTGGTTGAAGGTCTCCGAGATGTCCTGACCAAAGGTGTAGCCAGCACCTCGAGGGGAGATGCCCCAGCCCCCACGGTCATCAGGGTCAGACCACAGCAGGTCGCACATCGGGCCCTGAGGCAAACATCACAAAGTTGATGGTTTATTTTTTCCTGTCTTTTAAATTTTTTAATTTTTAAAGCACATTTGATTTATGCCACATTTTACCTCCCCACAACACAAAGGCAAGAAGGAAAAGCATAGAAAAAGATATAAAAGGCCCCATTTCTCATCACATAGCACTATTGTTAAGTGGAGCATCCATGCTAACTCTTACACACAGATGTACGCCTTGGCTTAAGGCCATGTTAGACTAGTTGACAAAGGCTAGAACACAAAGGCTACGCCAAAATGTTATGCTATGCATAGTTATACGGGGATTGTCTTTAGCCATGGCAAGCTCCTAGCATAACATCACCAGTCTCAAAAATATTTGTTTGGGGGATAATCAAAAACGGTCACACGTAATGTTCGCATCCCTAGCTGATGCATTTGTACCATAATGATCCCTGGAGTCTTTTAGCCAGGGTATGTCAACATCGACAAAAACACAGATGAGTGTCTATAACACTCAAATCTCCCATCCGACGCATTGGATTTCAGGCAAGTATGTCACAAAATGCAACAAATTATCACCTGATGCATAGTTTTTCAAATTAAAAAAAGAAAGATTTAAAGAGAACCCCCTTGAAATACGCAGGTGGCCCTCTAAAGATCTAGAGGCATATTTCGTGCGCTGATTTTGACCACCTGATTTCGAAGATAGAATTAACACTGAGAATCGACAAATTGTGAAGTAAATTTATCTTGCCAGATTTGAAACAGAATCTGCCAATTTACAATTTCCTAATTTAAGTTGGAAAAGTTCAAGTACAAACTGTATGGAACACTAACAATGGTCAACCTAGGACGCTGATTTGACCGCCAGGGGGCAATCAAACCAGTAGAGGTTTAGCGCGTCATATCCTTAGTTGGGCGTAGTGAGAGAGGGAGATACGCCCAACTAAGAATATCATGCGCTAAGCCCCTACTGGTTTGATTGCCCCCTGGCAGTAAAATGCACGTCCTAAGTTGCTCATTGTTCTAGTGTTTGAAGGGAAATTTGTCGGCCACTTAAATAATAGATCTATTAATAGTAAATGGTTTGTTATTTTCCAATTTTGTCTCTCATTTTGTGGTCAATATTTTTATTTCCTGATTGAAACCTGTTTGAATAAATAACTTAAACAAATCTATTCCATAGTCAGTGGGCCTTACTTGGTCCCTATAACTCTTGGTAGTCATCAAAAAGGTACTGGGGAAATGACCCATACCATAAAAAGATCATATCGTCGGTGAAATTCAAAAACCTCGTATCTCGATTTTTGAGTTAGTTACATAGTCAGCTCTCTAATTTCTCCCGCCACCTTCCACCAAAAGCTTGTATCTCTAACGACTTTCTATCTGGGGTAAATGAGGTTGTGAAAATAGGAGAAAAACTTGTAAGTGCTAAATTCAGATCTAGTTAATGACAAAAACCTCGTATCTTCGTTCTGTTCAAGTCTAAAACAAAATATTTAACCCTTTCACCGCCAAAGTCGCATTTTAGCACCACAGTGATTTAACACCTATGTCACTAAAAGGCATCAAATTGGGGTCTATTATTTAAAGACACTATTGTCTTAGTTTTGGGAAGTAAGGGTAGACCTTGTTTTATATAATGTCATAGAAGAATCCCCAATACTGCAGATGGATTTTGTTTTCTACCCAGGTAAATTTAATGGAAGTATTTGGCTGAAATATGGCTGGCGGTTAAAAGGGTTAAAAGTAATTTTAACGAAATGCAGGACTAAAATTGCAATGTCTTGAAGAACATATTCATAATAGTTAATCAATTGTGGTCAAATTTTTTTTCTTCTTCCATTTTTCTCAAAACTACCAAAATTGAGATACAGACAAACCCCTATTTTACGACCCTCTGTTAAGCGACCACCTCTCATTTGAGACCGGATTTGTTGGCACAGATGCATTTTATTATGTAAACGACCTCTCTTAAACAACTTCCTCTAAAACGCGACTTACGACTGCCATTTTGTTGGTTTTTACGACCGTTGCTGTCGTCTGCAAAGACTTCGAGCAAAGGGAAACAACCACGGTCAAGGGCCTGAAAGCGGAGTCGCTTCCCTTGTTGTAGAAAAGATGGCGGAGAGCGTAGGAAAAGCACGAAAACCACTGACTTTGAAAAAGAAAACCACTGACTTTGGACGAGAGTGGAGGTGATTAAAAGAAGTCGGCAAAGTGAAACTGTAATATCGATTGCACAATCCTATGGAGTTGGAAAGACCCAAATCCAGTTTTAATATGTCATTGTATGTGTGCATGAAGAAGAGAGTATGAACTGTGCTGAACTTTTTCTTTCTACGGCTGCCAGTGAAAACCTCCGTCATACGACCCCTCCAATTTACGACCGATTTTTACGGACATTTTGGAAGTCTTAAAATAGAGGTTTGTCTGTACAAGGTTTTTGAATTTCACTGACGATATGTTGCAGGATTATGTTTCTGCTAACACACTATATTTAGAGAAACAACCTACATATCGTCGGTGAAATTCAAAAACCTTGTATCTCAATTTAAATTCAGATCTAGTTAAGGACAAAAAAAATCCTATTTTCGTTCTTTTCAAGTCTACCGAAAAGTTTTTAAAGTAATCTTAACAAAATGCAGGACTAAACTCGCAATGTCTTGAACAACATATTCATCATAGTTAATCAATTGTGGTCGACTCGGTTAATTTTTAAAAGTTTTTCTCTCTCAATTTTTCTCAAAACTACAAAAATTGAGATACGAGGTTTTTGAATTTCACCGACAATATTCCCTTTCTTGATATGAACAGAAGAAAACATAATTCAAACTTTTAAAATGGACTTTTTGGCACGACTCTTACCTCATGAGGCACCTCTTGTATCCTGTCCAGAGCTCTGATGTGGTCAAGCGTGTCTATAGAAGGTGACAACCCTCCATGCAGACAGAAGATCTGGAATCATAAAAGCAAGTCAAGATTTGTTTTTTATGCATCCCATTTTGCATAACGGCAGCATCACGCATCTTTGCTCATAAATGACAGGAAACTGTCTGAGCAATTGAAGAAGAATATTTCACCTTAAAACCTGTTTAAAAAAAAAAAAAGTTTGTGAGATAGAGGGGGAGGAGGGAAAGAGAGCAAAAGGTGAAGTATTTTTGTGTGCTTAAAAAAAGGCATTAATTATAACAAAACAAACGTTTGATCAGAAATAAGGACATTTTTAATACATTGTCATTTAGAAGTATTTTACTAATTTTTAGTAACAAACACATACTCAGATTACTTTTTAACCTTTAGCACACTGCAGGTGCAGGCGCACTGTGTCGCCGAGCAGATTCTCTCCCCTGTAACTGCAGGCGCACTGTGTCGCCCAGAGAGGGGTACCCCCAAACCAATGCTTCGCGGACCTTATTTCTGTTACTAATAATAGAAACTACCTCACTTTAGCTTCAGAACGAGGCTCGGCTGCTTGCTTCTCTTCTGGCAAGCCGCCATTTGCTTTTTTAGTTGTTGGTACAGTCGACCCCCTCACGAACGGCCCTCTGATTTACGACCTCCCCTCTTTTACGACTGAAATATGAATGACGGATCGTTTTTCTTCTAAACTTGCCTCCTCATTTACGACTCCCCCTCTAACGCGTTTTGCGACCGTAAATCTTGTTGATTTTACGACCGATGCAACACATTCTGACAATTATCAGTCGCAAAAACGATGATATCTATCCTTCTCGGCCTCAGTTCGAGCCGACGCACAGCTGGGGTACCACTGTTGTTAGGTCAATCTCGGTAAAAACGAACCGTTCTCATGCCGAAATTGAAGAATTTAATCAGCGATATCACGATCTACGACCACTAAATGTCACCACTTTTATGCACATGTGTCATCACTGAGCAGTTTATGATCAAAGTTTGAACTGAAACGGTCGCGATCGTGTCGATCTTTACGAACTCTGTGCACACGTAGGCCTAAATGCGAAGTCAACTCCCAAGTTGAAACTAGGTGATCGGTCACACTCCATAAGTTGGAACTCAGTGAATGGTCTCACTTTACAAAAAAATAAGTTGAAAAGCAGCTCCTTTCCGTTATCAAACTGATAAATCAGCGTTAGTGCGTGCACTGAAACACTCACTGAATGCAAACAACGCACAAAATCCGATAAATGAAAGCAGCTGGCGTATTAGCGTTTGCCGTGATTTCGTATTTGCGGTGCCATTTTGTCAGCCGAGTTGTATGCGCGGTAAAAGTTCCGTGTGTGCAAACTGTGATTGAAAATGAACTGCCAGAGCGTAAAACGGTGAAAATTAGGTCTGTACTGTTGTTATGTGTAGTTTGTGTGTGAGTGCAACACGGGCCGCGAGCACACTTTCTGTTTTAGCCCGTTTTCGTATATTAGCTAGACCGCGATGTTTCATTCAAGAATGACGGAGAAAGCATGTTTTAGTTCTAGTGTATGCATGTGCTGTGCGTCATATACGGTGTAGTGAGTCACTGAGTGCATTGTTTTGGTCACCCCTGATTTAAGACCCCCCTCTTTTACGACCGATTTTCCATGATTTTTTGAAGGTCTTAAAAGAGGGGGTCGACTGTATTGAATTTTTCAAAGTGTTGATCGGTCAGAAAGTAAAGTTCACTATCAAATATGGCGGACTTTCGTGTTGGCGAAGCTTCCTACTGGAAATTAGCTTCGATGTTTTTTAAATCATGAATTCTTAGGCTTTATTAGGTCGGATATCGACAGTGAAAGGGTGATAGAAGATCGTAATGCAGTAGAAGGGGGGGTAGCCGATGTCGTTGTGACTCGATGAAGACGATCCGATATCGATTCGAGCCGCGATTGTGATTCGGTACCGATTTTGACTACTAGGTTGAATTCAAAGAAAATTTTGCCTTTCATAATATTCTTAATATTTCCGTGAGTTATTTCGTTAAAGGGATCTTAGACGTGAGTTAATTAGTCAGTGGGTGAACTTTGAAGCAGACGGCACTCATTCCGACCGTGCCGAAACAGTAAGTCATCACTTTCGCTTTTTTTTCTTTTTCCTCAACAACAAAACATACACGGACAACAAAATACATCATATCAAAACTTTCGTCAATCATCTCTTTATTAGTATTCCAATAATCAAGTCTGCACACAACACACAGAGAAAATTAGAGCATTTTTAATCAAGTGGGTGTAAGCGTTTTTCACCGCCTCAAAAAGAATGCAGTGGCAGAGTACGGAACGTCAGCAAAAATGCAGAGTGCTAAAGGTTAAAATGTCTCACAAGAGAAAGTCAAAGCACTAATACTGGCTGTATTCTTGAGCTGGTTAGAGTTCTTTATAATGGCACACACTTCTTCTTGATGTGGAAATGTGAAAATGTTTTGCAACGTAAGATAGTATTATTCTCGTAAGAGTGAGTTTCAATCAAAACACAAGAAAGTGCCTTTTTTGAACAAACCACAGCTTCAGAGAGGAAATTCGAATATATAGAGACCAAGAAAAACCATCAGTTTAAGCTACATTGCTTCATTGAAATACTCCAAATAGCCAACATTTGAACAAATGTACTAACCTGTCCATCCACCAATGCTGTCAATGGCAGGTAGTCAAAGAGATC
The DNA here is from genome assembly GCA_017654935.2 of Phymorhynchus buccinoides. Lineage (NCBI taxonomy): Eukaryota > Metazoa > Mollusca > Gastropoda > Neogastropoda > Raphitomidae > Phymorhynchus > Phymorhynchus buccinoides. The sequence continues at coordinate 34,188,452 of CM065680.1, read as the reverse complement.
TGTGAAAAACTTCCATACATTTGCGTTGCCGTACTTCCGTAAACATTCGTCGTAGAAACCGTACACTTGTGTGATTTGGCGACTCTCGTGGTTACCTCTGAGGATTGTGATTCTGTGTGGGAACCTCACCTAAACAGAATGCAACAAAGCACATCCACAAACTTAAAACCACTCAATATTCATGTACCAGTTAAAAATAACAACAGAAAAACAAAACAAAAACCCCTGCACACCAAAAACTGTAACCTAAGTTATTGCTGCATTATGCATGTAATACAATTACAAACAAGCTTAAAATTATAAAAAAAACTATCTCCACTTGAGTCTTGTAATTAACACGCTGTGATTGCAATAATTTTATAGCTGATGAGAGATGCAAGGTTCACTTTTGGTGGATCTGAAAAGCTTTAAATTAAAACCAAACACTTAATGTTATCCATCTTCAACTATGTTTTCTTTCCATTCTCTTCTAGGTATAGTGCTTTTTCGTTTTCAGAAAGGAAGTAACAGATGAGTTGTGTCCCCATTAATACCATCAGTTCCGGTTAGATAGAATTTATTTTCTGCAGAAAACAAAGCATGGCTGCTCAGCAATTGAAGTAGAAAGGTGTTTATTTGCTTAGTTATCAGCTTAGAGATTTGCTCATATTATGTCATACTCCTATTTTATGTTTACTTGTTAAATTATCTGTACATGTAGGGCTATAAACAGCAATGGTCTTCTTTGTCTTTCTAGATACGACTGTATAAATGCCGCAAAATTTGAAGGAACAAAATACAGTTTTTGTTTAAGGGAGATAACCAGTTTTTAATTCTACTTTTGAACTGGAACTGATCTAAACCGACTCCAACAGACCTGCCAGCCACCTAACAGATCAAAGAGGAATATTTGAATCAGAAAAGAGGAATTTTAAGGAGTTAAGAGGAATTTTGGTGCGGAACCTTACCTTTCGCAAACAAACACGATTTGATGCAATTTAACTCTTATCCTTGTTAACTTGTACTGTTCTGAACAAGAGTCCAGAATGATCGTCCGCGCTCAGCGCAATGCTATGCTCCACCAAAAAGAGTCTCTGCCTGAATCACCTCATGAGGATCCTTAGTCTCCTCCTCTTCTGCTGACTTGAAAAAGTCATTCATGGTCGAAGTCGACTCCTGGGCGCTTGACGCATCTGTGTGTTTTTTAGACGCAATATGTCGCTTCACATCTATCATCCCTCCATGAGACAATGTAAAGTCCTTCGCGCACGGTATGCATCGGGCGTAATACACACCTTTACTAGAGCTCCTAATACACGGAAACTTTTCAGTGTATGCCTTGCAAAATTTCTGTTCAGTTCTCTTTCTTTTCCCATCGGCCAAATCACTACAATCCTCTCCACGCTTCGCCATCTTGCAGACTTCGATTGGCGGGAACGGAAGTTGGTGACCGGAAATACTGTTCGGATGAGAAAATTGAATATACGCACGGCAGCTGTGCTGTTCTGTGTTCGGTTGACTTTTGTTTTTTGTGTTGTTGAGATTTTTGAAAGCGGAATTTTACGGAATAGAGCAGAAGGGTGGAATAATTATCGTCTGAGCGGAAGAAATTCCGCCAAAAGCGGAAAGTTTGGCAGGTCTGCTCCAATCAGGGAAAGATAACCCCCAAATACCTAATTTGGAAAAAGCGCTATAGGTTTTCCCAATCTTACTCCTAAATATGTTAAACTGGTTATTTTTCTGCATTTATTTCCACTAACCTCTTCCTAGCCTAAATCACTAATTTGTTAATTTATAGATAACATAACATATTCATCACAGAAAGTGAACTTATGTTAATTGTTAATAAAACCACACCAAAAAAGCAGAATTTCCCATAACGCACATATGTGCGTCTGAAGCACAAAAATCACAGAGGGACTCTTTGATTTCAGCTCTGGGCGTCCCATGGGACGCACACTTTTTTCAACAGACCGAGACACTCCAAAAGGGTTCATTCTTGGCGTCGGTCATTGACTCATGAAAAACCTTCGATTTTGACGGATAGTTTTAGCAGGCAGGCGGTCATCTGACCGATTGATTTTTCGTCAAAGCAGTCAACAACTTCAAGGATTCTGTCGTCTGCTAACTTAGTTCTTCCGCGGCCTCGGACCATAATCAGAACTAAAATAGTTGTATCTGGCGAAACGAACGCCGAAACGAAGAAATGGCGGCATTGCACATTCGGTAAAGCTTTTCCAATCCAACTTTTTAAAAAAAAGACCAAATAAAATTCCAGCGTGACCTAGTCTTCTAGTGCTGAACAGTATCGTTCTCGGCCTTTTGAACAACAATTCGTGTTTAAAACCAGCCATGCCTCCAATGCGAAAAAGAAGCCACGAGTAGGAAAGGGGCAGAATCCCCACAATATGTTTGCTAGTTTCGGACTCGCTCAGACATCGTCTGCAACTTGTAGGATCGTTGGAATTAGGAAAAAAGCCACCCCAACTTTTCCATTGTAATCAAAACTCCGAACCCGATTTTCGCTTCGTGCCACAGCGGTCAGTCTGTTTGCTTCAGATTTTCCTGGTTGTCAGTCTTGTTTCTGACAATCCGGGGTTTTCCTTTCTAAAGCAGACACATGTCCGGTCATTCCAAAATGATCTTTGTTTACATCTGAATGCTTGTTCGCGAGAGTGAAGTGCTTCAAATTTTAGGTCTGATTTCTTCGTTGACCAAATCTGAACGGTTTTTGCAAGTTCGACAGAGGAAAAAGCAGCAGCATCAAGCCGTTCTTGCGGAGATGTGAATGGCATCATCTCAAAAACATAAGCTACTGCATATATGCAAGTGTGTGTGTACGCTTGTGTGTATGTCTGCCTGTCTCTCTGTCCATATATCGACATCTGTTTGTCTCCCCCACTTCTCTCTCTCTCTGTAGACAGCCTATTCCATTTCCAGGGGTTATGCACATGTGTTTGCCTGTGTGTTCACTGTGCATGTAGCATGTGTGTTTAGCATGTATTTGCTTTTGTTAAAGCATTTTTTATCATATACTTAGGGGGTTCTTAAAAATATGAAAAGGACTTAAAATTTTGCACAGCGAGTCCCTGGGACTCTCACATTTCACCCCTATGGGAAACACTGAAAAAAGTGAGAATGACACTACAGCATACTCATCTGGAAACAAAACTACTACCAAAGAATGAAAGTTTACGTTAACAGACCTGTTTACTCACTACACAAGTCTTGAGTAGTCTGGATAGCTGAAATGAGTAGTTTGGGCTCAAAATGTGTAGTTTTATTAATTAAACCATCAAACAATGTTCACTGAAAATGAATAATTAGAGCATTATTTTTCAATTCTGAAGAGTAGTAGAGGTCCAAATTGAGTAGAATACTACTCGAAAAGAGTAGAGTAAACAGGTCTGCGTTAAACGTCCTCCCGGTCACATATATGGGACATTACTTATTTGCAAAGTTATGATACTACTACTACCAAACAACTGCTTCACTATTAAATAGCCTTATTTCAACCTGCCTTATCACGAAAATTGCTTGAAAAAATGTAGCTTTGCAGTTGCACTTTAGAAAAAAAATAGTGGAAAGCAACAGCAATTTGCTCATATAAAAAAAAAAACAACGGGTAAAATTACCTTCAAGGACACCAACAAAGAGACGGTTTCTACAGAATAGTATCCTCTGTCTACGTAGTCTCCCATGAAGAGGTAGTTTGTGTCAGGAGACTTGCCACCAATGCGAAACAGTTCCATCAGGTCATGGAACTGGCCGTGGACATCCCCACATACAGTCACTGGACATTTCACCTCTTGCACGTTCGATTCTACGGACAAAATTTCTTTTGCCTGCATCAAAGACACGTGGGAAAAAAAGAAAAAAGAAAAAATGTTATAAAAGTACTAACATGATTCAATTGTAAACACAAATTTCAAACAGCGTGTGTTTGTGTGTTTGAAACACCCAGCTAACAAACACAGATCAACATCGTGTCTGAATCAGATGTTCATGAAGCATCCTGATCAAGTTGGGTAGTTCAGCAAACTAGGCTTTCCTTCTGAATGAAAATGGGATGCATGGTTCATTTCTAAAGCAGACGTGAATAATAAAATTAAAAAAACCCAACCCAACAAGAACAAAAATCGATAGCATCGTTTTAAAATGTCGACAAAGTAGACAAATTAAATCGCTTGCAGTGTGGTGAGGCCTACATCAGCAAATTACAATCAAGTGAAAGAGAAAATCAAGTCACTCACTCCAGTCCATGTAAACACACACATGCGCGCACACGGTCACAGGCCTCAGCAGTTGAAAAAATAAGGCTGTTGGTTTGCTTACACTGTTACAGTCCTCGATCGAAGCCTAAACATGGTCGTTTGCATGCATTTCTTTTTTTGCACACATTTCAACAGAAGACTTTTGAATCTTTGTTGCTACACTTCTAGTTCTTCTTCTTCTAAAAACAAGGAAAGTTTCCCGAAAAGCGGTAAACAAACATGGAGATAATTTGATGTAGCTTTCAACCTAGTAGCCTACAAGTGAGCTCTTTGAGTTTGATTTCAGCCAATCAGAGTTCTGGGAGGCTTGCCAAACTTGTCAAGGTTCTGAGAACATGCTGTAGGAACCCCAAACCTGTTTTGTTTCTCCTCTCTGTTTCTTTCTTTCTTCTCATTTGGTCACATCCCTAAGTGCGTACGCTTACTTCTGTGGTGTAAATAGAAGTTGGTCGTCACCACAGAAAAAGAAGAAGAAGAGATTTTCATGGTTCACAACTCTCCCAAACTAAAGGTTTGGAAACCTAGTTCAACTTTAATATAAAGTGTTCAGAAATAATGAAGGGGAGTAATTTCAAGGTGTGTGGGAGTCATCTTGCTTGGCAGAGGTGGACAAACAGCAAGTTTACACTGGCTTAATCAGCCCTCGCCTCGTGTGTTTGAGTAGACATACAGCACAAAGAACACACTCAGTGCATCATTCTAAAATTGATGTCATTTATATTTTTGCATCACATTTTGCAAACTCTATAAGTCTATTACTAGTATCAGTTTGTGGCCACCCCTAGAAAAAGATCTGGGGGTAACCTTTGACAAAGACCTTTCATTTGATATACACATCCAGAACTGCATCAATAAAGCAAACCAAATGATAGGATTGATTAAAAGAACATTTATCAGTATTGATCATGATATTTTTATTAAATTATACAAAGCTTTAGTTAGACCGCACTTAGAATATGGCAACATTATTTGGGCTCCAAAATTTAAGTACCAGTCAATAGCAATTGAAAGGGTGCAGCGTAGAGCTACAAAACTTGTTAAAGCATGCAAAAACATGGATTATTACCACAGAT
>CM065680.1:34160626-34178126 GCA_017654935.2 Phymorhynchus buccinoides | reverse complement strand
ATGTCTGCTGTCAAGGTCCAGGATTCGCATGCATATAAAAATATTGATATGAACAGTGAGCGCATCAGTCTGATCTTTATAAAAACAAAAGGGGTGCGAGATAAGAATTTTAAGATATGCAGTTTGAAGTTCTTAATTTTCTTAGCTTTAATAGCTTCCTCAGTTCCTGTAGAGGCTGCTCCTATTAATATTTTAAAACTTTGGTATTGCTGAATATTGAATTCAACGTTATATTATTAGGAAGACTTGTTATTTAAAAACGTTTTTTAATTTAAGAACTAGTTGAGTGGTTCTCTGGTTCTTGCTGGTGTGGTCGAGTTGTGTATTTGGTAGAGGTGATCATGTATCTCTCTACCCTCCGCTCTTATTGCAGGTAGTGCAATAAAAGCAATAGGAAATAAATACAACCTAGTAAAACAATTAGTTTTTGCATTGGCATAAAGTTTGTTTAAATGACAAGTGTTTTGACTTTTGTATAGTTTTTGTTAGCATGTTGAATTGGCATAATTTACAAGTTGTTTGTTCTAAATCAAATGTTATGTTTTCTTCTTTTCTTTTCTCCACAGACAAGACACTGATTCTGTGGAAGCTGACCCGTGATGAATCAAATTACGGAGTGCCCTTCAAGTGTCTGTCTGGTCACGGTCACTTTGTGAGCGACGTTGTGCTGTCATCTGATGGCCAGTTTGCTCTGTCTGCCTCCTGGGACAAAACTCTCCGCCTTTGGGATCTTGTGGAGTGTGTATAAATTGTCTTATTTTATAACCATGGGTGCAACTTTTCCTGGTATACAAGGATTTCTTATTTTTGAATTTTACCAGAAAAGGAAGTTCCCTTTTTAAAAAAATTGTGAAAACAAGATCTTTGTCAGTTTGTGTGTCTACTGTATTTTTCAAACACTTTAAGATAAGCATTTGTATAAATTGTGGAAAAAGCAAACTAAAATGCCTTCATAAATCAATTTTTACTTCAGCTGCAGGGGGACATTTTACCCCTGGACCCCGACCTTTCAGGGTTTTTTCATTTTATGTAGTTGCACCCATGTATAACAGTTAAACCCAGTGTTAGGTAGCTTAGTGCTAAAGATTTTCTCATACAAGTTATAGAAAAGAAGACAATGTTGTTTTTCTGTTTATGAAATGGAAATGATTTATGCATCATCAAATTTTAGATGCAGTGAGTGGAATGTCCTTTCTTGAACGTTACTTCAAAGCACTCAATGATTTAATCAATCAATATGAATTGCCTGTGAAATAATCCTGCAATGATGAGAGTGCTTTGACTTTCAGGAATGCTTAATAAAATGTTCATGGTTACTCTATTGTTAGTTGACAGGATGAAATAATAGGTGTACTGAATTTTAGAAGTTGCCATTTCCTATAAATAATTGTTCTAGCATTTTTATAAATACCTTATTTTTCTTAATACAATATTTTTTTCTGACTATAAGGCGATACTTTTTTCCCCAGAGTGGGACGCCTGGGCCTTATGATTGATAATATAGTAAAAAAAATAGTACACCATGTAGTAACAGAATCTGAGCTTTGTGCAAAATTTGGGGAGTGCGCCTTATAACTAAGGTGCGCCGTTTAGTCTGAAAAATAGTTTTAAAAGAGGCTGTTTTTGTCAGGATTATCAGAAATACTTGATCCTCCGTGTTTCCTCAGAATGTTTCTAATTGTTAAGTAAAGAATTTATTAGGTACTGGTAACCGCTTTACCATAATATTTGTTGTCCCAGTTGTGTAAGAGAAAAGAATGCTTTACAATCAGAACGAGGGTCTGTGCATTTATCTCTCTGTATTGCTATTAGTGCATGTGACAATATTTAATCTAAGCTCTACAGCTGAAATTACTGAACAAAACATAATGAAAATTGGCAGAAATGTTCCCAATGTCTTGGCGAAAATGCCTGTTACACCAGTTAATTTAAGCAAACAAACAAAAAAGAATATAGAGAAAAAAAGTTTCTGGGACCTTACACCTTCCTACCCCCCTCCCTTTTTATTTTTTAAAGAGAGAGTTATAAAGAGTAAAGATCGTAAAGAGAATGGAGGTGAATTAGGTATTTATAGTTTTTGATGCGGTAGTTGAGAGCATTGTGGTGAAGTAACCTTTATTACTTCTTCTGGAGAGGTAGTAAAGAATACCCAAGCCTGTGTCATAATCTTTGCTACAAGTTCAGGCTTGTCACGAGATTAAAAGGATTTTCGGCACTCAATGATTACAACAAATCTAGTTTGAGTCAACTTTGAAACAATCCTGCAATTATGAGAGTGCACTGAATATAACCTTATTTTTTAATATTGCCCGTAACATTTTTTATTGCTATTAAAGTGAAGCATTTATTAGGTGCTGGTAACCGCTTTACCATAATATTTGTTCTCCCAGTTCTGTAAGACAAAAGAATGCTTTACAATCAGAACGAGGGTCTGTGCATTTATCTCTCTGTATTGCTATTAGTGCATGTGACAATATTTAATCTAAGCTCTACAGCTGAAATTACTGAACAAAACATGAAAATTGGCAGAAATGTTCCCAATGTCTTGGCGAAAATGTCTGTTACACCAGTTAATTTAAGCAAACAAACAAAAACGAATATAGAGAAAAAAAGTTTCTAGGACCTTACACCTTCTTCCTAGCGGCGCCCCCCCCCCCCCCTCCCTTTTTTATTTTTGAAAGAGAGTTAAAGAGTAAATATAGTAAAGAGAATGGAGGTAAATTAACCCTTTCACCGCCAATGTCGCATTTTTGCACCACAATGGTTTAACACCCATGTCATTAAAAGGCATCAAATCTGAGCCTGTTACCTGAAACCCTATTTTCTTAAATTTGGGAGGTAAGGATAGGCCTAATGTTATACATGTCACAAAGGAATTCCCAATATAATATATTGCAGATATTATTTTTCTCTACCCAGTTAAGTTTAATATTTTTGGGCTGAAAAATGGCTGGCGGCGAAAGGGTTAAGCATTTATAGTTTTTGATGCGATAGTTGAGAGCATTGTGGTGAAGTAACTTTTATTACTTCTGGAGAGGTAGTAAAGAATACTCAAGCCTGTGTCATAATCTTTGCTACAACTACAAGTTCAGATTTGTCACGAGATTAAAAGAATTTTCGGCACTCAATGATTACAACAAATCTAGTTTGAGTCAACTTTGAAACAATCCTGCAATTATGAGAGTGCACTGAATATAACCTTATTTTTAAATATTGTCCTAACATTTTTTATTAAGTGAAGAATTTATTAGGTACTGGTAACCGCTTTACCATAATATTTGTTCTCCCAGTTCTGTAAGACAAAAGAATGCATTACAATCAGAACGGGGGTCTGTGCATTTGTCTCTGTATTAGTGCATGTGACAATATTTAGTCTAAGCTCTACAGCTGTATACAGCTGAAATTACTGAACAAAACATAATGAAAATTGGCAGAAATGTTCTCAATGTCTTGGCGATGATGCCTGTTACACAAGTTTAAAGTTCAGGTTTGTCACAAGATTAAAAGGATTTTCGGCACTCAATGATTACAACAAATCTAGTTTGAGTCAACTTTGAAACAATCCTGCAATTATGAGAGTGCACTGAATATAACCTTTAAAAAAAAAAATTGTCCTTAACCCCTTCCCTGCCAGCCCCATGTCTACTATGGGTAATATGATGTCATTGACGATGTCAGTCACAACTCTGGAATGCTGGTTTTTGTTTTAGAACAGTGAGCAGGAATATATCCCTTGTAGTTTTTCAGGTGTTTCCATCCCCTTCCCGATTTTAAAAACAAGCGAAGAAAGTTTTAGTATTTTAAGCTTTACTTCAGTGACCCAGGCCAGTGTTAATGATTAAATACTGAAAGCTGTGACATAATAATGTTGTAACAAAATGGTTTGACTTCTCCTGTCAATATTCCTCTTTACAAAAAGGGTAAAGAAGAAAACCTGCAATGATAGTCAAGGAAAGAGTCCACGAAAGAACTTACCTGTGACCTTTGCTTTTGACTTCCAAGACTTAACCCTTTCACCGCCGATATCGCATTTATGAACCACAATAGTTTGACATCCATGTCTGTTGTCACTAGAAGGCATCAAATTAGGGCCTGTTATTCTAGGACCCTATCTTAATTTTGGGAGGTAAGGATAGGCCTAATGTTATACATGTCTCAGAGGAATTCCCAATATTGCTGACAATTTTTTTCCTCTACCCAGTTAAATTTAATGGTATTTTTTGGGGCTGAAAAATGGCTGGCGGCAAAAGGGTTAAAACGAAGCCTTTGTTGTAGGTGCAAGACCACCCGTCGCTTTGTTGGACACGAGAAGGATGTGATGAGCGTGGCTTTCTCCGCTGACAACCGTCAGATCGTGTCTGCCTCCCGCGACAAGACCATCAAGCTGTGGAACACCTTGGGTGTCTGCAAGTACACGGTGCAGGTATGGCAGTGTGGATTCGCGAATTTACTTTCTGAAGGTAGACACACAAGTAAGGAAGACCCACAGGCGCTGGCAATGATACATTTTGTAGACTATTATTTTGTAAAACGAGGCAAAACCCCCCAACCAAAACCAGTCCGCAGGAAGCTGGCCAAAATGCTTCTGAAAAATTGTTTATTGAGTTACTTGTTCAAGTCTTCTTTGGACTTATAGATGGGAGTGACTGCTTGTATGAATTAAAAAGTATGGGACTAGATATGGTAATGTTCAGGTGGGTCAGTGCTGCTGTGCATGGGATGGGACTTACTTTGTGATACAACGAATCAATGCATCATATAGTGGGCAAGTGCTGCTTACAGTGAAAGCATTCTACAGTGAGACACCTTCCATAATTTGCACTGAAATTTAACAGTCGGGTACAATGGTGTTTGTTAATGCAGTTAAAAAATAATGATAAAATTAGTTTTAATGTTAGACCTGGTAAAGCCTCATTTTTTGGGGTCATTCTTTATACTTTTTGTTTCTTTTTTGGAGACGTTTTACTCCCATTTGGCACGCAACTTCTTATGCAATTAATTTGAAAGCTTTTGCCTGAGTTAGAAGTATACCAGTGTAGTAGTACTAGTAGACAGTTCTGTCCTGTCCAGCAGAACACTTTGACTTTTCCATGTGTTGTGATGCTTGCAGGAGGATCAGCACAAGGACTGGGTGTCGTGCGTGCGTTTCTCTCCCAATGCGCAGAACCCCATCATTGTGTCTGCCGGCTGGGACAGATACGTCAAGGTCAGTTTTTAATTTGCTTAATCTCTGAAACATCCTCAAGGTGAGGAACACGGAGCTGATATGATTTATTTTAACCCTTTCGCCGCCAGCCATTTTTCAGCCAAAAAATACCATTGAACTTAACTGGGTAGAGAAAATAAAATATTTGCAATATTGCGAATTCCTTTGTGACATAATTATATAACATTAGGCCTACCCTTACCTCCCAAAATTAAGAAAATAGGGTCTTTGGATAACAGGCCCTGATTTGATGCCCTTTTAGTGACATGGGTATTAAAGTGTCTAAACTCATCCTCTAGGTGAGGAAAATGGAGCTGATATTATTTCTGTTAAAATGTTACTCCTAATTTTTTATATTGAATGTCATGGCTTCAGATGTTTGTTAATGTGTTGAAAAAGGATTTGGTTAAAGTACAGAGCTTCAGATTGTTTTAAGACTTCATGGGTCATTACTATATGACCTGACTAGAAAATGAGGGGCCATATTTTAAAATGGACCAGTAATGTGTTACTAAAACTTTATACCTAAGTTTTAGTACAGTGCAGCAATACAATAATATGCATACAAGCATGCGCACGTCCACACAAACACACACACATTATGTGTATTATTATACACAGTACGTGTATGAACAGAACATAACTTTCATTTATTGCTGTAAAAGTTCAAGGTAGTATTTGGTATGCATATTAAAAAGAGATACACAGAGACAGACAAAAATAAATTTTAGATGTAGCGTAGCCTATGTTTACAGTCATGCAGTCTAGTTGTAGATCTAGAAAAAGAAAGGCAACAGAAGTTTTACAAAACAAACTGAAGGACTTACCTAATGCTATGACATATTTGTGACCTGATGGAAAAAGAAAAAAAATCTTGAGTGAAATGCTCTCTCTCCCCCCCCCCCCCCCCCCCCCCCCCCCCCCCCCCCTTTCATGCTTAATAATTGACATGCGCCAAATAGGCGCATTACAAGGTGTAAACATGCGTTATTTTGAAAGGGCACACCAAGAATCTGAAGCTCTAAAAGTATGCTACTTACCATAGATGCCTGGTATGGCAGATGAGATCAGTGTTTTCTATCTACTATACATATTTTGGCTATATATTAAGTTTGTATTTTTAGTTCATGAGCGACAGCGGCGGGAACTATTGTTTTTTTGTCCGTCTGCGTGCAAAGGGAGCTTACTCATGTAATGAAACTTTGCACCCACTCGGGTTCATTCCCTTGTTATATTTCTCTTTTTATTGAATGTGTTCATAAGAAAGAAAACGGGACACCTAACATGGAAATGGTTTGTGTAAATCTGTTATTTTGCACATATTGCTCATAATAATTGATTTGCTTCTCAACTTTAGTCAGAAAGGTGATGTGAATGTTACAGGTGTGGAACCTGACCAACTGCAAGCTGAAGACCAACCACATTGGTCACACCCAGCCTCTGGACACCGTCACTGTGTCTCCCGATGGATCCCTGTGCGCCTCTGGTGGCATGGTAGGTCCATTTTGGGGGATTTATGCTGCTACTTGTCATAAGTGTTTCTTTATTGTCCATTGGCATTGTACAACGCGTATGGAAACTTGTCTTCCACCGTGTAAAATAAGATGAGATATATCAAAATAAAAATATGAAACATAAATTTACATTAAAACATATGTAACTCTCACACCACACCCAATCATTCATCCGCTCTCCGCTAAGGGCAAGGGCAATAATTTATGTACTGAATCGAGTGCGCCACCTAGTGACAATCAAGGGCAGATCATTTTCAGTGGCAATATACTGCTGCTTGCGATGCACAGGGGCAATAATTTTATGTAGATGGCGCCCGCAATTCAGTGCACGAGTTAGGGGAAGAGAATTTAAGGTATAAAGCCTCATTTGTATAGAAATGTTCTTTTCAATGTAACTTTGTAAGTGCAGAGGAACCTCTCTTATAAGACCCCACCCCACCCCTTATAATACTCCCTCCCACTTAAGACACTTCTCTGACATTGTCCGTCTTTGCAAGTATTAAAATTACCTCCCTTATACAACTCCCTCCCACTTAAGACCTTATTTTGAAAGATTTTTCGAGGTCTTAAAAGGGAGGTTCCACTGTAATAACTTATAGCAGACTTGTTTTAAGATATTGCCCATGTTTTGGTTTTGACTCGCTGCTGACTATGTCATTTTAAAAAACAGATTTTTGAAAGATAGCAAGTATTGAAGTACAACAATATGAGTGGGTAAAGGTGTAAGGAGTGCAACTGCAACAACCCCCACCCCCAGCAAATTGTCCCTGTTTACGAAAAAAAAAAGTTATGTGTTAAGGAAAAAACCTGTAAGCTGAGGAAAATAGCTTCCAACATGACTTCAAAGACTTCAAACCAGTGTTACTTGAAAGACTTCAGAAACCAGTGGATACAAGTTGACTTTTTGACTTTAAAAATAAAAATCATGTTGCTAACGTATTCCTTGCAAGACTTGAATGAAACCAAAATAACCAATCCGAATTGTGAAAGTTTTTTTTGAATATGTAATTCTTGAAATTCATTTTGCTTGTGCACTTAGGACTTATGTGTGTGGTCATATGATTTTTGCAAGATAATCTTGCATAGAAGGATATACAGTACATACATACATTTTGTCTTCAAACAGACTAGTTTAACTCATTCAAGTCGTTCCAGCCATATGTGTGGAATTAATAGATAGCTGTTAATTTGATGCTTCAAGGGAAGTAAATCTGAGTGCACACCATACCTTGGTCACTTCTAAACTTGCTTCGCTCCCTTAGACCACAATTTGGCCTCTGACTTTGCTTTTGTAGTGGTTTGTTGTGGGGAACCCAATTGGTGTAGTTTTTCTATATAAGGTCTATATATAAAAAGTCTGATCTACCACTTCCCTATGTCTAAGCCTGAAGTAAAAACCTGTAATCTTTCATTTCTCCTTTTGTTTATGTATGTTTCGTTTGTGTATATGACGAGTGATTTTTATTTTATTTTAAATAATTCAAAATCGTTGCGATATAAATGAGTTAATGCCTTCGTCATGGCGACCAACTTGATAGTCTGACACTGCCAGCTACATTGACCGATGAAGAAGAAGAGTTAATGCATGTATGCAGAAGCGTTACTGCGTAATCGCATTAATTTGTCTGTTTGTTTGTTTCACAGGATGGGCAAGCTATGCTGTGGGACCTGAACGAGGGCAAGCACCTGTACACCCTGGACGGCGGCGACCAGATCAAGGCCATGACCTTCTCCCCCAACCGCTACTGGCTGTGCGCTGCCACTGGACCCTCCATCAAGATCTGGGTAAGCCATTTGAACCATGTTTGATTGGGGTACCGGTAGGCACTGCATGCAAATGATCTGAATGAGCTGTGTGCATTGTGGTTTTGTTTAGCGCCACTTTTGTTTGTAGATTTTGTTGTAATTATTTCTAGCTGCATGTCATACTATAGCAATAACACGAAATGTCTGCTAAGGGTATTTCATATGCAATTGTTTGTGTCAAGTATCTTTATTTTAATTTTTAAGTAATGCACTTTCCTGCAGTGTCCATTGTTTCTGTTGATGTGACATTTTCACGAGAGTGCTACAGTAATTGTGGTCTGCAGGCCTTATGTGTCACTGTTTGTGATGGATGGCCTGTGACCCAACAATTTAAAACACAAACGTTTAACCTTTAGCACACTGAATTTTTTCTTGTTCTCTGCCACTGCATTTTTTTTGAGGCAGTGAATAACGCCTACACCCACTTGATTACAAATGCTGTAAATTTCTCTATGTGCTGTGTGCAGACTTGATTATTGGAATACTAATAAAGGAATGATTGAGGAAAGTTTTGATACTATGCATTTTTGGTAAATGAGTAAAATAAGGTTATTCTGAAGCTATTTGCGTCCGAATGGTTGCTAAGCTCTTGGGATTTAAAATCATTTGCAAGCATTTCATAGTGGTATTTGTAAGTGTTTTGTAGTAAATGTAGTACCTCTCTCTCAGAACCCGCAGGCTGGTAGTGCAGCCTGCAGGTCAGATGGGCAGAGCACAAAGGGTTAGGAAATGTCTCGCTTCAGCTCATTCTTTACTGTGATGTTATCTTTTGTACTTTTCTTTTAGAACTTTATATATTATGTAATTTTGATCTCACCCTGAAATATTCCTGTGTTTCATCCAGGATCTGGAAGGCAAGGTGATTGTGGATGAGCTGAAGCCCGACGTGATGGCCGCCGGCAGTGGCCGAGATCCTCCCAACTGCCTGTCCCTGGCCTGGTCATCGGACGGCCAGACGCTCTTTGCCGGATACTCCGACAACCTGATCCGTGTGTGGCAGGTGTCCATGCCTACACGCTAAGTGGGGCTCACTAAAGAACTGTCAAGTTGCAGACAAAAAATAAACCAGTTTCCGGTCCTTTTAACAATGTGAATAAAAATATTGATTGACTGGAATTTGGTGTGTTTTGGGGTTGATTTATATGAGGTATGAAATGAAATCGGGTGAATGTAGAGATGATCAGTCTGGAGTTCAGAATAGATAAGATGACAACATCCCAGCAAAAGCAATTTTCTTTGGTGATGATTTTTAATTCAATTAGTCCATCACGTAGGAAGTGAAACCCTCCCCCCCCCCCCCCCCCCCCCCCCCCCCTGGGGATTTTTGCAGACAGTGTTTTTTGGATAGCTTGGGTCCTAAGAAACTCAATGCAGGTTGTTTGCATCCTGGCAAATTGATCCGGTGGCAATGGTGCGCTGACAAAGTTACGATTTACCGAACCTTGACGCGTCACTGCTGACAGGAGGGTTACCTATATTGTTTGATTTGATAGTGCTTAGAAAGCATAGTTTTTGCCAGTCTGACCATTTAGATATTGCAAACATGCTATCAGGCATCCCTACTATGTTTTGGGCGATAGTGCTCCACTGCCGGCCATTTTGCTATGATTATAAATGAATTTGTGAGTGCACCATTGTATACAGAAAGGGTGCGGAACTTGCTTGAGTTGCAGCGAGCTACCAAAACTAATGACCTTCCCCTCCATCTGGCAAGCCTCCAGAACATGGTGAAGCTGTTCTTCTGCTATGATCATCCCAATTATGCACGGTACATTGCAGTGTACCTGCAAAGCATGCTCAATCTGTCTTCAACACATCCTGTTGCAGAAAAACTTTTGCAAGAGAAAGGATTCAGTGTCAACCGGTCATCTGTACCTGGGTCTAGAACTGCAGTTGACATCACAAATGAACAAACAATAAACAAGCATGCAAACAGCAAGAGTGGCCTCGTTGGATTTAGTCAGAACCAGTCAGCATACTACAGGTGGGTCACGACAAGAGTTTCCAGAAGTCAGTACCATGAAGCAACCCTGGAACAAGCTGACATGGACAGTCAAGAGTGCTCTGCGCACAAGGATCTCGGACCATCTCAAATCGCTCAGAGTGAGGTCAATACTCTGAAGGTGATGCAGGCAGTGCAGAACTTTGTGAACCCCTTTCAGATCGAAAACAAGGACGAGCTGTACTGCCTGTCTTCTGGGGCACCAGCACCAAGAGAAGTTGAGAATGATCTTCTCAATGCTGACAGAGTTGGAGAGGAAGCATACAGGCAGTTTGTTAATGACAGACTGATTGAGAGAACAGTCAGTTTCAACGACCCTGTCAAGAAGGCCAATTTGAAGACTTTTGCAAAGACTGCCAAGTCCGTGAAAGTGACAGGAAAATCAAAGAAGATCTAACAAATCACAGCAGAAAGGAATGTCTTTTCCCAACTTGTTCTTCTAGCTGTCAAACACAAGATCAGCTTGGAACGTGTACTTCAGTTTCCACTGGGACCTGTTCCCTGGTCCCTTGCCATGTCTGATGGAACGCCAGCAAAAACGGACAAAGCAAAACTGTTGCACTTCTTGGAAAGTGAATCCCACATCGCAGAAAAGCCTGCCAGCAACAATGTGTACGTCATAGATGGCCATGCTATGTTCCAGCAGCAAGTTGCACTACCTCCTACGTTTGGAGAACTAGCTGAGAAGATCTTTGACCAGTTGCCGCAGGTGTCCAGAGTTGACTTTGGCACGGACACATACTAACAAAATTCAATCAAAGGCATTGAGAGGAAGCGGAGAGGAACATCAAAGAAACATCTGATCAAAGAACCAGCAACCAGAGTACCCAGAGACTGGAAAGCCTTTCTATCCAATGACAACAAGACCAGTTTGACCAGATTCCTCCAGGAGGAATGGTAAAAGAACAAATATGCACTCAAACTTGAGGGAAGACAGATCCTCTTTGTTTGTGAGGAGAAGTGCATCAGGCTGAGCAGTGCCAATGGGATGACATTCTCAGAAGAAGTGGAAGAATTGTGTTCAAATCAAGAAGAGGCGGACACCAAGATCATCTTGCACTGTCACCAAATTGCAGCCAGCTCTCCTGAAGATACAACAATATCTGTTCGATCACCAGACACAGATGTGTTTGTGCTGCTTCTCAAGTTTTCACAGAACATCAACAAAACAGTTCTGCACTGGAGATAAGAGACGACTTCTGGATGTCAAATTGTTGCTGACACTGGAGAGGACCTGTGTAAGGATCTCCCTGCATTGCATGCATACTCAGGCTGTGATTGTACTAGTGCATTTGTGAGTAAGGGGAAAGTGGCTGCTCTCAAGCTTTTACAAAAGAATCCAGGTTTTCTGGAAGCGTTCTTGCAGCATGGAACATCTAACACCATGCCAGAATTTCTCTTTGAAAAGCTAGAGGACTTCACATGCCAACTATATGGGTCTTCTTCACTGAAAGACATCAATGTGCTGCATCACCAGAAGTTCATTCAGCGCTTTGACAGCGTGACACCATGCGGACTGAACAGCTATCAGGGGATAGATATGAGCTTGCTTCCCCCATGCAGAGACTCTCTGAAAATGCACTTGAGGAGGGTGAACTATCAAACACACATCTGGCTGTCAGCAGGCAAGCAAATGTCCACTGTTTCAGACCCAACAGAAAATGGCTGGGAGCTTGTAGGCGACAGGCTGAAGATCAAGTGGACGAACGGCTACTTTGTGCCGCAGGAACTTGCGAACATTCTTGTGGAGCAGCCACAACAAGGATTAGAGCAACAGGAATAGGAGCCAGAAGAAGAACAGTCTTTTGAACCAGACTTTGACGACGTTGATGAGTACTTCTTTGATGAAGACTGACTGTAAGTTGATGAACAGTGACCTTATCACAGTTCTATTCAGTTTCTGCCAAATATTTGCTTCTGATGATGTTGACGAGTATTTGGTTGATTAAGACTGGTAGTACATTATGCGCACAATACCCCCTCAGACTAAAAAATAAGAAAAGCAGGGACAACTGATGTGAGATATCAATTTCTCCATTGATAAACGTATCAAAACTCTTTGTGAGTGGGCACACAGTAAGTGAATACTTTTCCAGTACTCCACTGCTGTTGCGGTTGACTTAACTGTGATTATAAGTGATTAACCTACGTGCACCATCACCAAAAAGCAAAGTACAGAAGCCTCTAATTGTCAGAATGTCAAAAACTATGCATTCTAAGCATTATCAAATCAAACAGTATAGGTAACCCTTCTCTCGGCAGTGACGCGTCACAGTTCGGTACATTGTAACTTTGTAAGCTCACCATTGCTACCGGATCAAATTGCCAGGATGCAAACAACCTGCATTGAGTTTCTTAGGACCCAAGGTATCCAGAAAACACTGTCTGCAAAAATCCCCAGGGGGGGGGGATGGGGGGTATTGGGCCCGTAACGGACTAAATATTTCTGATGCACACTTGTACACTCGCATACTCCTTCTCACACTCTTGCACCTTTGCACACTCACACATGCTCTCAAAACTTTGTGTACACACACACACACACACACACACACACAGAGATGTACACTCGAAGCATAGTAAAAGCTTCAAGAGAAGGAAAAAGTGCCATTTTTAATAGTTGACATCCAGCTGAATGAACATAACATCTTATATGTCACCATGGAACAAGCCTTATTCATTAAGAAAGATTTTAGGTTCTTAATTGTGAATGTTTATCAAGGCTTTCTTGTATTTGTCGATGAAATGGGTTTTAAAAAAGAAGAAAAAACTATGGAAATGGCCTTGATCAGCTTGTAAATGAATTGCTTCAAATGTGACACTTGTCTAGAATATAATTTTTTTTATCATACTTTCAAAATAGATGCAAATAGTTAAGTGATCAATAGAACAAAAATAGATTCTATTCATAATGCAAATTTACTTACATTTACAACAGAATGTGTTATGTGGGCAATTTATAACGTTTTATAAAAATCTGTTAATTTTTAAAAAGTTATAACAGACAGGCAAGTCCACAGCAGTGACAACCAGAGCAAAAATAGTAACATGTTGAGACACAAGCCCAGCAAGGTTGAACTCCGATTTAGATTGCAATGCAAAAGAATCGCATCAATAAATACTTTTGGTTTAAACAAAGTTTATCGACATAATATATTGCAGTGTACACAAATTATTTCATGAGCACAAAAAGCTATAAGCTTATAAGCGCACTCATAAATACTTTTAGCTCATTGGAGTTGCAGTGAGATAGTGCGCATCGACCCCATGAATTGCGCGTGTCGCTGTCGGACCACTTTAAAAAACCACACCAAATAATTCAGATGGAAACGAGCAATACATTGCAAAAGAAAGGCACAAGTCTACTTAATAAAATGCCACACACAGTGTGCTTACTCATCTCTTTTGTGTAAAAACACTCGGTAAAGTACCCCAAACAGAAATTTCGATTTTGTTAGCCGCCATTTTGTTTATGTAGGAACACAGCTGTTGCTAAGTGTCTCAATGAAAATAAGACCCTAATGGCTATGAGAATCAGATACTGTCTAAGGGAAGCAATCGAAGTATAAATGAGTGTACTTCTTTACAGTAAGCTCCCTTGAATAGCTGGGAGGACATTAGGGATTGGATGGGTCTGCCTTTTGCCAGAACTATGAGGCTAGCTGAGGAGAGGGTCGGATGGAGAAGGTTTGTCAGATCATCAGTGGTGCCCCTTCAGCCCCAGTTGGCTAATGGGGCTAAGTAAAGTGAGTAAAATGGGTGTTAAAAAAATAGTAAATTCAGATGACAGTTGTCTGCCTTCATGACCTGAAAGGAGACTGTGACTGCAGACATCTTCCATCATGACTCCAATGAGTTCATATATTTAGTAAGCCCTCCCAGAGCAGACATTTGCATGATTTTCCTGTAACGAGTCTTGTCATTATAAAATAGATTGTTAGTGAAAAATGGATCCTGTTTGGATTGCTGTATCAAGAAAGGGGGGTCATGGTTTTTTTTAACCAATATAGGTATCTCCCATTTGTTAGGTTTTGTGTTTGTGTGTGTTTTAGGAAAGAGTGGGCATACCTCAGAGACATCCAGACCTGTTTACTCTACTCTTTTCGAGTAGTATTCTACTCAATTTGGACCTCTACTACTCTTCAAAATTGAAAATAATGCTCTACTCATTTTCAGTGAACATTATTTGATGGTTTAATGAAGAGAACTACTCATTTCACACCAAAACTACTCATTTCAGCTATCCAGACTGCTCAAGACTTCTGTAGGGGGTAAACAGGTTTGCATGCTAGAATAACCAAGTTGTTTTTTTAATTTGCCATTAGGTGGTCTAAATACCACAAAACTGCAGACACAATACAAAACTCAGTTTTAGTGTTAAATGGCTGGAACAACTAATACTTCTGTAAATAGAAGTCGGTCGCCGTCGCATAAAAACTAATTTTCCGACAAAATTAACAGCAGTAACGCCAATCAAGGACATAAAAAACGACTATTTTGGAAAACCAGCAGAACTCGTTTGACTGAACCACAGGCGAGTGATTAGCCTCGTTGTTTGGTTGTCTGCCTCTCTTCCGTTCTCGAGGCTCTTTTCTTTTTTTATCTGTTTCAATTTTTCTTTGCAAGTGGCTGTGTTGTAAATACGGATAGAGAGTGGCCATTTTGTAGCTAGTGGGCATTGCTTATGTGCATTGAGGGACAAACTGTTTGTCGAGTTACAGATGATGAAAATAGGGTTTTACGCCCTCTTCGGCCTTTCGGCCATGTGGGGCATTTGTAAATATAAAGATGGTGGGAACAATACTGGAGGCAATACCCGGAGGCAGTGCTTGTCCAGTAAAGTCCCAATCTTTTTTTTTAATAGGGGAAGACGGGGTAAAAAGCGCATGGGCGGGTAAGAAGCCCACCCCAATTACCTCATGAAATGAAGCAAATTTCAGTCTCGTTTTGCCCATGAGACGAGCGTTAATGTCTAGCATTCGTCTCATGGGCAACTTTGACTGAAATTTTCTTTATTTCATGAGATAATTGGGGTGGGCTTCTTACCCGCCCATGCGCTTTTTACCCCGTCTTCCCCTACAGATATGTGCAGCAGTAACCACGCCTCGGATAAACCTCATCGGGTAAGTGTTAGTTACAGATGCAATGCTTCTTCTGATTAAGTACTCACAGTGGCGAGTGATTAGCCTCGTTATTTGGTTGTCTGCCTCTCTTCTGTTCCCGAGGCCCTGTGCAATGAGAGACAAACTGCTTGCTTGTTGTCGAGTTACAGATGCAATGCTTCTTCCGGTTAAGTACTCACAGTTTGATTTTTTAGTTACTATTTCAGTCGAGGTTCTGAGTCGGAGAGCTGGACAGGGAGAGAGAGAGAGAGTGAGAGAGAGGCCTAATATACACACGGCCCAGCCAGTTGTAAAAAAACAAAAATAAACCGCCCCAATAAAATCGTTTGATGGTTTTCTGTGGCTACTGAGACCTAATATACACACAGCCCAGCCAGTTTTTAAAAAAAAAAAAGAAGAAAAAAACGCCCAAACAAAATCGTTTGTTTTTCTGTGGCTGCTGAAAGCATATCTCGGAGGATCGACCTAAAGGTGATCGATCTCCCAACCCAAACCCTGGTGAGTTTCCCAATTCTACCATTTTCGTCCCTAAAGGTAGAAACCTATTCTCTTTATCGATGGTGACCAACATCATTGTACAGTAGTAGGCTTAATCAATTTGCATAATTTGGAGATGTGACCAGAGAAATAAAGATCCCCCCTAATCCACCCCTTTGCGCGTACTTAACTTTATGAACGCTGTATTGATGCCTTTCCTAAATGGACAATTGATTGGAGCCATCATTTCCCCATCTGTTGTTGTCATACCCTGGCTTAAAGACTCCAGGGATCATCCCAACAGCCGAAACACTTGAACACTATGGTACAAATGCACCAGCCAGGGATGAGAACATTACGTGTGTGACAGTTTTTGATTATCCCACCACGTGGGCAGTCACACTCTGACTTGGGAGGATATTTTCCCCATCTGAAATAGGCCTACCTCAAGGTTGAGAGAGTGGAGACTGTTCCCTTTTGCAAACAAATCTCCACAATAAAAAAAAAATCCAGCTCAGCTTTTCAGAATAGCGGTTGCTATCTCTTCGATTCAATTACGATTGACCGGCACACGTGATTTTCACTATTCTCTGAACACAGAAGTGATGCTATTACATTATCGATATATTATTCCCCCCCTTTCTTGATTACTGTAGTGCCAATGTCACAACCATCTATTTATTTTTCGTGTCTGCCTTCTTCCTAAATGAATGAATTTTGAAGGTCTTATAAGGGAGGTACCACTGTATTGCTTTATTAGGCCTACAATATGATTACAGTCTAGCCAGATTTATTATGTCCTTTAATTGCCCCCCCCCCTTCCCCTCCATAAAACTCCTCTAACTAAGGTTCCCCTCCCCTAATTACTTTGTTCACCCCCCCTTCCCAAGTTTTAACATCCCTCCCCCACACCAAACTCTTTCCCCCGTCTGAATTTCGTATTTTTCTGCTGTTCAACACAATTATTCAATATGAGTCCAATCTCCTTACTTTAGGCCTGTTTTGAGGTTTAATGATAATAACAATAAAGAAATTCTTCTATAGCGCAACACCTCACATAAAAAAAGAGCTCTGCGCTTTACAACAAAAATGATGAATGAGAAGATAAAACAACACTAACATAAAAATCAAGAAATAAAAGTTTACGAGCCTTAAAATCTCAGACACACACACGCACACACACACACACACGCATGAGAATACCCCACCGATTAATCCACACACACACACACATGAGAATACCCCACCGATTAATCCACACACACACACACACACATGAGAATACCCCACCGATTAATCAAACTCAGGAAAGAAGATTTTGTGGAACAGAATTGGAGTCAGTTGTAGTAGTAGTACTGTTTGAAGAGATAGA
>CM065680.1:34145626-34158126 GCA_017654935.2 Phymorhynchus buccinoides | reverse complement strand
TTATTTTCACCTCATGTTTTTTTTCACGGGGAAAAAAGCTTTTTATATTATATTGAAGGATAGAATGCTTTCCATAAGTATGTTGCAGAACGACAAAACACTTGTCTCGTGCCCAATGTCGATAGCTTATATTCCAACATGCTTTGGAAATAAAGTAAGTTATGAATTGCTTTTATAGTTAATGCTTATTTTCCCCAGCAATATCATGGAATAGGGTAATATGATTATAATAGAGCCTACACATATAATAAGACAACGTAACTTTGGTTGATTTACTGATCGGAGTAAGCACAAATTAAACACGGAGAGATAGTAATCGTACTCGTCGTTTAATACAAACACCAAGGGAGAATTAGAGGCCATTCTTTTGAATGCTAGATATAATTATATTGATAACCCAAATCTAAAATCTTTTGTCAACAGAATATACAACAAATCTGTGCTAGTGTAGAAAATTTAAAAAAGAGCCCCCCCCCCCAACCCAACCCAACCCAACAACCGGAAAACAAAATAAATGGGCATGGACAGTTATCAGATAAGAAATTTTCCATTTTATGTATAATTCAACAGCATGAACACACAGTAAAACAACAAGAATCAGAACAACAACAACAGCAAGTGTCACAATAATTCAGGCACCTGGATAACACCAAGTACTCCCAGAAAAGTCAACTAAACAACCACTGTATGTTGTGTCCCGGTATAATAACGGTTAATATCCACATACATTTCATGAGCCAAGTTATAGAACTGCAGTTAAAAACAAAACAAATACACTGAAACATACAACAGGTGTGGTCAGAGAAGAGAAACAAGCTACACGTTCCGACGAATTCTACCCTAATTGTAAGCACATCCCACTGAGACCACACAGCCACCATATCAATAAGAAATTCAAATAGTCATTCTTCTTTCTCTCACAATCTTCACACAACATCGACCAGAATGTCTCAGAATGTTTCTTTCGGGTTAGATGTCATGATATAATCGCACATACTTATTACACCAAGACACCGAGAACAAAGAGAGCTGTTCTTCTGTGACGTCAACAGTTACGTCATCCTTCACCGACGTAGAAATCTGTGGTGACAAAGGCCAAGGTCATGGACACACGCCGCTGACGTCATCCAAGGACCCCAGACTCCTGCCAGGCAATTGGCTGCAACTGAAGGGCAAGGGGAGGAGGATCGAGGAGCAGAAGGAGGAGGAGGGTGAGGAGGAAAAGGAAGAGGAAGAAGCGAGGTGGTGTGTGAGGAGAGGAGGTCAAGGAGGAGGGGGGTAAGGTTACCGGGGACTCAGAGTTTGGTGATGTGAGTGGTGCTCTGGAAGGAGTCGGCCCTGGACACTATGCTGCTGTAGCGGCACTTTTTCTTTTTGCCCACGCACAAGTTCAGGAACTCTGCAACACATCGGCCCACATCGTAAATGAAATAAAGAATAATCATGATCACGAACAGGGGATCAACCCCACTGTCGTCGTCGTCCTCATCATCATCGTCATTGTCGTAATGGTAATCGTCATCATCATTATCGTCGTCGTCGAAGACTCATTCATCATCATCATCATCTTCAACATCATGTCCAGCATCAGCAGCAGTCATGATCATGGTCATCATCATCATCATCATCATCATGTCCAGCATCAGCAGCAGTCATGATCATGGTCATCATCATCATCATCATCATCATCATCATCATCATGTCCAGCATCAGCAGCAGTCATGATCATGGTCATCATCATCATCATCATGTCCAGCATCAGCAGCAGTCATGATCATGGTCATCATCATCATCATCATCATCATCATCATCATAATCATGATCACGAACAGGGGATCAACGCCACTGTCGTCATCGTCGTCATCATCATCGTCATTGTCGTAATGGTAATCGTCATCATCATTATCGTCGTCGTCGAAGACTCATTCATCATCATCATCTTCATCATCATGTCCATCATCATGTCCAGCATCAGCAGCAGTCATGATCATCATCATCATCATCATCATCATCATCAGCATCATGGTCATCATCATCATCATCATCATCATCATGTCCAGCATCATCATCATCATCATCATCATCATCATCATCATCATGTCCAGCATCAGCAGCAGTCATGATCATGGTCATCATCATCATCATCATGTCCAGCATCAGCAGCAGTCATGATCATGGTCATCATCATCATCATCATGATGTCCAGCATCAGCAGCAGTCATGATCATGGTCGTCATCATCATCATCATCATCATCATCATCATCATCATGTCCAGCATCAGCAGCAGTCATGATCATGGTCATCATCATCATCATCATCATGTCCAGCATCAGCAGCAGTCATGATCATGGTCATCATCATCATGATGTCCAGCATCAGCAGCAGTCATGCATGATCATGGTCATCATAATCATCATCATGTCCAGCATCAACAGCAGTCATGATCATGGTCATCATCATCATCATCATCAGAACGGTACGAGTAGGTGAGTGAGTAAATGTGTGTGTAGCAAACAAACAAAACGAAACACAAACAAAATACGCAAACCATTGACAGCACTTTGCTGGTCATCGATAATAATGTAAATCAGCAATGAGAATATGAGAAAATTTGCGACGAAGTCACTTTAAACAAATATTATTATAATCATAGATTGAGAATCTTAAAACTCCAGGAATCTTAGCGGTTGTTTGATTGGATGGCTTTCTTGCTTTCTTTCTTTCTTACTTACTTTCTTTCTTTCTTTCTTTCTTACTTTCTTTGTTTCTTTCTCTTTCATTGTTTCTCAGTTTCTTTCGTTCTTTCATTCTTTCTTTAAAAACGAACAAGCAAAACAATCTGTGGTGAATTGATGTACAGTTTGGAAAATGAAACAACACACGAACAACATACAACGCAAAACCTAGAGAAACAAACAACAAGAACAGAGGTGATCGATGATCAGTCTCTCTTCCATGTCTTTGATCCATTTGCAAGCAGAGACAGAGACAGAGAGAACGAACGAACGAACGAACGAAATTTTATTTATACAGGGTAATGAGATAAATATACATGTTTTTTTACACCCAGCCCTGTGGTAAACGAAAATATCGAATAAACAACAATTGAAAAAACCCCAACAACATGCAATGAAAGAAAATAATAAACAACAACCATGAATAGCATGTGAAAAGTGAAAATGCTGAGGGAGAGAGGGAGGGAGAGGGAGAGAGAGAGAGAGAGAGAGAGAGAGAGAGAGAGAGAGAGAGAGAGAGAGAGAGAGAACGAGAGAGAGAGATAAACAGAGAGATAGACAGAGAGATAGACAGAGAGATAGAGACAGACAGAGAGAGAGAGAGAGGGATACAAACAATCCAACATTTGTATGGGCATTTGCTACATTTAATTAGTGTCCAAACATGTTAAAAATCAAATGTCAAAATATAATTCTTAAGATGTCTTCGAAAAGATGAATAACGTTATATTTCTTTGAAATTAGTAGGTAAAGAGTTCCATAAGGAACCTCCGGAATAATGCAGACTGGATTTGAATAACTCCAAGCGGGGTCTATGGAGAGAAATCTTGTGCACATGTCTTTTATCATTTAACGTAAATTTATTTCCTAATCTAGATGGTGCTATTCCGTTCATTATTTTGTGCATAAGTCTTCCTTTATTCAATTTTAGTCGATACTTAACAGGTAAAATATTATGATTCTTAAAATCTTCTGATGTTAAGGAACTTGATTTCAATAGAACTTGTTTAAAGCCGCGATTATAAGAGCGGACAAGGGGTTTCAAAATCTTGTCACTGGCACAGTCCCAGAGTGTCGAAGCATAGTCAACTAGTGATTGAATGTGTGCACTGAAGAAGAGTTTCCTGGCTTCCTGATTTAGAAAATGTTTTATTTTGGATAATTGGAAGACTTGTTTTGGCGATGTTTTTGCTTAAATGAGTGATATGCAATATGGTCATGCCAGGATAAATTGTTATCAATGGTTAATCCTAAGACTTTGTGGGATTTTATTTATTCGATTTCTTTATTATTGGCATATAGTTTTGGAGTAGGCGCATGTAGGTTTTGACGTTTCTGTCTGGTAGTTATCAGCATATGTTTTGTTTTTCCAGTATTTAGTGACATATGGTTAAAAAGTGTCCAGGTTGTGAGTTTATCAATGTTTTCTTGTAAGTTTACATATAGGGTGTTTAAATTACGATCAGATGAATGGATCGTGGTATCATCTGCAAAAAGATCACTAAGGGATGAAAGGAAAATGGGCAAATCGTTTACATATAACAAAAAAAGGATAGGACCAAGGATAGAACCTTGTGGCACACCACTTTTTGAACAACGAAAGTCTGAAATTTTATTATCAATAGAAACACATTGTTGACGGGAGCTAAGGAATGATGACAGGAGTGCAATAGCATCGGTTGAAAAATTATACACTGATAGTTTACGAAGAAGAAGAGCATGGTTTATCGTGTCAAAAGCCTTGGCAAAATCAACGAAGACGGCTGCTGTGTATTCATCATTATTAATATTGGAAAGCCATTGGTCGACCAGATTTACAAGAGCTGTATGACGCGAATGATTTTCTCTAAAGCCCGATTGATTTGGGTGTAGGAGGTCAAACTTTTAATGTGTGATGAGATGTGACTGTTGATGTGCTGCTCTAGTAGTTTTGAGAGAACAGAGAGAATTGAGATGGGTCTGTAGTTGGAGGGGTCATTTTGTTCACCTGATTTATAAAGAGGAATTATTTTGCTAGTTTTGAAGTGCTTGGGGAAGTAGTTTTTGTCAATACAAATATTGTATATGTAGGTTAGAGTATCTGTGATGTATGGTGCACTGAGTTTTATTATGTTACTGTCAATTTCGTCTAAGCCTTTTGATTCGGACTGTTTGATTTTAATTAAACTGTTATAAACATCAAATATTGCCATGGGTCAATGGTGTGTTAATCTGTTTTTGTTGGCAAAATTCCTTTTGTTCTTTTAAGTCATTTTGTGTCGATTTGTCATTTAGAATAATTTTGTTTGCTACATTGACAAAGTGTTCGTTAAGTTCATCAGTGGATATGTTTTTTGAAGTGGATTGTTTCTGAGAAACGTATTTCTTTGTGATACAGTTGATTGCCTTCCATAAAGATTTCGATTCATTTTTAGAGCCTGCTAAATCTTGAAAATATTTCTTCATGGAGTTGCGTAACAAGGTAGTAACTTTATTTCGCTGTGCATGAAATTCATCTTGATTTTTAGAGTCGCAGAGCAAATCTCTGTTGTTCATTTCGTTATCAATATCTTTTGTTA
The DNA here is from genome assembly GCA_017654935.2 of Phymorhynchus buccinoides. NCBI lineage: Eukaryota > Metazoa > Mollusca > Gastropoda > Neogastropoda > Raphitomidae > Phymorhynchus > Phymorhynchus buccinoides. Next base: position 34,152,832 of record CM065680.1, on the reverse strand, counting down.
TCCAGGGTGGTTTAGGTTTGTGTTTAACTCGTTTACATTTAATTGGTGCGTGTTTATTGTAGCTATCTATGAATGTGTTATACTAGAAATCCACAGCTTCATCTGGGTCAGTGTTTTGATAGACATGTGAAAGCTGGGACTGTGCCAGATCAAAGAGAAATGAATCTTCGTTGAATTTTGAAAAACATCTGTAATGAATTGTTTTATGTCCAACTTTAGGGATTTTTGAACCTTTCTTGTTCCAAGTTACGCAGATTGGTTTGTGATCGCTACAGCCAGACAATGGTGAGCAAAGCTCAATCATGTTTTGCTTTTCGGTTGTGTATATGTGGTCAATTAGCGTCTCAGATGTTGGTGTAATTCTAGTCGGTATATTAATGAGTTGTGTTAACTGAAAACCTTCGTATAATTGTGTCCATTGCACTTGAGGTTTCATTAAGTCTATATTGAAGTCACCAAATATTATTGTTTCTTTTGATTCTAGGATTACATGATCCATCATGGAGTTAAAAATGTCTTTCCAGTCAACGCGTTCTGAAGGATGTCTGTATATGAATCCTAATAATAATGGCTTAGTGTGTTTAATATAAACTTCCATCCATAAACATTCAATGCCATGTTGTTCAAAAACATACATTTGCTTTAAGGTGATAGAATGGCTATAGTATACTTAAAGACCCGTTTGTCTCTGTTGTGTGGGATCTAACCTAAGAATGTTGTATCCATTTACTGAAACATCACTATCCGTAATATGCTCTGATAAATGAGACTCGCCAAAGCAAAAAATATGAAAGGGGTTTCCAGAATTATGCAAAATCGAAGACACATCTGCTAACTTGTTGATCACGTGGTTGATGTTTAAATAACCTATTCTCACGCCTTCTTTCACAGGCCAAGAAGTAGTACAGCTAGACATGATATCGTAATGCTAACAAAAGCCACAATGTCAAAAACACAACATAAAAAAAATACAGTCAATAAAAATAGGAATATTAACAGCTCCGATTAATTAAATGTCGTAACCGAAGTGAAACAAAGCAATGTCAATACCAATCTGCCAAACTCACAAAAAGGGGGAAACAAAAGGGGGGTGGGGTGGTAGTAATAGTCAAGCAGTGACTGAAACAGGAAAAAGAAAAAAAGTTAATTCGTTATCACTTGATAGGAAGAAACACTGTATAATACAACATGAACAAATAATCAAATGCTGACCTGAATCTGAATCAATACAACACAATTTGCCAGTATCAATCCAAGTCGTATAAGCATCAAAGCACACGAAAAGTAATAAGCATCAAACCACAAAACTGAACAGTGATATATATAGGCTAATCACAAGATGTAGTAGGCCTAGTCGATCACGCTTATTGACCAGGGACGGTATTCATGTCGAGATAGCATGAGACTTAGCATGATGCTAACTTAGAAGCTCTTCCAATGTCCTATAGGATTTAATAGGACTTTTGGAAGAGCTTCTAAGTTAGCATCATGCTAAGTCTCATGCTATCTCGACATGAATACCGTCCCAGGAAGGGGAACTCAAGCATTAAGTTAGAGGGCAGCAAACTACAGCACACCTGTCAGTGCGTGCGTGAGCACACACATATGCCTACACACAAAAAAGTATACACATACGCATATGCGTGGTGATATATATTATGCATGCATGCATACACATACACACATACATGCACACACACTCACGCACACATGCATACACACACAAACACACACATGTACGCATTGCACCCCCCCCCCCCCCCCCCATAATGCACGCAAGGAGTTTGCACTTTGATACGCACGCGCAAACATGAACGTGCACACACATGGGCATTGCATTCAGTCACAAACGCACACACTCACTTAGGATTGCACACACACACACACATCATGTAGGCTAGACCTGTGTCAGACAATATACACAAGTATGTGTAGAGCAGATGTGAAATAAAACACAAGTGCATGTACAAATAACACATTAGTATGACACATATTTTTGTCAACGACATCTTGATTGACTAATATAATGCACAATTCATTTGACATATTTATGTACACACATTTTGAGTACATCCAATTACTTGCACAATACATATAATTACATTAAAGAAAGAAGCCCAAACACACTCACACACACACACACACACACACACACACACACACACACACACACACACACACACACACACACACACACACACACACACACACACACACACACACACACACACACACACACACACACACACACACACACACACACACACACACACACACACACACACACACACACACACACACACACACACCACACGCACGCACACACACACACACACACACACACACACACACACACACACACACACACACACACACACACACACACACAATACCATGAATCAATATGTTAAAATCAGCATGCATACGCATTCATATGTATAATAATTGCACGTAAGCAAGAGAAAAATGTATGTGTAGACATCATAGTAAAAATTCACAAGTTAAACCTGTGTAGTCAATTTCTCTATTTACATCTGCAACAGAGTATTTGGGCCCTGCTGCGCCAGAAGCAGTGAGGCCATGTTTAACAGCTGTGTGGCCAGAGGGTGCTGCTGACCACTGTCGGGAGCCGCTTGTCTGCTGGATGAACCACACGGGGACTGACCCGCTGTGCCGGACTCATCGCTGGTGACAGGGGCGGGTGGTGAAGGGTTACCTGCACTGACCGGTACAGGAGGGGGGCCGGGGTGGTGTTCTTTGTGTGCACCCTGTGCCCAGCCAATGTCACTGGTGTCCGCTGAGCATGCAGCAGAACCCATGTCGGCTGGCCTGCTTATGGTTGAGGCATAAGACTGTGGGTCGGGGTCAGCATGCTGAATGTGATTATGGGGATTTCGTCTGTTGGTGTGTGTGTGTGTGTGTGTGGGCTGCTGTCTGATACAGTACGGTGTGGGATTGAAGATGATGTGATGGTGCTTGACGATGAGAGGGGGGTGGTTGATGAAGGGGTGGGGGAGGTTGAGATGGTTGGTAATTAGGAGTAGAAGGCTGGTAATGAAAGGCGGGTGGATGGTGGTTACCAAGAGTTGGATGATACTGAGTGGGTGGCGGTTGGTAACTAAGGAAGGATGACTGATTATTAGTACAGGCTGCTTGATGGTTAGTAGGGGGTGGCTGATGGTTAGTAGGGGGTGGCTGATGGTTAGTAGGGGGTTCCTGATGGTGAGTATGGGGTGGCTGATGCATGAGACGAGTGTCGTTATTGGAAGATAACAACTGTCTGTCCTGTCTGGGGAGTTGGGGTAGTGCATTAAAGAGGCAGGAGGTGGGTATCCATCATGGGCATGTGCCCGAGGGGCTGATGTTTGAGTAAGAGTTCTACCATTCAAGGCATGATTGTTCATGCGGACACTGGATATGGGTGCTTCAAAGTAAGGCATGCGGACATTGTACATATGGTCGTCAAAGTAGGACCTGTAGTAGGGATGACCTTGAGGGTTAAACCTGTCCTCACGCCTTTCACCCATGAATCTGTCATCCCAGCAGTGGAAAGACTGCTTCAGATTCACAGCCAGTTTGGCTGTACCAAGGAAACTGGGGTGTGTGAGATTATGGTACATGTTGGAGGGGAAAATAGAGTTGTTCAAGTTACTGCGGCCTTTGGCTGGAATGATTGAACTGGCTATGAGGAGGGATTGTGGGAACACTGTCTTACACACTGACAGAAGTTCACCCCAGGACTTTTGGACACAGGGCCAGAGGGGCAACTGTTGACACCGACATGGATAGCAACAGTTTTAACTGACAGTGATGGTGGAGTGCAACGTAAACGGTCAGTCAACTGACTTACCGTGATGCCAGGAATGCACACCTTGTGCACATGCTCTCCACGGGGGGCCATCCTTCTGGGATTCACCTGCCTTAGCACTGAATCTCCAATGAGGAGGACTGTGGTAGCGGGGGGAAAGGTGATGGGATATGGGGGTTCCGAGTGGTCAACTAATGGCAACACCTGGGTCATGCTACCATTGTTATCGGGTGCCTTACCTTGGACTCTCTTTTCACCTGAATGCTGCACAATCCCCGCATTGTCTGAGTTATCATTGTCATTTTGATTCTCAGACAAAACTTGGAATAGATTGTGGGTTGACAAAGTAATTACAGTATGACTTAGGTCGAGGTCGGATGGTGCAATAGAGTTCCAAAGCATTGCGTCATTGCTAGTCAGAGTCAAGTCGGGGTCTGATGCTTTGTCGTTTGCTTTCGGTGAGTCAGACTTATTCTGTAGTGGACAATCAGTCGTGTCGGTCGAACCGTTATTTGTCAGTGAGATGTCAGGCTGTTCATTCTGGCTGTTTTTTGTCGACATAGTGTCAGTATATCCAGTCGAGTTGGTTTTTGTCAATAATGTGTCAGTCACTCCAGTCGGGATGGCTTTTGTCAGTGAAGAGTCAGAGTCTCCAGTCGCGTTTGTTTTCATCAATGTCTTGTCGTTTGGGGAACACTGAGTGCTTGAAGACTGTCTGCACGTTAGACAATCAGAGGGTGTTGTCACAGATTTCATCTTTCTAACATCTGTTTGTAAGTTACCAAGCTGTGTTTTTAACGACTGGTTCTCTTTGGACAGTTTGTCTGATTTTTGTTGGAAGGCTTGTACTTCTGCTTTCAACGATTGTAGGGTGTCAGAAAGTTTGTCAAACTTCTCATTAATGTAAACACGCAACTCATTTTTTACGGCACATTTTTCGTCTTTTATGAGATAAGTTATATCTGATACACACTCTTTCTGGCTCTCCGAAACAGAGTCAATGGCAGCTTCCAAAAACTTCAATTCTTCTCTGGCTAGGGGACGTTGAATGGGGTGGTGGTGGTGTGTGTGTGTGTGTGTGTGTGGGGGGGTGGGGGGGGTGGGGGGGGTGGGGGGGTTCTAGGAAATTGAAGGGCCGAAGTAAAGAGAACGTCTTCGGAGTTTATGGGTCAGTTTAGCGTTGGCTTCCAGACGACTGCAGGGGGTGGCAGTGTCTTTATGTTCAGTGTCCTCATCGTCCTCGTCGATGACAGGCATCGTAGCAGTAGTCGCGTGACTGCAGTGGGTGGTAGTGTCTCTGAGTTGGGTGTCCTCATCGTCCTCGTTGATGGCAGGCATCGTACCAGCAGGGGTGGGAGGGAGAACGACTAAGTTCTGCCTTGCACCCTCTTCACATTACAGCAGGCTGGACTCAGGACCAGGAGGGGATGGTGTCTGGCAGGAAGACAAACACGGCAATATCAGATTGACCGGGGCCTGGAGGGACACATCTTCAGGACCGGACCGGATGAAGGTGAGGGGGGTTTCAATCACAGCTGTTGATAACTCAGTCACATCTGGATTGGATAGGAACGATTCCACCAAGTGTTTCACAGTTTCGCATTCCTCACGGTTCCAAGGCGGACAGTCGATTCCCTGACAGAGGAGAGTGCCCTGTGACTGTAGTTTGAAATATAGAGTTACCGTAATGCTTTTCACTTCGCCACAGAACATACGAATCACTGTTTTGCTGAGAGAGAGAGAGAGAGAGAGAGAGAGAGAGAGAGAGAGAGAGAGAGAGAGAGAGAGAGAGAGAGAGAGAGAGAGAGAGAGAGAGAGAGAGAGAGAGAGAGAGAGAGAGAGAGAGAGAGAGAGAGAGAGAGAGAGAGAGAGAGAGAGAGAGAGAGAGAGAGAGAGAGAGAGAGAGGGGGGGGGGGACGAATGAACGAACGAAATATTATTTCTTCAGGGTAATGAGATAAGCTAATTAGATACAGTTTTTTTCACTCAGCCCTGAGGCAAACAACAAGAGAGAGAGAGAGAGAGAGAGAGAGAGAGAGAGAGAGAGAGAGAGAGAGAGAGAGAGAGAGAGAGATTTCTTGCGAGAGTCCATCGATTGCACCAGATCGACCAAAGCCCAAAACACTAAAGAGCCAGCCACACGTCCACTAAAATCGCACGACTGTACGATACGATTCGATCACGTGATCTCGAAGCGCGAATCACATTTGTTCTTGGAGACCACGTGATCGAATCGTATCGTACAGTCGTGCGATTTTAGTGGACGTGTGGCTTGCCCTTAAGTGTTTCTGTTTAAAACTGATTTGCCCAGACACACGGGCAAGGCAGACGGATTTGTTAAGTTCTTAGTAAATGCTACAAAAAACCCTTTATAATTCAGTATTTTTTAATCACGACTAACAATAAAAAATATATGCATGAAAGAACATATTCTGCACATTGAAAACAAACAACAGAAGAACAACAGAAGAACAACAGAAGAACAACAGAAGAACAACAGAAGAACAACAGAAGAACAACAGAAGAACAACAGAAGAACAACAGAAGAACAACATAAGAACAACAGAAGAACAACAGAAGAACAACTGAAGAACAACAGAAGAACAACAGAAGAACAACAGAAGAAGAAGAACAACAGAAGAACAACAGAAGAACAACAGAAGAACAACAGAAGAACAACTGAAGAACAACAGAAGAACAACAGAAGAACAACAGAACAACAGAAGAACAACAGAAGAACAACAGAAGAACAACAGAAGAACAACATAAGAACAACATAAGAACAACATAAGAACAACAGAAGAACAACAGAAGAACAACATAAGAACAACATAAGAACAACATAAGAACAACAGAAGAACAACACAGAAGAAGAACAACAGAAGAACAACAGAAGAACAACAGAAGAACAACAGAAGAACAACATAAGAACAACAGAAGAACAACAGAAGAACAACAGAAGAACAACAGAAGAACAACAGAAGAACAACAGAAGAACAACAGAAGAACAACAGAACAACAGAAGAACAACAGAAGAACAACAGAAGAACAACAGAAGAACAACAGAAGAACAATAGAAGAACATAAAAATACAACCATGTACAGGGGTGGATCAGCCAGTCATGGAAGTGGGGGCGGGGTAGTTCCAAGTGCTCAGTTGGGGTGAGGGTGGAGGTGGGGGTGTCTAATTTGAATGTAAAGGATGCAATCAAGGCTTGTCAAGGGAGAATAAGTTAAAGCTATAGCATGGGACTACATTAACTGTCTACCTGTTTTTCTGTTCTCTCTTTCCTTTTATATTTTTGTTTCTGACATAGCAAAGGAAGCAATTGCTATTTGGGAGGATTGGGCACAATGTTAAAAAGTAAAGTAAAGTAAAGAAGTCTTGCCTAAAGTAT
>CM065680.1:34138126-34140626 GCA_017654935.2 Phymorhynchus buccinoides | reverse complement strand
TTTACTTCATGATGATCAGTCTGGATTTAGAAAGAATCATTCATGCCACACTTCACTAATACAGCTTGTTGACAGTCTGCTATGTAATATAAATGAAAATAAGTTTACTGGTATACTTTTCCTTGACTTTGAAAAAAGCGTTCGATGTTATTAATCATTCACTCCTTCTGCGTAAACTAGAACTGTATAACCTTCCTCCTGAATTTTTAAATATTATGTCATCTTTTTTGTGTGACAGAAAACAACTGGTTTCAATTAATAACAAAATGTCTGAATTGCTTCCAATCCACTATGGAGTACCTCAAGGGTCTATCTTAGGTCCACTATTGTTCACTGTTTATATAAACGACCTGCCATGCTTTGTCAATAGTAAATGTGAAATGTTTGCAGATGACTCATCCCTTCATACTAGTGATATGAATGCTAACAGGCTAGTAAGTAAACTTCAAAATGATGCTCAAAATGTTTTTAACTGGACACAATTAAATCACATGTCAATTAATGCCAATAAAACGAAATGCATGTACGTATCAACCAGACAAAAAAGACAAAAGATGAACTCCCAATTTCCACCACTATTTATTTGCAGCAACAAAATTGAAGAAGTTGATTCACATAAAACATTAGGTGTTGTCATTGACAAAGATCTGTCTTGGACAGACCATATAAAGTCTTTAGGGAAAGGTCTGTCTAGAAAAATACTCCAGCTATCTAAGATTAAACATTTCCTTGATAACCATTCTCGTAAACTATTCTTTAATGCTCACATACTCTCCATGATCGATTATGCTTCAACATTATGGGATAGCTGTAGTGATACAAATTTAAAGATTATCAATCGTATGTACAAAAAAGCAATTAAAATAATTTTATTAAAATCAAGTTCACTTACCTATGAAGACTACAAACAACTAGATATACTAACTTTTCAAGACAGACTTTTCCTCAAAAAGGCAATCTGCATGCATAATATTGTCAACGGAAATGCTCCAAAAAAGATAACAGATACATTTACGACAAACACAAGCAGACACACCCATTTACTCTCATTCCCTCGACCAAATAATAATCTATTCAAATCTAGTCTCCTCTATTCGGGTGGAGATTTATGGAACAAACTACCCTCCATTTTAAAAAACATGAAAAACAAGAACTACTTCAAGAAAAAAATGAAAATGTATCTCTTTAACAGAACATAATTGATAACTTTATTCCAATTATTTAAAAGAATGGAAACGTAGCCTACATAACATATTTTGGTAAGTAAATGTGATGTTTTAAATGTTTCGTTGTTGATGTTGATGTATATATTGTACATAATATGCTATTCGCATATGTCCCCATCCTTTTTCCTGTTTTGGTGTGTGGAATATTTGCTTGTTTCTTTAATTAATTGTTTACTTGTATATTTTCCTTTTCTTGTTCGCTACTTTGGAATGTTTAGTTCTTTATTTTTTCTTTACATCATTTTTTATGGATGGCTTGTTGAAAAAAAGCATGTTTTGCTTATACAATGTTCCCATCTGGAAATAAAATTTTGACTTGACTTGACTTGACTTGACACACACACACACACACCACACACACACACACACACACACACACACACACACTAACACACACACACACACACACACACACACACACACACACACACACACACACACACACACACACACTAACACACACACACACACACACACACACACACACACACACACACACACACACACACACACACACACACACACACACACACACACACACACACACACACACTAACAACACACACACACACAACTACACACACACACCACACACACACACACACTAACACATACACACACACACACACACACACACACACACACACACACACACACACACACACACACACACACACACACAAACTACACACTAACACACACAACACACACACACACACACACACACACACACACACACACACACACACACACACACACACACAGACACACACACAAACAACACACACACACACACACACACACACTCACACCACACACACACACACACACACACACACACACACAACACACACACACACACACACACACTAACTCACACACACACACACACACACACACACTCACACACACACACACACACACACACCACACACACACACACACACACACACACACACACACACACACACACACACACCACACACACACTCTACACACACACACACACACACACACACACACACACACACACACACACACACACACACACACACACACACACACACACACACACACACACACACACACACACACACACACACACACTAACTCACACTCTACTGCCCAACCTCATCTGTCTTTCTCTGCCCCCTCTTTTCTTCTATCTCTGCATTAATCATAATTATGTGGATTCTTTATTTCCACACACATATAAATAGCATTTGAATTAGCCCCGTATGTATTCTAGATTTAAAAACCCCCCATTACAGCAG
>CM065680.1:34123126-34128126 GCA_017654935.2 Phymorhynchus buccinoides | reverse complement strand
TAATCATAATATGTGGAGTGTTTGGATTTTAAGAATGTAGGATGGGTAGGGGTACGGGAGGCAAATGGAACGTAAATTTTAAAAAAAGCCGCAGCTAAATGAAGCATTGTTGCTCACCGTCCATAAGGGTCTCCGACCGATTGGACGCTAATCTCATCATCATGAAGCATTGTTGCATTTTTGCTATCACAGGCTTAAAACTAAGAAAACCGGTGCAGCAACTTAAAATATCGAAGTTCGTTTCAACCCCGTGCTTTGAAAGGAAGAAGAGAGACAAGGGCTACTCGCCATTTCTGACGGAATTATTGATTTGAACAGCTAAAGCCGTTTGCTCCAATATGAACTTCAATATATTTTGAATTAAAAAACCCAAACAAAAACAACTTCAACAACAGCAGACTGGACAAAGATGCCGCATTGCGAACGACTGAAATTTAGAAGAAAAAATAAATAGTTGCACCCTAAGGCCGGGTTCACATTAGACGCGTAAGTTCTGTACGGAAAACCCTAAATAAGTGGAAGAAAGAAGGATAAAAGTTTATGCATATAGGGGAAATTCGGACACGTGCGCAAATCTTTTCCCTTCTTTGTTTCACTTATTTATGGATTGCGCACGGATTTCCGCATGGAATATCCGCTTATGTGTGTACACGGCCTTACACTGTCGACAACAAATTCTGTTTGCCTTTTGTTGTCATATAGAGTAAGGGTCTATGTTTTTCACGTTCGGCTACCCGTACCTGTGTCAACTGTACTCTATGCAGCATGTACGCCAGTCTGTCGTTTCTGACAACGATGCCAGATAACAGAAGGGACAGCAGCTGTTATTCCGGTAAGCTGGGCGAAAGATTGTTTATAACTAAACCCATCATATCTGATAGCACACACCCAGCCAACCATCTGTTTCAGTCTCTCCCTTCTAGTAAAAGGTTATGTTCTTTTAAGTGCAAATCTAACCGCCTAAAGAACAGCTTTTACCCGTCTGCTGTCAGAGCCATCAATACTCAGTAGGCTCACTCCCCTAGGGGAATTCTTTATCCTATTTTGCTCAGTCAAACTTGTGTCAATCGGTGTACCTTGTGACGTAAGTGTCCCGCGCGACCCGCTTTCTTTATTTCTTATCTACACCCCCCCCCCCCTTCTCCCCTCCCCCCCCTCGCCTTTTCATTTCTCTGTCCAGCCGCCACGTTAATTGCCCGGCTGCTTCAAACGAACGCCGCGGAAGGGCGTTATCTCTTTCTCCCTGGTCGGCACGTACCACCTACCGAGGTTATCTCCCTTCACCCCCCCCCCCCCTTTCTACCGGCTCATCACAAGAAAGTGACAACCGAGGTTATCTCCCTTTGAACACGGTTTTTCCTTTTCAATCACAAGGTTAGGAATGTCAGGAATGTGCTAAGGATGGAATAGGCGCGTGATTGTTCGGTACATTTAGAACAGCAAATTGTGACGTGTGGACTGTAATACACCAATAGCAGGCTTTCATTGTTTGAAAGTGAAGGCTATAATTGGAGTGGTGAGAAAAAGTTGTCACACAAGATGCTGAAACGTAGCTAGAGCAACACTCACAACCAGTCATCATAAGCCCACTAGTAAGTATTATTGATGGCAGGTGATTGAGATCTGGTTTGTTTGACTCTAGTTTTGATCTAGATCCTATGTTCAATGATGAATAAGGAGTAGATAGATATGTTATAGAAAAGAAGTGGTAAACATTCTATTCTATTTATGTGCACTGATTATTTGTGTGTGTGTGTTTTTGACTTGAACACTTTTGGTACCAGAACCGGAGTTTATGCCTACTAACCCTTTTGTCTATTTTTAGTAGGAAACCTATGGGCCGCAATCTTGCACTATTTTTAGTAGGAAACCTATGGGCCGCAATCTTGCACTTTATGATACCATTCCTTTCCAGGTGTTGGATGGAGAGTGATGATGGATTGATCACCTTTTATGTTTTACTGATCTCAGTTTGTTAACTGAAATTCAGTTTATTTATTAACTACATGTAGTGCTATTGTACAAGGGAAGCCTTCAAGCCGGTTGGGATTCACTAATTCCCTGCCGACTGAAGCCCCTTGTCTCTAAGCCATAGAGATCTACATCCACCTTCTCCTGTGATTATCAGCAGGGCATCGTGGGCCGGACGATCATCCCGGACTCCACCACGCACCAAGACGGGTCCGTCGCCAAGACAACCTGCACCCAGAATCCGCGAGGAGACCACGCTTGAACCGTGCCATCCCGCGAAGCCGTAATAGGAACGACTGGGAGCTACTCTCACCTGACGAGCAAGCCCAGAACTTCAAACAGCTAAGTCTACCTGACTGCGCCAATCATTTGAACTTTCCTACGGACACCGAATATAATTAGTAACCCTTCCGGCATGGGGCGAACCTTATAGAAAGACAAAAGTCTTGTGAATCCTTTCGGATTTCATTGTGTTTTAACCATATTTTGTTTTGGCGCCATTGAGCTGCTTTATTATTATTGTTGCATAATCTTATGCAGATTTTGTGAGTAAATAAAATACAAGTGTCAAATAATCCTGAACCCTTTGGTCAGACTGATGAGAGTGGGAGTCTTGTAATTTCATGTAAAACCCTACTTCTCTCTGTCTGCCATTTAGAGCAATTCAACCACTTGTATTTCTTACAACCATCTGACGAGCCAGAACCCGGGCACAAATATAAATTTATTAGATGAAAAGGGGCCGGGAAAGTTGCTCATCTCCCATACCCTAGAGAAGTGGGCTAAAGGCAAATTATCTAAAGTCTTCCCTAGAGACTTAGCCTTTTAACCCATTACCTCGTCACATACCTGCATGCTCGCGGTCTTGTGTGTGAGTCTCTGTGTGTGTGTGCGTGTGTGTGGGGGGGGGGGGGGGAGGCTATGTGTTGGCATAAATATGTATGCAAATGTGTATGTGTGTGTGTTGGTGTATGTGTAGGTGTGTGTCTGAGAGTAAGAGAGAATCTGAGGGAGAGACATGATTATGTAATCTGATTTTGTTGCCATCTTTTCTCTCTCTCTCATATTGGCTGTCCATCCATGTGCATGCTTTCGTTGTTGTTGGATTGTGTCTTGTGCAAAACCAAAACGATTTCCTTTGTACTATGATGCATTGGCTGATTAAAGAATCTTGATCTTGATCTGGAGATGCCTTGCCCAAGGAAGATATTAGGCGAACTCTGGACGGTGATTCCTGATTTTTCAGGTTTTACAAGATTCTGTAGAAGCGGCCACAAAGCAGAAAGAAACCATGAGAGGGCGTGCTCACCTTTCTGGAAGTTGTCGTTAAAGCCAGCGTAGATGAGGGGGTTGACGGCGCTGTTCATGTGGGCCAGGTAACGGGCGAAGTAGCTGAAGTGCTGGTACCACGGGGGGAGCTGCACACACACAGACATATACACACACATACATGTACGCGCAGGCGCGCGTACGCACGCACACGCACACACACACACACACACACACACACACACACACACACACACACACATACACACACACGCGGTTAGGCACACACACACACACACACACACACACACACACACACACACACACACACACACACACACACACACACACACACACACACACACACAAACACACACACAAACACACACACACACGGTCAGGCACACACGCGCACACACACACACACACATGCACGTATGCACACGCACATGCACACACAGACAGACAGACAGACAAACACACATACACATATTTATGCACACATAGATCCACCCACCTTACCACAACCCTCACCCACTCACACAGCATGCAGACACACACACACACACACACAAGCACATCCACGTGCACACACAGAGGCACATCCACATACAAGTACATACACATGAACTACTATATCTAGCGTTAAGTCCAAATGTGCAGACGGTGCCAGGTTTAGGTAGACCTAAATTCAGGGAAGAAACGCGCATGCAGAACAAGAGCCTTTGAGTTTGAGTATTTGTCTTAAAGGGGCACCCTGACGGATGAGTTTTTGCAAGAAACACGTTGAGATCACCAGGAAAACACCCTTTACAGAGATCGCAACACTCACTTTGCTCTGGTTTCCTAGAAATCAAACCGTCAAATCGGCGATCAAAGGTGCTGGAAGTCAAATTCTTTCAGTGAAAGAGAAGGCATGTGCTTGTCTTTCTTTTCTAATGGCCGCCTGAGTCGCTTGACAAAAACCACGAAATATCCACAATACAAGCCTTTTTATTTACAGTTTACCAAAACGAATTTCGCTCACAGCAATGGAAATAGCTCCAATTTGTTTTTACTGCACTACAAAAAAGAAAAACCTTCAACCACTCTGAATGCCCTACACCCGCCCCGTCCAAAATGGCTTCTGTCTCTGGGAACTCCGCTAAGGAGGAATCACCGTTTTGACGGTTTGATTTCTAGGAAACCAGAGCAAAGTGAGTGTTCCGATCCTTGAAAAGGCTGTCTTCCTGGTGATCTCGACGTGGTTCTTGCAAAAACTCATCCGTCAGAGTGTCCCTTTAAGCTTAAACATGTATGCATGCATTAAGCGAACTATCACCCTACCCGTGTTGTGATACTGTATACGAAAGAAAGAAAAAGGCCAGGTGGACAAGATGACTAAGTGGACAGCTCAAGGGACTATCAAGATGCTTTATTCCTCCGCACACACTATTTTTTTGCAATGCTTATTATGCGATAGACGCAATTTACGATAGTCGATTAATCAAAAGAGGGGGAGGAACAGAACATTGATTCTCAATAATAGATATCAGCATTGATCAGTCTGAGTCTCATGAAGCACAGTTTGTTGATACTTAAGCTTACCGGTAGGAGGCGATCCGATCTGAACTCAGTATAGAGAATGGATACCATCTGCGGCAGCCAGCATGCGATGAAGACGATCAGGATCAAAACCAGCATGATAATGATCTGAAACAGAACACCAATATAAAAAACAAAGCACGAAAATGATCTGAAAGAGAACACCAATATCAAAA
>CM065680.1:34103126-34113126 GCA_017654935.2 Phymorhynchus buccinoides | reverse complement strand
TGGAGAGAGTTTACGATAGCGAGTGTGGAGAAGAGCAAGAGAGAAGATCAGGAACACTGCCTAACGAGTGGAAGAGACAAAGAACACCATGACTTTGAAGACCCAATACCATGAACAGTACAGGCACGGACAGACAAGACTCAGAGAGGAACAATAAGAGCGCTCAGATGGTTCCAAGAGATATATGTTAATTTTTATAAGCAAGAGAGAGAGAGGAGAGAGTGCGTTACACGTTAACACCTTTTGTCCACATGCCGTAACTCGTATTTCCCCGTGCGTGTGTGCGTGTGTGTGTGTGTGTGTGTGTGTTGTTCTTTGAGAGTGAGCGCACGAGCATAAGCTTAAGGTGTTTGCAATCAATGTGGTACGTGTGTGTCTCTTTGTGTGCCTGTACCCTGTGTGCGATGCTTAGCGCTCTGTCTCGGCTATTCTTGCAATATTTTTGTGCCTGTAGGAAGGAAGTGGTATAGGCCTTTGCAACTAGGGTTATCAACGCCCAGGAAGCAGAATGGAGGAGTACATGAATTTAGGATGCTATTGCTGGTCAGTACTAACAGTTTCTAACCCAGCACCTCTTTGCGAAAGGCCCGCCGTTTTAGTGGCATGCAAACATGGGTTACAGAGCTTGAGAGCTAACCCCTAGGTCTGGCAAACATGATACTCCTAACCATCAGAACTCGCAACCCTCCAAGAGGCTCCGCATTCGATCGTTGTGCAAAGTGGTGTTCGTGTGCCAAAGTCGTGGACCGCGATGATTGTTCGGAACCCTCTCGGGAGAGCAGATGGTGGAATAACGAACTGGGTCGGGCGTAAGATGGGTCCCCGTCTCCAATCTGGAAATCTCATGTGTCCCCGTTCCTCGCATGTTGTCTTCTCAACCAATAATTGTGATCCCGCCCGTCTCCATTTGAAAAAATATAGTTGTGTCGCGTTCGTTATATATATGTAGCGTCCACCCTATTGTATTCCCCGTTCATTTATATGTCTCTCGCTGGATGCTCTCGTTGTTCCCCGTCCTAGGCCCCTATATGTTAGAATTGAATTGGCTATGAGTCATCTACTCATTGTGGCGCACGCACCGCGACGCACGCACATGCGTACACCCACCCACCCACCCACCCCAGGACGTCTAATCTGACGATTTAAGGTGAAATAGTACCGTTATTAATGAATGACACGACACACGACCACACCACACTACCCATTCGATTTGTAAAGAGATGTAGCCTATTATGTTAACAGACACTACACCGAAACGCGGGTTCGCTTTAAGAGCATCGTTTGTTCATTCATTTTAACGTCTATCCCTAATACGTGATATTAGTAACTGTTTTGTGTGTGGGTGTGTGGGTGGGCGCGTGGGTGGTGTGCGCCGTGCGTGTGCACTGCGCTATTATCCGAGGAGTAGACGCTCGCACCGTCAGTCTTTCACGACAGTAACGTCCATCACGGGTCCGCGACCACATTGAACTCATAATACTCACATCTCTCCGCGACACGTTAGCTTACCTGCATACACGTGTCCGCATTTAAGATTACACTACAATAAGACACACCTAGGTACACACTACACCGGAGATACACGACACACAGCATACACGATCCCAGACAAACAACAGACAGGACAAAGTTTAGCATCAAATGTTTAGTCTCCATCACACATGAACACACTACATTAACTACACCAACACGTCCCACCACACGTTACGATTTGGTTTAACAGCACACGATGAATAGTAATTTTGCGTTGTTTGTAATCTTAACCTGTGCCTTATAGTTATAAGCCTTTGTTTAGGTTTCATGGCAATAGACCAATGTTCAATGTTCAATGTTCACACACACAAACACCGCATGAACGAAGGGTGGTGCTGCACCAGCAGTGACACCCTCTCCACGTAGGAGCAGTCCGACTTTCACAGAGACAAGTCTATGTAACTAGAAAAATACCACCAATACCAACGCCACAAAATCAAAGAATGTCAGTAAACATTGAATAGTATTTTGCTACTTGACCATATTGTACGGACAAAACAATATTATAGAAATCCATACACTATGCAATGAACAATACAATGCAATACAACAAAAACACATCGCAATGCAATACAGTGCAACACAAGTTAACACAACAACACAAAACACATCACAATCACAGCGACCAAGTACACCCCAATACAATGCAATTTAAGCTAAACGACAACACAACACGATCATACACAATATAAATGTAAATATCATCGCCTTTCCCACCCCTTTTGCTTCCAGGTCTCACTTAACATTCCATGCTGCCATGCTGCCAGTTGTCCTTCCCTTTGCAAGCGTTCTGTAGCTGGCCGTTTGCATAGGTTGCAAAAAAAAATATTTTTATAAATAATGTAAAGATACAAACGTGACATTTTGTGCATATGAACACAATATACAGTAACTAACGACACTTCACCATTTTTCAATCATGCTCCACTTTGATTAGTTTTGATTTGTGATATTGTTAAATAAATGCATGTTTTGGGTCAAGTCCATGGCGAGCATTAACTCATAATAGCGAAAATATAATTTTAAAGGTCCCAAATAACCGTCATAGCCAACCAATCAGTGTCGTGAGGCATGAATGAAACTAGTATATAGCCCTCTTATGCCACTTTGAACAACGCATGACTGACTGTTAACCTTGAACTATAAATTTGTTATTTACAAGTTCACATGCGATATCCCGTTACCTTAGTAACGAGGCGTTGTGCGCATGCCTGCGGACGAGATCTGCAGGTGTAGTACGTCATGTTAAGCTTCAAAATCCCCGAAGAGAGCCCTCTCCCAGGTTAGGTCATTTCTCTCCTAATCATTATGCCACCCTCCCTTACTACGATTACTACCACAACCACGTTTCCCATTCCCCTTTCATGGCCATCCTTGTTCCTTCATTTCCCTGAGGCTGGCAGGCGAGGAAGCCATCAGCGGGTGCTATGGGGGATCACGGTTTGCACAACGGAATGAATTACCCTGTGTCACCGCACCTGGGATTTCTGCCGGCACTGTTTGGGGCGTTGTTTTTTTTTATTTAGTGTGGGATAAATTAACCTACATAGAAGAAAGTATAAATATTGAAAACCAAGAAAAACCACGGCTGCGAAGGAAAATCGTAAGGTTCATCAAGAAGAAGAATAAGTTCTGAAACGTGCCATCATCCCTTCGAATCTTCCTTCCCATCCTCTAGATTTTCCGCTTACCTTCTTGTCTCTTCTGCAAAAGCCCCGCCGCCTTCTCTTCTTCTTCCGGGAACTCTACGTGGGCAGAGAACTGGCGGCGGTGTGCGATGCTCCCCTTCCCCCCCCTCATCCCTATCCCCTCGACCAGCCCTCTGACGGTTTGCGTCGCTGGCAAATTGAAAGCAGGGACAGAGGAACATTGTCATTGATGGCCCCTCCCTGATTGCCCTCTCTTGACAGCCAGCCCCCCCCCCCCCCCCCCCCCCCCCCCCCCCCCCCCCCCCTCCCCCCCCCCCCCCCCCCCCCCCTCGCCCCCACCCCCCCGCCCCCGTTCTGAGTGGAGGGGAAAGAAAGAGTGTGAGAGGGGGCGTAAGAGAACGAAAGAAATGGGTGGGTCCCTATGGATCATCCGTTGACTGAAATATACGAAAAGTGTCGGGAGGATGCTGTGGCTGAAGATTAGGGTACGTGACAACTGCGGGCACCAACAAGAGTAAGGTAAAAGGAACAAACTCGACGTACCAAGGCTGATAATTCTTCTGTACACGGGTACATTTTTTCACATCTTTTTCCCCATGGCAACACAGTAATATGCCAGTGTCCTAAGATCACTTAACGTGCTTCTCCTGTGTTGCCATGGTAAAAGAGTTAAAAATGTTCACGATTGTACAGAACCTTCGAACCAGGAAAGGCGAAAGGATAATATGGAGTGGTTGAGGGTAGTGTGGGATGGTTGTTGGGAGTAGAGAGGTGGAGGCGGTGGTGATTGTGGTGGATGCAATGGGATTTTTTTTTTTTTTTTTTTTTTTACCTACGGAGAGGACCTGGCAGTTTTAGCAGTATAGTAAAACAGAGACAAATGTGATCGAGGGGAAAAGCCTAATTTGAGAGTATTGAGTTCATTTTGCTCCTATCTACCCTGTTTACTTTTTACGCCTCAACTTCCCTTCTGTTTATCTCATGTTGTCTTTTTTCTGAACACATGGCAAGTGACGTACGAATTGACCGAGAGCAAGAGAACATGGAGACAAGCACTTAAATCAATATCCTTGCTTCAGAAGATTTTCAGAACGACAGAACATCAATTAAACACTTGCCGTACGTATGACTGCTCGACTAAGGACAGGGGATATGCACCACTTTGCAATATCACCAGGGTTCATAGCCAAACCAGACCATAAGTTTTCATTTCATATGAAAATGATAGTTCAGAGCCTTTTTGTGGCAGTACAAGTCGAAGACAAACAATCAATTGTGAGAATGTAATGTTACTGCCAGAGGCGTGGTGTGTGTTTATTTTCGAAATCCAAACACCTTTACACACAGTTGGACAGATGGCTGTGTCCTACTGTGTGCTGCCAGGGAGGCATTCAAGGCAATGCTTTTCTCATGCTCTGAACAGTCGCCTGAGTCTCGCTGAAGATTTGTCTGGAGGATTAATGTTTTTCTTTTTTTTCCCTTCGGTCCCCTATAATCCTCTTATACGATCATTACGATGGTGCAGAGCTGAAATTGACACTTAGCATAGCCTATTTAAAACTGTGGTACTTTAGAAGCAGGTTCCTCGGCGCGGGGCTTTCTGGACACATTGAAGGGGTTCATGAGACTTTCGTGTTAAAATTTTTGCCTGCCAACACATGGACACACACACACACAACACACTACAACACACACACACACTAACAACACACACACTACACCCACACAATCACCACACACACACACTTTTTCATATTTTTTGTGTAGCCCACGCTTGGTGCTTTTCAAATTTTGGGTGATATTGTTTGTTGAGCTTGTTGTATCGAAACTATCGCACAACGATGCCATAAAACGTAATAGTTTGGGGCACACACCTGCTTGCTTAGACATTCCGCAATATTGCGCGTTTTATTATGCGCATATAAAATGCACGTGCGCAGTTTCTTTTTGCCGGTATCCCACCATTGCCGAAAAGGCCAAAGAGGGCGTAAAACATTATTTTCTCTCTCTTTTGCCTTTTTACTTTTGCCGGTCGAGTATTGGTTCCAACAAGGAATACATACTGTTGTTTTCAAATTGATTAAACTTGTAATTTTCACGTTATTGAAATTGAACCCATGTTGAGCTCACAAAAACAATAACCCCCTACTTTTTTGTGAGCAAGTGTAATGTAATCGAATCTTTCCGAAAAATGCTCTGTCAATTTGATGCTCCCATATGGTTCATAAAACTGAAAAGTTCACTTGGTAATTCTTTCAGCCCTACCCCCTTTCCACAAAAATGGCCTGTGCCGTCAACTATGGCTCCCCCCCCCACCTGCGTGCGCATATGGATACCCACGAAGTGTCGCCGCCATCTTAGTCAGATTTGGTTTGTGTAAACAGCATCGATCTGGCCTTTTTCCAAAAAACAAAGGTTACGACTAAGATTTCGGTCTCCCAATAACATGGCAAACGCTCCTTGGGCCGGATATGACGACACACAAGGTGGGTACCAAGTCCATATACCAGAGTATGAATTAGTTTAAATTAAAGTTCAAGTTTTACATGATAATCAAGTGCAAAGACTCCGTAACGATGATAGAAAAATTCAACTCGGTAAATAATGGAAAGCTTGGAATATAGTATTTTATTTTCTTGTAACTGATTAAAAATGCAAATTCATTAGTGTGCTGGGGAATGAGACAAAAACGGTGTCTTTGATTATTTTAAAACGTCCATTTAGGCCTACTGCTGTTGAATAGGGGGGAGGACGGGGTAGAAAAGCCCATGTTGCGGGTAAGGACGCCCATGGGCCCAATTATCTCATGAAATAAAGAACATTTCAGTCAAATTTTAAATTTTTGGAATTTTGCCCCATTAGACGAATGTTAAACATTAACACGTCGTCTCATGGCAAAATTGACTGAATATTTTGCTTGATTTCATGAGATATTGGCATGGGCTGGTCTTACCCGCCCATGGTCTTTTTACCCGTCTTACCCAACAATAACATGACGCATCATTGTTTTAACCGTTACCGCAATCTTTCAGTGTCCTTAAGACATAATGATGTTTTCTTCGTATAGGCAAAAGCTGCCACCACCTCCATTATGAACGCAATGGGCTTAAAAAAATTAAAAAAATCATAAATAAAGTGAAACACTTTTCTTCCTCGTAGACTGCAATATGCACACATAGAAGCGGATTATTTATTTGCAATAAAATGCCAGCAAAATGTATTGGCCCCCCCTGTCGTATATTCCTCTCCTTGCTCTCTCTCTCTCTCTTCGTTTCTTTTTCTTCTTTTCCTCTCTCTCCCTCCTCATCTCTCTCTCGTATCTTCTTGTCTTTCTTCTTTTCCTTCTCCTCTTCTTTTTTCCTTCCCTTTGCTTTTTTTCTCTCTCGTCTTTCTCTCTCCTCTGTCCTTCTCCTGCTCTCTCTCGTCTCTCGTCCTCTCTTCACACTCCCTCTCTTCTCTCCCGACTCTCTCGCTCCTCTCTCGTCTCGGCTCTCTCCTCCGTCTCTCCTCCCTCCCTCCCCCTCCCCCCTCCCCCTCCCCTTCCTCTCACCAAAGAAAAATCTCTCCCCTCCTCTCCCATCATCTCTCGTCTCCTCCCCTCCTCCTCTCCTCCCATCTCTCTCTCTCTCTCTCTCCTCCTAGCATCTCACTCTCTCTCTCTCCTCCCCCTCTTCTCCTCCTCTCTCTCTCTCTCTCTCTCTCTTTCTTCTCGTTTTCTTTCCTTCTCCTTGCTCTCCGTCTCCTCTCCTCTCCTCTCACTTCTCATCTCTCTCTCTCATTCCTTTCTCCTGCTCTACTTCTCTCTCTCTTTCTTTCCTTCTCCTCCTCTTCTCACTCTCTCTCTCTCCTCGTCTCTGTCTCTCTCTCTCTCTCCATCTTTCTTTCCTTCTCCTCCTCTCTCTCTCTCTCTCTCTCTCCCTCTCCCCTATCTCGCTCTTCGCTCCTCTTCTTCTCGTCTCTCTCTCTCCTCTTACCCCTCCTCTCTGTCTCTCTCTCTCTCTCTCTCTCTCTCTCTGTCATAGCTGCCCTGTAGATCTTGTCCATCAATAATGGAATTCCCTTAGTATGCATCTCATTTCCCGTCGCCCATTCACCCTTCCCCCCCCTCGCCACCTCCACCCCATTCCATACAGGACAGGACTGCCCCGCTTTTGCCAACAGTCTCCTCATACAGGCGCGAATATTTTCCACCCCGTCCTCCTCACCCCCGAAGCACCCCACCCCCCACCTACCCCACCGCCCCCGCGCCCGCCACCCTCCCCCTTCTTCTCCTCCTGTCTTCCATTTTTGTTGCCAAGCAACGGGAGCAAACCATTACAAGGCATGTCGAGGAAGAATACGGAAGAAAAAAAAAATTGTCAGAGTGACTTGTTTTTTTTGTAAAGTAAGGAAGAGACGAGGCACAAAGTTTTCCTAGGATAAGCCTATCACATGAAGATGAGCTGTCAGCCGCTTCCCGCTTGTGTACTTCGCTCCCCCTTCAAACACCATAAATTTCCCTGCTTTATAGCGTTGGAGGATTTGAGGATTGGGGTGTGATGCTAAGGAAGACTGGGGGATGATGCAGAAGTCAGTTCAGACGACAAAGGAATCGGACTGGTACTATGGGTGGCCCCCCTATGGGGGAAGTATGATGCCCCCCGATGATGTGCCTGATGGGCCCCATGACTATGCCCCCCCCAATGAGCCCCCCCCCCATTTCCCCGTACTATGCCTACTATCCCATGTATGGCCCTATGATGCTATGGCCCCCCCCCCGCCCCCCCCCCCCCGCTCGCAACACCTCTGTCAAGATCCTAGGTTTTCCTCCTTTCATGTGCTGAGGACTGGGGGTGTGATGCATACGGCAGCCAGATAACAAAGGGCGGATTGACCTCCTGTCACCAGCTGAGTCTGGTTGCATGCTGGAAGGAAGAGCTGAATGTTTCTCTTTTTCGTCGTGTCAGCAGAGAGAATGGTATCAGTCCTCTTCGGTCTCGGTTTCATTTGAACCTGAGTTTCATGGGGATAGCGGGAGCTTATTGCTTCCTCCCTGTGGTGTTCTGTGGATGGTGGCTTAAAGACACCTCTAAAGGGTGACCTGTTCTCTCTCTCTCTCTGCTCCTCTCTCATCTCTCTATCATCTCTCTAGTCTCTCTCGATCTCTCCCTCCCTCTTTCTCCATCTCGACATCGTCATCATCTAATCTCTCTCCCTTCGCATCTCTCCTCCTGTCTCGACGAAAGAGTCTCTCCCCCCGTCTTCTCTTCTTCTCCCCCTCTCCTCTCCCTCTCTCTGTCTTCTCAGGTCTCTCACGTCTCTCCTACTCCCTCATCCCCATCTCTACCGCTCCTCTCTCTCTCTCTCTTGTCAAATTAAAGTTTTCTAGTGTCCAGTGTCCAGTCTCTCTCTCTCTCCTCACTCTCTCTTCCTCACTTTCCTAGTCTTCGTCTCTCCTCCATCTCCTCATCATATCTCTCTCTCTCTCTCTCTCTGTGTGTGAGAACAATGGACAGTTATTTTTATAGTGTGCCAATAAGCACTAAACGCCTTTTGGCAAGGGGGATACAACTGTCTTCTGTGATGTGTGTTTGTGTTGTGTGTGTGTGTTGGTGGTGTGTGTGTGTGTGTGGTTTGTGTGTATGTATGTGTGTGGAGAGAGAGAGAGGAGGCAGATAGAGAAGAGAAGAGAGAGAGAGAGAGAATGGTTGTTTCCTCAAAGAACTTATAATTATACTGTCATTTGGGTTTCTTTGGTATTGTTTGCTTGTTTGTTTGTTCCTTTCTGTTTGTTTGTCCTTTTTGGAACAAAACAAACAAATACTACCAAAACAAAACTGCCATCAAAGTAAACGTTATCAGTAAAAAGCTTCTAAATATTTCTCAACATATAGAAAGAAAACAGAGGGGGCGTCGCCGAGCCGCGAGACTATGTACGTCACCAGCAATGCCACTCAACTTGCGACAAAAAGTACACGCGTGGGAGGCCTGAGTGTCACATACTGATCCAAAGATTGGAAGGGATTCTGTCCTTTTCTAGTTCACATATACAGCTTGAAGACAGAGAACATCTAACGCAAAGGAGGAATTTCGGTTTTTCACAAGTCACACGTCAAGTCAAGGTCAGAGCATGGTGATTATTTATTCTCGGATGTTTCCCTTCTCTAGGTAAAAAAAAAAAAAAAAAATACTTACACACACACAATCTGAAGCGCTTCTGTCAAGTACCATTTGGAAAATATGCTTGAAAACCCAAATGTGTAGACCCCTACCACTTTCAAAGGCCTACTGTACGCCCGGACTGATCGCCCGGACCGTTACCTTGACTTGATATTCGAATCTACCTTGACCTTGATCGATATTCCACCATCAGATACGGGCATAAGCCAAGTACCTTCATGCCAAATTTGAAGACTCTAACACTAACGTTGTGGGAGTTATGGCCCCTCAAACATTTTCGTTTTCAAGTCGTACGCCAAGGTCAGGTCACGACGGCGAAATGTTTGCGGCTGATGCATGCCGCTCATGGTGACAAACAACAGCAACAAAATTTGACGTGGATTTGTCTGTCAACAGCCGTTAGTAAGATATCCTTGGGACAGCAGAAGGAAGAAAAAGATGAATATGTCCGATTTTCAGGCTCCAGGATCTTTTTTGACCTTGGACCTTGACCTTGATCGGTATGCCTCATCAGAACGGGCAAAAGCCAAACCACCTCATACCAAGTTTCACATCCTATGTTGATCGGTGCCCGAGATATGGCTGGTAAAATAGATTTTCTCGGGTTTAAAGGTCGTACGTCAGGTCAAGGTCAAACGGGGGGTTGGGTTGTAACGTCA
>CM065680.1:34100624-34102626 GCA_017654935.2 Phymorhynchus buccinoides | reverse complement strand
TTGACCAATGACAACTTTTTCGTTGCCTCTGGGTTTAACATGTGCTAATGCATGAGCACACGGGAACCTTGGTTTATCGTTTCTCCGAAATCTCAACGTTCGACCCGATCAGTGTAGATGAAAGAACAAATCCCCCTTACCCGGTTCGAACTCGAGTTTACTTGACAACGAAGCGAACGCGATTACCTCTGTGCCACTCTACCCAATGCAGCACCCGTTTCAGCTTTTTAATAATCACAACAATGATCCGAGACTGACTTACAACTCAGGCTAGAGATGACCTTTCTTCAGACTAAGTTTCAAGGGCAAGCTATCGATGATGCCTAAGGCCGTGTACTAACTTAAGCGGATTTCCATGCGGAAACCCGTGCCATCATACAATAAGTGAAATCAAAGAAGGGGAACAGATTTTGCCGCGACGTGGTCCGACTTTTCCCTATTAAGTAAACCTTTTCCTTCTTTCTTCTTTTCATATGACTTCGGTCAGAGACGTAAACTAACTCTTCTTTTCTTTCTTCACTTATTTAGGGTTTTCCGTACGGACTTACGCGTCTAATGTGAACCCGGCCTAAGATCAACGGACTATCTTCCAGGACGGTCCATTGACTTATAATGGGAACCTTTACTGCGAAAATAATAAATTGTATTAAGTAACACTAAAAACAAAACAAAACATATATATATAATATATATATATATGTATAGTATGAATAATGGTGATTATGCTAGTTCTATCTTCTTCTTCTTTTTCTTGTCGTACGTCAGAGGGACACACCCAGCATCCAATATGAAGGCGGCCTATGTTGCAGGTCCTCCAGTCTTCCGAAGAGCTTCTGGGCCATAGAGACGTGGTCTGGACAGGTCTTTTTTCTTTGCTGTTGGAACAGTGGACATGACTGTAGGATGTGGTCACTTGTTTGGTTCTCAGTGCCACATGGGCACTTGTCTGATTCACCGTGCTATTTATATTCATTCAGTCTTATTAATTTTTCGCAATAAGTTCCACAATAAGTCAATGGTCCATCTGAAGACAGTCCGTTTTGATTCCTTGCTGGGTATCCAACAAGCTCTTTGCAGAGTCTGAAGATGCTTTTTTTTAACATGTACAAAATGGGGAGGTTTGGAGGCTGCTGAAGCTGTTTACAACAGTTGACTGTGAAAGGCAATACAGACACTGCGAAGATAATGTTGGTAGATATAAGTTTGAAATTAGTTGCTTTGTTGCGAGTTTTCTGCTTGCTTTGGTGTGATTCATGTTTTAGTGTCCACTTTTTCATACTAATGACATCTACTTTTTCAGCATTCTGAGTATTTGGTAGTTTTGCATAGTATATCAACGTATAACCCCAAACAGCTGAGAACTGCTTGTGTGCAAGTGAGGTTCGCGGTGGGGCAAGTGCTAACGTCAGATAAATAAGTATGTACGCATAGGTACAGAAAAAAGAAAGAAGAAAAGAAAGGAAGAAGGGGGGGGGAGGGAGTTAGCAACGGGAGTCAGTTAGTTGTGTGGCTGCTTGACCAGCTAGCAAGCAAACAAGTAATTGATAATGTAGTCAATCTATCATATTCGTTTTATTATGTCTACACTTTTACATTAGGATATTTCAACGTCGTCTATTTTCCTTTGTGTATCCAATGAACAGAACCAAATACTAATTATAATCAAATGTTTGATTGCTTTTGTGCCACATGAACTTTCGTGCAGATTTCAGTTTGGCCAATAACGTAAACCATTGTAATAAAGTTATGTAGCTGGAAGAGGATCTCTGATGTGCATTTCTCTCGTTGTTAACCAAGTGTTCATATAAAGTGAGAACTTTGCTTGTATTGGTGATAAAAGCAAACCACACATTTGTGTCACTGCGAAGGAGACACATAAAGCCGTCATAAAATCAAAACAGCTCACATTCATAAAACAAAATAAACATCAAAGGGATGGACTGAACGGGTAAACAAGAACGAGCCATTTGATTACAGAAATCGAATGAGGATGAAAATGTTT
>CM065680.1:34075624-34098124 GCA_017654935.2 Phymorhynchus buccinoides | reverse complement strand
GGTCATTAGCAACGAGGAATGATGCCGCGTGAAAAGTTCGGACAACATATTTCAAGAGGGACCCGTGACGGATGAGCTGTTGAAACAAACGCGTCGAGATCCACCAGGAAAATGCCCTTTACAGATATATGCAACACTCACTTTGCTCCGGTTTTCATATAAATCAAAGAAGCGTCACATATCCGCGATTCCTCCTTGGCGGATGTTCTGTAAGTCAAATTATTTCACTGAAAGAGGAGGCGTGTGTCGTCTCTTTTGTAATGGCGACTAAATTGTTTGCAAACGATTTTTTTGCAATGCAAGCTTTTTTTTTATTTATCTTTTTTTTATACAGTTTATCTAAAGGGGTTTCGATCACAAAAATTGATGTTTTTTTCATGTTAGTGTTTTTTACTGCACTACAAAAAAGAAAAAAAAAGCCTCAACCACAATGGGTTTTGGTCCTTCCACCCACCCCATCCAAAATGGCTTCTGCTCTATCCGACATCTCCGCCTAAGAGGAATCGCCGGTTTTGACGGTTTGGTTTCTTGGAAACCGGAGCAAAGTGTGTGCTGCTATCCTTGAAAAGGGTGTTTTTTTTTCTGGTGATCTCGACGTGTTTCTTGTTGGTGGCGGTCAGATTTGGTTGTGACGTGTAGATTTCAGCTGAGTACTCTTTAAATACCCGGAGGCGTTACTGAATTACGCAACATTTGGAATTGTGTAAACGATTTAAGAACACGAAAGGAGGAAAATATGAATGAAAAGTTGCATGCTATAAAGTGTTTTTTTATAGTTTGATTCATTTGGGGACTGCTTGACTGTGAAGAGGGAAGCATTGTTGTGTGTTTCCTTACAAAAAAAATGTTGTTTGAAAAAAAACATTTCTGCTGAAATATTACATGTTCTGTTTCCTCTCGTCAATACAATAACGTCACTTTGCACTTGCTGTGTATTTATTTGTGTGGTGCTATAATGTTGATTAAAAAGTACACTTTATATTCACAATGGACTAGGAAACACAGGTTAAAGTGACTTATGTAAGCTACTGCGATGCACACTATGCCAAAGTGGACACACAATCAAACCTTTGCCCCAACTTAACTATTATTATACTGACAAATGTTCCATTAAAATCAATAGTATATTCACTCGCTGCTAGTGAGCTGTTTGTGACATCGCGTTGATTCACAATTGAAAAATCTCCACAGAAAATGGTTGAATTAAAGGAAATAACAGTTTTGTTTGCTTAATTTGTTCTTCCATTAAGCCTATATTCATTGCAAAAACACACTAATCTCTCTGTTCAACAGTTAACGACGCGTCTTGTGACATGAAAAATTTTTTCTGTCGTGGGTGTTTACAGATGGTACAAATAGTCCCTCACTGCCCGCCTTATGAAATTGTTCTGTGCAAGTTAATTTCCTCTCATTGTATGTGGGTGTGTTGTGTGTGTGTGTTGTGTGTGTGTCTGTGTGTGTGTGTGTGTGTGTGTGTGTGTACTTGTGTGTGGTTAGTGTGTGTGTGTGTGTGTGTGTGTGTGGTTACGTGTGTGTGTGTGTGTCTGTGTGGTGTGTGTGTGTGGTGTGTGTTTGTGTGTGTGTTGAGTGTGTGTGTGTGCGTGACGTGCGTGCGTGCGTGCGTGTGTGTGTGTGTGTGTGTGTTTGTGTGTTTGTTTTATGTCATTCTTATTATTATTATTATTAGTATCATTATTATTATTATTATCATTACTGTAATCCATTATTCATTATTATGATTTATTATTATTATTATTATTATTATTATTAATATTATTCTGCCCGGTCTCTCTCAACCTAATATCGACTATTTTTTCTACATTATTGCCCCTTCTCTGGCTTTTTCTTGTTTTCCAGAAACCTTTCTAAACTACATTCTCCTTTGAACTCCTTCAAAATCGGAATGTTTTGGTTGAAGATAGCTACGAGAGCTGGAAACTGAAGACCAGACATAATAAAACAATTGATATATACGTATCTTATCCATTATGGCCATATGGCCTGAAAACAAAGAAGTAAGAAGAAAGAAATGTTTACATTCACAGATTGTTTTTGTTTTTAATCTTCCTATAGGAAAGGACAAATTGAAAGCTACCTGATTACTTAGTGTATCATTTTCGCTGATGAAAATTTCATCATCATTTAATGTTGTTGTTGAGGGAGCAGTGGGGGGTGGGGGATAGACTAGAGAGACAGAGACATAGAGTACGGCAGTGACAACAACAATCACAACACAATATTTGTCTTCTGAAAATTCAAAGTGAGATTATTACTGTGACTTCCAGGGAGGGGAAAAACAGCCTCCGTACTTTCCTTCTCCTCTGCCCTTTTTTTATATATTTGTTTTTACCTTCACACATCATACTTTTACTATAACAAACTAACACCAACATTACCTTCACACATCATACTTTACTATAACAAACTTACACCAACATTACCTTCACACATCGTACTTTACTATAACAAACTAACATTAACATTACCTTCACACATCATACTTTACTATAACAAACTAACACCAACATTACCTTCACACATCATACTTTACTATAACAAA
Source organism: Phymorhynchus buccinoides (assembly GCA_017654935.2). NCBI lineage: Eukaryota > Metazoa > Mollusca > Gastropoda > Neogastropoda > Raphitomidae > Phymorhynchus > Phymorhynchus buccinoides. The sequence goes on along the minus strand of CM065680.1, from coordinate 34,095,564 downwards.
CTAACACCAACATTACCTTCACACATCATACTTTACTATAACAATCTAACACCAACATTACCTTCACACATCATACTTTACTATAGCAAACTAACACCAACATTACCTTCACACATCATACTTTACTATAGCAAACTAACACCAACATTACCTTCACGCATCATACTTTACTATAACAAACTAACACCAACATTTACCTTCACACATCATACTTTACTATAGCAAACTAACACCAACATTACCTTCACACATCATACTTTACTATAACAAGCTAACACCAACATTACCTTCACACATCATACTATACTATAACAAACTAACACCAACATTACCTTCACACATCATACTTTACTATAAGAAACTAACACCAACATTACCTTCACACATCGTACTTTACTATAACAAACTAACACCAACATTACCTTCACACATCATGCTTTACTATATCAAACTAACACCAACATTACCTTCACACATCATACTTTACTATTTCAAACTAACACCAACATTACCTTCACACGACATACTTTATTACAAACTTACACAACATTACCTTCACACATCATACTTTACCAAACTAACACCAACATTACCTTCACACATCATACTTTACTATAGCAAACTAACACCAACATTACCTTCACACATCATACTTTACTATAACAAACTAACACCAACATTACCTTCACACATCATACTTTACTATAGCAAACTAACACCAACATTACATTCACACATCATACTTTACTATAAACAAACTAACACCAACATTACCTTCATACATCATACTTTACCATAGCAAACTAACACCAACATTACCTTCACACATCATACTTTACTATAACAAACTAACACCAACATTACCTTCACACATCATGCTTTACTATAACAAACTAACACCAACATTACCTTCACACGACATACTTTACAATAACAAACTTACATCAACATTACCTTCACACATCATACTTTACTCATAACAAACTAACGCCAACATTACCTTCACACATCATACTTTACTGTAGCAAACTAACACCAACATTACCTTCACACATCATACTTTACTATAACAAACTAACACCAACATTACCTTCACACATCATACTTTACTATAACAAACTAACACCAACATTACCTTCACACATCATACTTTACAATAACAAACTAACACCAACATTACCTTCACACATCATACTTTACTATAACAAACTAACACCAACATTACCTTCACACATATCATACTTTACAATAACAAACTAAACTAACACCTACATTACCTTCACACGTCATACTTTACCATAGCAAACTAACACCAACATTACCTTCACACATCATACTTTACAATAATAAACTAACACCAACATTACCTTCACACATCATACTTTACTATAACAAACTAACACCAACATTACCTTCACACATCATACTTTACTATACCAAACTAACACCAACATTACCTTCACACATCATACTTTACTATAGCAAACTAACACCAACATTACCTTCACACATCATACTTTACTATAACAAACTAACACCAAAATTAACTTCACACATCATACTTTATGCAATAACAAACTAACCAACATTACCTTCACACATCATACTTTAACCATAGCAAACTAACACCAACATTACCTTCACACATCATACTTTACTATAACAAACTAACACCAACATTACCTTCACATATCATACTTTGCTATAGCAGACTAGCACCGACATTACCTTCACATATCATACTTTGCTATAGCAGACTAGCACCGACATTACCTTCACATATCATACTTTGCAATAGCAAACTAACACCAACATTACCTTCACACATCATACTTTACTATAGCAAACTAACACCAACATTACCTTCACACATCATACTTTACTATAGCAAACTAACACCAACATTACCTTCACACATCATACTTCACTATAGCAAACTAACACCAACATTACCTTCACATATCATACTTTACTATAACAAACTAACACCAACATTACCTTCACACATCATACTTTACTATAGCAAACTGACACCAACATTACCTTCACACATCATACTTTACCATAACAAACTAACACCAACATTACCTTCACACATCATACTTTACTATAACAAACTAACACCAACATTACCTTCACACATCATACTTTACTATAACAAACTAACACCAACATTACCTTCACACATCATACTTTACAATAGCAAACTAACACCAACATTACCTTCACACATCATACTTTACTATAACGAACTAACACCAACATTACCTTCACACATCATACTTTACTATATCAAACTAACACCAACATTACTTTCACACATCATACTTTACTATAACAAACTAACACCAACATTACCTTCACACATCATACTTTACTATAACAAACTAACACCAACATTACCTTCACACATCATACTGTACTATAACAAACTAACACCAACATTACCTTCACACATCATACTTTACTATAACAAACTAACACCAACATTACCTTCACACATCATACTTTACTATAGCAAGCTAACACCAACATTACCTTCACACATCATACTTTACTATGACAAACTAACACCAACATTACCTTCACACATCATAATTTACCATAGCAAACTAACACCAACATTACCTTCACACATCGTACTTTACTATAGCAAACTAACACCAACATTACCTTCACACATCATACTTTACTATAACAAACTAACACCAACATTACCTTCACACATCATACTTTACAATAGCAAACTAACACCAACATTACCTTCACACATCATACTTTACTATAACAAACTAACGCCAACATTACCTTCACACATCATACTTTACTGTAGCAAACTAACACCAACATTACCTTCACACATCATACTTTACTATAACAAACTAACACCAACATTACCTTCACACTATCATACTTTACTATAACAAACTAACACCAACATTACCTTCACACATCATACTTTACTATAGCAAACTAACACCAACATTACCGTCACACATCATACTTTACTATATCAAACTAACACCAACATTACCTTCACACATCATACTTTACAATAGCAAACTAACACCAACATTACCTTCACACGTCATACTTTACTATAGCAAACTAACACCAACATTACCTTCACACATCATACTTTACTATATACAAACTAACACCAACATTACCTTCACACAATCATACTTTACTATAACAAACTAACACCAACATTACCTTCACACATCATACTTTACTATAACAAACTAACACCAACATTACCTTCACACATCATACTTTACTATAGCAAACTAACACCAACATTACCTTCACACATCATACTTTACTATAACAAACTAACACCAACATTACCTTCACGCATCATACTTTACAATAACAAACTAACACCAACATTACCTTCACACATCATACTTTACTATAACAAACTAACACCAACATTACCTTCACACATCATACTTTACTATAGCAAACTAACACCAACATTACCTTCACACATCATACTTTACTATAGCAAACTAACACCAACATTACCTTCACACATCATACTTTACTATAACAAACTAACACCAACATTACCTTCACACATCATACTTTACAATAGCAAACTAACACCAACATTACCTTCACACATCATACTTTACTCTAGCAAACTAACACCAACATTACCTTCAAACATCGTACTTCACTATAGCAAACTAACACCAACATTACCTTCACATATCATACTTTACTATAACAAACTAACACCAACATTACCTTCACACATCATACTTTACTATAACAAACTAACACCAACATTACCTTCACACATCATACTTTACTATAGCAAACTAACACCAACATTACCTTCACACATCATACTTTACTATAACAAACTAACACCAACATTACCTTCACACATCATACTTTACTATAACAAACTTACACCAACATTACCTTCACACATCGTACTTTACAATAGCAAACTAACACCAACATTACCTTCAACATATCATACTTTACTATAACAAACTAACACCAACATTACCTTCACACATCATACTTTACTATAACAAACTAACACCAACATTACCTTCACACATCGTACTTTACTATAGCAAACTAACACCAACATTACCTTCACACATCATACTTTACTATAACAAACTAACACCAACATTATCTTCACACATCATATTTTACTATAACACACCCGCAGCAGCACGGGCTTCTCACGTTGGACCTAATTCTATTTTTCTCGTCATATTTTTGGGTGTTGTTTGTTTTTTCTCCTTTCCAACCACTCTCTGTGGCCCCTGCCCTTTTTCAAAGATGATAAATGCGAATGACGAAGATCAGTAGAACAGTCTGAGAATAGCTGACAGGGTTGTACTCTATGCTCCTTCCATGCTCTTTACCAGTGTCGATAAGCCCCGAGAGATACAAACACCAGCAGTGTTTGTCAGGGTTACTTGAGCCAAAGACCTTTCAGACTCCCGCGTCCATTAACTAAATGAAACTCGATAATGGAGTGCTTCGCGTCTTCTTAACTCAACCTATATAGATTTAGTACGTTCACCATCTCACCACAGACCTTTGTGATCTCACTGGAAAGAGAGGTACTTCTTCTTCTTCTTCTTCTTCTTCTTCTTCTTCTTCTGCGTTTCCAGGCCATATGGCCATAATGGGTAAGGTACGTATGTGTCCGGTTTTCAGTTTTTTCACTGGTCTCCCCGCTGCGTACAACCGACACATTCCAATTTCGGAGGAGCTCAAAGGAGAAATATTATTTGGAAGATTGTTTTTTGTTTTTAAAGGGCAGGAGAATGGGCCAATAAGTCAGAAAGATAGTAGATGATAGAAAGCAAAGGAAAAGGCAGAGTCAAGAGAGTGGCAGATTAGAGGAAGTTACAAGCACAGAACTTCCAGAAGGTGGGGGAACTATTTTTACGAAATAACCTCCGGTATCCCCACGGGGAGAGACTCGTTGAAGGGGCGGGGTCGTCCAGCTCCCCCGGATGGAGGCACGAGCCATCCACCAATTGCCCCAAAAAGCGAGGTACACTCCCTATCACCATCAGTATCTTACTAGTTATTACCCCTCCTCTAAACTCCCCGTCCCACCTCATAAGCTAAACCAAAAAAAAATCGGAAAACCATGTGTAGGAGCGGAATATAATCAGAAAGCTTAATTAAAGACTACAATGTCTTTAATATAATACAAAAGGGGACCAAACACGATCAAATATTGCCATTAACTTGTAAAGCATTGAATTTTGGGACTTGATCCAAAACTAGTATATGCGTACTTTTACGTCATTTGCGCAGCTGTGTCGTGTCATGTCTGATCAACCGGTTCAGTTCGTTGCAGTCCCAACATGACACAAGACGTGCGACATGGTCATTAGAGCCGGGTAAATGATGTTAAGCTGCAAATCCAGAATGACGAAAACGGCACGGCGACGGCAACGACAAAGGCAAAAAAAACTTTAATGTCGCGTTAAAGCGCTCAAACTAAATTTCTACTGCTTGAATCCATAAGACACGAAACGGCAACAGCAAGTCATCCGCACCATCGCAGCACCGGCACGGTAGGAGTTTTCGGAGCATGTAGCGAAAAATTCTGCCGTTGCCGTCCACGAAATAAGGACGGCACCATGAAATCTGAGAAGACAAATGCCTCGGTCAGCTATGGAAAGGCCCGGGGGGGATTTCGGTCGAGAGAGAGAGAGAGAGAGAGAGAGAGAGAGAGAGAGAGAGAGAGAGAGAGAGAGAGAGAGAGAGAGAGAGAGAGAGAGAGAGAGAGAGAGAGAGACAGACAGACAAGACAGACAGACAGACAGACAGACAGACAGACAGACACAGAGAGAGACAGACATAGAGAGACAGAGAGACAGACAGATCGACAGACAGACAGACAGAGAACACTGAACACTTCAAGAATGTTATTGTACGTCGGCCATTGGTCACAATTACATATAAAGGACGGCTTTGGGGGAGGCGAAGGCGCAATCAATGGTTTCAAATCTGAAACACATAGTAACCCAACCCAAATGAAGCATGAATGAGCCAAATTGGAAGCAACATAAAATACTACAATGATAAAGACGATACTAAATTAATATTCCAAGAATTATACACGAGAGAGAGAGAGAGAGAGAGAGAGAGAGAGAGAGAGAGAGAGAGAGAGAGAAGTGGGAGAGAGAGAGAGAGAGAGAGAGAGAGAGAGAGGGGTGGGTGATACAGGCTCTTAAAGCATACAACTAAGTGACGCAGCGGCAAAAAGCATCGTGTTTTATAACCCATGATAATGCTGCAAATGCTCATAATGCTGCAAATGCTCACAAAGTCTTCATTTGAATAGAAATGGGCGTCTAATGAGAGTGGAATCCAGTTAAATCATGTCGCCTTCTGGAGCTGCGTCCCTGAGAAGACATCCTTTATGCCGACAAATGTGTCAACAGGCATTGCTCAAGCGTCTCGTTACGTAATCTCCTTGTGCGCGCGCGCTTACCCACTTGTGCGTGTGTATGTATGTGCATGTTTGTGTTGTGTGTGTGTGCATTTGTGCTTGTATGCGCGTGTGTATCATGTGAGTACATGTATGTGCGCGTGTGTGTGAATATGTGCTTGCGTATGAGTGCGTATCTATGTGCTTTCTTTGCCAATGTCATCCCTCTGTGTGAGTGAGTGAATGTGTGTATGTCATGCACGTACACGCGCATGCATTTGTGTGTACTCTCGTGTGTGCGCTCGTGAGCGTTAACGTGTTGAGGCCAACGACGAATTCAAGGGATGGAACCTGCTTTATGAACTAGCCATTTCAGTTCAATACCTTAATGCTCTTTTATGACAACAGGCATGATGCTTGTTACACCCATTTGCCTTTTTGTCTCACCCCAACCAGCAACAAGGGTCAACCGGGAAAAAGGAGGGCCTCGGTCATAGAGACCCAAAGCCAGAAAAGAAGCAAGGGGTGGAGGAGAAGAAGAAGAAGCAACAAAGCCAGACGTGTTCTCTCCGGGATGAAAATAACGTCGCACGTCGCCATCAAGCTCAGATTTGTTTCCCGCGGTGTCAAAAAGTCCATGTTGGCCCAAGGAAAATCGCCCCGGAATGACTTTAATCCCACAAATTTATCGCCCGAGGCACAACACGGTGGCCGAACCCTCAGCAAGCAAATGACGCTATTCCGGCCATCCTCACAAAGCCGGACTGGTCCGCCATTGCTGTTTGCACGCGCTCCTCCTGCCTGCCCCGGATGTCGTAAAGGAACATCATTCTCGCGTAACGCGGCTGTGTTTATGGGCCCTGTAATGGTGGTTGTGACTTTTTCTTATTTTTTCTTTTTTTATTCCACTCTCCTCTCTCTCTCTCTCATCTCTCTCTCTCTCTCTCTCTCTCTGTGTATATCATGCCTTGCCATGTTTGTGTTCTATGTTCGTATATGTACCAAGGACAGATTGGAAGACTAGGCGTTGCCTAAAATCTTTATCCTTGAAAAATAAAGTTAAAGTTTTCAAGTTTTCTCTCTCTTTCTCTCTCTCTCTCTCTCTCTCTCTCTCTCTCTCTCTCTCTCTCTCTCTCTCTCTCTCTCTCTCTCTCTCTCTCTCTCTCATATCCAAGCTAACGATGGCGTAGCTTCCAATTACATGGCCGCTCACCCAGAGATGTGCAGGCTAAATGACTGTTTCTGCTGATGTATTGGTTCAAGTAATGAATGGAAAACCGGACTTTACATGATATTTGTTTCTCTCTTCACACACAGAGAGAGAAAAAGAGAAGAGAGAGAGAGAGAGAGAGAGAGAGAGAGAGAGAGAGAGAGAGAGAGAGAGAGAGAGAGAGAGAGAGAGAGAGAGAGAGAGAGAGAGTGAGAGAGAGAGAGAGAGAGAGAGAGAGAGAGAGAGAGAGAGAGAGAGAGAGAGAGAGAGAGAGAGAGAGAGAGAGAGTCAAGCACCCACGGTTGAATCATGTTTCGTTTCATATAGCATTATTGATAGGCTTTGAATTTTACAAGACATTAATATCGTCTCCGTAAGTTTTATAGGCCTACTAACTACAAAAACATTCACATCTTAGAGGATTGCCTGAAATTTTGTTAGTACATGAAAACTGGATGTTTTTGATATTGTAGAGGATGACGGGTGACTCAGGAACCTTCAAATGCTTTGAAAAGATGAGTTTGCAAAAGACAACTTTTCTGAGGTTAGGCTAAGCTAACACGCTTACACCTTTTAACCCTTTCACCGCCAATGTCGCATTTTTGCACCACAATGATTTAAAGACCCACCACGTCACGTGTCAAAATCACGATTTTCACGTGTTTTCCCTCTTATAGCTGGTGAAGAAATCATAAGAAATCTTCCTAGCATAAAGCATAGACATCTTCCTAGCATAAGAGGGAATGTGACACATGACGTGGGGGGTCTTTTAACACTCGTGTCTTTAAAACTCTTGAAATCAGGGTCTATTATTCAATAATATTGTGTTCCTAAATTTGGGCAGTAAGGATTGACCCTATTCTAAATGTGTCACAGAAAAATCGCACAATATTGCAGATGAAATATTTCTGTAACCAAAATACATTTTATTGGAAACGTTTGGTTCAAAGATGGCTGGCGGTGAAAGGGTTAAATGGGTCTATAGTTACGCCTGTTAAAGACAGTGGTCTTGTTAAGAAACAACCTTTGGTAGGCTATGGCTTGTACCCACGTGTCGTCAAAAAAAAAAAAATTTAATATCCGGCCACAAGGAGCGCAATATTATGGGAGACCGCCATCTTAGTCAGTAACTTTGTTTGAAAAATGCCAGATCGATGCTGCGTATTTGGCTGTTCCAATTCGAAACTTATCTAAACTGTATTTATAACATCTGGATGTTTTCTTTTACACATTTAGATAACATTTTCACTTTGTTTACACACAAATAAGGACTAAGATGTGCGACACTTCCGTTGGAATGGTCGAGATGCGCACGCAGGTGGGTTGGAGCCATACACTGTTCCGACTGTTGCGTAACCTGTTACCACATTCTCTCTGCTGTTAGCCTGTTACCACATTCTCTCTGCTGTTAGCCTGTTACCACATTCTCTCTGCTGTTAGCCTGTTACCACATTCTCTCTGCTGTTAGCCTGTTACCACATTCTCTCTGCTGTTAGCCTGTTACCACATTCTCTCTGCTGTTAGCCTGTTACCACATTCTCTCTGCTGTTAGCCTGTTACCACATTCTCTCTGCTGTTAGCCTGTTACCACATTCTCTCTGCTGTTAGCCTGTTACCACATTCTCTCTGCTGTTAGCCTGTTACCACATTCTCTCTGCTGTTACTGCTGAGACGGCTGCATTGGCTCCCTGTTGACGCGAGAGTCGACTCTGGTGGTCTATCGTTGTTTCGAGGACATTCTTCCTGACTGCCTCTCTTCTCTCCTCTCCGCCTACATGCCGGAACGCAACCTCAGATCAAGCAGCCTAGGACTTCTCTCTGCGGGCCTGTCACCAGGTGCAGGACAGTTGGAGACATATTTTCGTTTCCGGGCGCCGCACGTCTGGAGCAATCTCCCTTTTCCCTTTCTCTCTCCGCGGCTCTCCATCTCTGTCTTCTTTCGGAGCTGGGCTGGGGGAGGCATCTTTTCAGAAAATATCTCTGTTGATTTATGTCTGTCCATCCGCTGTCAGTCAACCCTGTAAAGATTTTTTTCTTTTGTTATTTGAAATAATTCGTGTTTTATGTAGGTATTTTATATGTTGAGTTGTGTGAGTGTGATAAAGTGATTTTTTGTTTTTCTAAGTCATTTTAAGTGCATGTATTTTGAATATCTTTTGTGTGCGTGGGGTATACTTACTTCTTTTTTCTTTTTTTCCATGTAGAGCGCGGTGAGTTCTGCTGTGTCAGGAGAATAGCGCTATAGAAGATGTATTTATTTTAGCCTAAATTGTTATAAAGCCTATCAGTGGCTAAAGTGTGAAGTCAATACAGTTGTTTTTTTCCGTAATAACTGTACACATGGCCTGCATTTTTACCAATAAACTGCACATAATTATATGCTCTTTCTTGCCATATCCTAACCTGACACATCCTTTCCTAATCGAACTATGTTCATAACTTCAGTAACGTTATAATTATACAGGAAAAATCGGATAATCCAATAATGGTAAACATTACTCTACTCGGCGGATGGGTTTTCTTGCAGTTAGCTATATTTATGTTTTAACTTTCACAGCCTAACAAAATCTTTCTCTTAACATTCTGTCTGTTTACAATCATTCTGTATCTTATGTATTTTGAAGAACACCATTATTGTCCACGTCACATGAAACGTTCAACGGTGTCTGAAAGATGCAACAAACAACCAAAAAGGAACGACAAGAATAGATAGGGAAAAAATAACATGCAGACAAGCTGAAAAACGCGATTTTACAAGAAGAGAGTGGGGTCTACATGGCAGAATAAATAGATTAATTAGTTGTCTCGAGCCAGACCCGGGCCAGACCCACTTCAGGTGTTATCGAGCGAGCCGACCGTGAAATGATTACCTACTTTGTAAAGGACCACGCCATAGCGACATTCATTTTCCCCCGCCGCTCCCACAACACACACAGGAAGCAGACAGGTTTACGGCAGATGCTGCCGGGGAGACTTAGACATAGACCCTGGACTTGCTCCGAAGATCGAAGATGGACGGAGGGACAAAACTAGAGCGTGAAACGCTAGCATTTTGGGGGGTCCAGCGACTTTGGCCAATGACGTTTTGGATTCGAGCCTCATATTCTAACTATCTGCATACAAAATTTGAGCATCGTAGGTCCCTCCTTCCAAATGTTATCGTGTTAACATACATACATAGCCACGCCCAATGCCAGCAGTCCTCAAATATCTTTGGTCGAGAGAGTGGGGATGTACCCCTGGTCAAGGCATCTCCACTATAAACAAACAGCTACAATTGGTGGCTGGTTGAGAAACAATATTACTTTCCCTTGTACCACCATGTGTCTTGCAACAGTAATAACAAGCAACGTGCGGCACATTTTCGGCTCCAGTGACCTTGACCTTTTGACCAATGACCTTTATTTTCGAACTTTGGCCTTGATATCTTTAGTACCTATTCGCCAGCAAATCTTGAGCCCCTTACTTAGGTCCCTCCGTTCAGACGCTATCGTATTGGTACACATAGTCAGTCAGATAGTCAGATGGATACCCCAGGAACAAACGAGACTTGCTCTGAAAACATTAATGTTTTCCAGAGAAGTCTGTTTGTTCCTGGGTATCCATCTGACTCACTGACTGACTATCTGTCGCAATACGATAACGTCTGAACGGAGGGACCTAGGAGGCTCAAGGTTTGCACGCTGATAGGTATGTATGGATATCTTGGCCAAGTTCGAACAACAAGGTCATTGGGCAAAGGTCAAGGTCACTGGAGCCGAAAATGCTGCCGCATCGTTGCTTTGTTATTACTGTTGCAAGTACACATGGTGGTACAAGGGAAAGTAATATTGTTTCTCAACGCAGCCACCAATTGTAGCTGTTTGTTTATAGTGGAGGAATTGGGGGGACCCCCTTTTTTGGGGGCCCAGTGTACATCTCCACTCTCTCGACCAAAGATATTTGAGGACTGCTGGCATTGGGCGTGGCTACGTATGTATGTTAACCACGATAGCGTTTGGACGGAGGGACCTACGACCTTCAAATTTTGTATCCAGATAGTTAGAATATGAGGCTCGAATCCAAAACGTCATTGGCCAAAGTCGCTGGACCCCCCAAAATGCTAGCGTTTCACGCTCTAGTTTTGTCCCTCCGTCCATCTTCGATCTTCGGAGCAAGTCCAGGGTCTATGTCTAAGTCTCCCCGGCAGCATCTGCCGTAAACCTGTCTGCTTCCTGTGTGTGTTGTGGGAGCGGCGGGGGAAAATGAATGTCGCTATGGCGTGGTCCTTTACAAAGTAGGTAATCATTTCACGGTCGGCTCGCTCGATAACACCTGAAGTGGGTCTGGCCCGGGTCTGGCTCGAGACAACTAATTAATCTATTTATTCTGCCATGTAGACCCCACTCTCTTCTTGTAAAATCGCGTTTTTCAGCTTGTCTGCATGTTATTTTTTCCCTATCTATTCTTGTCGTTCCTTTTTGGTTGTTTGTTGCATCTTTCAGACACCGTTGAACGTTTCATGTGACGTGGACAATAATGGTGTTCTTCAAAATACATAAGATACAGAATGATTGTAAACAGACAGAATGTTAAGAGAAAGATTTTGTTAGGCTGTGAAAGTTAAAACATAAATATAGCTAACTGCAAGAAAACCCATCCGCCGAGTAGAGTAATGTTTACCATTATTGGATTATCCGATTTTTCCTGTATAATTATAACGTTACTGAAGTTATGAACATAGTTCGATTAGGAAAGGATGTGTCAGGTTAGGATATGGCAAGAAAGAGCATATAATTATGTGCAGTTTATTGGTAAAAATGCAGGCCATGTGTACAGTTATTACGGAAAAAAACAACTGTATTGACTTCACACTTTAGCCACTGATAGGCTTTATAACAATTTAGGCTAAAATAAATACATCTTCTATAGCGCTATTCTCCTGACACAGCAGGACTCACCGCGCTTTACATGAAAAAGAAAAGAAGAAAAAGTAAGTTTACCCCACGCACACAAAAACGATATTCAAAATACATGTACTTAAAATGATTTAGAAAAACAAAATCACTTTATCACACAACTCACATTTAGAATACCTACATCAAACACGAATTATTAATTAAAAAATTATTTACAGGGTTGAACTGACAGCGGATGGACAGACAGAAATCAACAGAGATATACCCTCTGAAAGAGGCGCCCACCGCCCAGCTCTGAAAGAAGGCAGAGATGGGGAGCTGCGGAGAGAGAAAGGGAGATTGCTCCAGACGTGCGGCGCCCGGAAACGAAAATATGTCTCCAACTGTTTTTTTTTTTTTTTTTCCCCCCCCCCCCCTGCACCTGGTGACAGGCCCGCAGAGAGAAGTCCTAGGCTGCTTGATCTGAGGTTGCGTTCTGGTATGTAGGCGGAGAGGAGAGAAGAGAGGCAGTCAGGAAGAATGTCCTCGAAACAACGATAGACCACCAGAGTCGACTCTCGCGTCAACAGGGAGCCAATGCAGCCGTCTCAGCAGTAACAGCAGAGAGAATGTGGTAACAGGCTAACAGCAGAGAGAATGTGGTAACAGGCTAACAGCAGAGAGAATGTGGTAACAGGCTAACAGCAGAGAGAATGTGGTAACAGGCTAACAGCAGAGAGAATGTGGTAACAGGCTAACAGCCGCAGAGAATGTGGTAACAGGCTAACAGCAGAGAGAATGTGGTAACAGGCTAACAGCAGAGAGAATGTGGTAACAGGCTAACAGCAGAGAGAATGTGGTAACAGGCTAACAGCAGAGAGAATGTGGTAACAGGCTAACAGCAGAGAGAATGTGGTAACAGGTTACGCAACAGTCGGAAAATTTGGCTCCCCCCCACCTGCGTGCGCATCTCGACCATTCCAACGGAAGTGTCGCCATCTTAGTCCTTATTTGTGTGTAAACAAAGTGAAAATGTTATCTAATGTTTAAAGAAAACATCCAGATGTTATAAATACAGTTTAGATAAGTTTCGAATTGGAACAGCCAAATACGCAGCATCGATCTGGCATTTTTCAAACAAAGTTACTGACTAAGATGGCGGTCTCCCATAATATTGCGCTCCTTGTGGCCGGATATGACGACACGTGGGTACAAGCCATAGCCTACCAAAGGTTGTTTCTTAACAAGACCACTGTCTTTAACAGGCGTAACTATAGACCCATTTAACCCTTTCACCGCCAGTCCATCGTTGAACCAAACTTTTCCAATAAATTTATTTTTTGGGTTACAGAAAAGATTTCATCTGCAATATTGTGGGATTTTCTGTGACCACACTTAGAATGGGGTCAATCCTTACTGCCCAAATTTAGGAAAAAAATGTTATTGAATAATAGACCCTGATTCGAGAGTTTTAAAGACACGAGTGTTAAAGACCCCCCACGTCATGTGTCACATTCCCTCTTATGCTAGGAAGATGTCTATGCTTATGCTAGGAAGATTTCTTAAGTTTTCTTACTAGCTATAAGAGGGAAAACGCTTGAAAATCGTGATTTTGACACGTGACGTGGTGGTCTTTAAATCATTGTGGTGCAAATGCGACATTGGCGTGAAAGGGTTAAAAGTGTAAGCGTGTTAGCTTAGCCTAACCTCAGAAAAGTTGTCTTTTGCAAACTCATCTTTTCAAAGCATTTGAAGGTTCCTGAGTCACCCGTCATCCTCTACAATATCAAAAACATCCAGTTTTCATGTACTAACAAAATTTCAGGCAATCCTCTAAGATGTGAATGTTTTTGTAGTTAGTAGGCCTATAAAACTTACGGAGACGATATTAATGTCTTGTAAAATTCAAAGCCTATCAATAATGCTATATGAAACGAAACATGATTCAACCGTGGGTGCTTGACTCTCTCTCTCTCTCTCTCTCTCTTCTCTCTCTCTCTCTCCTCTCTCTCTCTCTCTCTCTCTCTCTCTCTGCGTCTCTCTCTCTCTCTCTGTGTCTCTCTCTCTCTCTTCTCTCTCTCTCTCTCTCTCTCTCTCTCTCTCTCTCTCTCTCTCTCTCTCTCTCTCTCTCTCTCCTCTCTCTCTCTCTCTCTTTCTTTCTCTCTCTGTGTGTGAAGAGAGAAACAAATATCATGTAAAGTCCGGTTTTCCATTCATTACTTGAACCAATACATCAGCAGAAACAGTCATTTAGCCTGCACATCTCTGGGTGAGCGGCCATGTAATTGGAAGCTACGCCATCGTTAGCTTGATATGAGAGAGAGAGAGAGAGAGAGAGAGAGAGAAGAGATTGAGAGAGAGGAGAGAGAGAGAGACAGAGAGAGAGAGAGAGAAAAACTTGAAAACTTGAAAACTTTAACTTTATTTTTCAAGGATAAAGATTTTAGGCAACGCCTAGTCTTCCAATCTGTCCTTGGTACATATACGAACATAGAACACAAACATGGCAAGGCATGATATTACACAGAGAGAGAGAGAGAGAGAGAGAGAGAGAGAGAGAGTATGGAATAAAAAAAGAAAAAATAAGAAAAAGTCACAACCACCATTACAGGGCCCATAAACACAGCCGCGTTACGCGAGAATGATGTTCCTTTACGACATCCGGGGCAGGCAGGAGGAGCGCGTGCAAACAGCAATGGCGGACCAGTCCGGCTTTGTGAGGATGGCCGGAATAGCGTCATTTGCTTGCTGAGGGTTCGGCCACCGTGTTGTGCCTCGGGCGATAAATTTGTGGGATTAAAGTCATTCCGGGGCGATTTTCCTTGGGCCAACATGGACTTTTTGACACCGCGGGAAACAAATCTGAGCTTGATGGCGACGTGCGACGTTATTTTCATCCCGGAGAGAACACGTCTGGCTTTGTTGCTTCTTCTTCTTCTCCTCCACCCCTTGCTTCTTTTCTGGCTTTGGGTCTCTATGACCGAGGCCCTCCTTTTTCCCGGTTGACCCTTGTTGCTGGTTGGGGTGAGACAAAAAGGCAAATGGGTGTAACAAGCATCATGCCTGTTGTCATAAAAGAGCATTAAGGTATTGAACTGAAATGGCTAGTTCATAAAGCAGGTTCCATCCCTTGAATTCGTCGTTGGCCTCAACACGTTAACGCTCACGAGCGCACACACGAGAGTACACACAAATACGTGCGCGTGTACGTGCATGACATGCACACATTCACTCACCCACACAGAGGGATGACATTGGCAAAGAAAGCACATAGATACGCACTCATACGCAAGCACATATTCACACACACGCGCACATACATGTACTCACATGATACACACGCGCATACAAGCACAAATGCACACACACACAACACAACCATGCACATACATACACACGCACAAGTGGGTAAGCGCGCGCGCACAAGGAGATTACGTAACGAGACGCTTGAGCAATGCCTGTTGACACATTTGTCGGCATAAAGGATGTCTTCTCAGGGACGCAGCTCCAGAAGGCGACATGATTTAACTGGATTCCACTCTCATTAGACGCCCATTTCTATTCAAATGAAGACTTTGTGAGCATTTGCAGCATTATGAGCATTTGCAGCATTATCATGGGTTATAAAACACGATGCTTTTTGCCGCTGCGTCACTTAGTTGTATGCTTTAAGAGCCTGTATCACCACCACCTCTCTCTCTCTCTCTCTCTCTCTCTCTCTCTCTCTCTCTCTCTCTCTCTCTCTCCTCTCTCTCTCTCTCTCTCTCTCTCTCTCTCTCTCTCGTGTTATAATTCTTGGAATATTAATTTAGTATCGTCTTTATCATTGTAGTATTTTTATGTTTGCTTCCAATTTGGCTCATTCATGCTTCATTTGGGTTGGGTTACTATGTGTTTCAGATTTGAAACCATTGATTGCGCCTCGCCTCCCCCAAGCCGTCCTTTATATTGTAATTGTGACCAATGGCCGACGTACAATAACATTCTTGAAGTGTTCAGTGTTCTCTGTCTGTCTGTCTGTCGATCTGTCTGTCTCTCTCTCTCTCTATGTCTGTCTCTCTCTGTGTCTGTCTGTCTGTCTGTCTGTCTGTCTGTCTGTCTGTCTGTCTGTCTCTCTCTCTCTCTCTCTCTCTCTCTCTCTCTCTCTCTCTCTCTCTCTCTCTCTCTCTCTCTCTCTCTCTCTCTCTCTCTCTCTCTCTCTCTCGACCGAAATCCCCCCCGGGCCTTTCCATAGCTGACCGAGGCATTTGTCTTCTCAGATTTCATGGTGCCGTCCCTATTTCGTGGACGGCAACGGCAGAATTCGCTACATGCTCCGAAAACTCCTACCGTGCCGGTGCTGCGATGGTACGGATGACTTGCTGTTGCCGTATCGTGTCTTCTGGATTCAAGCAGTAGAAATTTAGTTTGAGCGCTTTAACGCGACATTAAAGTTTTTTGCCTTTGTCGTTGCCGTCGCCGTGCCGTTTTCGTCATTCTGGATTTGCAGCTTAACATCATTTACCCGGCTCTAATGACCATGTCGCACGTCTTGTGTCATGTTGGGACTGCAACGAACTGAACCGGTTGATCAGACATGACACGACACAGCTGCGCAAATGACGTAAAAGTACGCATATACTAGTTTTGGATCAAGTCCCAAAATTCAATGCTTTACAAGTTAATGGCAATATTTGATCGTGTTTGGTCCCCTTTTGTATTATATTAAAGACATTGTAGTCTTTAATTAAGCTTTCTGATTATATTCCGCTCCTACACATGGTTTTCCGATTTTTTTTTGGTTTAGCTTATGAGGTGGGACGGGGAGTTTAGAGGAGGGGTAATAACTAGTAAGATACTGATGGTGATAGGGAGTGTACCTCGCTTTTTGGGGCAATTGGTGGATGGCTCGTGCCTCCATGCGGGGAGCTGGACGACCCCGCCCCTTCCACGAGTCTCTCCCCGTGGGGATACCGGGGGGTCTTTCGTAAAAATAGTTCCCCCACCTTCTGGGAGTTCTGTGCTTGTAACTTCCTCTAATCTGCCACTCTCTTTGACTCTGCCTTTTCCCTTTGCTTTCTGTCATACCTACTATCTTTCTGACTTATTGGCCCATTCTCCTGCCCTTTAAAAAAAAAACAATATTCCAAATAATATTTCTCCTTTGAGCTCCTCCGAAATTGGAATGTGTCGGTTGTACGCAGCGGGGAGACCACTTAATAAAAACTGAAAACCGGACACATGCGTACCTTACCCATTATGGCCATATGGCCTGGAAACAGAAGAAGAAGAAGAAGAAGAAGAAGAAGAAGAAGAAGAAGAAGTACCTCTCTTTCCAGTGAGATCACAAAGGTCTGTGGTGAGATGGTGAACGTACTAAATCTATATAGGTTGAGTTAAGAAGACGCGAAGCACTCCATTATCGAGTTTCATTTAGTTAATGGACGCGGGAGTCTGAAAGGTCTTTGGCTCAAGTAACCCTGACAAACACTGCTGGTGTTTGTATCTCTCGGGGCTTATCGACACTGGTAAAGAGCATGGAAGGAGCATAGAGTACAACCCTGTCAGCTATTCTCAGACTGTTCTACTGATCTTCGTCATTCGCATTTATCATCTTTGAAAAAGGGCAGGGGCCACAGAGAGTGGTTGGAAAGGAGAAAAAACAAACAACACCCAAAAATATGACGAGAAAAATAGAATTAGGTCCAACGTGAGAAGCCCGTGCTGCTGCGGGTGTGTTATAGTAAAGTATGATGTGTGAAGGTAATGTTGGTGTTAGTTTGTTATAGTAAAGTATGATGTGTGAAGGTAATGTTGGTGTTAGTTTGCTATAGTAAAGTACGATGTGTGAAGGTAATGTTGGTGTTAGTTTGTTATAGTAAAGTATGATGTGTGAAGGTAATGTTGGTGTTAGTTTGTTATAGTAAAGTATGATGTGTGAAGGTAATGTTGGTGTTAGTTTGCTATTGTAAAGTACGATGTGTGAAGGTAATGTTGGTGTTAGTTTGTTATAGTAAAGTATGATGTGTGAAGGTAATGTTGGTGTTAGTTTGTTATAGTAAAGTATGATATGTGAAGGTAATGTTGGTGTTAGTTTGCTATAGTAAAGTATGATGTGTGAAGGTAATGTTGGTGTTAGTTTGTTATAGTAAAGTATGATGTGTGAAGGTAATGTTGGTGTTAGTTTGTTATAGTAAAGTATGATGTGTGAAGGTAATGTTGGTGTTAGTTTGATATAGTAAAGTACGATGTTTGAAGGTAATGTTGGTGTTAGTTTGTTATAGTAAAGTATGATGTGTGAAGGTAATGTTGGTGTTAGTTTGTTATAGTAAAGTATGATGTGTGAAGGTAATGTTGATGTTAGTTTGTTATAGTAAAGTATGATGTGTGAAGGTAATGTTGGTGTTAGTTTGCTAGAGTAAAGTATGATGTGTGAAGGTAATGTTGATGTTAGTTTGCTATAGTAATGTATGAGATGTGTGAAGGTAATGTTGGTGTTAGTTTGCTATGGTAAAGTATGATGTGTGAAGGTAATGTTGGTGTTAGTTTGTTATAGTAAAGTATGATGTGTGAAGGTAATGTTGGTGTTAGTTTGTTATAGTAAAGTATGATGTGTGAAGGCAATGTTGGTGTTAGTTTGCTATAGTAAAGTATGATGTGTGAAGGTAATGTTGGTGTTAGTTTGTTATAGTAAAGTATGATGTGTGAAGGTAATGTTGGTGTTAGTTTGTTATAGTAAAGTATGTTGTGTGAAGGTAATGTTGGTGTTAGTTTGTTATAGTAAAGTATGATGTGTGAAGGTAATGTTGGTGTTAGTTTGCTATAGTAAAGTATGATGTGTGAAGGTAATGTTGGTGTTAGTTTGCTATTGTAAAGTATGATGTGTGAAGGTAATGTTGGTGTTAGTTTGTTATAGTAAAGTATGATGTGTGAAGGTAATGTTGGTGTTAGTTTGTTATTGTAAAGTATGATGTGTGAAGGTAATGTTGGTGTTAGTTTGTTATAGTAAAGTATGATGTGTGAAGGTAATGTTGGTGTTAGTTTGTTATAGTAAAGTATGATGTGTGAAGGTAATGTTGGTGTTAGTTTGCTACAGTAAAGTATGATGTGTGAAGGTAATGTTGGTGTTAGTTTGTTATGGTAAAGTATGATGTGTGAAGGTAATGTTGGTGTAAGTTTGTTATAGTAAAGTATGATGTGTGAAGGTAATGTTGGTGTTAGTTTGTTATAGTAAAGCATGATGTGTGAAGGTAATGTTGGTGTTAGTTTGTTATAGTAAAGTATGATGTGTGAAGGTAATGTTGGTGTTAGTTTGCTATGGTAAATTATGATGTGTGAAGGTAATGTTGGTGTTAGTTTGTTATAGTAAAGTATGATGTGTGAAGGTAATGTTGGTGTTAGTTTGCTATAGTAAAGTATGATGTGTGAAGGTAATGTTGGTGTT
>CM065680.1:34053124-34063124 GCA_017654935.2 Phymorhynchus buccinoides | reverse complement strand
ACAACATCAGCACAACAACAGCAGCAACAACAATCACAGCACCAACACAGCAGCACAACAACTAGCAGCACCAACAACAGCAGCCTCAAAGAAGCAACACTGCGTCTTCGCGTTGATTTATGTGAGGGATAAGGAAACTAGCTTCTTTTGAAATTGATGCCCGATATGCTCAATGCACGAGTAACGGTACCATACGAGACAGACAGGCTTCATCCATTTAGCAATCTTTCGTTTGCTCTCTTTAGTTTTACGTCTGTTCACCGCACGCGATATTTAGACAATAAACAATCTGTATTTGGTATTAGGTGCTTTATAGTCACATGGGCCGTCTCTGTGAAATTCGCGTCTCTCCCACCTGGAGCAGCGTGTCGCAGTCAAGAGGCGCGCTACCCTTTTTTTTTTTTTGGCATGCGATCTTGTGTGTTCTGATGAAAAGAAGGAAAGGGGGGGGGGTGTAAAATGTTTTGACAAATGACAACTTTTTTCGTTGCCACTGGTTAACATGTGCTAAGGCATGGCACACCGGGACCTCGGGGGTTAATCGTTTCATCCGAATACTCAACGTTCTAGCGCTCAGTGTAGAGTGAAACGAACAAAATCCCCTGTATCCCAGGTTCGAACTCGACGTTTACTTGACACGTAGGCGAACGCGATACCTCTGTGTCCTCTACACCACTGCAGAACCCGTTTCAGCTTTTTAATAATCCAACAATGATATCGACCTGTGACTTACACTCAGTGCTAGAGATGACCTTTATTCAGACTAAGTTCAAGGGCAAGCTATCGATGATTCCTAAGGCCGTGTACACACTTAAGGCGGATATCCATGCGGAACCCGTGCGCATCCATAAATAAGTGAAACAAGAAGTGGAACAGATTTGCCGCACGTGTCCGAATGGTTTCCCTATATAAGCTAAACCTTTCTCCTTCTTTCTCTTTTCATATGACTTCGGTCAATAGCGTAAACATAAACTATTCTCTCTTTCCTCCACTTATTTAGGGTTTTCCGTAGCGGACCGTCTAATGTGAACCCGGCTAAGAGTCAAACGGACTATCTTCAGACGGTCCCATTGACTTATTGTAACATTACTGGCGAAAATATAACTTGGTATTAAGTAACACTAAAACAAAACAAAACATATATTATATATATATAATATGTAATATATACCATAATGGGGAATTATGCTAGTTATATCTTCTTCATTGCTTCTTCTTGTCGTACTCAAGGGACACACCCAGTCATCCAATATGAGGCGGCCTATGTTGCAGGTCCTCCAGTTCTTCCGAAGAGCTTCTGGGCCATAGAGACGTGGTCTGGACAGGTCTTTTTTTCTTTGCTGTTGGAACAGTGGACATGACTTGTAGGATGTGGTGCTTGTTTGGTTTCTCAGTGCCACATGGGCACTTGTCTGTTCACGTGCTATTTATATTCCTTCAGTCTTATTATATCTTTTCACAATAAGTTCCACAAATAAGTCTCAATGGTCCATCTGAAGACAAGTCGTTTTTTGATTCCTGCTGGGTATCCAACAAGCTCTTTGCAGAGTCTGAAGATGCTTTTTTTTTACATGTAGCAAAATGGGCAGGTTGAGGCCTGCTATGAAGCTGTTTACAGTTGACTGTGAAAGGCACACAGACTGAGAAGATAATGTTGGTAGATATAAGGTTTTGAAATTAGTGCTTGTTTGCGAGTTTTTCTGCTTGCTTTGTGTGTGATTCATGTTTTTCAGGTGTCCATTTTTCAATATGCTAATGACATCTACTTTTTCAGCATTCTGAGTATTTGGATTTTGCATAGTATATTCAACGTAATAACCCAAAACAGCTGAGAACTGCTTGTGTGCAAGTGAGTGGGCTAAGAACGTCAGAAATATCGTATGTACGCAAGTACAGAAACAAGAAGAAGAAAAGAAAGGAAGAATGGGGGGGGGGGGAGGAAGTTTAGGCAAGGTAGTCAGTTAAGTTGTGTGTCTCTTGACCAGCTAGCAATCAACAAGTAATTGATATGTAGTCAATCTATCATATTCACGTTTTATTTGTCGACACTTTACATAGGATATTTCACGTCCGTCCTATTTTCTTTGTGTATCCAATGAACGAAAAAAATACTATTATACTCAAATGTTTGATTGCTTTTGTGCCACATGAAATTTCGTGGCAGATTTCAGTTTGGCCATAACGTAAACCATTGTAATAAGTTATGTAGCTGGAAGAGGATCTCTGATTGTGCATTTCTCTCGTGTAACAGTGTTCATATAAAGTGAGCACTTTGCTTGATTGGTGATAAAAGCAAAACCACACTTTGTGTCACGCGAAGGAGAACACATAAAGCCTCATAAAATCAAAACAGCTCACATTTCATAAAACAAAATAAACATCAAAGGGATGGCTGAACGTAAACAAGACGAGCCATTGATTACAGACTCGAATGAGGATGAAAATGGTTTAAGAGGGTGATGCCCCATAAAATGACAAACATGGAGCCCCTGTCTGTCTCCTCAGCCCACCAGCAGCACGTGCCTTTTCACAGCGTTTGGCTACAGACATCAAAGAACCCCCATCCTTATCCTCGCATAAATCACTGTAAACACTCCGCTGCTTAGCCTGCTAAATCAGTGCAAATTAGACCTCTCTCTCTCTCTTGCTCCCTCTCTCCTCCTGTCTCTCTCCTCTCTCTCTCTCTCTCTCCCTGTCTTGTCGTCTTCCTCTCTGTCTCTCTCTTCTCTTCTCTCTCTCTCTTCTTCATCTCTCTCGCTCTCCTCTCTCTCTCTCCTCTCTCTCATCTCTGTCTGCTCTCTCACTTTCCTTATCCCTCCCCTCCTCTCTCTTCCTTCTCTCTCTCTCTCTCCTACTCTCTCTCTGTCTTTTCTCTCTCGTTTCTCTCTCCTCTATTCCTCGCTCTCTCCTCTCCATCTCTCTGCGTCTCACCGCTCCTCTCCCTCTACCCTCTCTCCCCTCTCTGCCTCCTTCCTGTCTCCCGCCCTCCTCCTCCTCCTCTCCTCTCAGTCTCTCGCCCCTCAGATCGCGCTCCCTCGCTCGCCACTCCACCCCTCTCTCTCTCTCTGACAGTGTCTTATGTTACACATTAACGGGGAATGTCGCCAGGTTGCATTTGCAGATAAGTGCTTAACTTTTATTTCGATCTGTTCTTCATTTTCTTTCCCTTCAAAATACAACTGTCCCAGTTTATTATTTTATTGCAGGAAAGAGAACGGTACTCTACTCTTAGCCTTTGTGGCTATCAGATTTCATAACGATTGGAGACAACGAAAAGACCAGCGGGGAGGGGGGGGAAGTTAATTAGAGAAAGAGGTTTGATATCTGACTAAAAACCATTGAAACAGGCGATTAAGAGGGCATGAAACGCGTGGGTTCGAGAGAAAAGAAAAAATGTGTTTCAGCATTTTCAAAGTGACAAAATACTGGTGCAGTGCTATGTCCCATACGAACAGCGCTCGTCAGATTATCTCGAATCATGTACAACGTGTGCATATCATTGATTTGTTAGCCTTTATCTTGTATTATTACAACCTCTGTTGCTGCCAGTTGGCATTCAGTAATTAACAACTTGTGTACAAATCATAAACAAATCACGCAATCGAATTGAGAAAGTGCCTTGCTGTCAGTGGGAGAGGATGTATGCACGGTACCGGATGTTCAATACTGTTCGTATATCACTTTTTTAAAATTTATAATTATACAGACACGTAGCAACATACAGAACAGTGCGAAGCCAACACACACATATGGTGTCGTCAGACACACTACAACGTCCATACTGAACGACTTATTTGTTACCCTTTCGTCTGCCTAGCCATTTTCAGCCCCAAAAATCCCATTAATATTTACCTGGGGAACAAAAACAATATTCTGCAATAGTTCGATTCCTCTGTGACCATGCATAAAGTAAGGCCTATGCCCTACCTCCCCAATTATGAAAATCGGCTTTTGGAGATACCAGACCTGGTTTTCTGAAGGCCTTTATAACACATAGGCAGTAAAATCCAATTGTGGTGCTTCAAAGTCCGACATTGCGATGAAAGGGTTAAGTTTTCAAAAGAGAGAAACAAGTAAGGAAAACAGGGCGTATGTGGAAACGACAACATATAACTAACTGCTACGAGTTATACGATTTAAAGAGAACCTTTCATCGAACCATATCAAGAAATACCAAGTTATTGCTTAACGGACATATTAATTGTTCGTTGCCTTGCATTTGTGTTCGCGTGAATGATAATGGGATGATGTGGAGTATGTGGTGCTGCTCTATGAGTGTGCGTGCGTATGTCTCTGCAGTTTGGGCTAACGCGGGCGTGCGTGATTGTGGTGCAAAACCCTTTCTTTATGTTTTTATAATCCTCTTATATTTTGGTTGTCTTGCCATGGGTGTGTCTGACATTGATATTTTTTGCTTTTCTCATTCAATCATATGTCATATATATTATCGTAATTATGTTCTGCATGTGTTGTGCGTGTGCGTGCGTGTGTGTGTGTGTGTGTGTGTGAGTGTGTGTGTGTGTGGTGTGTGTGTGTGCTCTCTGCGTGTGCGTGTGCGTGTGCGTGTGTGTGTGGTGTGTGTGTGGTGTGTGCGTGTGGCGTGTGTGCGTGCGCGTGCGTGGCGTGTGCGTGCGTGCGCATGTGTATGCGTGTGTTTTGTGTGCGTGTGTGTTACATGCCTTTTCATTGGGTTTTTTTTGAATGTTCTAGTGATTTTGGCAAAGCGCATAGTAGCTTAAGGTATGCTCTATGAAATGACTTCTTTTAATAAATAACCAAAGAAAGACATTAAATCAAATGTCCGTGTACATGCAGAAACCGCTTACAACATGCCATAGCCTCTCCGTTCCAATTCTGGCTCTTCACTAGAGGTTCTTTGCCTCAGTTTTCTACCTGCTGTAAGGGCTGTGTAGGTACGCAAATTACTCCTCCCCTTTCGTTGTGTTTCCTTGCTACTACCCCCACGCCAACTCTTCCCAACGCTGTAACCTGCATCGACGGTGCATGGTATTGCAGGCTGCCTCGTGTGCGTGATGTCACTTCGCCCACTGATGCCACCACAATGGGGCCCTTCTGCTCCGTCCCGTGGGCTCATCGTGTAAACCTCCCCCTCGACCGTGGCAGGTCATGTAGGGCTCATCGGTGTTCAATAGGGGCAACGAGTATGATGCCGCTTGAAAGTTCGATACATCCTTAAAGATGGACACTGTGACGGGTGAGTTTTTGGCAAAGAAAACACACGAGTTCCACCCCTGCAAAACACCCATGTTCCAGAAGAATTCAACACTCACTGTTGCTTGGTTTTCTCTTCTCCCTCGGCGAGAATTAAGCCTGTCACAATGCGGTCGATTCCTCCTTGGTGGAGGTACTAGGACGTTATATTTCACCCAAAGTCAGAAGGCTTTCTCTCGTCGTCTCTTTCATGTAATCTCTCGCGACCAATTGTTTGCACGATTTTGTCGCAATACAAGCCTTTTTATTTTATCTTTTTTTTGCAGTTTATCTAAAAGATGCTTCGCTCCACAACAAAGGGAATAGTTTCATTTTATTTGTTTTAACCTGCCTACAAACAACAAAAAAAAAAGCTTCACCACAATGGGTTTGGCCTCCACCTCACCCCATCCAAGTGATTCTGCTGCTCTCCTCCCGACATTCCCCCTCCGCCAGGAGTCGAATCAGGCCGGGGGTTTTTTTTGACGGCTTTGATTTCTAGGAAGCCACTCAGAAAGCCTCAGTGTTGCCAGCCTGAAACAGGCTGTCTTTCTGGTGATCGCGACGTGTTCTTCTTCTTGTTTGTGGCCGGTCAATTTGTCTTGTGGACGTGTAGATTTCACATCAGCTGAAGTACTCTTTAAAATATCGCCCAGGAGGCGTTACTGAATACCGCAACTTTGGAATGTGTTAAACCATTTAAGAACACTAAAGGAGGAAAATATGGAATGCAATCTGCATGCTATTACAATCTGCTTCTTTTATTAGCCCTTTGATTCATTTGGGGATGCTTGACTGTGAGAGAGGGAAGCGTTGTTGTGTGTTCCTACTGAGTTGTTTGAAAAAAAAAAACATTCTCTGCTGAAAAAACTTTACATGCTTCCTGTTTCCTCTCGTCCCTCAAGTACAATAACGTCACTTTGCCTTTGCCGTGTATTTATTTGTGTGGTGCTATAATGTTGAACTACAAAAGTACACTTTATATTTCACAATGGACCTAGGAAACACAGGTTAATACTGACTTATGTAAGCTACTGGCGATGCACACTATGCCAAAGTGCGATCCAACAATCAACCTTTTGTGCCCCAACTTTACTACCTATTATTATACTGACCAATGTTTCCACTCTAAAATCATAGTATTACTTCACTCTCGCTGCTAGTGAGCTGTTTGTGACATCGCGTTGATTCACAATTGAAAAATCTCGCACAGATAATGGTTGAATTAAAGGAAATAAGCAGTTTTGTCTTTGTTAAATTTTGTTCTTCCATTAAGCCTATATTCATTGCAAAAACACACTAATCTGTTTCCAAATTAAGAAGCTCTGTTGAATGTGTTCCTGCTCGTGGGGTTAACAGATGAGTACAAATAGTCCGCTTGCCCCCCTTAATGAATGTTCTGTGCCAGTAATTTTCCTCTCATTGATGTGTGTGTGTGTGTGTGGTGTGTGTGTGTGGTGTGTGTGCGTGCTGTGTGTGTGTCGTGTGAGCGTGTGTGTGCTGTGTGTGTGCTGTGTGTGTGTGTGCGTGTTGCACTGTGTGTCTGTGTGTGTGTTGTGTGGTGTGGCTGTGTGTGTGTGTGTGTGTGTGCTGTGTCGTGAGTGTGCTTCGTGGTGTGCGTGGCGTGCGTGCGTGCGGTCTTCGTCGTGTGTGTGTGTGCTGTGGGTGTGTGTGGTTTGTTTTGGTTCATTATTTCTATTATTATTATTATAGTATCATTATCTCTATTATTATTATTATTATTATCATCATTATTATTATATTATTATTATTATTAATTATTATTATTAATTAAATTTTTCTGCCGTCTCTTGCACCTAATTCGACTATTTTTTCTACATTATTTGCCCCTTCTCTGGCTTTCCTGTTTTCCAGAAACCTTTCTAAACTACATTCTCATTTGAACTCCTTCAAAATCGGAATGTTTTTTGGTTTGAGTATAGCTACGAGAGCTGGAAACTGAAGACCAACATATAAACAACAAATTATACATACGTACCTTTACCATCATGGCCATACCCTGAAAACACAGAAGAAGAAGAAAGAATGTTTACATTCACAGATTTGTTTTTTTTTTAATCTTCCACAGGAAGGACAAATTCGAAAGCTAACCGTGATACATATCGTGTATCCTTTTGCGCTGATGAAAATTTCATCATCATTTTTGTGTGTTGAGGGAGCAGTGGGCTGGGTGGGGGATAGATCCCTAGAGAGACAGAGACATAGAGTAACTGGCAGTGACAACAACAATCACAACACAATATTTGGTCTTCTGAAAATTCAAAGTGAGATTATTACTGTGACTTTCCAGGGGAGGGGCAAAAACACTCCGTACTTTCTTCTCCTCTTGCCCCTCTTTTTAATATTCTGTTTTAAAACTGCACACATCATACTTTAGCTATACAACTAACACCACCATTACCTTCACACATCTACTTTACTATAACAACCCTTACCAAACCAACATTACCCTTTCACCACATCGTAATTCTAACTATAACAAACTAACACGCTAACATTACCCTTCTCACACATCATAACTTTACTATAACAAACTAACACCACATTACATCACACACATCATACTTTACTTAACAAACTAACACCAACATTACCTTCACACATCATACTTTAAACTTTACTATAACAACTAACACCAACATTACCTTCAGCACATCATCACTTTACTATAACAAACTTACACAACTTACCTTTCACACATCATACTTTACTATTCAAACCTAACACCAACATTACCTTCACGCATCATACTGTATGCTATAACAAACTAACCCAAACCAACATTACTTCACACATCATACTGTACTATATACAACTAACACCAACATTACCTTCACCATCTACTTTACATATAACGCAAGCGAACACCAACATTACCTTCACACATCATACTAATAACTATAAAACAAAAACTACAACCACATTACCTTCACACATCAGACTTTACCATAGCAAACTAACACCAACATTACCTCACACATCGTACTTTCCTATAAAAAACTAACACCAACATTACCTTCACACATCATGGCTTTACTATATCAAACTAACACCAACATTACCTTCAGCACGACATACTTTAACAATAACAACACTTACATCAACATTACCTTACACTCATACTTTCCCTATCTCAGCAAACTAACACCAACATTACCTCACACAATCATACTGTAGCTATAACAAACTACAACACCACATTAACCTCACACATCATACTGTACTATAACAAACCACACCACCTTACCTTCACACATCAGACCTTTACTATAGCAAGCTAACACCAACACTAAGCTTCCCATCATCTACTATCGAGCTATAACACACCTAACACCAACATTACCTCATTACACATCATACTTTACCATAGGCAACTAACACCACATTACCTTCACACATCGTACTTTACTAGAACAAACTAACCCACATTACCTTCACACATCATAGCTTTAACTATAACAAACTAACAACAACATTACCTTCACACGCAGACTTTACAATACAACCTTACATCAACATTAACTTCACACATCGCATACTTTACTAACCATAACCAACTAACGCGCACATTACGCTTCACACATCATCCTTTACTGTAGCAGAAACTAACACCAACATTACCTTCACACGACATACTTTAATACACACAACTAAGCACCAACCTTATCCTTCACACGACATATTTACTATAACAAACTAACACCGAACATTACCTTCACACATCATACTTTACAATAACAAACTAACACAAATTACTTACACCATCATACTGTACTATTCCAAACTACACCACATTACCTTCACGACATCATACTTTACATAGCAAACTAACACCAACATTACCTTCACTACGTCATACTTTACCTATAGCAACTAACACCAACATTACCTTCCACGACTACTTTACAATAATAAACTAACACCAACATGTACCTTCACACAACATACTTACATACTCAACTAACACCAACTTACCTTCACACATCATAACTTTACTATACACCAAACTAACACCAACATTACCTTCACACATCATACTTTACTATAGCAAACTAACACCAACATTACCTTCAACACATCATCCTTTACTATAACAAACTACCAGCAACAACAAAGAAAAAAAAATCAAAAAACAAAAAAAAACACCAACATTACTTCACGCATCATACTTCGACAAGACAACTAACCAACATTACCTTCACACATCATCTCTTACCATAGCACAACTAACCCAACTTACCTTCACCATTCCAGACATACTATAGCAACTTACACGTCAACATTATCCCTCTTCACGCATCTCATAACTTTACTCTCCTCCTACAACTTTACTCTAGCAAACAACCAACATTACCTCGACATCATACTTTACTATAACAAACTACCATCACATTCCTTCACACATCATACTTTACAATTCAGCAAACACACCAACATTAACCTTCACCGCTCATACTTTACTTCCTAGCAAACTAACAACACCAACTTACTCTTCAGCACTCTCGTACTTTACTTATAGCCATCCTACACCGAACATATAACCTTTCATAACATCGTACCGTTTCAACTATAGTCACATACTAACACCACATTACCACCCTTCACATATCATACTTTACTAGTAAACAAACTAACACCAACATTACCTATCACTCATCATTACCTTTACTTAACAAACTTACATCAACATTACCATTCACACATCGTACTTTAGAATAGCAAACCTAACACCCCATTACCTTCACATATCTACTTTAATATAATCTCA
>CM065680.1:34034249-34052624 GCA_017654935.2 Phymorhynchus buccinoides | reverse complement strand
CTATGGTTTGAATCCAACTAGCTACTTGTTGCAAAACATACCAGTCGTATGCCTATGACCTTACAGTTAGTTACTGTACAGTATTGTAGTGTCTGCAGTTTTGAGGTCAAAAGCTTTTAAGCACCATCAGAGGCAAATCAATTTCACAAATATTTGTAGGTTTTTTTAAACTGAATGACGTAAGTGTGCTTAAGCCTCACCAGGGAAAGCACTTCATCGAGTTAATGGATATGTTTCTAGGAAGTTTTGCTCAAATTTCCACGACCAATACACAGGTAGCGTGCATTGCATGCCTATCTTGCGGGTCCAACTAAACATAAAACATAATTATGATGAAATTAAAGTTGAATTGAAGTGTGGCCCTGTTGTCAAATAGTCTCCACCCAGAGCGGAACTTAACATAATAAAGCTTCACTTATATATTGATCCTTAACTTTTTCAACTGATTTTTCTTGTAGCTGTTGTTAATGCGTTGTTGTTATGGTGACCTCTCAGCTTTGTTTCAATTTCTTCTTGACCTCCTTGAAATCCAGATTCTACCCTGTCCTGAGAGAGTATCAAAATAGAAGCTGTATCTGTAAGTGTAAAGTGCCATAGCCCATATCTATGCTGGCTTTTTTTTAAAACTGTAACATCCCACAGTAATCATTTGGTGGGGCTTAATTAATAATTGTCATAGTGCGTACCATTACAAATATATGACTGGTGTGTTTCAGCATAGATCTGTGAAGTGTAATGTTTGGTTTGCTACCTTATGACAGTTGGGTAGTTTGGTAGGACACTCTGTTAGGTATTTATATATACACAAAGAAAAAAGTTAAGCACCCCTTAGGTATTACAAGGCTACCATTATTCCGTTATAAGCAGGGTTGAAGCAGTCATCCAGGCACAGGGAGGAAACACACGCTACTGAACTTTGATTTGCCAAATGAGTTTTGGACACTCCTCATGACGTTTTCCCACAATAATTAACTTTTCAGATAGCCATATGAAATTGTTACATTGATAATTAAACATGGTATTTTTTAATTTGAACATGACAACCCTTTGTGTTTCAGAATATCAGAATGCATTTGTAAAACCATACTTTAAATTATGCGTTTTCTTATAGTCAGATAGTCAAACTTTCATTTACCAATCAATGTTGTTTCATTATTTATTGATTATTTGCAATAAATCTCGATTTCATCTCATCTACAGCAAAAAAAGTGGTGGGGTGCTTAACTTTCTTCTTTGTGTATATTTTGGATCATAAGAACAGGCCTGAGACAACAGAAGAAGGCGTTCTGGAGAAGGATGCAAAAGACGGAAGACTGGCTTTGTCAGTTTGTGCACATTTACATGCAGAAACCTCATGCACTTATCCGCATGCACTTATCCCATTCACTTATTTCTTGCTTTCTTTTACTTCTTTGTGGATAAGCGCACAAGGTTTCTGTATGTAATGTGCTCAAAGCCTAAGTGACTTATGCCTGAACTCTGAAATGTTTTTTTTTTTTACAGCACTGGTAATGATATGTGCATAATAATGTGCACAAGCACACACACTCTCTAACAAAACGCAAACACTTTCCCGCCACATTAGTTATTTCTTCATTATTACAGTGGAACCTCCCTTATAAGACCTTCAAACATCATCCAAAATGAGGTCTTATAAAGGAGGGGTCTTATAAGGGAGGTAATTTTAATACTTACAAAGAAGGGCAATGTCTCGGAGAAGTAGGTCTTATGTGGGAGGGAGTCTTATAATGGGAGGTCTTATAAGGGAGGTAATTTTAATACTTACAAAGAAGGGCAATGTCTCAGAGAAGTAGGTCTTATGTGGGAGGGAGTCTTATAAGGGAGGTTCCACTGTATTCTTTTCAGAAAACTTTCTGTAAGTGTAAATAATTTAAACTGGTTGATGTGCAAATAATATATTATTTCTTTCCTCTAAAATTCCATCTTGTCTCATGATGCTGTTTCAGATGTAGCAGTTTGCCTTTAGAATCTCTTCTATGTCTGTCTGTCTGTCTGTCTGTGTCTCTCTCTGTCTGTCTGTCTCTCTCTCTCTCTCTCTCTCTCTCTCTCTCTCTCTCTCTCTCTCTCTCTCTCTCTCTCTCTCTCTCTCTCTCTCTCTCTCTCTCTCTCTCTCTCTCTCTCTCTCTCTCATTATTGACATTTAAGCTGTATTATGGAAATGTTTATATCAATGCTAAAAGGTTAGCATTATATTTTTACATTAGAATGTGTGTGTATGTTTCATCTGTCCACTGATAATGTTTTGTATGAACTGGTTGTGTGCTTGTGCACTCCTTTTACACTAAGAGGTGATTGAATTGCTTTAAAGTGGATAAAAGCCCTACCCCTGGACATATATGACCCAGAACCACGAAAGGGACATTATGTTGCTGGACTTGTTTCTCACAACAGACTTGCAAAGTCAAGAATGGCTCCCCCCCCTCCCCCCCCCCCCCCCCCCCCCCCCCCCCCCCCCTGCGTGCACATCTCGACCCTTAGACCATCTTAGTCAGATTTGTGTGTAAACAGCATCGATTTGGCATTTTTCAAACAAAGTTACTGACTAAGATGGCGGTCTCCCATAATATGGCACGCTCCTTGTGGCCGGATATGATGACACGTGGGTACAAGCCATATCATTTTTTATCAGTTTTGAATTATGGGTATTTTCTTTAACATCCCATCTTTCATATTTATAAAGGACAATCTTTGTTATGGTCTCTAAATACTCCAAAAAGTGCTTTAAAATGAGTAGGTCCATGCATTTTCTTCAGCTAGGCTAAACTTCTGACTGATTTATCAAAATGGCCGACAGTCACCCTACCAACTTCAAATGCTCATAACGCTAAAACAGAAAATGTTACAAGAATGGTTCTTATATCATTTGAAAGAGAATTGGCTTAAGTTTCTAATGGTACCATTTCATCAGAATGGTCATTTTGACACTTAATGTCCCTTTCGTGGTGCTAGGTCACATATATGTTATATGAAGCCATTTTGATTGTCTGAGCTTTTGTGTTGTACAATACAAATACAGTACACTTACACAAGATCAGCCACTATGAACTAATTGAGTTTATGCTAAACGGTGATTTGAAATGCTTTAAACTTTTGTTAAGTTTCCCTAACCCCAAGTATTTTAATGTTAAATGAAACAGCTTGGTTGTCCAAGTTAATCATGTTGCAATGATGTCTTTTGACAACAGTTTTGTAAAGTTGTGTGAGCATTTGGGTTATACTGAAGAGTGTTTGGTTTGATATCCCTATCTTTGACTTGGCATTTTAAGATTTAAACCACTTGCCGTCTACTTTTTTTTTTCTACTGTTAAGTTGGATTTTACTTTTCAACTGGTTTTCCATTTCATGGTTTGTTTGTTTGCTAGTCAGCTTGTTTTGCATGACATTATGACACATGAATTGATGTGAATCTATGAAGCAGTACTGTTTTTAACATATAAAAAATCTTGGCACTATCTTGCTTTTTGTAAAACCAATTTCATTGACGTGGAAAAACTGTCTTTTGAATGACAATGTTGATTATTAATATTGCGACTGATAATGTAATGTCTAGTATAAATATAGTCAATAACTTAGGTTGGGTTTTGTTGTGTTTTTTGTACTGTGGTGGTGTAGTTTAGTGGTTTTTTTCGTATACGCAATGCCATCTTTACCAGTGAGTTTCCTCGAAATCTTATGCATTTGTGAACCTTGAAAATGGCTTATATTTATTTATTTATCTCATAGAGGCAGCTCTTGGCACATATTTGCCTTCTTGCTGGTCAACATAGATAATTATCGACTAACAGAAAAAAATGGTACCTGTGCAATTTTAACCACATGCAAATCGCCCCACTTGAGATTTTGATACACTTATTTATTTATGGATATATTTGTGTTTATCTGAATCGTTGGATTGATTTTATGTGACAGTTTGTTGTGAGTATTTGTTGTGTGGAACAACAAAGAAACTGCATGATAATTGCCAATGTCATTGTGTGAGTTATTAATGTATTGTTGCATAATTATATGTTGAATGCTATGTATTAGAAATTATCTTTTATGATTGATAAATGCATGCGACACGTACTTACTCACACACTCACTCACACACACACTACACACACACACACACACACACACACACACACACACACACACACACACACACACACACAGTGTCATGCACACAGAAGTCTACTTTACTTATATGGCAGTCAGGACAGCTGGGTTTTTATATTCTTACATCTTTTTTTTCCATTCATCCATCATAATGTTTATTTGAAGTAACCATTATGTTGTGGGAGATTATGTTGGATTGCTAGTTATGATTAAAGGTATATGTGGGGTACTACTGTCTGAGTGACAAATGAACTAAGCTAAAGGTCTCGATAGACGTGAACATTTTTCCACTCTTTCCCCATGGCAACACAGTGATATGCAAGTAAGCTTAAGGTCTGTGTACACGTTAACATAATTCACAAAATATTACTATTTTCCTATGGCAACACAATGAGTTGTAAGTCTTATGAGTGGCCTTACAATGTCTTGCCATGGGAAAATAGAGATATTTTGTGAATATTGTTAACGTGTGCACAGACCATTATGAGTGACTATCACTGTGGTGCCATGGGGAAAGTGAAAATTGTTAACTTGTATTGAGGCCTTAAGCAAAAAAGATAGAAAAGCGGGACACGCATAGTAGCTGTTCCTTGTGAACACACGCACATTAACTCATGTATATTTTATAACTTTTCTCAATGAAAATCCGTTTAACGTCCTCCTGTCTGAAACAGACACATATGGGACATTAGTAGATATAAAGATGGTGGGAACGATCCTGGGGGCAATGCCCGGAGGCAGTGCAACTCCAGGAAAGTCCCGATTTTCTAACGATACAGATGTATGTGTAAGTTACATTTTCTCAGATCGATCTGGGTTTTTATAATCTGTCTCTCTATCTCACATGCACATAGAAAAATAATCTGTTAGAATATCAAAAATCAGTCTACTAACGCAGTGCTGTTAACACCGCAGTCTTTCTTTTTGTTTCATCTATTAAAGAATGAAGGGATCTTGCTTGGACTGCTGAACGTGGAGAAGAGAAAATTCCAAGAACAATACCAGCAAAATCAGGGAAAGGCAAAGTTTATATTAACAACAAAAAAGTGACGTCAGTTTTAGGGGTCGGATCTTTCCCTCAAAACTCGCATCCTATGAAAATACAGGAGAAAAATATTCAGTGCTGAAAAAGAGATTTTGTATGTGCGTGTATAATTTGATTGAAGCAGAATATCACAGGACATCGTTTGAAAGATAAATGTGAAAAAACATTTCGTTTTCCAGCTGTCGAGACTCAAATTACAACTGTTCGAACAAATCTTGGAAAATATTGTAGGTAATAATTTTTATTATTTTTAAAGCCTGTTGTCTTTTTCAAGCGGTGCCAATCTGATTAATGAACAAAGCCACAATAACAAACAATCAAAAGATAGGGCACATCAAGAGGCCGTGAGGCCTGGCTGCCCTGAAGATCTGACCTGACCTGACCTGACCTGTTTAAGTACTACTACAAGTATTTCTGTTGTTGAACTGGTGGTGTTTGCTTCGGGGAAAAGTCGTGTGCTGTGAAATCCATAGTTTTTGTTTTCATTCTAGCCATGCGCGCGCACGTATATCATGTATGTGCGGGTGTGCATGTGCATGTACGGGCGCAAGCGCACGCGAGTGCATGCTTCTATCCATCTTTTTTATGTCTAAAATAATTTTAGTGATAAAAATTAAATATTGTACTGTGCAAGTGTGTTTCAGAAATCTCTTTCTGTCGCACAAACATGATTCAGTGCACATTCATATCACTTTCTTGCTGCTCAAGGCAAGACGAAAGGAATCTCGGGAGAAAATTATGTGTTTCGAAAAGTAATAGAAATGTAATGTTTTGAGATTTAACTGCGTTTGTACTTGGAGCAGTGTAGTTTACTGACAAATGTCAAAAACAATCATCAGAAGCAAGGCGTCAGATCAGACACCAATAAAGCCAGTGTAAAGCCCAGTCACTGCTGATTTGTAGGAGAAAAAATACGAGAGTTCTAAAAAGTGCAGGAGATAAAACAAAGAATGCGGTATTGTACGTAGGCCTACGTGTGTGTGACTATTGTTTTATGCGCGTAATTCAACAGCAAATTTACAACACCCATTTTAATATTTAACTTGAAGATGAAAAGCCTTCACTGTAATGAAAAGCTAGTGCAATATTTAGCTGGCAAAGAAGAGAGTAAAAGATTGTTAAAATATGTGAAATTTGTTTATTTTACTGTTTATTACAGGAATATTTTTGTGTGACTCCGAACAATGCTCACATAAATTATTGTCCAACTGTCACCCGAAAAGGAACGTTCCGTCCGTTTAAATAAATGACCTATTAACTTTGTTCAATCCTATTTGTCTCTAAAATATTTCTTTCAAGTTGGGGATTTTCTGTCTCGCTTAAAATTAAATATGTATCTAATTTATAACTTTACAATCGTGTTGCTATAAGAAAGCAACGCAAGAATGTGTTGAACAGATTCACAGTGGAACCTCCCTTATAAGACCTTCCAAAAAATCATCCAAAATGAGGTCTTATAAGGGAGGTAATTTTAATACTTACAAAGAAGGACAATGTCTCGGAGAAGTAGGTCTTATGTGGGAGGGAGTCTTATAAGGGAAGTTCCACTGTATTAACTTGACGACATACTTTGATGCATAATAGGAAGAGAAAGACACAAGACATTTTTCTTCTCATGTTTTCCCAGTAACGGAAGTCTCACTTGCTAGTTGTGCTAAAACTGAAGCCTGCAATGACAGTTCGCATTATTGTGTGAGGATGAGTGTGTTTTGTAATTAGTCAGAACTAAAAGTGCTCAATTGACTATGCTACATTTATTACCTTCTCTCTCTATCACACACACGCACACGCACACACACACACTAATAAAGAAAAAAACACGACGATTACAAATGCAGAATTACAAACAAGTCTCTTGAAAACGAACTGAGGAATGGTTCCAACATTATTTTTCATCATGATAAATCGATTTTCTACAATTTGTGCGAACTTGTGACAGTTGAAATGACAATGCTTCATTAGTTCATGTGTTGTGTGGTATTTCATTTTAAAAAAAACAACCCAGTAAGTCTGAAGCTGGCATGGATATAGTTAGAAATGGATATGTTTTAAATACTGAGAATAGCCATGCTTTGCATACTGCGCGTGTTATGCTAGTGCATGAATTATTTATTTAAAAAAAATGCATTTGAATGTTCGTTTCAAGTAGGAAAAATGATTTTTGTATTTCGGTTGTGTGTTTTTTTTCCATTTCGTACAGTTTTTGTACTGACCTTCTTTTTTGCATTAAAATGACTATATTGCCTACATCCTCTTGACACTGTTTCTGGGTTCTTTGTGTGTGAAAGATGATCGCTTAGGCCAATAGGCATTTATGAATCGATGCATATGGCTTGTGTGGATGGATGTACATGTGCACATGTTTCTCAATTTATGACTAAACAGCGAGTAAATCTCTCTCTCTCTCTCTCTCTCTCTCTCTCTCTCTCTCTCTCTCTCTCTCTCTCTCTCTCTCTCTCTCTCTCTCTCTCTCTCTCTCTCTCTCTCTCTCTCTCTCTCTCTCTCTCTCTCTCTCTCTCTCTCTCTCTCTCTCTCTCTCTCTCTCTCTCTCTCTCTCTCTCTCTCTCTCTCTCTCTCTCTCTCTCTCTCTCTCTCTCTCTCTCTCTCTCTCTCTCTCTCTCTCTCTCTCTCTCTCTCTCTCTCTCTCTCTCTCTCTCTCTCTCTCTCTCTCTCTCTCTCTCTCTCTCTCTCTCTCTCTCTCTCTCTCTCTCTCTCTCTCTCACACACACACACACATACACGCACAAACCCATGCACACTCGCATACATACATACGCTTACACACACACATACGCGCGTATGCGGAAGATTCTAAACCTGTAACTTCAACCCTTAACAATAAATAATATTCATTTATAAAGAGACACGCGAGAAATGTCACAACCTCAACTACCTTTCGATCAGCCCTCGACTCAGCAGTGTTCAAAAAGAAGGGGAAAAGAAATCCTCAAAACACAGAAAAACAAGATGACAGGCCATACAACTGAACACCTAGAAGTAGTCTAGATCAATGGGAGTAGGTCTACGTTTTATAATGCTTGTTGTTTGAGTAAGCTTAGATCGCGAAAATCATTGTCATGAATTCTGCCACTTTTTATCAAGATCGGGTTACTGTCTTAAAACAGTATGCATCGTGATCAGAAATTAAATTCGTTTATATGGCTTACTATTAAGGCGAATTGACATAATAGGCGTCATATTCAGGACATCAAGATCAAAGCTAACCATTTTCATCATAATCTGGGCCTGTATTCACGTTGAGATAGCATGAGACTTAGCATCATGCTAACTTAGAAGCTCTTCCAAAAGTCCTATTAAATCCTATAGGACATTGGAAGAGCTTCTAAGTTAGCATCATGCTAAGTCTCATGCTATCTCAACGTGAATACAGGCCCAGATCAGTAATTTAGTCTGCGGTCATTGGAACACAATTTTTTTTTATCTGAAAAGAATATTTCCCTGGGAGTACGTTTGTCTGGTTTTCCATGTATCGATACTGATGCTGTGAGC
Organism: Phymorhynchus buccinoides; assembly: GCA_017654935.2. Lineage (NCBI taxonomy): Eukaryota > Metazoa > Mollusca > Gastropoda > Neogastropoda > Raphitomidae > Phymorhynchus > Phymorhynchus buccinoides. Next base: position 34,043,950 of record CM065680.1, on the reverse strand, counting down.
CTCATCCTCGGGTTGTCAGAGACAGTTCTTCGAATTTATTTATGATCTGTTCAGATGTTTGTATGTTCTTGGTTGTCTGTTGCATCTCAACCAACACAGGCATGGGCATTGTCAGTCTTTTGGCTGATTTCAGCTTTTTTGATGGTCCTCTTCAGTCTTTTTTTTGCAAGTTTCAGCTTTTTTGATGGTCCTAGAGGACATTTATGAGATAAAAAAAAAAAGAAGCCCAATGAGTAAAGCTTACGTTATTGGTTATAAATGAATGCAAAATGAACAAAATATATCAGTCTTGTCTCTAATACTGTTTTTAAGGCTTAAATAACAGAAGAAGCTTCATTTTCTGGGGTCCGTATCCCAACACACACGGTTTTCAGTTGTTTTTTTTTATTCCTTGTTCCTATGCCTGCTTCCAGACCCCAATTTTCAGTCTTTTTTGTCTTCTCTAATTCCCATGCCTGCAGCAACAGGGGGGGGGGGGGGGGGGGGGGGGGGGGGGGGGGGGGGGGGGGGGGGGGGGGGGGGGGGGGGGGGGGGGGGGACGTTGTTGTTTTTTGAGTGCGCATGTGTTGCTTTCACTGGGAAAACAATCACGGACACAAGCTCTGCAAATAGACAAACACACAGCAGGCCATTTGGCAATGAATGTCTTTGCATTTGATGGGAGTGAAGTGTGATCTGCTGGGCAAATTTATGCAATCGCCAATGGTGCTAGAAGAGATAAGCTGAGAAAATAGGAACCATAAGCAAAACAATTTTGCCATTTTTCACTATGATCGATTCAGTAGTTTGGGCTCTAGAGAGTGAAAGATAGTTTTGTTCGCGCAGACAGACAAAGAGCCACTGGGGCCCTCGTTTTTGTTGCAAAGTACGACTATTGTCATAGAGCCGGGAGTACAACAACGCGGTGACCTGCCTTCTGCCACCGAGTCATCGCTACCCAGCAATAGCGCGATGTCACGGAGACAAAGGGAAGGTCATAGTTCATTGTACGCCGCCTATCGATCGCTCTGACACAGGCGCTCTCTCTCTCTCTCTCTCTCTCTCTCTCTCTCTCTCTCTCTCTCTCTCTCTCTCTCTCTCTCTCTCTCTCTCTCTCTCTCTCCTCTCTCTCTCTTTCTCTCAACCTCTCTCTCTCTCTCTCCCTCCTCTCTCTCTCTCTCTCTCTCTCTCTCTCTCTCTCTCTCTCTCTCTCTCTCTCACCTCTCTCTCTTTCTCTCAACTCTCTCTCTCTCTCTCTCTCAACCTCTCTCTCTCTCTCTCTCTCCTCCCTCTCTCTCTCTCTCTCTCTCTCTCTCTCTCTCTCTCTCTCACTCTCTCTCTCTCTCAACTTCTCTCTCTCTCTCAACCTCTCTCTCTCTCTCTCTCTCTCTCAACCTCTCTCTCTCTCTCAACCTCTCTCTCTCTCTCAACCTCTCTCTCTCTCTCAACCTCTCTCTCTCTCTCTCTCTCTTGCTCTCGAGTCAGGTTCAGGGCTAATGTCAGCTATTAGCAGCACCACGTCATTGTTGTCGCCGATGGCAGCACACTGTACAGCACGTGTATTTATAATAATATGTTGCAGGCTAAGTTATACTTGGCACAAAAAAGTTGGCCAGGGCCATTTTGCCAGCTGCCTGCCTGCCTGCCTGCTTCTGCGATTTCTTCCTGTCAGTTCTGTGATTAGGCTATAAGAGTCTTATTAGGGCAGGAACACATTAGACGCGGAAGTTACGCACGTAAATTAAACCCATAAACATGGGTGCTACTCTTTCAGTTTTACACTGATTTCAGTTTGTTTGGTGTGTTTTTTTACCAGAAACTGAACTTCAGTTTTTTTATATAATTCATCCCCAACAAAACAAAATTTGACCACAAGCGATGTGGGGCGTTCTGAACTTTGTTGTTCCTTCTTGGAAGTTTAGAAAGGCAATGTAATAATTTCACAAGGTTTATCAGACTCAAACTATCTCTGTCTATTATTTTAACTGTCTGTTTCGTTATCTCTCTCTCTCTCTCTCTTAATCTCCCTGAATCGTCCGACATGGTTCTGCCCCTATATGGGGCCATGGGTTCCTGGATCCCTGCCTTTCAGGTTTCTTTTCATTTGGGTGAGTTGCACCTATGCATAAATAAGTCAACTATGTTTCAAACTCCAGATCCTAAACCACTGAATCCTAGTAAAGATTGGCAGAACTGTACGTATCCAATGTCCGCCTGTGTGTCAAGAAACGTTTCCATTCCCACCAAGCTAAAGTACGCTTACCGAACCAATTACCATGAAAATAGGCAGACTTGTCCCTGATGAATAAATAATTGTTCCATTGTCTCAGGTTCGGTTCACTTGAAGACCCATGGCCAGTCCTGATCAAAACATGAGGCAAAAAAGAAGATCTAAACTGAAGAGGTTTTTTGAATTTTGCATATCAAAGCACCAATCTAAGGAATGTATCGACTTTATGTGCTTCTCGTCTGTATGCCTGTCTGTCGTTTCTTGGTTTGAGATAGCAGAGGTAATTTGGCAGGTTGGGGACAAAATTGTATATAGTGGAGAAGCATCGCCTAGAGTACATCCTTATTCTCTTGGCCAAAGGGATTTGAAGACAGCTGCGTTGGGGAAGGTCCCAAAGACCAGCCAATGACTGTGACAGATGGCGTTGGGGAAGGTCCCAAAGACCAGCCAATCCCTTTGGGACAGATGGCGTTGGGGAAGGTCCCAAAGACCAGCCAATCCCTTTGGGACAGATGGCGTTGGGGAAGGTCCCAAAGACCAGCCAATCCCTTTGGGACAGCTGGCGTTGGGGAAGGTCCCAAAGACCAGCCAATCCCTTTGGGACAGATGGCGTTGGGGAAGGTCCCAAAGACCAGCCAATCCCTTTGGAACAGCTGGCGTTGGGGGAGGTCCCAAAGACCAGCCAATCCCTTTGGGACAGATGGCGTTGGGGAAGGTCCCAAAGACCAGCCAATCCCTTTGGGACAGATGGCGTTGGGGAAGGTCCCAAAGACCAGCCAATCCCTTTGGAACAGCTGGCGTTGGGGGAGGTCCCAAAGACCAGCCAATCCCTTTGGGACAAATGGCGTTGGGGAAGGTCCCAAAGACCAGCCAATCCCTTTGGGACAGATGGCATTGGGGAAGGTCCCAAAGACCAGCCAATCCCTTTGGGACAGCTGGCGTTGGGGAAGGTCCCAAAGACCAGCCAATCCCTTTGGAACAGCTGGCGTTGGGGAAGGTCCCAAAGACCAGCCAATCTCTTTGGGACAGATGGCGTTGGGGAAGGTCCCAAAGACCAGCCAATCCCTTTGGAACAGCTGGCGTTGGGGAAGGTCCCAAAGACCAGCCAATCTCTTTGGGACAGATGGCGTTGGGGAAGGTCCCAAAGACCAGCCAATCCCTTTGGGACAGCTGGCGTTGGGGAAGGTCCCAAAGACCAGCCAATCCCTTTGGGACAGCTGGCGTTGGGGGGGGGGGGTGTCCCAAAGACCAGCCAATCACTTTGGGACAGATGGCGTTGGGGAAGGTCCCAAGACCAGCCAATCCGTTTGGGACAGATGGCGTTGGGGGGAGGTCCCAAACGGACAGATGGCGTTGGGGAAGGTCCCAAAGACCAGCCAATCCCTTTGGGATAGATGGCGTTGGGGAAGGTCCCAAAGACCAGCCAATCTCATTGGGACAGATGGCGTTGGGGAAGGTCCCAAAGACCAGCCAATCCCTTTGGGATAGATGGCGTTGGGGAAGGTCCCAAAGACCAGCCAATCCCTTTTGGACAGCTGGCGTTGGGAAGGTCGCAAAGACCAGCCAATCTCTTTGGGACAGATGGCGTTGGGGGGGGGGGGGGGGGGGGAGGTCCCAAAGACCAGCCAATCCCTTTGGGACAGATGGCGTTGGGGGACGGTCCCAAAGACCAGCCAATCCCTTTGGGACAGATGGCGTTGGGGACGGTCCCAAAGACCAGCCAATCCCTTTGGGACAGATGGCGTTGGGGAAGGTCCCAAAGACCAGCCAATCCCTTTGGCTGCAGCACTAGAGCCAGTGCAAATGCCCCCCCTAGTTTGAGAGTCATGGTCTTCCACGAAAGTCTAAGCTGTGCCATGGCATTCTAGTACTATGGAACATCACTAATTGTACAGCTCTCATTTACTATTGGCCCCGACTTCAGGCTAATCAAATGTCAGTCAACGGTGATAAAAGCCATTTGAGTAAAGGACCAATCATTGAACACGTTTGATATCATGTAGCACGCTTCTTTTTATTTGATCATAAAACAAATACCCAAACCCAACCAATAGCATAATCAATAACAATAGACGTTTACACGAATAGATGCGCACACAGTTGTTAATCCACCACCACCACCACCACCACCCAAAAAATCTGTACTATGACGTACAGTATTACAAAGCAAAATTCACAAAGGTTCGTGGGATTGGTGCGTGTCCTACAGATTTCTTCTCTTTGTTGGTCAGTGATTAGACCTCCCCTCCCTCCCTCTCGTCTCCCTCTCTCTCTCTCTCTCTCTCTCTCTCTCTCTCTCTCTCTCTCTCTCTCTCTCTCTCTCTCTTCTTAAATACCGGGAGTATGTTTATATCATAGCTTGCATGCCATCTCGGTTGTCTACGGGTAGATAATTTATTGCGTCATGGTTCGTTTTTCTGATAATTACACTATTTAGATGCCCCTGTTGCCAAAACAATACCAATTTAAAAAACCCAACAACAACAACAACAACAAACAACTTATAAATGTATTTGTTGGCTCTGTAATCATTGATGACTCATCTCAGAAATGCAGCACAACTGAAAATCCGGCTGAACGAAATCTAATTAGCCCCAGTTCATTCAAACTGAGGTCAGTTGTTCTATGAAAACGCGTTTTGGTTTGCTCAATGTGTTGCCTACACGTTTGCTAATGAGACTTAGAAGGGAAAATAATCACACTGCCCCAACACATTAATTGATTAATGTGTGTGTTTTTACCTACTTTATTTTTAATCAACTCAATTTCTTTTCTTTTTTGTGTTACAAATGTTTGTCTCACATAATAATATCCCTTAGCTTTTTGTGTGTAGTATACTGTATACGTCGACTTATGACTCAACAAGTGGAAGTGAGATTATGACGGAAAAACCGTTGACTTCATTCTGCTCTAAGGGGGAAAAAATCGTTGTTGTGACATTTCGTGATGTCACAGTGACTTTCCTCTGTTGACTGATATGTTTTGTTCTGTTATTAATTATGTAGTTGTTGCCGTCGTTGGAACGTTCGCGTTATTGGTCACCCCTTGTCTTCTTTTTATTTGATCATAAAACAAATAGCATAACCCAATCAACAGCATAGTCAAAAACAATAAAACAAAAATATATTATTTACACGAATATATGCACACACAGTCGTTAACACCCCATCCCACCCCTACACACACACACACACACACACACACACACACACACACACACACACACACACACACACACACACACACACAAAACACACCAAAAAAAACACCCTACAAAACTCAATACTATGACAGTATGGCAGAAGAAAAAGAAGGTAATGGGTTTCTTCAATTATTACATAGACTTTAACAATATGCAGTGGAACCTCCCTTACACGACCTCCCATTAAAGACTCCCTCCCCCATAAGACCTACTTCTCTGAGACATTGCCCTTCTTTGTAAGCATTAGCATTACCTCTGTTATAAGACCCCTCCCTCATTTTGGATGATATTTGAAGGTCTTGTATTAGGTATTAGGTATTAGGTACTTAATAGTCACAGAGGCGTCTCTGTGAAATTCGGGTTGCTCCCACCTGGAGAGCACGTCGCAGCCAGAGGCGCGCCATCCAATTTTTGTTGTGTTTTTGCATGCGATTTATGTGTGACTGATGAGGAAGGAAAGGGGGGTGGGTGGGTAAATTTTGACCAAATGACAACTTTTCGTTGCCACTGGGTTTAACGTATGCTAAGTGCATGGGCACACGGGACCTCGGTTTATCATCTCATCCGAAAGACTCCACGTTCAGACCGTAAGGCCTAGTGCAAAGTGAGAGGAATAAATCCCCTGTACCCAGGTTCGAACTCGGGTTTACTTGACACGAAGCGAACGCGCTACCACTGTGCCACTCTTGTAAGGGAGGCAAGAACCGTATATATATAATATAGTCATTGAGGGAGGTCCCAATGTATTGTGCGCGTGCAACAAAGTGTGAATAATGTGCAAGTTTACACGAATCGATGTTATTGCTGTACATCGCTACACTGGGACAGTACGTGTCAGAGGATGAAGAAGGCAAGGAGGAAGATTATCACATTGGCTTGATGACATTAGCTTGATGACATTATTGGGTCTAGCTTGATGACATTATTGGGTCTAGCTTGATGACATTATTGGGTCTAGCTTGATGACATTATTGGGTCTAGCTTGATGACATTATTGGGTCTAGCTTGATGACATTATTGGGTCTAGCTTTGATGACTTGATGACATTATTGGGTCTAGCTTGATGACATTATTGGGTCTAGCTTGATGACATTATTGGGTCTAGCTTGATGACATTATTGGGTCTAGCTTGATGACATTATTGGGTCTAGCTTGATGACATTATTGGGTCTAGCTTGATGACATTATTGGGTCTAGCTTGATGTGGGTCTAGCTATTGGGTCTAGCTTGATGACATTATTGGGTCTAGCTTGATGACATTATTGGGTCTAGCTTGATGACATTGACATTATTGGGTCTAGCTTGATGACATTATTGGGTCTAGCTTGATGACATTATTGGGTCTAGCTTGATGACATTATTGGGTCTAGCTTGATGACATTATTGGGTCTAGCTTGATGACATTATTGGGTCTAGCTTGATGACATTATTGGGTCTAGCTTGATGACATTATTGGGTCTAGCTTATGACTTGATGACATTATTGGGTCTATGACATTATTGGGTCTAGCTTGATGACATTATTGGGTCTAGCTTGATGACATTATTGGGTCTAGCTTGATGACATTATTGGGTCTAGCTTGATATTGATGACATTATTGGGTCTAGCTTGATGACATTATTGGGTCTAGCTTGATGACATTATTGGGTCTAGCTTGATGACATTATTGGGTCTAGCTTGATGACATTATTGGGTCTAGCTTGATGACATTATTGTCTAGCTTGATGACATTATTGGGTCTAGCTTGATGACATTATTGGGTCTAGCTTGATGACATTATTGGGTTAGCTTGATGACATTATTGGGTCTAGCTTGATGACATTATTGGGTCTAGCTTGATGACATTATTGGGTCTAGCTTGATGACATTATTGGGTCTAGCTTGATGATTATTATTGGGTCTAGCTTGATGACATTATTGGGTCTCTTAGACATTATTGATGACATTATTGGGTCTAGCTTGATGACATTATTGGGTCTAGCTTGATGACATTATTGGGTCTAGCTTGATGACATTATTGGGTCTAGCTTGATGACATTATTGGGTCTAGCTTGATGACATTATTGGGTCTAGCTTGATGACATTATTGGGTCTAGCTTGATGACATTATTGTCTAGCTTGATGACATTATTGGGTCTAGCTTGATGACATTATTGGGTCTAGCTTGATGACATTATTGGGTCTAGCTTGATGACATTATTGGGTCTAGCTTGATGACATTATTGAGTCTAGCTTGATGACATTATTGGGTCTAGCTTGATGACATTATTGGGTCTAGCTTGATGACATTATTTGGGTCATTAGTCTTGATGACATTATTGGGTCTAGCTTGATGACATTATTGGGTCTAGCTTGATGACATTATTGGGTCTAGCTTGATGATTGGGTCTATTATTGGGTCTAGCTTGATGACATTATTTGGGTCTAGCTTGATGACATTATTGGGTCTAGCTTGATGACATTATTGGGTCTAGCTTGATGACATTATTGGGTCTAGCTTGATGACATTATTGGGTCTAGCTTGATGACATTATTGGGTCTAGCTTGATGACATTATTGGGTCTATAGCTTGATGACATTATTGGGTCTAGCTTGATGACATTATTGGGTCTAGCTTGATGACATTATTGGGTCTAGCTTGATGACATATTGGGTCTAGCTTGATGACATTATTGGGTGACATTAGCTTGATGACATTATTGGGTCTAGCTTGATGACATTATTGGGTCTAGCTTGATGACATTATTGGGTCTAGCTTGATGACATTATTGGGTCTAGCTTGATGACATTATTGGGTCTAGCTTGATGACATTATTGGGTCTAGCTTGATGACATTATTGGGTCTAGCTTGATGACATTATTGGGTCTTGATGACATTATTGGGTCTAGCTTGATGACATTATTGGGTCTATTGGGTCTTGATGACATTATTGGGTCTAGCTTGATGACATTATTGGGTCTAGCTTGATGACATTATTGGGTCTAGCTTGATGACATTATTGGGTCTAGCTTGATGACATTATTGGGTCTAGCTTGATGACATTATTGGGTCTAGCTTGATGACATTATTGGGTCTAGCTTGATGACATTATTGGGTCTAGCTTGATGACATTATTGGGTAGCTTGATGACATTATTGGGTCTAGCTTGATGACATTATTGGTCTAGTCTATGACTTGATGACATTATTGGGTCTAGCTTGATGACATTATTGGGTCTATAGCTTGATGACATTATTGGGTCTAGCTTGATGACATTATTGGGTCTAGCTTGATGACATTATTGGGTCTAGCTTGATGACATTATTGGGTCTAGCTTGATGACATTATTGGGTCTAGCTTGATGACATTATTGGGTCTAGCTTGATGACATTATTGGGTCTAGCTTGATGACATTATTGGGTCTAGCTTGATGACATTATTGGGTCTAGCTTGATGACATTATTGGGTCTAGCTTGATGTCTAATTATTGGGTTAGCTGCTTAACGTCCTTGATGACATTATTGGGTCTGCTTGATGACATTATTGGGTCTACTTGATGACATTATTGGGACACATTATTGGGTCTAGCTTGATGACATTATTGGGTCTAGCTTGATGACATTATTGGGTCATTAGTAGATATAAAGATGGTGATGGAATGATCCTTGGAGGCAATGACATTATTGGGTCCGGAGGCAGTGCAAGACCAGGAAAGTGCCGAATTTGTAACAATACAAATATTGTCGTGTTTTAACACTAAATGTAGGACAGTACGTGTCAGAGGATGAAGAAGGCAAGGAGGAAGATTTCCGTATCACATTGGGTCTAGCTTGATGAAATTCTGCTTAACGTCCTCCGGTCTGGTACTGACACGTGTGGGACATTAGTAGATATAAAGATGGTGGGAACGATCCCGGAGGCAATGCCCGGAGGCAGTGCAAGACCAGGAAAGTGCCGAATTTGTAACAATACAGATATTGTCGTGTTTTAACACTAAATGTGATGAACACATTGGGTCTAGGAATAGTAATTCGCCTATAAAAGTTATTTCAAACGCTCTACATTGGGTCTAGAGCGTTTGAAATAACGTTTATAGGCGAACTATTCCTCGAAGCTTAGGCTCTTTACTCAAATGGCTTCTATCACTGGCTCACAAATAGCCTTGGCGTAGTAGGGGCCAATAGTAAATGAGAGCTGGGCATTAAGTGATTTTCAACTGTATAGGAATCATGGTACAGCTTATAATTAGTCGCTTGTGGAAAACCACGACTCTCAAACTAGGGGGGCATTTGCAATGGCTCTAGTGCTGC
>CM065680.1:34029249-34031749 GCA_017654935.2 Phymorhynchus buccinoides | reverse complement strand
AGAACAATAACCGTGGAAAAATTCTAGTCAAATGCAAAGAACAATAACCGTGGACAAATTCTAGTCAAATGCAAAGAACAATAACCGTGGACACATTCTAGTCAAATGCAAATAACAATAACCGTGGAAACATTCTAGTCAATTGCAAAGAACAATAACCGTGGACAAATTCTAGTCAAATGCAAATAACCGTGGACAAATTCTAGTCAAATGCAAAGAACAATAACCATGGAGAAACTCTAGTCAAATGAAAAGAACAGTAACCGCGGAGAAACTCTAGGTAAACGCAAAGAACAGTAACTGTAGAGATCGCTTCTTGTCCTATAGTCTAGATTTTACTTCTCAACCCTTAACTCCTAAGTGAAAATCCAGTTGCCTTCAAAATCAATATCTGTATTTGCTGAATCTATATCTACACCTCTGCTCAGATGACTTATCATTGGTTGACATTAGCCTGTAGCAGGGGCCGACAGTAACATGAGAGCTGTACAATAGATGATTTTGTACAGTAATTGAAAATCATGGTACAGTTTAGTCTCTTATGGAAGACTGTGACTCTCAAACGACATGGCCTTGACACGGGCTCTGATGCTGCAGCCAAAGGGATAAATTGGCCTTTGGGGACTTTCCCCAACGCCAGCAGTCCTCAAATCCCTTTGGCCAAGAGAGTGGGGACGTACCTTTGGCAAGGCATCTCCACTACAAGCACATTCTATCCCACCTCGCCAGAAGAGCAGGCCCCCTCTGCAATCTGGCAGTCATGGCCGGTAAGTATAACGACTAACTGGCATATTACACCTCATATTATTCCCTCTTCCTCCTTATCCCAAGCTTCCTCCCCGGCCCACTCCCTCCCTACCTGTTTTTTTGCAAGCCTAACATACTATTCTGAGTCTATAAACATACAACATTATTCCACCTCATCCCAAATGATAATGATCTGACGTCATGCAGTCACGCGCCTATTATCGTATCCGAATGAAAAATGGTGTTTTACGTCCTCTCGGTCTGGAACAGACACATATGGGACATTTGTAGATACAAAGATGGTGGGAACGATACTGGAGGCAATGCCCGGAGGCAGTGCAACTCCAGTAAAGTCCCGATTTTTTAACTATACAGATAGGTGTAGCGGTAACTATGCCTCGGTTAAACCTCATTGGCTATGGTATCGCCACGCTCAATGTTATTATCGTATCCCTTTGCGTTCCCCTAATATCTACTAATCTAGAGAGAGAGAGAGAGAGAGAGAGAGAGAGAGAGAGAGAGAGAGAGAGAGAGAGAGAGAGAGAGAGAGAGAGAGAGAGAGAGAGAGAGAGAGAGAGAGAGAGAGAGAGAGAGAGAGAGAGAGAGAGAGAGAGAGAGAGAGAGAGAGAGAGAGAGAGAGAGAGAGAGAGAGAGAGACGATGGAGAGAGGGGGGGGGAGAGAGAGAGAGAGAGAGAGAGAGAGAGAGAGAGAGAGAGAGAGAGAGAGAGAGAGAGAGAGAGAGAGAGAGAGAGAGAGAGAGAGAGAGAGAGAGAGAGAGAGAGAGAGAGAGAGAGAGAGAGAGAGAGAGAGAGAGAGAGAGAGAGAGAGAGAGAGAGAGAGAGAGAGAGAGCTGGAGAGAGAGAGAGAGAGGAGAGAAAGAGAGAGAGAGAAGAGACACTCTACAAAAACGCAAAGAACAATAACTTCGGAGCCCATTATACCACCCATAAGGTCACTTTATACCTCTTTTCAAATAAACAACGTTTCTCAAATAAATATGAAATAGTGAGGCTAAGAGAGAGGACATTGTGAAATAAATAAGGGGTAGGAACTTCTCGTAAATTAACTCCCTTGTTTTACCAAAGTTATTTATGGCACCGATTCGCCTGCAAAACATTTCCATTTTCCGTCCCTGTCACGCTCTCAAGGACCGGCCGAACCACACGTCCAACTGCAGTCGTACGAGTATCCAACTGTGACGACATCTGTCAGGCATGATTGTGATGAAATACTACTGCTTAAATGAAATGAATCCAATGAAATAGATCAGAGTGTTGTTCACGTGTGACGGCATCTGTGAGGCATGATTGTGATGAAATACTACTGTTTAAATTAAATTAATCCAATGAAATCTTACTAGATCAGAGCATTGTTCACGTGTGACGACATCTGTGCGGCATGATTGTGATGAAATACTACTGTTTAAATGAAATGAATCCAATGAAATCTTACTAGATCAGAGCGTTGTTCACGTGTGACGACATCTGTGCGGCATGATTGTGATGAAATACTACTGCTTAAATGAAATGAATCCAATGAAATCTTACTAGATCAGAGTGTTGTTCACGTGTGACGACATCTGTGCGGCATGATTGTGATGAAATACTACTGTTTAAATTAAATGAATCCAATGAAATCTTACTAGATCAGAGTGTTGCTCACGTGTGACGACATCTGTGAGGCATGATTGTGATGAAATACTACTGCTTAAATGAAATGAATCCAATGAAATCTTACTAGATCAGAGTGTTG
>CM065680.1:34024249-34026749 GCA_017654935.2 Phymorhynchus buccinoides | reverse complement strand
GAAGACGGGGTAAAAAGCGCATGGGCGGGTAAGAAGCCCACCCCAATTATCTCATGAAATGAAGCAAATTTCAGTCTCATTTTGCCCATGAGACGAGCGTTAATGTCTAGCATTCGTCTCATGGGCAAATTTGACTGAAATTTTCTTTATTTCATGAGATAATTGGGGTGGGCTTCTTACCCGCCCATGCGCTTTTTACCCCGTCTTCCCCAATTTGCTTTAGCATTTATATCTTGTGCTTTTTAAACATATATTTTTTTTACTGTGGTCGTTTGATGATTTAGAAAACTAAATGGAATGAAAAGAACTTCTTGACACTTAAGTGTTGAAAGGAAACAAAAGAAACCTTAACCAACAAGATGAAATAACGAGAAATGAAGGAAATGAAGGATGGGGAAGGGGAAGGCTGGGGAAGGCTGGGGAGCGAGGGGGAGAGGAGGAATAGGAGCACAGAGAGAGGAGCGAGAGAGAGAGAGCGAGAGAGAGAGAGAGAGAGAGAGAGAGAGAGAGAGAGAGAGAGAGAGAGAGAGAGAGAGAGAGAGAGAGAGAGAGAGAGAGAGAGAGAGAGAGAGAGAGAGAGAGAGAGAGAGAGAGAGAGAGAGAGAGAGAGAGAGAGAGAGAGAGAGAGAGAGAGAGAGAGAGAGAGAGAGAGAGAGAGAGAGAGAGAGAGAGAGAGAGAGAGAGAGAGAGAGAGAGAGAGAGAGAGAGAGAGAGAGAGAGAGAGAGAGAGAGAGAGAGAGAGAGAGAGAGGGAGAGAGAGAGAAGACAGAATTAAATAAAACAATAACAGTCTAATGTCATCAGCAACATACCTTCCTTGGCTAAGGCAGTTAGCCTAGCAATTATTTCATAGCTCACTTTTTTTTTGGAAAGGGGGGGGGGGGGGGGGTAGAAGGTAGAATACCAGAATGGGTTTACATATTTCGTAAACAAACCCTTCAGTTCTACTAAACTTACTCATTGATATCTTCAAGATAGATCGAATCGGAGAAAACTGAGGAAGAGAGGAGGTGAAGAGGTTGGGGATAAAATACAATAAAAAAGACTCCCAGAAACGCCTGTGATACCTACTCTCTATCCCTCCACCCCTTTACGTAGATATAGGCCTATGTTAGACCCTGAAACCTTCAATCTTAGAGCTTTGATGAATAAGCGCTACAGAAATGTACGTAATAAATCTCACCCCCGTTCCCGGAAGATCAAATTGGCTCCCCATAGGAAAAGTAAAGAGAGACAAATGTTCAGGCTTCCAGACGGTAGTTCACACTGGATGATTTCCCTTTAATTGTGAAAGGTTTAGCTTACGGAAGGGGTGCTGGGGACAAATGAAAGGGCAGTGGCTGGTATCTTCCGCTACAAGCGATGTTTTCCTCTTCCTCTATCGAAGTCCTACTGAAACTAAAAGTTGTAGAGAAAAACGATTCCGTTCAGTTTTCATAGCTTGTCATTTCCTACCGTATAATTACGCTAGCTCTACTTTGTTAAAAAGAGAAACCAAATTGGGGGAAAGTGTGTGTGTGTGTGTGTGTGTGTGTGTGTGTGTGTGTGTGTGTGTGTGTGTGTGTGTGTGTGTGTGTGTGTGTGTGCGTGCGCGCGTGCGTGCGTGCGTGCGTAAAATAACTATAACATTACATTCATTGTTTTTAATAAAAAAAATGAATGTGATCTCAGTAGCCTACATCACTGTAAATTTGCACACATCGACCAACTATGAATGATACACAAAGACTCAAACTATTGTACACGAGTCAAAGGCGTTGATGGTGTTTTCGTCACTGCGAAATTGCACACATAGACTAGGCCTACTCAAGTTTTTAGCGCTGTTTTCAAATCAACATCAGAACGTTGACAAACAGATAAGGGCCTAGCTAGGACATAATATTATTTACTCAAACAAATCTACTTCAGTTCATAAATTAAATTTCAATTCAACTGAACTGCTGCACAGACCGGCTATGTATGCATGTGTAGCGCGAGTATTTGTATACATGAGGAAGTAGGGAGAAGCGCAAAAATGCTTATATTATCATGTATTATTATGTGACCCAGCACCACGAAAGGGATCTCGGTAGATCCTCGGTAGTATAGTGGTTAGTCGGTATCCCCGCCTGTCACGCGGGAGACCGGGGTTCAGTTCTCCACCGAGGAGAGAATTTGACATTCCCAAGTGTAAGGGTGGCAGACTACACTTGAAGTTCTGCTGAGTGGCAGGCAGCAGAAAGGGCGACGCAGTCATCCTCCCTCACCATGGGAGTTGATGGACTTGTATGCAGGCAGGACGACTGACGTACGGTGACTTGGATCATCTCTACAGTGTTGGCCTCTGAGTCAACAAGACCGCCGATGCCCAGTAGGCACCAGTTGCAAGTTTTCCAAGGATGGCTTAAGTGGGACCAGCGAACCGCTTGCCTACTGGGAGGGAAACATCCTCCTGCAGAGACGATACGACCTGACTGCACGTCTCCTGCCCGTGTATGACGACATCAACACCCCGGTATGG
>CM065680.1:34019249-34021749 GCA_017654935.2 Phymorhynchus buccinoides | reverse complement strand
GACATTAGTACACGCTAATAGTGTTGTAGTTAGGAATAATGATCCTGATAAGTGTACTTGGATAACAATGTTTATAAAAGATAGTAGTAGTAGTAGTAGTAGTAGTAGTAGTAGTAGTAGTAGTAGTAGTAGTAGTAGTAGTAGTAGTAGTAGTAGTAGTAGTAGTAATGCTGCTTACAATTTCTTGATGTGGTTTTTTTTCTGCCTGTTTGCTTATCTACTTGTTAATTATTTGATTATTCCATTTTCCATTGTTCTTTTCTTTGATGCCTTGCTTCATCATACATGCTTATATCTGTTTGTCTAATTGTTTTGTATTAGTCTAGCTTTCGTTCCACTCTAACACTCTAACTGTCCACGTGTGTAGAATCCAATCCGTTGACGTTGCATGCTTTTAAATACAAATGTAATACATTGAAGTAATGCAAACACAAGCAAACAAACAAACAAGCAAACAAACAAACAAGAAACTCGGGGGTGGGGGTGTCAGATTAATATTATTTGGGTGATACACTCAACCTCGACGCATTTTCCTAAAATCTGATCACGGGGTTTTGAGCTGTTTTGAAATCAACAAAAAGACAAAATCAATAAGACAAACTAAGAATGGACACCACAACAACCAACGGGGTTTTCAGCTACATTACGGAAAAATTGAATCAGGGCGTGGTTCCTTGGCGAAGGTTTACACTAGATGTTATCACGGTAAAAATGGGACTCGTTGCATTTGTGGGGTGATGGTGATCAAAAATGATTGTTGCGAGTCTACGACCAACGGTTTTCAAATACATGTAACATTATTGCCAGGACTGAGTTAGTGGGAGGTTCCTAGGCGGAGGCTTGCACTGGGAATTCGCTCTATGAAAATTGTACCTCATTGACAAGTTGGGTGATGCTGATGAAAGAATGCATTTGGATTTGGGGGTCTACAGCCAACACTTTCCAGACACGTACGACTGAACCAACGACCAACCGAGAGAGGGAGAGAGAGAGAGAGAGAGAGAGAGAGAGAGAGAGAGAGAGAGAGAGAGAGAGAGAGAGAGAGAGAGAGAGAGAGAGAGAGAGAGAGAGAGAGAGGAGAGAGAGAGAGAGAGAGAGAGAGAGAGAGAGAGAGAGAGAGAGAGAGAGAGAGAGAGAGAGAGAGAGAGAGAGAGAGAGAGACAGAGAGCGAGAGAGAGAGAGAGAGAGAGAGAGAGCCCGAGAGAGAGAGAGAGAGAGAGAGAGGTGAGAGAGAGTAGAGAGAGAGAGAGAGAGAGAGAGAGAGAGAGAGAGAGAGAGAGGAGAGAGAGAGATGAGAGAGTCGATGAGAGAGAGAGAGAGAGAGAGAGAGAGAGAGAGAGAGAGAGAGAGAGAGAGAGAGAGAGAGAGAGAGAGAGAGAGAGAGAGAGAGAGAGAGAGAGAGAGAGAGAGAGAGAGAGAGAGAGAGAGAGAGAGAGAGAGAGAGAGAGAGAGAGAGAGAGAGAGAGAGAGAGAGAGAGATAGAGAGAGAGAGAGAGAGAGAGATGCGGGGAGAGAGAGAGAGAGAGAGAGAGAGAGACAGAGAGAGAGAGAGGGGTGAGAGGGGTAGAGAGAGAGAGAGGGGGGAGTGAGAGAGAGAGAGAGGGGGAGAGAGAGAGAGGGAGAGAGAGAGAGAGAGAGAGGGAGAGAGAGAGAGAGAGACAGAGAGAGACAGACAGAGAGAGAGACAGAGAGAGAGCGTTATGTATTCAGATTGAGAACTTTGGATGGAACATTGAAATACTTGAACTGACTATGAGGCGTTCAACTCTGGTGCATGCTCCTGGGGATAAAAAGCTGTAGAGATCTTAAGACTGCCAAAGTTTTGTCAGTTCCGGTCCTCCATTTGAACAGAACTCTTCTGCCGTGAAAAGACCTCATTCTCAGTGTGTGTGAATTTGAGGGTTGTAGACCCACAATTAGAAGATTTGTATGCAACAAATGTAAGCCTACGTGCATACTTAAATATAGACACTCGTACTACTGCTACAAAGTTTGAACATTTTACAGTTTTTAACCCAGCACTTTATTTGTATTCAAATACACCCTCTAATTCTAGCTGTTTTGAATCCTTTCTCGTACGCAATAAAGCAGAAATAAAATGGGCGAATAAAAAAAAATAAAAAATTATCAAACGTTTTTTGTTGTTGTTGCTTTATAACACTTTGAAAAATGGGAATCAAAATTAATATTCAATGCTCTGTCATTTGCAAGCAGATGAACGTATCATGCCCACAGAGGCTTGATATCTTTAAATTAACAAAGATGTTACACCCACCCCCCCCCACACACACACACACTATTTTTATGAACAAATTATACCACAAAACACTACCAAATCGGAATTTCCGCATTTTAATAACTTATCTATTTTACCCAAAATGTTCTTCATTTTTCTTTTCACCTTGTGCTGGTTTGCTTAAATTGTGGACTTTTCGGCCTAGTGCAGAGAAGACACCATTCTTTTATTAGAAATGTCTTCCTGTTGGGGTTGATCCACAAG
>CM065680.1:34011749-34014249 GCA_017654935.2 Phymorhynchus buccinoides | reverse complement strand
TACCATGGTGCAAGGAAGTTTGTATAAAAGTTCAGCTGTATCTCGTGAACTACTGAACAGAATCGCTTCAAATTTTGGGCTATGTATTTTATGCGTTCTGTAAGGGTGGAAAGTGGTGTGTTTAGGGGGCGGGGGGGGGGGGGGGGGGTGGAGAGGACATAACTCTGGCCGGGTTTGCATTGTCACAATGCATTGCTGCCGCTCGGCGATGCCCTTGTTATCCTTTTATATGATGTATTATGTTATAATTAGGTCTATATTATTATATAATTACTAGCAATCGCCCCGTGGCAGTTAAGTCCCGTGGCAGTTTTAACCCCATGGCAGTTTTAACCCCGTGGCAGCTATCTCCTCCCTACACCTACCCCCTCCCCACATTTACTTGCTCGGGGACTTATCTGCCACTCGGCGACACACTTGTTTGCTATTGTGGCTTTCAACAGACAGCCAGTCTCAAACACACGAAAGTGAAACTTTCGGTTTTACATCATTTTCCAAGAAGAAGGCAGCATTTCACCTTCCAAGAAAATGGATCACAAATGTGTAAGGTCTTTCATTTCAGGGGGGGGGGGGGGGGGGGGGGGGGGGGGGGGGGGGCACATCTTGACCTATCGCAGAAAGAGTGTTTCATAATCATTTTCACTTTGACCTCGCGCATGCACAGAGAGAGAGAGAGAGAGAGAGAGAGAGAGAGAGAGAGTAGTACTTCTTCTTCTTCTTCGTCTTCTAAGTTCTTGTTCTTCGGTCGTTCAGGCATGTTTCTGTCAATTACGAACGTAGATGCATCATGCTGCTGTTATGCGCCTAAGTAAGAATAATTAGGCCCAGCATGTCTGACTTCGAGTAGAGGAAATCTTTTTGAAAGTATTTCTTGAAAAAAGGCAGGAGAATTTCTGTCAATTACGAACGTAGATGCATCATGCTGCTGTTATGCACCTACATAAGAATAATTAGGCCCAGCATGTCTGACTTCGGCTAGAGGAAATCTTTTTGAAAGTATTTCTTGAAAAAAGGCAGGAGAATGGACCGGAAAGGCAGAACGATAGTAGATAACAGCATGCAAAGGGAAAAGGCAGAATCAAAGAGACTGACAGATTAGAGGTAGTTATAAGCACATAACTTCCAGAAGGTGGGGGAACTATTTGTACGGAAGAAACCCCCCCCCCCCCTCCCAGTATCCCTAGGGGGGGGGGGGGGGAAGCTTGCTGCGTTCTACTCCCACCCCCACCCCCACCCCCCCACCCACACCCCAGTCTCTCTCTCTCTCTCTCTCTCTCTCTCTCTCTCTCTCTCTCTCTCTCTCTCTCCTCTCTCTGTATAAAAATAGCTGCAGCGCGCTCTCTCCACTGTCTGGCATAAAAATAGCTGCATAAAAATAGCTGCACGCGCGCTCACCGCGGGGAGGCAAGCAAAGAGCCAAAGACATTGAAAAGAAAAGACTAACATCTGGTCCCTTTTCCCTATATGAGTAGTGAGGACAGAAACACTGGTTGTGTCCCTTTTAAACATCTTTATGACGTAACACGTCGATAGGCCAGTTGAATTCTCCGTTCAAATTCCAATCTGAGTCTTTGCATAGCCGCCACTGTGAACTACCCCACTAACGATAACTCTATCAGCCAGGCTCGCCGTAACTCTTAAGTAGTCCATCTTCCCCTTTTAGAGTCTTTGGTTATGTGTCAAGTGTTGGTTGAAATCAGCGTCCTGCAAAATAAATCGGTTTATAGTGCGTGTTTATGAACGGATTTTGCACGACGATAGTCACTATCCCTGGTCACGCATGTTCCAAATCTCGAGTCAATGTCGGGTCTGGTTACGCCGCGGTTTGTGAAAACGTGAAGCGGCCTGTCGGCGCCCGTATCTCCGGTATTTCTGAATCGATTCGCTTCCGGTTTGGCACACGGATAGTCCCCGGCCCCGGTCATCTTTCTGCCAAAGTCGAAGGCAATCGGCCCAGAAACGCCAGAGATACGGGCGCCGACAGGCCGGCGGATGCGCGTTTCGCGCATTTGCGAAACCGCGCAAATGATACAGCCGCCTCGGTTGCCGTTGCCATCGCCCCGTTAGGGCTCACAGCAAATTTGAAGCGATTCGGTCGAAAAACGGCGGAGTTATAAGGCCCGTTTCGTGTTTCAGACACACACACACACACACACACACACACACACACACACACACACACACACACACACACACACACACCACACACACACACACGGACGGACAGTTGGCTTTTTACTATATGATGATGAGATATACAAAGAGGAGATGAGCCCCTCCCTCTCTCTCTCTCTCTCTCTCTCTCTCTCTCTCTCTCTCTCTCTGTCTGTCACTACGCCCAACTAAGAATATCACGCGCTAAGCCACTACCGGTTTGACTGCCCCCTGGCGGTCAAATTATCGTCCTAAGTTGCCCATTAATTCCGGAAAACACACGCAGACACTATTGAGCAGTAAGTTAACCCTGGCTCTTTGTCACAATGTGAGTCAATAATGGGCC
>CM065680.1:33991749-34006749 GCA_017654935.2 Phymorhynchus buccinoides | reverse complement strand
GAGAGAGAGAGAGAGAGAGAGAGAGAGAGAGAGAGAGAGTTCTTAGTAAGAAAGAACAACTGAATCAGGGCTGTTGACAGGAAAGGATTAGTTTGAAATAAACATCATCGTAGGCGCCATCTCCAATAATCCATAACAAAATCTAAACAAAATGATCAAAGATAATTATCTTGGTTGTTTGCTAGATTGTAGTACACAGAATGTTGTTCTATTCAATATTTTTAGTTGTAAGACTTTGAATGGAGAAGCGAAAAGCAATGGCTCCGACCGACTTGATACTTATTTGTAGACTGAAAACTTTTTTCCATACAGAATGCGGGTGTACGGCACTCATCAATCAAAGTCAATTGACTTATCGTGTTTTATTAGTCAGAACCTACCACAGCCGTCAACATATTTATCTGGAAAAATTGTAAAAGGAAACGACAGTGGATGAGAACACCTTAAAGGTGGACCCTGACGGATGAGATTTTGCAAGAAACACGTCGAGATCCGCAGAAAGACAGCCTCTTCAAGGATCAGAACACTCACTTTGCTCTGGTTTCCTAGAAGTTAAACTGTCAAAACGGCGATTCCTCCTAGGCGGAGATAGTAGCCATTTTGGATGGGGTGGGTGGATGTCGCTCATTGTGATTGAAGCGTTTTATGTTTTTGTAGTGCAGTAAAAACAAAAGGAGCTATTTCCTTTGCTGTGAGCAAAACTCCTTTAGATAAACTGCATAAAATTAAACAAAAATAAAAATAAAAAGGCTTGTATTGCGCAATTTTCGTGCAAGCGATTTGGCGGACATTAGAATCGAGACGGCACACGCCTTCTCTTTGGGTGAAATAATTCGACTTCCAGCACCTCCGCCAAGGAGGAATCGCCGATTTGACGGTTTGACTTCTAGGACACCAGAGCAAAGTGAGTGTTGCGATCTCCGTAAAGGGTGTTTTCCTGGAGATCGCGACGTGTTTCTTACAAAAACGCGTCCGTCAGGGTGCCCCTTTAACACCCATACAGCTCATCTCTTTGAGACAGAAGAAGTCAAACTCACCTTTTCTTTTCTAGCGTTGTGCGGGTCAGTTGTTATGTCCAGAATGGACATGTATGCGAGTGTCTAGACACGGGGGTTGGGGGGTGGGGGGGGGGTGTAACAGACCGGTCAATCATGGAAGGGAGGGGAAATGGGCAAACTCGTACTTTAGTCACCCACCCTCATGTTTACGAGCCTCAATCTCAAAGTCTGCAAATTCGTTCAGTTTCATGAAAATGACCCTAGGCTGACCCTAACCCTATCCATTTAAGGAAAGACAAAAACCACGACAGAAAGTTGCTTCTCGGTGAAAATTCCCATTCGAGGGGATGGGTGACTAAAATACAACATAGCCAGAAAGTGTTTAGTAACGAAAGGCCAGGAGTCAATGACAGGGGGATGGTGGGTGGGCATGTATGCATGCATGGTCGGGGTGGGGGTGGGGGGTGTATGTATGTTACTTTGTATTACAACTCCACTGGGAAATAGGGAGGATACGAACTGATGCCACCATACATAGCCTCCCCCCCCCCTCCCCTCCGTCATCCCCACTCCTTATCTTCTCCTAGTCCTATTGTATGTTACTTTGTATTATTGTAGTATGTGGACCATGTTATCTTGTATTGTCTTATCAAGTGTATACTATTCGTTATTTTCTTATTTTAGTCTGATGTTTTATTTATATTTCAATTTGTAAAGCGCACAGAGCATAC
The DNA here is from genome assembly GCA_017654935.2 of Phymorhynchus buccinoides. NCBI lineage: Eukaryota > Metazoa > Mollusca > Gastropoda > Neogastropoda > Raphitomidae > Phymorhynchus > Phymorhynchus buccinoides. Next base: position 34,005,020 of record CM065680.1, on the reverse strand, counting down.
TGATAGTGTGGATTGATAGCGCTATATCAAATAAAAAATCATTATTATTATTATTATTATTATTATTCTGTCCATGTTCTATCAGACGACACAATAAAGAAAAGGAGAAGAATAACTAACTACACTGACATTTGTGGCAGGAGAAAAAGATAAACAAAAGAGGCTCTCGAAATTCGTAGAAATAGTCAGGCATGGATATAGGAATGAATCAATTTGTTAGTATTTTTTTTTTATAGTGGGCGGTTCGGTGGTTCCGAAGTACCCGACCATTTTGAATATTTTGTTTCAACCAGAAGTTAGGCTTTGATGTTGACTTCTGTTAGTTTCGGAAATACCTTAGCATTTTGATTATCAAAAATAGTTAAAATCATGTCATGAAAATAGTTGTTTGGCTTTGATATTGACTTCTGTTCTCTTTGACTCTGTGTTTTCCCTTTACTTTCTGTCATCTACTATCTTTCTGACTTATTGGCCCATTCTCCTGCCTTTTTTTTCTCCAAAAAATCGTCTGCGTATTTTCTCCTGTGAGCTCCTCCGACATCAGAATATTCTGGCTGTAGGCAGCGGGGAGACCAGTGAAAACTGAAAACGGGACACATACGTACCTTATCCATTATGGTCATATGGCCCGGGAAGGCAGAAGAAGAAGAAGAAGAAGAAGAAGAAGACTTCTGTTAATTTCTGAAGTACCCGAGCAGTTTGAATATTTGTACAGCTGGGATGGTAGCCTGACATTAATAAACGAATGCTATTAATGTTACTACAGTGTATCATTAGTTTCAATGCAAGCACCTGAACCTTTTGGTTGTATGCGTTAATGCTAGTTGATTATCAAGTTTGTTACTTCAGCGCAACCCATGTTCATGCACGCTGATAAGCAGTGTTCATACCAGAACTTCAGGGGTCTTCATTGAAGTTTATCGGAGGGCCTACGTAGGTTGTTTTGGAATTCGGAAATATGCAAAAATATATTTGGACGTTATCAGCGTAACCAAAGCAAAATAAAAACATCTGTTCAAAATAGATACTTAATCTGCCTGGTGCAGTGCGAATCTTATGCCGATTTCCCGTGAAGAGGGTTATAGTCACTTTATATATGATAGCATCAGTGTAGGCGGACGGACGACCCTCTTAGTTTAGACACGACAGAAATAACAACTAGGCAGCAACAGAAGCCAACACCGAGGAAAATGTCAAAGCCTACTTTTGACTAACTAGGTTACAGAAATGTAGAGACTGGTAGCCTAATTAATAAAACTTTGGAGTATACAAAGACATGGTCAAATGTAGGGCGACAAGTAGAAGATAATATGTTGGTCAAATGCGGGGGCGACAGTAGAAGTCTCAAATCTTCTTTTGAGTCGCTATGATCGTAGACATTGACGAATTTATTTGTGCGCGCACGAAAGTAGGATGCACAAAGGAAATATGACCAGAAATACCAAATATCTAATTCTAAATAAGCTTATCTTTTCAGCCAGAAGCCATCCCCGAATCCTTGTTTGTACTGATTTTTAACCACGTGAAGACACGTGAGGGTGTCTAGACATGAGATAAATCCGCATTGAAAAAACCACGACAAGCCGTATAAGCGGATCACCAGTATTAATATGAAAACGAAACGACAACCGAAAAAAAGGAAGCAACAAGAACAAGAACAACAACGAGAACAACAACAACAACAACAACGCACACGCACATACACACACATACACGCGCGTGCGCATGCACGCACACACAATCATGCACGCACGCACCCACGCACGCACGCACGCACGCACGCACGCACGCACGCACACGCACACACACGCGCACACACACGCACACACACACACGCACACACACACACACACACACACACACACACACACACACACACACACACACACCACACACACACACACACACACACACACACACACACACACACACACACGCACACACACACACACACACACACACACACACACACACACACACACACACACACACACACACCACACACACACACACACACACACACACACACACACACACACACACACACACACACACACACACCCACACACACACACACACACACACACACACACACACACACACACACACACACACACACACACACACACACACACACACACACACACACACACCACACACCACACACACACACACACAACAACACACACACACACACACACACACACCACACACACACACACACTCGCCACGCCAAATTATTTACACGTTCTTCGTTTTATAGGTGAACAAGAAGAAGACTCTTCGTGCATTAGATAATATTGCAATCCTTTCCATTTTGCTTTTGCTTGTTTGCTTACTTAAACACGACAAAACACAGTAGGCCTACAAGGAACTCAGCAACAACAACAGCAACAACAACAGCAACAACAGTAGCAACAGCAACAACAACAACAACAACAAAAACAACGACAACTTCGTTAGCCTCAGTCTAAAACTGTAAATTTTGGACGTTTGAGCAAACTGAGATAATAATAATAATAACTGTCATTTTAAGAACACCGGGAACAATTACTGTGCCAGATGTTATTATTGCAACCAATTATTGTGTCACTCGGCTTTGGCTGCTATGGAAGAAAGGTTGTTAGTTCACTCGGACATGCAAAAGAAAAAGTGCACACACTAGACTTTTATTCTGACCAATTGTGCTCTAGTCGCATTAAAGGTGGACCCTGACGGATGAGTTTTTGCAAGAAACACGTCGAGATCACCAGAAAGACAGCCTTTACAAGGATCGGAACATTCACTTTGCTCTGGTTTCCTAGAAATCAAACCGTCAAAACGGCGATTCCTCCTTGGCGGAGTTGCCTGAGAAAGAAGTCATTTTGGATGGGGTGGGTGGAGGCAACTCGAGCGGTTGAAGCTTTTTTCTTCTTTGTAGTGCAGTAAAAAAAAAAAGGGAGCTATTTCCTTTGTTGTCAGCGAAACTCCTTTTTGGTAAACTGTAAATTAAAAAAAGACTTGTATTGTGGAAATTTCGTGATTTGGTCAAAGCGACTCAGGCGGTCATTAAAAAAGAGAAGGCACTTTTGAGTGCGCTTATAAGCTTATAGCTTGTTGTGCTCATAAAATAATTTGTGTACACTGCAATGTATTATGTTAATAAACTTTGTTTAAAACAAGGCACATAAGGCACATGCCTTCTCTTTCATTGAAAGAATTTGACTTCCAGCACCTCCGCCAAGGAGGAATCGCCGATTTGACGGTTTGATATCTAGGAAACCAGAGCAAAGTGAGTGTTGCGATATCTGTAAAGGGTGTTTTCCTGGTGATCTCGACGTGTTTCTGGCGAAAACGCATCCGTCAGGATGCTTCTTTACGGAAGAGTAGGACTTAACAAAGAGACGGACGTTCAGAGACTGTTCCGTGGAGTCGGGAGAGGAAGTGCAGTGGCCGGTAGTGGCAGGAGAGAATTGTTAATTTGGACGAACAAATCTCTTAGGGATGGAGCATGCAGGAAGGTGGTGGTATGTAGATTGAGGTGTGGGGGGATGGGGGTGGGGGTGAGGTTTGGGGTGGGGAGGGATGAAGGGTACGAAATCTGACAGTAAGCCATTCAACAATATGTTGGGTTTTTTGTGTTCGTTTGTTGTTCAAGATTTGAATTTCAAGGGAAAAACGACACAATAATCTAAATAAAGGAAGGGTATGAGGTAATCCAGCTCTGCCTTACTTTACATTTTTGTTATCATTTTTTGTTTGTTTATTGTTCTCTCTCTCTCTCTTTCTCTCTCTCTCTCTCTCTCTCTCCCCCTCTCTCTCTCTAACTCCCCTCTCTCCCTCTCTCTCTCTCTCTCTCTCTCTCTCTCTCTCTCTCTCTCTCTCTCTCTCTCTCTCTCTCTCTCGCTCTCTCTCTCTCTCTCTCTCTCATTTCATGAAAATGCATGCATATTCAGATTTTGTCTACTGATGGCTTATACGAAAACAAAGAACTATTCGTAATCTTTCTTTATATTTGTTTAAAGCATGTCAGTTAAGGGAATGTCTGTTATCGTAAATGTCCAAACTATTTCTGCCATATTTGTATCTCCAAATGCATGTCTTTAAATTCAATTGTATTGTAAAATATTGTACCGCCCCTCATTCGTATGGGGCTTTGAGCAAATAAAACAAACTGAAGCATGAAGTATCTCTCTCTCCCTCTCTCTCTCTCTGTCTCTCTCTCTCTGTGTGTCTCTCTCTCCGTGTGTCTGTGTGTCTGTGTGTCTGTCTCTCTCTAATATCTTTTGTTTTTCTCTTCTTTTCACAAAAGCCACTAAAAATTATCAGCACCATTCATTTCTTTTGCTTTAATGTTATTTAAAAAAACAGGGTGAGAACACAACGGGGTATGGGAGTTAAGTGGGTATGCGCTAGGTAGTTCAGTTAAGGGGGCGGTTTGCTTTTTTTGTGTCGCGTGCAAATTTGCAGCTCTACAAGTGCAGTTATAGTGCACGCGCACTAATAACTTCACTTGCGCTCCAAGTGTCAAGTGTACTATCCGGGACAGAAAATATTAGTTACTTTTTTTACGGAAAAAGTGATATTTTCATTCTTGAAATCCCCTATACAGCACTTTTTCCGTCTAAGATCGTTCAGATAGTGTTTTGATACACACTCTCATAGTAGCGAGCGGATTTGCACGAGCTGCAAATTTGCGGGACAGCGGAATAGAGTTCTTGTTTATGGAGCCACATTTTTGTATATGTTCTGAAATACTTCACCAATATTTATTTGTTATTAAAACACCGGGAGAGTAACAACTTTTACACAAATACAAAATGCTTTTTCCACGCTTAAAAAACGACACTGAGTACACTTCATTAAAATAGATACAGTTTGCATTTACAATTTAGGACCAATGCTCTGTCTAGCATATGTCTCAAAGAAAGACAAATCAATTATGTAAGAATTATTCAGGGAGCTTCTTAATTTCGTTGTCTGAATACCAAGTTATATGAATACCAGAAAACTAATTTCTTTGTAGATAAACTTTGTGATATTTATAGTCCTTGTGCGCATATGTCACGTGGAGTTGGTAAATTGCGTGAGCATTTCAACCGAATTCAGATGTACACCCTTTGTATTCTTACGCATGGATTGTCTTGCATTGCTATGCGTTCGTCTGGCATACCATGTCTTGTGGAATTGCTAGTAACTATGTAAGACTTAACCCATGAGCCCCACTGCCACTGTAAAGCACGAGAAAATAATTGTTTAGTTGTCTGCAATGTGGTTTTAGTTGCTAGCGCTTCCGATCTTGCATTTCCTTTCCGTCGAATTGGGTTTCGACGGTCAGTCTGGTCTTTGCCCTTCTGATGGCTTTCTCTTAACTCCCGAGAAACGTATTTCTTTTGCTATAACATTGGTGCTTAACTGCATTGCATAATGGAACCAAACATTTGCCACGATTTGGTGAGCCAAAGGTAGCTGAATTGTCCAATACAGATTTTTTAGACAGAGAGACAGATTAACAGAAAAGTCAGCAAGGACTACGAAACGATTTTGGTAAAAACAAAATTGCTACGTTATCACATCATAATTCGAAGGATATTGCATATGACATAAAAAATATTGATATGGTCTTCATGAATAGTTATTGTTTTCTTTCACGGATAATTCATTATATTTACACCCAAATCGAGTCTCACTTCTCACTCAAATCCAGTTTGTATCTTCACGTGTGTATCGAACTTCCTGTACATGTCACAGCGGACCTGTGCTACCGTTTCAAATTAGGCTTCATTCTATCAATCCCCATAAAAAAGAAAAAATACATTAACCCTTTCACCGCCAAAGTCGCATTTTAGCACCACAGTGATTTAATACCCATGTCACAAAAACGCATCAAACTGAGGTCTATTATCCAAAGACCCTATCGTCTTAGTTTTGGGAAGTAAGGGTAGACCTTATTTTATTATGTCACAGAAGAATCCCCAATACTGCAAATGGATTTTGTTCTCCTCTACCCAGGTAAATTTGTTTGAAATTGTGGGATGAAATATGGCTGGCGTTGAAAGGGTTAAAGCAATAAACTTAAATGAACCCAAGTTGTAGGCCTAATATGCACAGTCTTATTATTATTCCCAAAATCATTGAAGTCTTTATATCCCTCTTCATTATTATCCAAAGGTTTTCAATATTCTTACATCTTTGTATGTTAGCACCTTGCTGACATAATGCATGAGGCGTGGCTATATTTGCTTTCAAATCATACTTGAAGAGAAAGAGATGGCAACAAATGTTAAACTTTCTTTTCACGTTTTTTCCCTTTCACCTGTATCAATGCGAAGAATCTGAGAACAACACAATCATAGAAACCAGATGGCTGATTACACTTGTATGCCCTCTCTTTCAAACAGTATGACGTATGGGTCGAACGCAGCAGGTATGCAAACGAACTTTTAAACCCGCTGTGCTATGTGTACACACGACCTGGAGCAATCTGAATGAGATCTTGAGTGTCTCTACCGAACGTGTCTGCTGCACCGAACGACAAGACCACACAATGCAATAGTTTTTATGCCTTTCAGTGACATGGGTGTTAAATCATTGTGGTGCCAAGAGGCGACAGTGGCGATGAAAGGGTTAACAAAAGTCAAGAAGCTCAGTTCATTGCAGACCAACGCCTGCACGCGAACCAATACACTACTCAGAGCAGCTACCTGCCACGACCAGATCACAGCCACGTCGTCGTCTTCTTCTTCTTCTTCTTCTTCTTCTTCTTCTTCTTCTTCTTCTTCTTCTTCTTCTTCTTCTTCTTCTTCTCCAACTTCATCACGCTGAAGATTCCGCTGCACTTTAGGGGGTAGTACGAAAAAGAAAGAAAAGAACAACTTGTCCCTAAGGGCTTTCCACCATGAGGACGTAAAACCTCCACTCAACCATCAACAGCAAAAGATAGAGTAGAAAGTGAAATGATAAGATATTATGGGGAGAAAGAAATGATCCCAAGATAGTCAAGGATAATAGGAATGTATTACTGTCGCACAGACTGTAGTCTTTATTTTCATCAGAATCGTGCCATGCAAATATCGTCACAGTTGGATAGTCGTATGACCGAAATTGGACGTGTGGATCGGCCCCCTTAGTTTACATCCATCGTTAGTGTTTGACAGAAGAAGACAACAGTGGAACGAAGAGCATCAATATTTCTTAAAGGACGTTTTATGGAATAGGTCAAGAGAATATCGAAGGAAAATGTTGATGTTTTATAATTATCGAGTTACTAAGACTGCTTTCAATAATGACTCGCAGAATTTGAATTTGTAGTAGGGGAAGACGGGGTAAAAATCGCATGGGCGGGTAAGAAACCCACCCCAATTATCTCATGAAATAAAGAAAATTTCAGTCAAATTTGTCCATGAGACGAATGCTAGACATTAACGCTCGTCTCATGGGCAAAATGAGACTGAAATTCGCTTCATTTCATGAGATAATTGGGGTGGGCTTCTTACCCGCCCATGCGCTTTTTACCCCTCTTCCCCTATTTATCTCTTTATACGATTTACGATGTTCAACCTCCCCAAGTTAGTAACACACAGGGAGTGAAAATAAACACTTCTATATGCGGTTATATTAGTGTTCTCCTTTTTTCATTGTGCACTGCATCTAAATGTTTTACTCTTTAGCATTCTTCTTTTTTATATTGCGCACAGCATCTAAATGTTTGATATATTCGGTGAAAACATTTGATGGTTGAAGAATTTGGTTCACCGCTTTTTCCTTTCTTCTTTTTCTTCTTCTTCTTCTTCGATCGCTCAGACAGTTTCCTGTCAATTATGAGCGCAGATGCGTCATGCTGCCGCTATGCGCCTAACTAAGAAATAGTTAGGCCCGGCAAGTCCGACTTCGGCTGGAGGAAATATTTTTGAAAGTGTTTCTTGAAAAAAGGCAGGAGAATGGATCGGTAAGGCAGAAAGGTAGTAGATGACAGTAAGCAAAGGGGAAACGCAGAGTCAAAGATATATAGTTGCAGATTAGAGGAAGTTACAAGCACAGAACTTCCAGAAGGTGGGGGAACTATATACAAAAGACCCCCGGAATCCCCACAGGGGGACTGCTTTTAAAAAGACATTATTTCTGTTGAATTGTTGTGCTAGCCATTGCATTGAGTGCTCGTGCTTGGGGTCATGACCGCACGTGGGATTACGACATACTGTGTAGCAACAAAACCTCACCTTCACAGTCTGATCATTGTTCAAATTAAAGTTGGATCAGACTCTAATGCCACTAAGTCCTGTCGTATGTCGTTGCTGTTGCAAGCCTAAAAGATCGATAAAAAATACTATTTTCTGACTTAGCGATTTTCGATTTAAATACACCTCTTACGATCATATGGCAACATTACACTTTTAGGGAAATAGTCACTCAGAAAATGCAAAAAAGAGGTATTTTCTGAAAAGGGAAAACATTCTTACTATGTGTACTATATATGTAATTCACTGGTACATGTACAAATGGGATTTGCAGAGTAATCATGTTGATAATCCAGAGACTTAAAGCATAAAAAATCAAAGGGGAAAGATTCAATGGAAAACGAAAAAACATATGTTGAAACGACAAGCCTGCAGAATAAACAACTTCAATAATTCCTTCGAAAGTTTACTCTCAAGAGAAAAAATGCTATTTAGAGTCGCCATGTTGAAAAATGCAAAAAATAATTATTGATCGCAACAATGGATGATAATATTGTTTCTCAAAGTAAACACACGGACACCATTTTTCAAGCTTTCAAAACCCAACGGTTTTTTCTTCAGGAATGAGTGAAAGGAAATGACATTACACAAAACTTTGACAGGTACAGGTGCAATGATAATACACCACTACACACTTTCCATCAAAAGATAACTAAATGGTAGAGTTGAGAACCGGTTCGAAAATCCGAACCTGTTTTAAACCGGTTATCCCTCTGCGAACCGGTTTTACTGAACCGGTTTTATTCACCAGTACTCGCATCACTAGTTTTACCTATGCAAACACATTTATTGGTTGTCAGAATATTCACACACACGCACGCACGCGAACACACATACGCACACAATAAAGAAACTTATGACACACAACTCACTCAACTCAACACTCAGTCAAAGTCAAAGCCATACACCACCACAAACTAGAAACAGCTACTCTTGGTTTACAAACACCCAATCTGCGCTGAGAATCAGTGTTGGTTTTTTAAAAGAATGCGTTATTCTAAGAAAAACTTACTTTCAGTTTGCAGTTAAAAAACCGGTTCACAGCAACTCGAACCGGTTTTTCGAACCGCGAAAGTTTAGCACCGGTTTTTCGGTTCAAACCGGTTTTTCCCCCCACCTCTACTAAATGGAGCACGATTATAAGGACGACAAATAGAACAAGTGCATTTTAACCGATAGCTGGTCCGTCAAGACCAGACAATCGTGCCTTAATTGACTATAAAATAAGGTCCCCGAAAGAGATACTAACCGTTGTAGTTCTTTATGAATAACGCCGATCGTGCAATTTGAAGAGCTAAGATCAAAATCGAAACACTTTCGGGTGTTATTGTAACCGAAAAGAAAGCCGTGGAAAAGAAAACTGGGAGCATGGGAATCATGTTCAACATTTGGAGGACAATTCTGTCCATTTTCATTATGATCGGTTGTGTGGTTAAGGCCGTGGAGAATGGAACACATTTCGGTTACATACACACTACACACGCAAACAAGCACACACTTACGCATGCATGCACATACGCACGCACATACGCACGCACAAACACAAACATACACACACACACAAACATACATACACACAGACGCACGCACGCACACGCACACGCACACGCACACACACACACACACACACACACACACACACGCGCGCGCGCACACGCACACGCACGCACGCACACGCACACGCGCACACACACACACACACACACACACACACACACACACGTCATTATATTAGGCTGTACACTACTCGCACGGCTATATGCATGCATACAGGCGTACAAACACATTTGCATACACGTGAGGTAAAGGGGGAAAGACTACAGAACCATAATCATATAGTAAAAAGCCAAGTGTGTGTGTGTGTGTCTGTCTGTCTGAAACACAAAACGGGCCTTATAACTCCGCCGGGTTTTTTTTACCGAATCGCTTCAAATTTGCTGTGAACCCTAACGGGGCGATGGCAACGGCAACTGAGGCGGCCGTGTCATTTGCGCGGTTCGGCAAATGCGCGAAACGCGCATCCTCCGGCCTCTCGGTGCCCGTATCTCCGGCGTTTCTGGGCCGATTGCCTTCGAATTTGGCAGGTAGATGACCGGGGACGGTGACTATCGGTGTGCCACATTGGAAGCGAATCGGTTCAGAAACACGCGCGCTATACGCCGCTTCACCATTCCACGAATAACTCCGCCCATTTTTAACCGAATCGCTTCAAATTTGCTGTCAGGCTTGCTATGGCCCTGGCAGCAAATTTGAAGACAATCAGGAGAGCGTGTCACTCTCAGAGCAGCGAACGGGAAATGGGGTCTTATAACTCCGCCTTTTCTTAACCGAATTGCTTCAAATTTGCTGTACTCAGAGTTACCAGTACTTGGCATTACCGTTACTAGGCGTTACCGTTACTAGGTGTTACCTTTACTAGGCGTTACCGTTACTAGGGAGAGCGCATCACTCTCAGAGCAGCACCAACGGGAAACGGGGCCTTATAACTCCGCCTTTTCTTAACCGAATCGCTTCAAATTTGCTGTACTCAGTAAGGTGCGGGGGGTAGTAGAACGGGATGAGTGAAGAAGATGGAAGGAGGGAGAGAGACAAAAGTAATAATAATATTTTGCGGACCCAGCGAAACCAGTACTCAGCGTTACCAGTACGTGGCGTTACCAGTACGGTGCATTGCCAGTACTAGGCGTTGCGCTAGTAAACATAAAACAACAAGAAGAAATACAGATGTTAAGCAGTGAACGTGTGTTTAATTCAGGCCGCCAGCATGCAAAATTGCACAGCGTCGCTCCCATCGGTAGACTCACGCCAGCCGCTTCAGTGACTTATCTTTGTAATACAATCTTTGGTTTCAGTTTGAATATCTACAACCGCCTTTAGAAGATTTTGTTAATGGAAGATTCGTGCTGGAGACAACGAGATTAAAACGTTAAAAACTTATGACAATGTTACAGCTCATCACATTTCTAACATTTCAAGTTGTGGGGGGGGAAAGTTCAAGTTTGGATGTGTTTCCCACTAACCAAATCATTAAAACAAATCTCTATTGTTCTTTCTTTTCTTTCCTGTGTAGCTTTTAAAAAATACTAAGGTTCTTAATATCATCGAGACCTCAATGATAAATAATGTGTAAATACGCAATAAAGCATAACATGTGAATCCTTTTCTGAAGAAACAGGACACTTTCGTTGTTCTTTCTTTCTTTCGTTTCTTAAACACACACTGACCCACCACGATTAAGTCCCTTGTTTTTTTCTGGGTAGCTGTGGCCCACACACAAATTCCTCCAACTTCAGATTGAGGCTGCTCTTTAAAATGATGCTTCGCTTTGAATTTGGGGGGCATTTGTACGGGAGTCAAACCTGGTCAAAACAAGATTCATTACCAGCTATAAGACGGAAAACACGTGAAACCCGTGACTTTGAAAGGTGATCTGGTGGGTCCTTAATTTGTTTATTTGTTTGCAAGTGAACGTGGTGTTCGTCACAAAACAATGAAACATTTACGCAATAAAAAATGACCAAGGCATGAATCCACTTTATAAAGTATTGTCTTCTCGTGGCTTAAATGTATATACTAAAATCGAACTTAGCACACATGAAAGACAACAAAAACTACTACAGCATATCAATGATCAAAGGGGAACCGGTAAAAGAGCTGTAAAAAAAAAAAGAGTTGTCAAAGTCCAAATCCCAGACAATCACGCGGTACATGAATTATGTCAAAAGGCAGCGATTTAATGCTCCCAAAACATAGATGATTTTGACAAAAAAAACAGATGTTTGTGACAAAAGAAAAGACCATCTAACCCTAACCCTAACCCTATCCCTAACCCTATCCCTAACCCTATCCCTAACCCTATCCCTAACCCTATCCCTAACCACGGAAAGAACCAAGAAATAGAGCAGGAGGGTGTAAATCTACATATGTGCCGAGAAATCGATGTACAAAGCCATGCACTTATACTATTTGTTTGTTGGAACCATTCCTTTTTTTGGTTGATAAATTTTAAGTCATGTCAAAATGGCTGAACGCATCATGAAGGAAGTTGACAGTGGGCTTCAAAGAAGGAAGAAGGCGAGGATTAGATAGAAAGACTTGAATGCGTACGGTTAAATCCGTTACTGACAGGCTCTGACAGGCAGTTCATTGGCTTCAGAGAAGAAGAAAGAAACCCAAAGGAAGAAGAAAAAAACCCACCTCAGAATACAAGTAACTTGATGAGTCGGAAACACATTCAAACTTGTTTGTTTCCCTCCAATTGGAATTCTAGAAATATGACGAGCTGTAATGTTTCCATCTTCATCGCTTTTCACCCTTTGTTTCCTTTCTTTCTTTCTTTCTTTTTTCATTGTTAAGCACACGTGGTGTTTGTCACAACAATAATGAAACATTTGACGCAACAGAATGACCAATGCGTCAACCCCATCTAGCATCTACTACAGCCTATCAATGATAAAATGAAAAAAAAGAACAGGGTCAAGTTTCTGTAGACGACGGTCGCCGCGCGCATAACTGTTACGCCAAAATGGTCTAAGAAACACATTAGAAAACGCTTGCGGAAGCATATTACAAGCTCTTGTCTGATTGGTAAAAAAAGAGTATTATTTTAACCAAACTTGAATGGACCAATCAACAACAAGAAATGTATTCACCTCCTACTAGTTCCGGATAGTTCGCCGCTTGCTCGGTGTTTTGGTAAGAACAAAACGTCACGCAAACCATCGGCAAACGAAGGGTGTTTCTTATACCGTTTTTGCCGATTTGAGCGAGCGCAACGTAACATTAGCCCTTGTGAAACGGCCCCCTGGTACGAGCAAGAACAATCCCAGAAAATCACGCCGTACTTGCAGTGATAACATGTCAAAATGGCGGACAATGTGAAGATGGCGAACAGGGTAGTGGAACAGGGAGGGCTTCAAAGAAGAAAGAAGGCGAAGATTAGATAGATAGAACTCAACGTGTACAGTTAAAATCCGTCATTGACAGGCTCTGACAGGCAGTTCGATGGCTTCAGAGAAGAAGAAGACCTTCCAGATGAAAGACTTATTTACGGAA
>CM065680.1:33969249-33971749 GCA_017654935.2 Phymorhynchus buccinoides | reverse complement strand
CAACGAAGGGAAGTAACTATTTGTATCAGTTAAACTGTTAAATATATAATTACCCCCCCCCCCCCCCTTCCCCCCATTGGATGCGGAAACTTCTGTCCACGAAAGTGAAAGGCTTGATTTTTTCAGTGTTGTGTTTCTGTAATTTTGTTGCACCTGACATTAATATCCTGGTTTTATTTTATTTTTTAAATAAGATAATAAGTATATTGGATTAAATTGGATGGGATAATATGAATGAACCATGTTATCTATCTATCTATTTATCTAGTAAAATTTTATAAAACGTTTTTGTCCAAATGTCTTTTTTTAAAAACCAAAAAACCCCCATCTATCTGTCTATCTATCTATCTAAAGAATCAACAGTTACAAACCCTAAAAAGCGATGGTGATTGCCTATTTTCTTTGTGTTGTCACCTATAAGGCTTCGCTCACAAAAGTTACAGTTCTCTTGCATGCAAATCAACGGACTTAATAAACCAGAGAGAAAGAAGACACAGAGAGAGAGAGAGAGAGACTAACACTCGTCTTCTCAGCAATAAACCTGCGCCCATGGTAATGAAGTGATGTCCCAAGTGGTTAAGCCAAGGCCACTATCGACCCGGTCAGTTCTGGAAGGTAGCTTACCGGTCAAACGTTATGAATTCCCGTACAGGTTAAAGAGAGGGGGTGTCCGGGGATGGAGCTGCGTAAGCAAATTGCTATGTTGCTGCATGAAAGAAGAAAAGCCAGAGAATCCCCATTTGCCAAGAGTGATTCGATTGGCTCTGCAACAGGCTTCAGAGGTTGCTTGTTGCAAGAAGGAAATCGAGTTCAGCCGTCGATGGATTCTGAATTTCGCTTTTGGGACTAGAAATGATGTTTGACTTGAAAGAATGAAAATTATGCTTTATTTGTCTCCCTTTGGCTCTGATCCACGCATTGCTAGATGATTGGCATCGTAATCAACTTTGGTGGAGGGGAGTTAATTAGTAAGAGAGTTCTCCCCCTTTGTTTAATTTCGATGTTTGATTTGTAAATTTTCGATGACACGTAACGTTGATGCTGATAGTTCTCATAATCGTTTTCAAGTAATGTTAATATCTTCTTTATATTAGTGAGGAAATTTCTAAACATCAAAACATGGTCGCTGATGAAGAACACTGGACCTATCCCCCCCCCTTTTGTGTGTGCAACATTTTGTATTTTGCATAATCGTTGCGCTACAGCAAAGCGCTTTGGACGATCAGAGAACATCAGCTAGGAAACCTCCTCCAACAGCTCAACCCCCCTAGAAGCATTACATTACGCGCAGTGCATTGACCTGTGTTGCTGACGGATCGGTAAACTAGAGGATCAGGAATGCAATGTGGTGCATAAAACCGTGAAATATGAGGTGCCATCTATCCCATCAAAACCATGCCTCATTAAACAAGAAGTCCTTGCTTCGTGCGAAGTTGTCCATCATGCCCAACGCTTTAGCTGTCAAAACAGTATGAAATACGAGTTATGGTTGTACCAATAACCTAATAATAGGCGTGTATATATCAACAACATCACCAGACTGGCCACAGCTGTTTTGGGAGGAACATTTAGTTTATCCAAAAAAAATCAATCAATCAAATAAAAAAATTAAAAAAATTAAAAAAAAATCAATCAAAATATTTATTGTCTTTAAAACATAAAAAAATTCTTTGTCTGGCATGCACATAAAACACATATACAAATAGAGACAATAAGACAATATACAGTAAATACATCATAAGAATTAAATTACAATACAATATAGCACACACACACACACACACACACACACACACACACACACACACACACACACACACACACATACACACACACACACACAGAGCTAAACAAACAATTTATATAAAAGTAATAATAGGACAGCAAACAAAATGTATAAAAGGGGGTACATAAAAACAAGGTTTAGATTATAAAAGCCAATGCTGAATACTAGAACAATGTACTTTTTCAAAGTTTTTTTCAAGCCAACTTTAGCTTACCATAAGTAACTTTTCATAAATAACAGTCAAGAATACGTTCTAGATAGTATGTGACTAAATTGGTTTTAATCAGTGGAAATTGCTAGATTGACATGCATGGGCAATTTTATTTATGTTTGCGATACTAAGTGTATATATTCGAGAACATTTTCTACTAAACATGTTGCATGATACTGCTCAACAAAAATAAGTTTTTACCATAAATCTGATGGGAGAAATATGTTACAAATGCAATGAAGTACATACAGCCAAAATATGTTTACAAACAGCTTGGTGCAGTTTTTATCTAAGATTTTTAGATTTAGTCTTTTAACTAAACAGCTTGATTTTGTGTGGGATGGAACAGCTGTGTACGTGCTGCACGGACACCTCCTTCGTCGTGTGCTCTGAGCGTCGTATATTTAGCAAGATGGCATTGAGATCAAATGGACAACGTTTAATGGATTACTTTGTTATGCAGTCTCCATCTAGTCAGTTAATTGGTGTGTTGTAACATTTAA
>CM065680.1:33951749-33956749 GCA_017654935.2 Phymorhynchus buccinoides | reverse complement strand
TTTTGTTATAGTTGTCCATTTCCGAATGTTCTACTCCCCTCTGTGGGAATGGTTTGCTATGCAATCTGTGATATCAGCAGTTCTCTGAATGAGAAACAGAATTCAGCTGATCAAAACTCAAGTCATCGTGTTGATAGGAATTCACGAAAGCAGACCCCCCATCATCTTTGTCAGCATCACGATTCTAGTCTGAGGCTTTGCTCACTCCGTGCTCACTGGTGTTAATGCGCCGACCATATTTTTTGCGCATTAGACTTAATGTGCCAAACATTGTTCATTAGGCTTAGTGAACATGTAATCTTACCCATTAAGCTTATTGCGCAAATTGTATTTCTCATTAAGCTTAATGCGCGATTAATGCTATTGGACACAACTGTCGTGTCCAATAGGCTAATTGCGCATTAAGCTTAATTACTGAGCAAGAACATTTGCGCAATAAACCTATTGCGCAAAATTACCTGCTCAATAAGCTTAATGGGCAATGTTGTGCATATTAAAATTAATGCGCAACAGCAATGGCCTGCGCATTAACCTTAACGAGCACGGAGTGAGCAAAGCCTCAGAAAATAATCATAATGCTGACAAAGATGACCGTTTATATCACTTTTGGGGGAGTCTGCTTTCGTGAATTCCTCTCAGCACGATGACTGCGTTTTGATCAACTGATTTGTATTTCTCATTCAGAGAACCGCTGTTACCACAGATTCAGATTGCTCCTGTTGTTGTCACAGATTGCATAGGCCCTACTACCTATTCACATTTCGGAAACGGACAGCTACGAGAAAAAGCATACCTTTGAGCAAGAGCTGTATCGTATGCAGTCATAGACAGTGGTCCACAGAAGAAGAAAATAAACTCCTTTATCAGCAAGGTGATGACTCTGCGTTCTGCTGTAGCAAACAACAACAACAAACCTGAGGAATAGGAGTTTTTAAAACGGTATGACGTTGTGGAACTGGGAGACATGAAGAAGCTGGTAAGGTCTGGAAACAAAGACCAGCTTCAGTTCTACGTCTCTCTTGGTGATCTTTTTTATGCAATACGAGAAGCACACATTACACGTGGACACGGTGGTGAAAAAAGAACTGTCCCAAAAATATGTGAATGTAACCAGAGATCGGATCCAGCTCTACCTCTCCCTCTGTGAGAACTGCCTGCTGAAAAAGTGCCAGATGAACAAAGGTGTGGCAGTGAAGCCCGTCCTGTCACGTTGTCCCATAACGTGTCTGCACAAGAGGACAAGTTGATCTTCAAAGCCAGCCCGATCGGGACTACAGGTCAGAGTAAATCCAGCTTCTGTCTGTCCGTCTGTCTGTCTGCATGTCTGTCTGTCTGCATGTCTGTCTCTCTCTCACTCACTCTCTTCATCGCAGTCTCCACATCATATTATCTGTTCTGTCTATCTAAAACATATATATAAAATATCTGTTAATTTCTGTCTGTCCATCCGTTGTCAGTCGACCCTGTACATTTGTTTTTAAAAATAAATCAAATGTGTTTAATGTAGGTATTTTAAATGTGAGTTGTGTGAGTGCGATAAAGTGATTTTTTTTCTAAATATGTTTCAGTACATGTATTTTGAATGTCTTTTGTGTGCATGGGGTAAACTTACATTTTAAAAAGAAATACATTTCATGTAAAGCGCGGTGAGTCCTGCTGTGTCAGGAGAATAGCGCTATAGAAGATGTATTTATTATTATCATTATCATTATTATTATTATTATTATTATTATTATTATATATCTCCTATACGCCTCCCTCTGCCTAACAAACACAACAAACGCAGTTCTCTGAATGAAAAAGAAAAATCAGTTAATAAAATCTCAACCATCGTGCTGAGAGGAACTCACGAAAGCCGACACCCCAAAATGTGGTAAACGGTCATCTTTGTCAGCAGTACGATTTTAGTCTGAAGCTTTGCTCTCTCCGTGCTCATTAAGGTTAATGCTCAGACCATTGCTGATGCGCATTAAGCTTAATATGCACAAAATTGCTCATTAAGCTTATTGAGCGGGTAACTTTGCGCATTAAGCTTATTGCGCAACATTTTCTTGCTCATTAAGCTTAATGCGCAATTACGCCTATTGGACACATGCATATGTCATGCATTACTAGCAAAACTGACTTGACATGCTCAAGTCTACATGCTCACTTAAAAGCTGGCGCTATGTTCGTGGGTATCTATCGGTTTTCTTCCATAGACAAAAAAACCCATTCAAACTGACCAAAAACCAATCAACGATCGCATTCTGTCACACTATATCGTCCAAACAGATGTGATTGTATCCGTTAGTGACAAAGTGGACCCTGTCGGAAATAAAAACTTTCTAGAGAACTTGAGCAGGCTTCGATCACCGTAGCACGATCGGGCAGCTTTTATTATCATCTTCCTTCCTGACGATTCTTCCCTTTGCCGATTCACCCTACATTAGTCTAATATGAAGCGAAGCCCAAATAATGGCGCCTGGCTTCAGGCTGTTTCTGCCTTTCCTTCACACATGAATCATCTCCGATATGCCGCCCCCTGTAATTATCCCTTTCGGGATCAATGTTGGGGAGAAGAGGGAGCGTAAGCATGCAGGCAGAAAACGAGAGTTAAGTTAATGCTGAAAGAAATAGATATCTTCCACGGTACTTTTTTGTGCGACCAAATGCGTATAAATTTAATGCTTTGTTTTCCTCAAAAAATAAAAAACTTTTGATTAAACTTAAGCACTTTGTTACAGTTATGAACCGTTCCTTTCGATGATTTGTATGGACAAAATGTAACATGTTTGTTTGTTTTTTGTAATAATGATATAGGTATATTTGTCCTAGTTGTTTCCTTGTCGTTCATAATATAGACATCACTCTGTTTTGATGTTCGATTGTTTATCTATGTGTACTTTGTTTTATATTTCTGTGCCCCAAGTGGGTATGAAATAAAACATTTGCCTTGCCTTGCCTTGCCTTGCCTTGCCTTGCCTTGCCTTGCCTTGCCGATTCACCCTACATTAGTCTAATATGAAGCGAAGCCAAAATAATGTCGCCTGGCTTCAGGCTGTTTCTGACTTTCCTTCACACATGAATCATCTCCGATATGCCGCCCCCTGTAATTATCCCTTTCGGGATCAATGTCGGGGAGAAGATGGAGCGTAAGCATGCAGGCAGAAAACGAGAGTTAAGTTGGGAGGGTAGATGGACATTAGAAGGTTGGGGGGAGGGGTGTGTAGGTGTGGGTGGGGTGGGGTGGGTGTATAAAAAGCAAAGTCATTCAGAACTTTTTCCTTATTCCCTTAGTTTGAAAATGATAGGAGGGACCTGTTGGAGAGAGAGAGAGAGAGAGAGAGAGAGAGAGAGAGAGAGAGAGAGAGAGAGAGAGAGAGAGAGAGAGAGAGAGAGATAATGAGACAGAGAGAGAGAGAGAGAGAGAGAGAGAGATCGAGAGAGACAGAGAGAGAGAGAGAGACAGAGACAGAGACAGAGAGACACAGAGAAAAAGGCAGACAGACAGGCAGAGGGAGAGAGAAAAAGAAATAGTGTGCAAAGTGGATTAGTATGTAAACTATTATATTCAGTATTATATTTATGCCAGTCAGTCGTTTCCGACCATGACTGCCAGATATCAGAGGGGGCAGATACTATTATGGCGGGCTGGGCGAGAATGTGTTTATAGTGGAGATGCCTTGCCCAGGGTACATCCCCACTCTCTCGGCCAAAGGGATTTGAGGACACAGCTGGCGTTGAGGAAGGTCCCCAAAGGCTAGCCCATCCCTTTGGCTGCAGCACCAGAGCCGGTGCAAGGTTCGAGAGTCATAGTCTTCCACAAGAGACTAACCGTACCATGATTTTTCATTACTGTAGAAAATCATCTATTGTAGAGCTCTCGTGTTACTGTTAGCCCCTACTACAGGCTATGGGAAGACGGAAAATAATCACGCTGTTTACATCTTGTTATTAATTATTACTACCTTGTAAAAACACAACAAAAGTAGCATTTGCATTGCCTTCCCTCCGTTCAAAACATGTTCAATGCAAACATTAAAGTGAATATCTCACACACAAGCCAACAAACAAACAAACATAGGGGAAGACGGGGTAAAAAGCGCATGGGCGGGTAAGAAGCCCACCCCAATTATCTCATGAAATAAAGAAAATTTCAGTCAAATTTGCCCATGAGACGAATGCTAGACATTAACGCTCGTCTCATGGGCAAAATGAGACTGAAATTTGCTTCATTTCATGAGATAATTGGGGTGGGCTTCTTACCCGCCCATGCGCTTTTTACCCCGTCTTCCCCTACAGATAAGAAAACAAACAACCTAAATGCATTATCTGAGCTGAACGGAGAAACTGAGGCTTGTAATTCCATCCACCCCAATTCTCCAGTCTGTCGCGGGAATACACAATCTTTCCATATCTGCCGTCGTATGTATCCATTTTGTCAATGTTTTCTCTATCCGATGTAAACTACGTTCAGTCGTAACCCGGCTACAATCGGACATCACATGCAACATTATATCGATATTCTGTCACTGTGTATTTGTCGTAACCACTGGATGTGCACCCAACTATTTCTACAGATATGCTGGCTTTCCAAAGAAACGCGAACATTTTCGACGGCCTTTTGAATATTGAAACAACATTTCTAAATTAATCAACGAGCGCTTCTGGCCGCCAAATGGGAGATCTTTCGCCAGGCTTATATTACTCCTCTTTGGAAAATAACAGGCAAATTTTGATCGCGCTTGGCAAAAACGTATTAATATTTGTTTCCTGGAAAAGGTCTCTATAAATGGAACTAGTGTGAAGGGCTAAGGAAGATAATTCCACCTAAACGGCCCATTAATTTTGTAGCCTAGTAATCGAACTCTCGGGCAAAGCAAAAAATTCACCCTCGGCGTTAGCAATGCTTTGTTGGAAGACCATTTGAAACAGCCCCCGAAATGTTCTAATAATAACCGCTCATATATATATTTTTTTAAGGGGCTGGCACTGGTTAGACATACGCATTTGTTGCT
>CM065680.1:33941749-33944249 GCA_017654935.2 Phymorhynchus buccinoides | reverse complement strand
TAAAAATATAGGCCTAATTTGTCCGACACATATGAATATATGTAATGTTTTCTTCATCTTCATGAGTATGATGCCGAATGGAAAGAATATCATGTGATAAACCACTCGCGATAAAACGTTGCTGACTATACGTTTACCTAATGACAGCTTTCACACTTTAGGCGTGGAAGATTAAGGCCGTGTACACACATAATCGGATATTCCATGCGGAAACCCGTGCGCAATCCATAAATAAGTGAAACAAAGAAGGGAAAAGATTTGCGCACGTGTCCGAATTTCCCTTATATGCGTAAACTTTTATCCTTCTTTCTTCCACTTATTTAGGGTTTTCCGTACAGAACTTACGCGTCTAATGTGAACCCGGCCTTAGGTTTCGTGTGAGGCGTTCCACGTGCGTTTTATTTCTAAACATTCCGTTCTCAAACTGGTATGGTCATTTATCTGCATTGAAAAGACAACAGGCCCAAAAAAAAAAAGAAAATCCGTTTAACGTTCTCCGACCTGGTACAGGTACAGGTTGCACATTTTAAATGTATAGATCGTGGGACGATCCTGGAGGGTACTGCGATACCAGGAAAGTCCCGACTTATAACCCTTTCACCGCCAAAGTCGCATTTTAGCACCACAGTGATTTAACACCTATGTCACTAAAAGGCATCAAATTGGGGTCTATTATCCAAAAACCCTATGGTCTTAGTTTTGGGAAGTAAGGGTAGACCTTATTTTATATATGTCACAGAAGAATCCCCAATACCGCAGATGGATTTTGTTCTCTACCCAGGTAAATTTAATGGACATTTTTGGCTGAAGTATGGCTGGCGGTGAAAGGGTTAATAGATAATAATAGATAACTTTCTAAAGAGAGAAAAAAGAGAACGTACGGAGAGAACTGGAGACAAGTGAGGATACATTCATTTGGTATTTGGTATTTGGTATTTGGTATATTCTAGTCACAGAGATCGACTTATCTCTGTGGAATTCGGGCCGCTCTGCCCCGGAGAGCGCGTCGCCGCAAGTGCAGCTCTTACCGATTAAAACAAGTGCAACGCCGAGCGGCTGCAAAGTCCCCTCGCAGCATCGCCGAGCTACTCCGAAATCGGAATGTGTCGGTTGTACACATACATAAAAACGCATCAAAACAGCACGTAACTACATAAAAACGCATCAAAACAGCACGTAACTGAATAGTTTTTTTATATATAGCCTTGGGGTTTGGACCCGTGATTTGAGCGCGCGCGATCATGCGCACACGAGCGCACAGAAAAATTCATGACAGCCATTCATCAAGAAATGTTGTGAAAAAAACTGCATTGAAATACATGCAAAACTTCGCGAGATATTAGCGATTATGTGTTTCGGGGTTTGAACCCCGTAACTGGCGCGACCTTGACCTTAATGTAAAACTAAATACATCAGTGGATAGCTTGCATCTTGGCAAACTAGTATACCAAATTTGATGATGATACACTGAATAGTTTTTGAGAAAAACGGACGAATAGCCGGACGGACGGAGGCACGCCCGACGGACGGACACCGGACGGACGGACGGACCAGACAAAAACAATAGCTCCCCGAACCTTCGGCTTGGGGACTAAAAAAAATTGGGGGGGGGCCACAATGTAATGAGGATGTGTGGGCACACTTGGAAAACCTAGCTATCAATTTGGCCATACCAGACAGCAGGATTTCTCCCTGCTCTTACCGACTTTCAACTGCCGTGGGATTTTTTTACGTGCGTAAAGCGCACGGGTCAGACTAGCTTCTAGTCCCCATCCGAAGGACTCGACGTTCAGTTCGATTTTCCTGTCGAACTAGAAAGAAAGGGCGAGGCCGGGATTCGAACCCGTGTCACTCACGTTGCAGTCAGGCATTACATCAGAAACGATTCTACGTGTTATTGCTCATAATAATAAAATGTCATTTTCAAAAACATTGTATCTGAAAAAGCATTCTGTTTCTGTAAACCTTGTCTCTGTAAAAATACCCCCCCAAAAAAAAAATTGAAGCATCGTTTTATTATGCAAAGACTAAATTCATCATCTATGTATGATTTATTCCGTCAACAATTCAAAGCTCTCTAAAGGCGACGACAGACTATGTGGCTGCCTCATGTGACTCGATCAGGTCGTGACGTTTCACCTCATTTGCACACCATCTAACTCGATCAGCCTGACTCAGTCGGGCCCAGTCAGGTGACAGGGCCGAATAGGGCGGGTTCTAAATTTCACTGATCGAGTCTGATCGAGTCAGATGGCTTGTGACGTCTTCTGTGTGGGAAACAAAATTTGATCTACGTCACGACGTGATTGCGTCATATGCGGCAGTCACATAGTCTGTCGCCGGCTTAACTGGCATCGGAATCAGTTCTGTTTTAGGACGACTTGCTATAATAAAATGGCTGTTAGCGCGTTCTGAACTTAGGAACACTGTCTATAGGAGGCTACGTCTAATTAGACGTTTAAATCAACCACAGAGAGAGAGAGAGAGAGAGAGAGAGAGA
>CM065680.1:33931749-33936749 GCA_017654935.2 Phymorhynchus buccinoides | reverse complement strand
GTCTGACTGTTCTTCGAGTCATTGTCTCTGTATACCCGTAGTAGCTCTGTTCCTCTCTGTCTCTGATTCTCTGTGTTCCTGTCTCGGTGTCTCCATTTCTATGTTTTATGTGTCTCTGTCCGTCACACACATGCACACAATACACATGCATCCACGCACACACACTCGCGCACACACACGCGCTCGCGCACTCACGCGCAGCGCGCACACGCACACACACACGCATCACGCACACGCACGCACACGCACACACCACACACACACACACACACACACACACGCATCACGCAAGCACGCACGCACGCGCGTACAAATACGCACGCACATTATTAGGATTCTACCCTATTGCATTTGTAAGCGGGTTTTTTCTTCCCCCTTTTCGTCCGATTTGGCTGACATTTTCAGGACTCTCCCTCAGCCCTCTCGGTTCATCTCACTCGGCTCTTCTCCTCCTCCTCATCTCTCACTCTCTTCTTCTCTCTTGTCTCGTCCCTCTCTCTCTCTCGGCCTCCTCTCCTCCAACTCCGTCATTCCTCTCTCATCCTCTCTCTCTCTCATCGTCTTTCCTCTATCCGCCGTCTCTCTGTTTCTCATCTCGGTCTCATAACTCAGACGTTCGGACATTGACTCACTCGATAGTCCTCATCACTCTTATCTCGTCTCTGCCATTCGACGTCTCTCTCGTCCTATCAGACTCCTCTCCGCTCCTCTCACAAACACAATCTCTCGTCTACGTGGCTCTCGTCTCTCTCCTCGCTTCCCGCTCGTCGCTCTCTCTCTCTTTCTCTCTCCCCCACACTCTCTCTCTTCATCTCTCTTCTCACTCTCTCTCTATCTCTCTCGTCTCTACGCTCTCCCTCTCTGTTCTCTTTCTCGCAGTCTCCACAGGTCTTTCTCCTTCTCATGTCCTCTCTCCTTCATTTCTCTCTCTAGTCTTTCTCTCCCCCACCGTCTCCATCTCTCTTTTTCTCTCGCTCAAACTGTCTGTCTCTCTCCTCACAGTCCTGGAGTCTGTTGCTGTCTGTGCGTGTCCTCTGTCTCTTCTCTCTTTTCGTCTCTCCTCTCTGAATCTCTCGTCTTTCTCTCCTATCATCTCCATCTATTTGTCTCTCTCGCTAGGCTCTCTCTCTCCTCCTGCTCTCCTCATCTCTCTCTCTCTTTCTCCTCCTCTCACACTCTCTCACTCTTTATCACTGCTCAGTCTCTCTCCATCATCCGTCACTCTCCGCCTCGTCTATTCCTCGTCACTCTCTTCATCCTCTCTCTCTCTCCTCTCTGCCGTCTCTCTCCCTGCTCTCATCTCCTCTCTCTCTCTCAACGTCTCCATCCCGTCTCACTCACCGCACCTTCTCAGATCCCTCTCTCTCAGCTCCTCTTCTCTCGTCTCATCTCAGCTCGCGATCAGCGCTCAATCCTCCGCCATCGGTCTCGAGTCGTCGCCTCTCTCGGCCTCATTCTTCTCCAGTCCTGCAGTCGGTTCCCGGCTTCTCTTGAGACCCCTCTTTTTTGTTCTACTTTTCTCCCTTCTCTCCTTCAGGAGTATCATCTCTTTCAGACTCTCATCTAACTATAATATCCCATAGCAACACTCTCCGTCTCGTCTCCATACTCTCATCCCCATCTCGAAAGAAGCTACAATCTGACTTCCGCTTCTAAATCGTCCTCTCTCCTCTCTCAAAACCATTCCTACCTTCCAAAAAAAATCCTCAACGGGGGAGACTAATCTAATCCTCCTCCTCCCCGTCTCTCTATCCCTCTCGTCTCTCTCCCTCTCGTTCAGCCATTCCACCTCTCCCCCTCTTTTCTCCCTCTCCCCCCTTTTGCTAAACAACCTCGATCTCACCCTCACATCTGTCCTCTCTCTCCCTTTCATACCCTACTCGGACTCTCTCTCCTCTTCCTAGAAATCGTCTCCTCACCCCTCGGCTATCTCCTCTTGTCGAGCGTCCCCTCTGCACTTACTTCATCATCCCCATCTCTCGTGGGTGGATCTCTAACCCTCCAGTCTCCTCTCCCCCTCCATCTCTTTGTCCTGCAGTCGATCTTCCCCTCTCGCCTATCTCTCTCTCTCTCCTTTCTGAGTCCATCTCCTCTTCTCCCTCTCCTACTCTCCTCATCTACCTCCGCTCTCGTGTCTCGTGGATCCACTCGTCTCATCTCGACTTCCCCCGTCTCTCTCGCATCTCAGATCAAAGCCTTCTCTTCTTACATCACACACGCTCTCTCCTCATCCCTCTGCTGTGGTAGCTCACTTCCTTCACTGCGCCTCGCTCGCAATCTGAGTCCGATCTCTCGGATTTCTCGTCTACTTCCGATCGCATCTCACCCCGTCTCTCTACAGAAGTGGGTCTCCCCGAATCTACTCATCCTCATACTCAGTCCCTTCCGATCTCGCTCCCCCTTTCACCTTCATCTCTTAGGCAAGACAACCTTAGCCTCCTCTTCTCACTAAAGTAGAACCTACCTCTCTCCTCCAGTCATACCCGGCCCATCCAGCCACACTCCGTCTGCCTCCTCTCTCTCCTGAGATTCTCTCACCTCACTCCCAATGCCTCGTCATCGCCTCATCCGGTCTCCCCTCTCTCTCCCACGTCACACCTCTCTCATATCGCTCTCTCCCTCAGTCTCGACTCTACTAATCGATCTCATCCATCACTCCCTCTCTCTCTCTCCCGGCTCTCTCAACTCCTTCCTCTTCTACTCACCTCCACTCCCTACTTCGTCCTCTCTCATCCCTTCTCTCTCACTCTCTCTCGCATCTCCATTTCACAGGTCGCCCTACCTCCTTCTCTATCTCTCCTTCTCTCGCTCTCTCCTCTCGCCTCTCTCTCTCAATCTCCGCTCCTCATCCCATTAGTCTCCGTCCCCACTCTCCTCATCTCCTCTCTCTTCTCCCTCTCTCCACTCGATGCTCTCTCCTCCTCGATCCTTCTGCTCTCTCTATCCTCTCATCATCTCATCCTATCTCTTCTCTCTCTTTCTCCTCCCTCCATCTCTCTCTCATCTCTCCTAGTCTCCCCCTCTCTCTTGCTCCCGATTCCCTCTCCTTCTCATCTCATCTCTCACCCTCTCCATCCTTCACACGAAGTCTCTCAATCTCTTCCAGCTCTCCCGACTCTCTTCTGCTCTCGTCCTCTCACTGCACGATCAGCGCCTCTCCTGTCTCGCTCCGCCTCAGGGGGGACTCACTCTCTCACTCGCCGTCTTCGGTCTTCTCAAGAGAAGCACACTTCTACTCTCGCGACCTCTACGCAATCTCGCGTCATCCTTCTCAGCGCCTTCTCTCTCAGTCGACTCTGCCTGCCGTGTCATCTCCCTCCTGCACGTCTATCAGACTACATCTAAGTCTCCACATCTCGCGTCTTCTCTCTGCGCTCTCTCTTTCTCTGCTTCTCCTCTATCTCGCTCTCTTTCTCCTCTACTCATCCTCGGATCTGCATCTCATCTCGTACCATTCTCTCGTCCGACACTCCCTCTCTCATCCACATCTCTCCATCTCAGCTCTCTCTCTCTCTCCTCCCTCCTTCGCTCGATCCTCTCTCTCATCGCCTTCTCTTCCTCTCTCTCCATCCTCTCGCTCTCAGCTCAGAACTCGTTCCCCTTCCAAACAGGCGCCTCTCTCTCTGGCCCTCCGTCCGATCGTCTCCTCCCCTCTGTCATCCCTCCGAGACCTCCACACCGTCTGCAATCGCTCTCTGTCTGCCTCTCTCTCTCCTCAAGGTCCTCTTCAATTGGTCCTCACCGTCCTTCGCTCTCTCGTCTGGGCTCTCAGTCTCCTTCTTCTACTCTCTCCCTCTCGCAGCCCCATCTCTCTCGCTCACTCTCTCTTCCCATCTCTCCTCTCTACTCTCGGTCTCTCCTCGCTCTCTCGTCTCGCTCCTGCATGCACGACCTTTTTCTCTCTCTCGATCTTGCTGTGCCTCTCTCTCTGGGGGACTCTCTCTCCTCTTCCGCTCGTCTCTCTCATCTCTCTCTCAATGACTCTCTCTCGCGCTCTCTCGCTCTCTCTCCATCTCTTGAGAAGCAGATCTCTCCTCGTTCTCTTTTGTCCCTCAATCGGATCTCTCATCTATCTGACTCTCTCTTCCTCCTCAATCTTTTTTTGTTTCTACAGTTCTGAGGTAAACGCCTTGTCTCTCTCGTCTTGAACTTTTCCCGACTAAACTTTTTTGTTCTCGCTCGTCTCGCGAGAAATCGATGTTGATGACAAAATAAAAAATCGTCTCCCGCCCTCTAACTCACCGTCTCTAACTTATCTCTCCTCCTCTCTCCTCTCCTCTCATCTCCGCTCTCCCCCCCTCCTCCTTCTCCCCTCTCTCCTCTCTCTCTCATCCTCTCTCTCTCACTCACTCTTTCTCTCTCACTCTCTCGCACACTCTCCTCCTCTCATCTCTTCTTTTCACCTTCTTTCTTTCATTCACCACTCCTCTCTCCTATCTTCATGCCGCTCTCAACTCCCTCTCTCCATCGGTCTCCTCTCTCTCCTCCCTCCTCCCACGCTCCCATCTCCTCTCTTCTCTCCTCAGCTCCCTGTCTCTCTCCTCTCATCCTCTCCCACATCCTCTCTTTCTCTCTCCTCCTCAATCTCCCTCAGATCTCAACGGTCTCTCTCTCTCTCTCTCTCTCTCCTCTCTCTCTCTCCTCTCTCTCTCTCTCTATCTCTCCCTCTCTCTCTCTCTCTCTCCCTCTCTCTCTCAATACGTCTCTCTTTCCTCTCCCTTCTCTCTCTCTCATCGCCTCTCTCCTCCTCATTCTCTCTCTCATCTCTCTCGTCATCGTCAGTCTCTCCATCAGACTCCCCTCTCGTGTCGCTCCTCTCTATCTCCTGTCTGATCTCTCCTCCCGTCTCACTCGTTCTCTCTCCTCTCTCTCTCCTTTCTCTCATCTCTCTCTCGTCGGTCTCCTCTCTCTCTCCCTCTCTCTCTCCTCCTCGCTCTCTCTCTCTCTCTCCTCCTTCTCCCTCTCTCCTTCTCTCTCTGTATGTCTCTCCTCTCGTCCCC
>CM065680.1:33921749-33926749 GCA_017654935.2 Phymorhynchus buccinoides | reverse complement strand
CGTTCAGTTCTATAGAGAGATAGAGATACAGAGACAGAGAGAGACATAGAAAGATACATATATAGATAGACAGATACAGAAGGAGAGAGAGAGAGAGTGAGCTTGCCGTCGCTGACATAATGCCTTCTATCTCGCCACCTATGTGAAAGGGTGATAAAACCACCAAACAGCGCCCTGTCTGGCCCTTCGTAAAACGTCTCCCAGTCTGTCTCCCTGGGAGACCGTGCACACCGTCTGCCAGCCAGCATGTTTCGCCTCGCCTTGTCTCCATTGCACGTGCGTCCGTGCTCACCACCTTCCTCTCTCTCTCTCTCTCTCTCTCTCTCTCTCTCTCTCTCTCTCTCTCTCTCTCTCTCTCTCTCGCTGTGCATGCCCTCTTTTTTTGTCTGCAGCTTGCTGTGCCCGCGTGGGGGAGAGTGGGTATGTTGGAATGGCGTTGAGTTTTTAAGTGAGACCTGTCGATTTATTCTCTCTCCATCTCTTGAGAAGCAGATGACTCCTCGTTGACTTTTGTCCCTCAAGCGGATTGAACATTTATCTGAGTAAATCCGAGTAATCTTTTTTTGTTTCTACAGTTTTGAGGTAAACGCTTCTGTTCGTCTTGAACTTTTGGGGGGTAAACTTTTTTGTTGACGAAAATCGCGAGAAATGATGTTGATGAAAAAATAAAAAATAAGAGACGCAGTTAACTTTTGAGTGTAACTTTTCTTGTTGCGCCTCTTCGTGTAACCTTTTGGTGCCCAACTGATTCAGATTCGGTTTTAAAAAAAAGAAGAAGGAAGCATTATCATTTTAAATTTCACAGAGCTGCACAGTGAGAATTAGGAACAAATACAACCGAACTGGTTAAATGACTGATGTGAGATGAAAAGAAACAATACCGCACCCAGTAAATACCGACAAAGCGTTGTTTGTGCATTCGGAAGAACAATAATAACACTTTATTTATTTATTTATTTTATAAAAGAAAATCCTCGCCAAGGATGTGACAACAGAGATTGGGGTTTTCTCCCCACATTACAGGTAAGTTAGTTAAGTGCAGTTTCTCAGTCTGTTTGTGTGTCTGTCTCTCTGTCTGTCTGTCCGGCCGGCAGTCTGTTTGTCGGCCGTCTGTCTGTCTCTCTCAATCTCTCTGTCTCTGTCTCTCCTTTTCTGCCTCTCTGACCCTCCCTGTTTGTCTGTATGTTTCTGTGTGTCTATTTGTGTGTCTGTCTCTCTGTCTGTCTGTCCGGCCGGCCGTCTGTTTGTCGGCCGTCTGTCTGTCTGTCTCTCTCAATCTCTCTGTCTCTCCTTTTCTGCCTCTCTGACCCTCCCTGTTTGTTTCTGTATGTCTGCCCCCCCCCCCCCTCTCTCTCTCTTATTCTCTATAAGTGAGCGTATGCGTATACATGTGTGTGTGTGTGTGTGTGTGTGTGTGTGAGAAAGAAAGAGAGAGACAGACAGACAGAGTGATGGTGAGAGAGAGAGAAAGAGGGAAAGAAGAGAGAGAGAGGGAGGAGAGAGAGAGAGACAGAGACACATAGAGAGACGGGAAGACAGGCAGAGAGATACAAAGAAAAAAGAAACCATATCCAAGGATACTGTTATAGACTATAAAATCCACTAAAGTGCATGTAAGACAAAACTCAAAACTGAACAGAAAATAAGAATATATATATATATATTTATTTACGTATTGAAGAAGAAAAAACAACCACACCATTAAACTTTCCTCTTATATATATAGTTTGCTTTAATAAAACTTTGTTTGTGTTTGTGAACCTAAGAAAGAAACTCAATAACTTTTCTTTTAACTTTACGATTTGTTCTGTGTTTTGAAAAGAATAAAATAAAGTGCTGATTTACTTTTTCTCCCAATGGGGGTAGACAATGCCTATGCAAAGACAGCTGTTTCGTCTTTGAGAAAGACTCTTCAGTCTGCATATCGGCCTGCAAAGAATGTCGAATGAATGGTGTTTTACGTCCTCTCGGTCATAGACACATATGGGACATTTGTAAATACAAAGATGGTGGGAACAATACTGGCTGCAATGCCCGGAGGCAGTGCAACACCAGTAAAGTCCCGAGTTTTTATCAATATAGATATGTGTAGCGGTAACCACGCCTCGGATAAACCTCATCGGCTATGGTACCGCCACATTGTGGTTGGACATATCAGTAAAGGTAAATGCAAAGTATGTCCACAGTGAATATTCAAACTGAGCTAGAAAACTTTCTCCAAGAGAAAGGTTGTCCTCTTTGCACCAGATTGAAAGTCCACAATAAAAGCAAACCAGCACTTAATTCAAAAGAAACGGTAAAAATCTTGTGTAAAATAACAAAAATAATAATGTTCTAAAATTACAATCCCTCGAAGAGATTAGATTGGTGGATCCAGTGAAGGATTCAATAAGGGAGGTCATAGAAATCGTAGTAAACACCAACATACTCCCGGTGAGGAGGAATGTAGAGAGGTGTGCCTGGATCAGGAGATATATATATAATGTCCCATATGTGCCTTCCCAGGTCGAGAGGACGTAAAATCCAGATTTCATTCGAGATATATATAAACATGGTGTGTTTGTTTTTTTCTTCTTCAATTCTTGTGCGTTTATATCACAAAATGAGAAGGAATAAGAGGGAAGAAAAAAGGGAAAAAAAAAGAACAAATCAAAGACGAGGAAACGCAAATCACACACACAATGTGGGGTTTTTCTTTTTTTTTCTTTTTTGAAAAATTTCTGTTGTTAAAGTGAATCTGCACAATTGTAAATGATTTGTTGTACTTTTGTTTGTGTGTGTGTTCCTTTCTCTGCCTTCTGGTGGCAGTATTCCCAGGACATTCATTCTGACCTGCTGCCGCACAAAGTAACGAATTAGAAGCGTTGTTCGTTTGCTAGTCTTCATGTTCCAACATCCCCCGGAGGAACTATCAATGTCAACGTGTCAGTATTGAAAGGAACTTATATACCATGGGGGTACTTTTGCGCTGCTGTTTAGTTCATTTGCTCTCTCTCTCTCTCTCTCTCTCTCTCTCTCTCTCTCTCTCTCTCTCTCTCTCTCTCTCTCTCTCTCTCTCTCTCTCTCTCTCTCTCTCTCTCTCTCTCTCTCTCTCTCTCTCTCTCTCTCTCTCTCTCTCTGTGCGCGCGTGTGCGTTTGTGTGTATGTGTGTATATGTCTGTGCATGTGCGTGTGTTTATGTATATGTTTATGTGTGTGTGTGTGTGTGTGTGTGTGTGTGTGTTCATGTGTGCGTGTTATCTCTCTCTTTGTCTCCGCGCGCGTGCGTTTGTGTGTATGTGTGTTGTGCGTGTATGTGTGTGTGTGTTGTGTGTGTGTGTGTGTGTGTGTGTGTGTGTGTGTGTGTGTGTGTGTGTGTGTGTGTGTGTGTGTGTGTGTGGCCAGTGTGTGTGTGTTTATGTGTGTGCGTGTATGTGTGTGTGTGTGTGTGTGTGTGTGTGTGTGTGTGTGTGTGCGTGCGTGCGTGCGTGCGTGCGTGCGTGTCTGCGTGTGTGCGTGTGTGTGTGTGTGTGTGTGTGTGTGTGTGTGTGTGTGTGTGTGTGTGTGTGTATAGCCAGTGTGGGTGTGAATGTGTGTCTGTGTGTGCCTGCATGCATGCGTGCGTGCGTGCGTGCGTGCGTGCGTGCGTGCGCGCGTGCGCGAGTGTGAGTGTGTGTGCGATGGGATTAAAGTCTTGTTTATTTTATTTGATATAAGTTTGAACGACAATAATGCAACATGGTTGGATCTTCTTTGTAGTCTTTTCCCCTCAACACAACACTCATTTATAAATGTGCAAAAACCAATCACCTCCGATTCAGTCCAAAAGAAGATGAGCAACAGAACACCACCTTGTCTTCAAAAGCTCATCACCTCTCATTCAACACATATACTTCATTCCACACGTAGGCCTAATAATCATCAGCTTATCTTCTAATCTCAAAACTTCAAATGCAACACGCAATTTCCATCACTGTCCTTTACCGCCGATAATCCCCAATAGCTAAACTTACATTGTAACAAGTCGTTGGACTTTGTTATGACCTTGTCCACATACTTTTCTGCTGTTAAATCAATGTGATATGAACTTTGCAAGGAAATCCAAATGCAGTTTGAAGCTGTTTCTGCTCGTTTGTGCACTTTTCTTGCAGCTTGTGGTATAGACGATGATGATGATAATTATGGTAGGTGCTAAGTTGTTTAGGATGTTGTTATTTGTTAGCGTTACATCGATGGCTTGAAGTATTTGTATGGATTTGTGGATCCGTGCCTCCTTTAGGAATGTTGCAAACAAATTTGCAATTCAACAAATCAAATGTCTATGTTATTTGTATTTATATGGTGGAGGGAAAAGGGTTGTTTCTAAACTTAAAGTAAAACCAAATCAGAGTTAGAACCGTTTGTTGACTGCGAATAAAAAAACTATTCTAGAAAGACCGATGCACAAGCAACAAGAAATATGCCTGATTGTGCTACAAAAGCGACAATGTAATGTATTTATAATAAACACATTAAAGTGCAAAGGGTGTTTCTTCTTCTTTTTGTTGTTGTTGTTGTTGTTGTTGTTGTTCTTGTTCTTTTAAATTCTAAAAAAATCAATTTATTGAACCATCTGTACGATTTCTCTCTCTCTCTCTCTCTCTCTCTCTCTCTCTCTCTCTCTCTCTCTCTCTCTCTCTCTCTCTCTCTCTCTCTCTCTCTCTCTCTCTCTCTCTCTCTCTCTCTCTCTCTCTCTCTCTCTCTCTCTCTCTCTCTCTCTCTCTCTCTCTCTCTCTCTCTCTCTCTCTCTCTCTCTCTCTTCTAGCTATTATTCGTCTATATAGCTACCTTTTATGTTCATAGTGCATGTATATTAAAGACAGATTGTAAAAATAAGCTTTGCCTAAAATCTTTATCCTTGCAAAATAATGTTTTAATGTTTATGCGCATCTCTCTCTCTCTCTCTCTCTCTCTCTCTCTCTCTCTCTCTCTCTCTCTCTCTCTCTCTCTCTCTCTCTCTCTCTCTCTCTCTCTCTCTCTCT
>CM065680.1:33904249-33916749 GCA_017654935.2 Phymorhynchus buccinoides | reverse complement strand
TTCAAGGATCGGAACACTCACTTTGCTCTGGTTTCCTAGAAATTAAACCGTCAAAGCGGCGATTCCTCCTTGGCGGAGATGCCGGAGAGAGTAGCCATTTTGGATGGGGTGGGTGGAGGTCACTCATTGTGGTTGAAGCGTTTTCTTTCTTTTTTTGTAGTGCAGTTTTAAAAATATTGGAGCTATTTCCTTTGTTGTGAGCGAAACTCCTTTAGATAAACTGCATAAAAAAAAATTAAAAAAATTTAAAAGTCCAGAATTGCAAAAATTTCGTGCAAACGATTTGGCGGCCATTAGAAAAGAGACAGAACACGCCTTCTCTTTGGATGAAAGAATTTGATTTCCAGCACCTCCGCCAAGGAGGAATAGCCGATTTGACGGTTTGATTTCTAGGAAACCAGAGCGAAGTGAGTGTTGCAATCTCTGTGAAGGGTGTTTTCCTGGTGATCTCGACGTGTTTCTTACCAAAAAAACTCATCCGTCAGGGTGCCCCTTTAAACGAACGGGACAAAAGAAGATCGTCAACCCCATACAAAGAGTGATTGGAAACGAACTAATCGCGAATAGACGTACGCCACGCCTTGGCATGAAGCTGTGTCAGACCAGTTGACATAAGCTAGAACGCCAAGGCTACATCAAAATGTTGTTATGTTCTGCATAAAAGGGACCTCAATCTACCAGCCTCGAATTGAGTGTTTTTTGTGCCTTAACTGGTCCCAGTGGTCATTTATATTCTCAAGTATGTTCTGCATGGTTTTGCGGTGGTCGTGACAAGCTCCTGGCATAGCGTCATCAGTCTAAAATCCTCCAGAGTCGGAGTGTGTGGCTGCGCACGTGGCGGGGTAATCAAAAATCGGTCACACACGTAGTGTTCTCATCCCTAGCTGGTGCACTTGTGCCATAGTGTTCAAGTGCTTCGGCTGTTTAGTTCATTTGGACTCTCTCTCTCTCTCTCTCTCTCTCTCTCTCTCTCTCTCTCTCTCTCTCTCTCTCTCTCTCTCTCTCTCTCTCTCTCTCTCTCTCTCTCTCTCTCTCTCTCTCTCTCTCTCTCTCTCTCTCTCTCTCTCTCTCTCTCTCTCTCTCTCTTTATTTATTTCTCTCTCTCCTCTCTCTGCGCGCGCGTGCGTGTGTGTGTATATGTGTGTGCATGTATGTGAGTGTGTTTATGTATGTGTGTATGTGTGTATATGTGTGCATGTATGTGTGTGTGTGCATGTATGTGTGTGTTCATGTATGTGTGCATGTGTTTGTGGGTGTGGTCTGTGTGTGTATTTAGCCAGTGTGAGTGTGAATGTGTGTCTGTGTGCGCCTGCATGATCCCCGGAGTCTTTAAGCCAGGGTAAGGCAACAACAACAACAACAACAACAGACTTACGCCCTACAAATACAATCAGCCGTAAACCCTGCTCAGAGCTGTCAGGTCTCTCGGTGTGTAGTATGTAGAAACGGTACTGTCTGTTTTATCCAAACATTTTCCCATTGGGGGAATCCGGAAGTTTCTTTTCGTCTGTTTGTGAATGGTTTAGTTTGTTCGTTTCCTCGTTTTGTTTGTTCTTAGATTTGCTTTACTGGACATTAACATATCGGTCTTCTTCTTCTTCTTCTTCTTCTTCTGCGTTCCCAGGCCAAAAGGCCATACTGCGTAAAGCATGTATGTGTATGTTTTCAGTTTTCACTGGTCTCCCCGCTGCGTGCAGCCGACACATTCCGATTTCGGTTGAGCTCAAAGGAGGAAAGTTATTTGGAAGAGTTTTTTTGGGGAAAAGCCAGGAGAATGGGCTAATAAATCAGAACGATAGGACAGTAAGCAAAGGGAAAAAGAAAAGTCTAAGAGAGTGGTAGATTAAAGGAAGTTACAAGCACAGAACGTTCAGAAGGTGGGGGAATTATTTTTTTACGAAACAAAGTGTGTTTATTTGCTGCATTTTCCCGTAACGCAGACTCTACTGAAATGATTCCTCTTCACTACCGTTGCGTGTACGGTACCTTTCTTCTTCTTCTTCTTCTTCTTCTTCTTCTTCTTCTTCTTCTTCTTCTTCTTCTTCTTCTTCTTCTTCTTCTTCTTCTTCTTCTTCTTCTTCTTCTTCTTCTTCTTCTTCTTCTTCTTCTTCTTCTTCTCTTCTTCTTCTTTCTTCTTCTTCTTCTTCTTCTTCTTCTTCTTCTTCTTCTTCTTCTTCTTCTTCTTCTTCTTCTTCTTCTCCTTCTTCCTTCTTCTTCTTCTTCTTCTTCTTCCACACTCCATACCCCAGTCTTCTACCTTTCTTTCTACCCCCACCCCACACCCACCCGCTCTTTCCTTTTCAACTTTCATCCTTCTTCTCCTAATCCTCTTTGTCCTACACTGGATGTGTGTTCGACTATGCTTATGAACAACAACTAAAAAAACAAGCAAAAGACACGGGGACGTTTTCCTGTTGAACATTGAACTTCAAAGGTCTTTGCCCAGTTCCCTAGTTCTGAAATAATCCTTTCAGAGTGAGAGAGAGAGAGAGAGAGAGAGAGAGAGAGAGAGAGAGAGAGAGAGAGAGAGAGAGAGAGAGAGAGAGAGAGAGAGAGAGAGAGAGAGAGAGAGAGAGAGAGAGAGAGAGAGAGAGAGAGAGAGAGAGAGAGAGAGAGAGAGAGAGAGAGAGAGAGAGAGAGAGAGAGAGAGAGAGAGAGAGAGAGAGACCAGAACAACAACAAGAACAAGAACAACGATTTAATGAACTGGGCCATCTGCCCATGTCAAACGGAACAGTGGGGTAGGGGCGATGTCAAATACGAAAACTCAAAGTAAATTCAGAATAGGCCGAAAAAATCATGCAGAATTTGTCCAGCAATATACCAGACACTGTTGAAAACATTACTCACTTACACAGTCGATACATTTATCGCATTCCTCCCCCCCATCCCACTACCCTCCCCCTTTGTTTTTACAAATTCACACAGAAGACACATAGAGAGAATTCAGACAGAGAGAGAGATAGAGAGAGAGAGAGAGAGAGAGAGAGAGAGAGAGAGAGAGAGAGAGAGAGAGAGAGAGAGAGAGAGAGAGAGAGAGAGAGATAGGTCTGAAATCTGAATCTGAAGTCTGAAGTCAGAATCTTTTATTTTAATAGCCGTTTTCTTTTGCTCGTTTCAAATTGGGTTGATGGGGGGGGGGGGGGGGGGGGGGGAACATACAAACAAACCAAAATAATATGTAACATTTTTATTAACATGGAAACCACGGCAATTGTTAGAGAGAGAGAGAGAGAGAGAGAGAGAGAGAGAGAGAGAGAGAGAGAGAGAGAGAGAGAGAGAGAGAGAGAGAGAGAGAGAGAGAGAGAGAGAGAGAGTGTGTGTGTGTGCGTGTGTGTGCGTGTGTGTGTGCGTGTGTGTGCGTGCGCGTGTGCGTGTGCGTGTGTGTGTTGTGTGTGTGTGTGTGAGAGAGAGTGTGTGTGTGTGTGTATATGTCGAGAGAGTGTGTGTGTGCGTGTGTGTGTGTGTGTGTGTGTGTGTGTGTGTGTGTGTGTGTGTGTGTGTGTGTGTGTGTGTGTGTGTGTGTGTGTGTGTGTTGTGTGTATGATTGCGTGCGCAAGAGCGCCTACGTAAGTGCGTACATGTGTGTGCATATTCCAACAAAAAGAACAGTGGCTTTCAGATACAAAATAAGTAGAACAAAAATTGAACATTTAGAACATTATTCAGTCATATCACTATATGACTAATTGGATATCACTAATTGGATGAAAAGGCATGGTTTGTGTATAATCATTATAGTCGTGTGCTATTTTCTATAACTACTTTCAAACACAAATTATTGAAAATGACAATTTAGTCTCAGTTTAAAAGAGGATGCGAGCTTTCAGAAATGTAACGTCTTCCACGTCGCTCGTATTAGTGATGCCTGTGATATTTTATCACTTAAATGACAAGCCATGTAAAACTATTTCTAGTGCGTTCGATTTATTTATATTTTTGGAACGTTGTGTTCTTCATTATCGAAATGGGAGTCCTAATATATGGCGTTGCCATCTTGTTATCATTTGAAGTGTTTCTGCACAGCGGGCTTATTGAAGTTGGATCGGAAGGCGAATATGAAATCCATCAGGAAAACAAGCGCAAAATCGCAATAGTTTGTGGCACGCGGTCTATTTTTACCACTCCAACCATGAGGCTTTTCAATAATTTTAATCTGTAAACCAGAATGTTATCTCTGCACCATTTCGTAACTTTTTATATCTTTTGGAAAACATTTAAAACTATGTATCCTACTTATACTCATCAAAAGAAGCACCGTCTGTTGTAGTGTCTGTATTACGTATGTTTATTATTTTGTACGCTTTTAAAATACATCATGTTAAAGAGCGGCCTCAATTTGAAGTGTAGCCTCGATTTGAAGTGCGACATTTTGTCAAAATGTGCGACAATTTTGGACCGACCGACAGACAGACCGACCGACCGACAAAGTGAGTTATAGGTTTGTGGCTTGAGCCACAAAAGCAAGCGCTAAGCTCCCCGTTTGCCGTGAATACTCTAAACGCGGCATTATTTTTTCTTAACAGCTTTTGGTTGTTGTTTGCTTTTATGGCCATTAGACTGACAAATCGATCTTTTAGCCTTTATAACTTTTCACTTGGGATATTATCAGTTTCTGCCCATTCATTAGTCCCAGCTAACAAAAACTCTTAGAAAGATTTTCTGCAGCCGAAGGCGGACATGCTGGGCCTAATTGTGTCTTAGTTAGGTTACGCATAACGGCAGCATGACGCATCTGCGCTCATAGGACAGGAAACTGTCTGAGCGAGCGACAAAGGAGAAGAAGAGGCCCTAGCAGGGGGCTGCTTATTGAGGTGCAAATGGGAGGGGAACGTAATAGAGTATTTTCGCCACAAACGTGTTATTAGCCTCTTCTCCCGAAATTGAGTGAGATCAACCACTTGGTTGCAATGCTGCTTTTTTTAAGGACCCGGTGAAGCACCACGATTAAGTCCCTTGGTTTGTTCTGGGTCGCTGTGACACACATACAAATTTCCCCAACTTTAAATTGAGGCTTCTCTTTAAACTGACGTTTCGGTTTGAATTTGGGGCCATTTATATGTGAGTCAGACTTGGTCAAAACAAGATTTATTTCCCGTTATAAGAGGGAAACACGTCAAACCTGTG
This sequence comes from Phymorhynchus buccinoides, assembly GCA_017654935.2. Taxonomy (NCBI): domain Eukaryota; kingdom Metazoa; phylum Mollusca; class Gastropoda; order Neogastropoda; family Raphitomidae; genus Phymorhynchus; species Phymorhynchus buccinoides. The sequence continues at coordinate 33,911,622 of CM065680.1, read as the reverse complement.
ATTATGACACGTGATCTGGTGGATCTTTAAAAGGCAATTTCTTTTCTTTCTAATTTTCTTTCTTTTGTTTCGTTTCGGGTTTTGTCCCTTGCCTTTTTGATTGTCTTTTTTTCTTCTTTATCCCTTTCCTTTCCTTCATTCCTTCATTCCTTATTTCATTCTTTCTCTCTCTTCTCTTCAATTCTTCTTGTTTATCAAATCTACCAAGCAAGCAAACGACGCCATAAATCAGACCAATAAAATTTAGGGTCTAGTTGAAACGTAATCAGAATTTTTATGCCGAACGTTCTGGATTAAAAAAAAGTGGTGTTTTTCCCCTGAAACAGTCATTATTGCTATGAACAAAATTAATGTATGAAACTCTACAAACTGCAGACACATACAGCGGGCGTCCTTCATTGATTTTGTTAGTGTGGTTTCATGGCAGAATCACTACTTTACGATGTTGGCTTTTTTGCTTAATTTGACAGGCTTCAGTCTAAAAAAATAGGGCGTCTAGTCAATATGGCCAACGAACTCGAAATAATATACGTGTATTTATGAAACAAATACATATTTGACAATGCTGATGAGACAATGTATCTATACTGCTCACAAAAAGTAGAGGATTGTATTTTGTGAGATCACCATGGGTTCAATACCGAAACTAGTGTAAGTTCTATTACATTTGAAAACAAAAGTATGTTATTCCTTGAGCATGAAATCGAAGACTACAATCAATGTTGAAGCATCACGTGATTGCCAGAGAAGACAGACATCAATGGGTGCAATGTCAACATGTCACAAACATGGTCATAAAACAGTTGAAAATGTGTTGGACCACGGTTTCCTGCAAGGCATAGCGGGGCATTTGATTGATTGAATATGGTCAGGGGACATTGTAGACTGTGGGAAGGTCTGCATTTCGTGGATTTGAAGAAGATATTGCACAAACTGTGCTCAGTGGAGACGCGAATTGTCATTTTGGAGTTTCCCCCGAAGACGGAGTGTGGTTGCCCACGTGGCGGGATAATCAAAAACGGTCACATACGTACGATAATGTTCTCATCCGTAGCTGATGCACTTGTACCATAGTGTTCAAGTGCTTCCGCTGTTGGGATGATCCCTGGAGTCTTTTAGCCAGGGTAAGCCCAGAAGACGAAGAAGAAGAAGTCATTTTGGAGGTTAAAATCTACCCAAGGCTGGCGTTTTTCAATTTCAGCTTGCACCATTGTAACGGTTGTAAGAGGATCTAGGGACGCCGGGAAAAAACCATTTATCCTCCAGAAAATCTTAAGGAGACTGTTCTAGAACATGAGAAAGCATTGCCTTGAATGCCTGGTAGCACACAGTGGCCCAACAATCTGTCAACTGTGTAAAGGCGTTTTGTGATTTCGAATAACACACTCACTGATGTTTATCGCATCTGGCAATCACGTGACATTTTATTATTGATTTTTGTCTTCGATTGTACAGCCAAGAAAGGCTGAACTATAATTTTCACATGAATTGAAACGTATGGTCTGGTTACTGAATCCATGGTGATATTGCAAAGTCAATACTCCCTACTTTGTGTGAGCATATATTTGTTTGCTTATGAACATGCTTCAGTTGTCTTTTGAATGTGCATCACTGTTCTAGTCTATGCTTTCTCCCTCGTATGGTTTGTGTTTGTTGAGCAATGTGCATCACTGTTCTAGTCTATGCTTTCTCCCTCGTATGGTTTGTGTTTGTTGAGCAATGTGCATCACTGTTCTAGTCTATACTTTCTCCCTCGTATGGTTTGTGTTTGTTGGGCAATGTGCATCACTGTTCTAGTCTATACTTTCTCCCTCGTATGGTTTGTGTTTGTTGAGCAATGTGCATTACTGTTCTAGTCTATACTTTCTCCCTCGTATGGTTTGTGTTTGTTGGGCAATGTGCATCACTGTTCTAGTCTATACTTTCTCCCTCGTATGGTTTGTGTTTGTTGGGCAATGTGCATCACTGTTCTAGTCTATACTTTCTCCCTCGTATGGTTTGTGTTTGTTGAGCAATGTGCATCACTGTTCTAGTCTATACTTTCTCCCTCGTATGGTTTGTGTTTGTTGAGCAATGTGCATCACTGTTCTAGTCTATACTTTCTCCCTCGTATGGTTTGTGTTTGTTGAGCAATGTGCATCACTGTTCTAGTCTATGCTTTCTCCCTCGTATGGTTTGTGTTTGTTGGGCAATGTGCATCACTGTTCTAGTCTATGCTTTCTCCCTCGTATGGTTTGTGTTTGTTGGGCAATGTGCATCACTGTTCTAGTCTCTACTTTCTTCCTCGTATTCGTTCCTTCTAGCGGACACCGATAGAGAAGAGGGATTGAGATGAAAAGAAGGGTGTGACATAGAGGAGGGGGGGAAAGAGAGAGAGAGAGAGAGAGAGAGAGAGAGAGAGAGAGAGAGAGAGAGAGAGAGAGAGAGAGAGAGAGAGAGAGAGAGAGAGAGAGAGAGAGAGAGAGAGAGAGAGAGAGAGACAGACAGACAGACAGAGAGAGAGACAGATAGAGACAGAGACAGAGAGGGAGACAGAGACAGAGAAAGACAGACACGGAGAGAGAGAAAGTCAGAGAGACGGAAAAAGACAGAGACAGACAGAGAAAGAGAGAAAGACAGACCGACAGACAGACAGACAGAAACACAGAGAGAGAGAGCGAATACCTGAGAGAAAGAACGATCCTTATAATTGAAAGAAAGCAGTGAAGGCAAGGTGAAAACTAAAACTAAAAACACATGTTGGCAATGCGCTAACGATAAAAGTTTGCTGGTTGCACGTTAGTATTCCTTAATGAACTGGTGGCCCGTTTCTGGCTTACCAATTTCTTCACAGTTTGTTTGCTTGTTTGTTTGTTTGTTTTGTTGAATATCCGGAGTTTCGAATGCCTTGGACTGCGTTTGATGTACTAGAATGTAAGTCATCCTAAAAGAGGCAATTATAATGTCAGTGCAAAAGCCGTTATCGATTCGTTACTTCCATAACCACTTTAGTTATGGGTACACTTTCTGTCATATCAACATTCTGTGTAAAAAATCTAGGAAAAATGGAAAGGGAAAAAACAGAAGTTTAGGGCTATTGCTGGTTAAATATAAGCATATAGTTTGCTTTGTTCAATACCTATGCGGGCACTTGGACACGATGATTTTGATCAATGAAGAATTGTTTGTAATGAAGATAATAATAAATAATAAATATTGAAAAAAATTGAGAGAAAAAAAGAAGTGTAGCAACAAAGATTATAAAAGCAATGCAAAAAAACTAAGCATTCTTCATTTCCATAAACTCCTCTGCGAATCACTGGAGCGTCACATCAGTTTATCCAACCAGAACCATACTCTTCAAGATGCGAAGTTGCGAAGCGTTTCAGTTACTCCCTGCAAATGTGGGGCGTGAACCCTCCCGTCAAGAACAGACAAGACAACTATGCGAAAATACCACTAGGTATGTGTATCCTACAAACTGCATAACACGGAGCATGCATAATCCTTCGCCGGGGTGGTTCCTAGACATCTATCACTAGTATCACGCTGCAGATATTAGACTGGAATAGTGAAAGAGGTTCAATATTTTTCTGACTATAAGGCGCACCTTTATAAGGCGCACCCCCCAAATTTTACACAAAATTCAGATTATATTTTCTTACTATTTTAGTAGTCATATTATAAGGCGCAGGGGTTCAGTCTGGGGGAAAAGTATCGCCTTATAGTCCGGAAAATACGGTATACGTATGTGTGTGTGTGTGTGTGCGTGTGGGTGTATTAGGTATTATTTTTAGGTACTTTATTGTCACAGAGGCGTCTCTGTGAAATTCGGGTTGCTCCCACATAGAGAGCGCGTCGCAGCCAGAGGCGCGCCACCCAATTGATTTTTTTTGCATGCGATTTTTGTGTGACTGATGAGGGGGGGGGGGGGGTAAATTTTGACCAAATGACAACTTTTTCGCTGCCACTGGGTTTAACGTGTGCTAAGTACATGGGTACACGGGACCTCGGTTTATCGTCTCATCCGAAAGGCTTCGCGTTCAGGCCGTAAGGCCTAGTGCAAAGTGAGATAACAAATCCCCTGTACCCAGGTTCGAACTCGAGTTTACTTGACACGAGGCGAACGCGCTACCGCTGTGCCACTCTACACTGGGGAAGCAAAAGCAAAAATGCCATAAGCAAGGAAATGCAGGGGTGAAGGGTCAAAAGAAGGAAAAATCCAAGAGTGTAAAAGATGTGAAATCCATTACCATGTTGGCTGAGCCCGTGTATAAAGGAGATCTTCTACCTGCAAGCTAGACATAATTGACGTAAGATAGCGTGCACGATTCTCATCTAAAACAGACAGCTAACGCATTTCCAGAGAAAATGACACATGTTTTGTGGACGGTCATTATTGAAGATACATCGGTGTGTCGGTCATTATTGAAGATACATCGGTGTGTCGGTCATTATTGAAGATACATCGGTGTGACAGTCATTATTGAAGATACATCGGTGTGACAGTCATTATTGAAGATACATCGGTGTATTTCGTGTTCCCTCTGACCCAGTTTCTCATAATTATGACATATCCAAAAGGTCAGTGGAGTGGAAAACGAAAGTGGTCGCTTAGACTGACCGCTATGTATCACAGTTTTGATTTATATTTTATGCATGAAAATCTGGTATAATATTGAATAGCCTGTTTGACCTTTCACATTTGTAGCCATTTGAGACATCTTTTTAATGACAGTTACTCTTACGTACAATAAATGTGGTTTGTCGCAATGTTTCGGTCAATATGTTTTATCAATATGGATTTCTGGCACACCTTGTTCAGAAATGTACTAATAGATGAAAGTTCGTGAAATGTTAAAAGGTACAACTTGCATAAACTTTCTTGTTTTTAGTTACTCTGTATGAGCCTAACTCTTGGTGTATTGAGATATTTATGAAGGTTATATGTATATGATTATGCATTTATGTATTTATTTCTATTTATTTATTTATTTATTTATTTATTCATGCTTTATCCTTTTTATATTAATGAGTTGTTATTTTTGTTATTTCTTAGTTATATTGTCTGCACTGTTTTCATTTCATTCAGTTGTTCTTCTTGGGTTGCTTCTTTATTTATATTTATTTATTTTGTATGCTTATTTCAGTCCACGTTTGAAAAACAAATATATGACTGTTCTAGTAATATGATGTATATCTCAAATGTTTGCTACATGTATTCAGCAAACATGTAGTCAGTTAATTTTTTTTTTTAAACGTTTGGGGAAAAAAGAGATATTTATCAAGGAAAGAAACCGACAGATACTAACTCGTTTCAGTAGAATTGAACAACTATTCTGCTGGATACTTATGTGTCTATACCCCTGTGTACGTGTCGGAGTTTGTGTTTCTGCCTGAGAGTCTCTGTGAATGTCGTTGTGTGTATGCCTATCTGTGTGTAAATGGTATGCAAATGACAAAGCAGTTGCCAGCAACCAGATCCCGTAAAGCTCGAATCACTTAGCGCCACATTATTGACCGTGCGTGAGCAGAATCATTCATTCTTTTGTAAGACGATATCCTGTTCTCGATGGTATCTGTCAACACCAGCTGTTGTGTTATGCGTTTTAGATATTTTGTCAGAATTGTTTTGCATTGTGGTCAGAAGTGCATAGCTATTTAGTATTGAGTCGTTATTTGGCATAAACGGTCCATTCGTTTTAGGTATTAGGTACTTTATAGTCACAGAGGCGTCTCTGTGAAATTCGGGTTGCTCCCACCTGGAGAGCACGTCGCAGCCATTTTGTTTCATGCGAGTTTGGTGTATAAAGAGTTAAAAACAAAATGGCTGTCTGATCCTATTGTCATTGCCAGTGTTGAAATAAATCATTGACTTCAATCAGTGAAGCTGTTTCAGCAAAGCATCTCAATCTCAAGTGTTGTGCTTAAATCAATGTGTCTTTACTGCGGAATGAACATCTCAAGGGGGCCGAAAGTGTTCACATTCTAGTAGCCTAAATGGCTCACATTGCTATAGCCTTTTTTCAACATTGATATTTGATTCAAATAGAAAAACAAATATCTTCAAGGAAACATTAATATATACTACAATGATTATACATGAAACCAGATTTTGTTACCATGTTTTTTTCTCTTATATTGGTTGTCCATTCCATGTGCATGCTTTCGTTGTTGTTGGAATGTGTCTTGTGCAAAACCAAAACGAGTTCCTTTGTATTCTGATGCATTGGCTGATTAACCCTTTCACCGCCAGCCATATTTCAGCCAAACATTCCCATTAAATCTACCTGGGTAGAGAACAAAATCCATCTGCAGTATTGGGGATTCTTCTGTGACATATATACAATAAGGTCTATCCTTACTTCCCAAAACTAAGACAATAGAGTCTTTGGATAATAAACCCCAATTTGATGCCTTTTAGTCACATAGGTGTTAAATCACTGTGGTGCTAAAATGCGACTTTGGCGGTGAAAGGGTTAAAGAATCTTGAATCTTGTATCTTGAACCTTAACGTAATTCTATGCGAAGTAGCCGATATTTTTTTTCAGTGAACCCTTTCGTACTTTTTACTTTATTCTGACTCTATCACCCTTTAATTTTTGTGCGCGCAATCTTGTTATTTTTGTATCCATCGTGTTGTTGACAAACAGTGCTTGCTAAAAATAAATAAAGAGGTTCATGTCTGAGCTACCGTCACTCATCTTACTCTTGCAGTATTCCCTGTGTGATTTGTCCATCCCCGTTTACTCATTATTCGGATGATCCCAATATAGCTCAAGATAGCACTCCCCTGTGGTTCACGCTCTTTTGTCTGGGGCAAGGCAACCAGACCCGCACGAAAATTATGTGACCCAGCACCACGAAAGGGACATTAAGTCGCTGGGATAGTTTCTCACAACAGGCTTGCAAAGTCAAAAGTCTCATTTTTTGTCACTTTTGAGTTATGGGTATTTTTGTGTTCCCTAACATCGTATCTTTCATATTTATAAAGGATAATCTTTAATATGGTTTCTAAATGGTCTTATAGGTGTTTTAAAACGAGTTGGTCAATGCATTTTCTTCAGCTAGGCTAGACTTTAGACAGTGTTTACTCAAAAGGGCCGACGCTCACCCTACTGACTTTAAATGCTCATAACTCTGGAACGGACAAAGATACAAGAATGGTTCTTGTATCGTGAACAACAGAATTGTCTGCCGTTTTTAAATGTATATTTTTCTCAGAGTGGTCAGTTTGACACATAATATCCCTTTCGTGGTGCTGGGTCACTATATTTATTAACAGTTCTAAGTACCAGTAAATGGACAAGGACTGGAACTGGACGGTTGAAGGCTGGAACTGGCTTCTGTCACACCACGGTTTACTATTAGAATACTGGAGCTGAAGAACAAAA
>CM065680.1:33869249-33889249 GCA_017654935.2 Phymorhynchus buccinoides | reverse complement strand
TCTCTCTCTCTCTCTCTCTCTCTCTCTCTCTCTCCTCTCTCTCTCTCTCTCTCTCTGCCTCTCTCTCCGCCCCCCTGAGACAAAAGAAACAAGAAAATCAACAACCATAAAAGAGACAAACACACACGTGTGCGCGTACATTAATTATATACATACGCACATACACCACACTCATACGCACGCACTCACTCTCAATGACACAATGGCACACACTCGCACACACACACACACTCGGATGCGCACGCGCACACGCATACAATTGTTTAAACACACAGGAATAATAAACAGGCTTGATTTTGTCAAGCTATACAAGATCGGAAGTTTAATCTGATAGAATCATAACCTCTCACTTTGCACTAGGCCTTACGGTTTGAACGTGGAGTCCTTCGGATGAGACGCTAAACCGAGGTCCCATGTGCCCATGCACTTAGCACACGTTAAATCCAGTGGCAAAAAAAAGTTGTCATTTGGTCAAAATTTACCACACCCCCCCTTTCCTTCCTCATCAGTCACACACACCAAAAATCGCATGCCAAGAAAAAATTGGGTGGCGCGCCTCTGGCTGCGACGCGCTCTCCAGGTGGGAGCAACCCGAAATTCACAGAGACGCCTCTGTGACTATAAAAGTACCTAATACCTCATACCAAACTTGGAACGGCAGCGTTGAGTCAAAGGAGAGAGAGAAAACCAAAAGCATAGGGGAAGACGGGGTAAAAAGCGCATGGGCGGGTAAGAAGCCCACCCCATATCTCATGAAAGAAAGTTCAGTCAAATTTGCCCATGAGACGAATGCTAGACATTAAACGCTCGTCTCATGGGCAAAATGAGACTGACATTTGCTTCATTTCATGAGATAATTGGGGTGGGCTTCTTACCCGCCCCGCTTTTTACCCCGTCTTCCCCTATTTGGTTGAATGACGTCCCCTTACTCTGCTATTTTCGTCTTTTTATGTGAAGATGAAGTTTGGGGTGCTTCATAAAGGGTGACAGGAATAACACCGAATCTACAATGCAGCCTAAGGTCCAGAAAACATGGCGAATGTAACATTGCCGCCTAACCTCGAATTTTCCCTAAAATTATACCGTGTCGCCTAAGACCGAATATACAGTACAGCCTAAGACCGAATTTTACCATGTCGCCCAAGACCGAATATACAGTGCAGCCCAACACAGAATGTAAAATGCAGCCTAAAATTGAAATGTGCCATGCAGCCTAAGACCGAATATGCAGTGTAGCCTAAAACCGAATATACAGTGTAGCCTAAAACCGAAATATACAGTGCAGCCTAACACCGAATATACATTGCAGCCTAAAGTTCAGCCTGACATGGAATATGACAGTGCAACCTAACAGTGATCACCATATCTTGCATCGTATATTCGGCCTTAGGCTGCAATGTATATTCGGTGTTATTCCGCTTTCCCATTGTAATCTTAAAGTATTTAACTTGATCTTGGGGGTGGGGGTAGTGGTATTGGACCAATCGAGCATAAGTGTTGGCTGGTGACGTGACAGATAAGAGAGAAAGAGAGAGAGAGAGAGAGGGGGTGTTATTTCGGTGTTAGGCTGCACCGTATAAAGTGTTAGGCGACATGGATTTTGGAAGTGGGGGTAAAAAGCGTATGGGTGGGTAAGAAGCCCACCCCTGGTTATCTCATGAAATAAAGAAAAATTTCAGTCAAATTTGCCCATAGAGACGAATGCTAGACATTAACGCTCGTCTCATGGCAAAATGAGACTGAAATTTGCTTCATTTCGTGAGATAATTGGGGTGGGCTTCTTACCCGCCCATGCGCTTTTTACCCCGTATTCCCCTAGGCATTAGGCTGCACTGTAGATTCGGTCTTAGGATGCACTGAAGATTCGGTGTTAGGCGACATGGTACATTTCGGTATTAGGCTACATCGTAGATTCGGTCTAAGGCAGCACCGTATATTCGGTGTTAGGCGACATGGTACAGTTCGGCATTAGGCTACATCGTAGATTCGGTCTTAGGCTGCACTGTACATTCGGTGTTAGGAGACATTGTATATTTCTATGTTAAGCTGCACTGTCACTTTGCACTGTTTCTGCTTTAGGCTGCATCGTATATTCGGCCTTAGGCTGCAATGTATATTCGGTGTTATTCCGCGTTCCCTTCATGAAATCAAATTGGGTGAAGAAAGCAACCACTGTTTATAATTCGATTCAAAGTGTGGGAAAAGGGAAGAAATAGGAGCAAGCAAGAAGCCCGTGGATTCGTTTTTGTTTTCTGTTTTTTCAGTACGATTGTCCTGTAGATACTGTATTTCTCAGCCTGTTTTCTGAAATATATAATATGCTGTGTCATCTGAGTAAACGGAATGATTAATTAATTTTATATTAAATTATATTATGATTAATTAATATTATTTTCATTCTATCACTAGTGTTGTTGTTTTGTTGTTTATAAACTAAACTTTGTTTTTATGTACTTCTATTATAATTGCTTGTGGTATTATTCATATTATTCATTTTATTTGTTTTATGCATATTGTCATATCATATAAAAACTGTTGGATTTACTTTTAGCTGTGTGTGTGTGTGTGTGTGTGTGTGTGTGTGTGTGTGTGTGTGTGTGTGTGTGTGTGTGTGTGTGTGTGTGTGCGTGCGTGCGTGTGCGCGCGCGCTTCCTAGTGTTTAATTTGCATTGTAATTTAATCCTATATTTATGTAATTATTTATTTATTTATTTATTTATTTAAAAAAAACATGTGCGGAAAGTGTGCTTTCGGAGAGAGTTTGTAAATAATATTTGTCTTATTATGTTTATGTTTTATGTGCATGCCAGACAAAGATTTTCTTTATCTTTTTAAAGACAATAAGTTTGATTGGTTGATTGATTGATTGATTGTTTTTCGCATACAACCCTAAGTAAAGCAGCTTAATGGAACGTGGAACAATCAGCCAAACTACCAATTATATCGCGTCTTTAGCTGACTAATCACTACAAAACCATCCCACTGATTGCTATTGTATACCAGTTGCAAGCTGTATTAATAACATTACCTTGTCTTAATTCGCTTTCTAGCTGCCTATTTCGGTGAAGGATACCTTTTATTTTCTCTGACCCTGATTCCTTGTTATCTTTCTCTGACGGCCGTTGAGAGAGCCATAAAAGGGAATCAGCGTGAAGCAGTGCCCAGAATAATGCTAGAAGAAGGAAGCCAAAGTCGTAATGGTTTGGCCATTCTCTGAGTATCCCTCACTAATGGGATCAGTGATGCCCCGCTGTGCTTGACGCGGAGGACGTAGACGATTTTATTATAACATAATTATGATCAATAAGAGATCGTGTAGTCACACACCTTTAACTTAACAAGGTGTGTGTGTGTATGTGTGTGTGTGTGTGTGTGTGCGTGCGTGTGCGTGTGTGTGTGTGTGTGCGTGTGTGTGTGTGTGTGTGTGCGTGAATGTGTGTGCGTGTGCGTGTGTGTGCGTGCGTGCGCGCGTGCGTGTGCGTGTGTGTGCGCGCGTGTGGGTGTTTGTGCGTGCGTGCGTGGGCGTGTGGAAAGATATGGCAAAGTATGCGATTTCAGAAAGTGTGTGGTGTGGTACACTGACAAACACTGGAACAAACAGAAAGGCAAGCAGAGCGTATTAGACAAATGGAAGACAGGACAGAGCAGGAGAAGAATGTTTCAATTTCAGATTAACCCTTTCACCGCCAAAGTCACATTTTAGCACCACAATAATTTAACACCTATGTCACTAAAAGGCATCCAATTGGGGTCTATTATCCAAAGACCCTATTGTCTTAGTTTTGGGAAGTAAGGATAAACCTTATTTTACATCTGTCACAGAAGAATCCACACTACTGCAGATGAATTTTGTTCTCTACCTTGGTAAATGTAATGGTTGAAATATGGTTAGCGGTGAAAGGGTTAAGGGCCTATGTTCCCAACATAGTGCCCGCCATCTCAGTTCCCACTAGATAGAGCCAATGTGGAATGCTGTAAAAACTAACAGCAATTATCTTTTGCCCTGATTCACTGCGCAGCAATATTGCAGTATTATTATTAGGTATTATTATTATTATTATTATTATTAGGTACTTTATAGTGACAGAGGCGTCTCTGTGAAATTCGGGTTGCTCCCACCTGGAGAGCGCGTCGCAGCCAGAGGCGCGCCACCCAATTTTTTATTTTTTTTTGCATGCGATTTTTGTGTGACTGATAGGAAAGGGTGGGGGGGTAAATTTTTACCAAATGACAACTTTTTCGTTGCCACTGGGTTTAACGTATGCTAAGTGCATGGGCACACGGGACCTTGGTTTATCGTCTCATCCGAAAGACTCCACGTTCAGACCGTAAGGCCTAGTGCAGAATGAGAGGAAAAAATCCCCTGTACCCAGGTTCGAACTCGGGTTTACTTGACACGAAGCGAACGCGCTACCACTGTGCCACTCTACACCTGTGGCATTGCAGGCAGAATAGCAATGACATAATGGTATAATAGTTTCTCTAGTAGCAATAAAATAAGTGACTTGCTTCTGGCTTATAATGTGTTCTCCAAAACTTTTGTGTTAACTGAAAATGATTTTAATTTACAGCTTTAGATAGTAAGACATTTGAACCTTACTTCTATCCACGTGACTGAAAATATCAATGGTGGGTTTTAGTGTTCTAAAAAGCATGGTTATTTGCAAACAACGCTCTGGCTATCCGATCAGTTGCATTCTATGACAGCTCGTTTTCCCTTACCGAGTATTCAGAAAACGCCAGCCTGGTGATAAATCGAAGCAAACTTCATTGTAAACAAAGTCGAGAGGGCGAAATAATGAAATAATACGCTACATTAGAACAGAAGGGTGTTGCATAGAACGGTGCACCACGATTCCCATAATCACGATTCCCATACTCACGAATCCTATAATCACGGTTCTCATAACGGTATTTCTTTTCTCAGCCTCCATCACGTTTCACATAATTTAAAATACGATTATGGGAATCGTGATTATGGGAACCGTGGTGCATCCGCATAGAAAGGACACGGGTAATCAATGAAGGATAATGGATGAAAGTGTGGTTGCAATGAACAGCTGAAACGAGCAGCGAACGAAATCAAGAAGAAGCTGATATTATTGCGACCCATTATAAAGAGCGTGTCTTTTGCTAGGATCGTTATACCCTGTCGTAATTGGCTACTAGGATAATGTCATAATTAACAGTGTTATGTTTGTTTGTACCAATAGGTTGTTGATAGATAGATAGCGTATAGATGGGGGGTTTTAATATATAGGTTTCCCTTTCTGTGGTCATTAACTTCTTAATAGTATCGTATAATAGAAGGTACCCTTTATCATCTCTGACGTCAATTCTTACTTTAGACGGAAAAGAAGGACAGGACATGTAGGAATGATTGCGAATGCGCCTCTCCTTTTAGGAAGTACATTTCGCGTTATTAGAGTCTTGGAGCGCTTCAGAACTGTAGTTCTCTTGAACTAGTCATTAAATTGATATTGTAGAGGCCAAATTGTTGTATGGTGTGATTTAAAACTTGCAAACAGTTGTTTGTTTTCACAATTTATGCCAACGTGGATCATTTTGCCTCTGCTTGTTTTAGAGTATTACATACAATTATCGCAGAATAATATCTACTACGGAAAAAATACAAAACCACTGTTTTACTAAGCTACTAATCGAAATAGCATACACAGGGTGGGGGTAATTAATGAAGGATAATTGACAGTGTGAGGGCAATTAACAGCTGAAGCCAACAGAGAAAACCAAAACAAGCGAGAAGGTGCTATTATTGTGACCGAGTATAAGGCTATAGGCCTAAATGTGTGTATATACACACGCGTAGGCTTATGGATGTGTTTCCTGGCCCGCTAGCCAAGGTTTAAAGATGAGAGGTGTGACATATTTTCTTTAGCAAAATGATCATGTAATGCTGAAGCCAATCACCTCTTGCTAGATTTTCATATAAAACTAGTTACAGAGATATCGCGAGGGTTGTCCATTAACTTTGTGTAATTATGTCTTTCTTGATAGTATCGTATAATAAAAGATTCCCATTATTTTCTATGACGTCAATTATATGTACTATGATCAGGCATGTGGGAATGGTTGCAAAGAGCCTCTTCTTTTCTGAAGGATATTTCGCAGTATTAGAGTATTTCGGAATGGTCGTGTACTTTAACTAGTCGATCATTTGATTATTGTGTTCGCCAAATTGCAATACTTGTGTTTTATGCCATAGGCTGTGATGCATGAAAGAAGTTGTTTGTTGTTTCCACACGTTAGCTCAACACAAGTCGTTTTTTGCTTTTCTTATTTTCAACCTACCACACGGTCATGCTAGACTTATGTACATAGTACAAACATGCATAGCCGTTATTTACCATAATAATGATCTTGTTGGAATAGGCATGTAAACATTCTGCAAATGAAATAATGAAATAATGAAAAATGAAATAATTGTAGCTCCATTGAAGACTCTACCCACAGGTCTCCAATGGGCTGGTGTTTCTCCATAATAAAACAAACACATATTTGCTACGAGAAACTGTTGATGCATGTGTATCCAAAACCGACAAGATGGGGCACTCTCTATGTTTATAGACCTATGTCATCCTTCCAGAATAGCAATCAACATTCTAGAAAAATCGTTCTGATTGCTAATAACCGTATCTTACCTACTCATTGTACATACCTTAATTCGGTTTCGAATACGCACATTATTCGCAAGCGACAAACACCTTTTATTTTCTTCTTTCCTGTAGTGTCTCCTTCCACAACCTCTCTTGTTCACCTCTTTTTGAGCAGATAGTGTTATCATTGAGAACCATTATTGTGGAGAAAAAAGTATCCATCAAAACAAAAACGAAATGGTCTAATCCGACGATTCATATGGAAATTGCATTATTGTTTGTCACAATAACATCAGACGTATCGGGCTTACTGACGCAGACTTAGATTGTCATGAAAATGGAACGAAGAATAAACGTCTACACGTTGTGGTTGGGTTATATATAGGGGGGTATCACTAGGAAAGAGGGCGTTCCTTTGATTGCTATCGACATGGAGACAATTGATAGCTTATTATTATAGCTGGGACAAACAAAGAACAAAGGGTTGTTGATATGACTGAAGGGGGATGGGATATGGCTTTGCCCGAAGCCTAACTGTAATGCAGGGCCTACCGATCTGGAACCTTTGCAATTTATAGTATCCTCTTGTGATCATGTTAATGCTATGAAAAGGATATTGTTGCGATACCTATCCTGCAGCATAAAGCAATCTTTTCTGATGCGGATTTTACGCATACCCTCTACAAGTTGTTGTTTTTACGGACATGGACACAGGCGTTGTCAAAACGTAGAGGTTGCTGACAATTACCATGTATGTTTTTATATGATTTTTGTTATCTTAGTAATGAAATTGGTAGATCTGAGAGCGACGTGAATGTTATCATTATTGCACGATCGAGGGCCGACTCGTTGATTCATATTATAATATCGTAGACTGTCTGTTTTTATTCCCTGGCTTATTTCTCCCCTCCATCTTTTCCACGTAGTGAGAGACAGTGTTTCTGTGACGCAAGGCCCTTGTTTTCTCTCTCCATTGGGCCAGAGGAGAGCCAACAAAGATATATCAAATGAACACAAACTTGTCTGATTTGCCAATTCCGTCGACCGTTGGTATACATCATTGCCATCAGCAAGTTGCCAAGCCATATTAGCATACTCCCAATCGGTTAATGCTCTCACTTATGCACATTTTAACCCTTTCACCGCCAATGTCGCATTTTTGCACCACAATGATTTAACACCCATTTCATTAAAACGCTTGAAATCAGGGTCTGTTATTCAATGATAATGCGTTCCTAAATTTGGGTAGTAAGGATTGACTATTCTAAATGTGTCACAGAGAAATCTAACAATTTTGCAGACGGAATCTTTTCTGTAGCAAGTAAGCGTAATGGACATTTTTGGCTCAAAGATGGCTGGCGGTGAAAAGGTTAAAAAAAGCATTAGCACTATTATGATTGCATGCACTGGCGTTTCAAAATGATCTGTATTCCCTAATTCCGCAGCCTCATTTCACCGTGATCCACTTTCCATCCACTTGTTTGAAAGCGAACGTAGCCTAATTCGTAGAGAAATTCGTAGAGAAAACGTTGTTAATATCATTATAATAAATTATTTGTTATGCTTTTCTGCAACCCCAAATATACCTGAAAAGGGCGAGTATTCAGACCCAACCATCTTTTATCTCCACTGTGTTTTGCAAAGCAGGCAAAGGGGGTGTTTGAATGCAGCGGCTAGGGTGGCTGAGAAGTATTGAATTATTTAGAGCTGTAAAGCGTTTGAAAGGGAGAGGAATTCTGGCGCAAGAGCACACATAGAAATTGGAGCTACCGCTGTAACTGCAGGGATGAAAGGACATTTGGCTGCGGTTTCATGGTGTCCTGAGGACAATAAAAGCCGGTTCGATGAAAACTGAAAAGATCATGTTTGCTTAGTGAATTGGGAGGGTCAAGGGTATTGGATGATTTAATAAATATGTTAATGTTTGCACATACCTTACCCGTAGTCACACATAGTCCCTTGTACCTGCCCTAAATCATACAAGCGCGGACAAACAGTTGCACATAAAGATGCAAGAGAGAGAGAGAGAGAGAGAGAGAGAGAGAGAGAGAGAGAGAGAGAGAGAGAGAGAGAGAGAGAGAGAGAGAGAGAGAGTTTTATTTACCGAGAGTAATGCCATTAAGTTTACCAGATCTGTTTTGTTTTCACATCTAGCCTTCAGACAGAGAGAGAGAGAGAGAGAGAGAGAGAGAGAGAGAGAGAGAGAGAGAGAGAGAGAGAGAGAGAGAGAGAGAGAGAGAGAGAGAGAGAGAGAGAGAGAGAGAGAGAGAGAGAGAGAGAGATTATGTGTGTGTGTGTGTTTTTTTGTGTGTGTGTTTGTGTGTGTGTGTGTGTGTGTGTGTGTGTGTGTGTGTGTGTGCATGTGCGCGTGTGTGCGCGTGTGCGTGTGCATGCGCGCGCATGTGTGTAGATGCTAGTGTGGACATAATCATCATGTGTAGGTGAGGACATCTATGTTGTTGTAGACGGGTTGTATAGACACTCCTCCTTTCCTGCCCAACGACACCCACATCAAGATGACTGTACTGCTGAAAAGCATCATCAGAGAGGAGACGTATCCGTCAGATCAGAAACACTGATGTCTGCCCTGCTGCGGGATTCGAGGATACTGTAAGAGGCATCACAGCACACAGTGTGGTATCTATCTGTCACTCCTCAACAACAGATGTCGGCCCTGCTGCGGGATTCGAGGATACTGTAGCAGGCATCACAGCACACAGTGTGGTATCTATCTGTCACTCCTCAACAACAGATGTCTGCCCTGCTGCGGGATTCGAGGATACTGTAGCAGGCATCACGCACACAGTGTGGTATCTATCTGTCACTTCTCAACAACAGATGTCCAGAGCGTACTGATGCGGATATCAGAACGACCTACCACCACGTACCGACGCATCAGAGATGGAAGGACGGTAACAGATTATGAAGCTCTCTGATGTATGGCGGATTGTGGGGCTACTATACTGTTTAGGTGGAATAGGAAGGAGAGACGGAATGATGATAAACAGACCTTAAAGGTGGACTCGGACGGGTGAGTTTTTGCAAGAAACACGTCGAGATCACCAGAAAAACAGCCTTTTCAAGGATCGGAACACTCACTTTGCTCTGGTTTCTTAGAAATTAAACCGTCAAAACGGCGATTTTTCCTTGGCGGAGATGCCGGAGAGAGTAGCCATTTTGGATGGGGTGGGTGGAGGTCGCTCATTGTGGTTGAAGCGTTTTCTTTTTTTGTAGTGCAGTAAAAAAAAAAAAAGAGCTATTTCCTTTGTTGTGAGCGAAACTCCTTTAGATAAACGGTATAAAAGAAATTAAAAAAATAATAAAAAGGCTTGTATTGCGAAAGGTTCGTGCAAACGATTTGGTCTAAACACACGCGGCCATTCAAAAAGAGACGGCAAGCGCCTTCTCTTTGGGTGAAAGAATTTGACTTCCAGCACCTCCGCCAAGGAAGAATCGCCTTTTTGACGGCTTGATTTCTGGGAAACCAGAGCAAAGTGAGAGTTGCGATCTCTGTAAAGGGTGTTTTCCTCCTGATCTGGACGTGTTTCTTGCAAAAAGACTCATCCGTCAGGGTGCCCCTTTAAGCAGTTTGATGAAGAGGTAAGAGAAGGCAAACAAAAACAAGCAAGAGAGATTTCAAAACGATGTAAGATATTTCAACTGACATAGGGAAGATGGTGGTGCTTTGTGAACTGAGGATCGTTTCATGTTGGAAACAAGACGCTTTTCTTGCACACAAGAAAATATTAATGAAAAATAATAATCCTCGAAGAATGGCAATGCAGATTCATAAAGTTAATGTAAACAGTTCCTACCCCTCTCTCTCTCTCTCTCTCTCTCTCTCTCTCTCTCTCTCTCTCTCTCTCTCTCTCTCTCTCTCTCTCTCTCTCTCTCTCTCTCTCTCTCTCTCTCTCTCTCTCTCTCTCTCTCTCTCTCTCTCTCTCTCTCTCTCTCTCTCTCTCTCTCTCTCTCTCTCTCTCTCTCTCTCTCTCTCTCTCTCTCTCTCTCTCTCTCTCTCTCTCTCTCTCTCTCTCTCTCTCTCTCTCTCTCTCTCTCTCTCTCTCTCTCTCTCTCTCTCTCTCTCTCTCTCTCTCTCTCTCTCTCTCTCTCTCTCTCTCTCTCTCTCTCTCTCTCTCTCTCTCTCTCTCTCTCTCTCTCTCTCTCTCTCTCTCTCTCTCTCAGACTGCCCAATATAGTCGTGGGAAACGGGTTATGAGTTTCACTCAACTGAACCTTTACTGCACGTTTTCTTCGGTGTGGGAAATACGAACGTCGAACGTGTTTGTCTCGACCACGTTTTGCAGTGTGAGAGGGCTAGCTATAAATGTATGGGAATATATCTAATGCTTTTCCTATGACGTGGACAGTGAGCTGGAAAATAAAGGTTAGATTAGTCTGAAAAGAAGAGAGAGAGAGAGAGAGAGAGAGAGAGAGAGAGAGAGAGAGAGAGAGAGAGAGAGAGAGAGAGAGAGAGAGAGAGAGAGAGAGAGAGAGAGAGAGAGAGAGAGAGAGAGAGAGAGAGAGAGAGAGAGAGAGAGAGAGAGACAGAGCAGACAGACAGAGAGAGAGAAAGAGACAGAGAGAGAGAGAGAGAGAGAGAGAGAGAGAGAGAGAGAGAGAGAGAGAGAGAGAGAGAGAGAGAGAGAGAGAGAATACGAATACGAATACGAATACGAATGTTTTTATTGAGGGTAAAACAGATAAGCTGGGTAGCTTTTTTACACTATTGCCCTCAAGCAAATAAACAATTAATGAAAAACCGGCAACAATAGTGACAAATATATACAAGTAATATAATACAACAAAGCAAAAATGGCCACACAACAGAAATTCAAGATTAAAGACCCCCACCCCACCCCACCCCACCCCACCAAATAAACACCCAAAAAACAACAAAAAAACACGTCCCAGTCTCTACCCCCCCCCCCCCCCCCTCCCGCACTCACACCCACAAGCACCCCCCACATACCCCACCCCCACAAACCTATACACACATACAGAGAGAGAGAGAGAGAGAGAGAGAGAGAGAGAGAGAGAGAGAGAGAGGAGAGAGAGAGAGAGAGAGAGAGAGAGAGAGAGAGAGACAGACACAGAGAGAGAGAGAGAGAGAGAGAGAGAGAGAGAGAGAGAGAGAGAGAGAGTGAGAGAGAGAGAGAGAGAGAGAGAGAGAGAGAGAGAGAGAGAGAGAGAGAGAGAGAGAGACACATAGAGAGAGAGATGGGGGAGTAGAATATTCGGAAGAATGGGCGCAACTACTCCATCAAGTTGAATTTAACCCTTTCACCGCCAGCCATATTTCAGCTAAAGATCTCCATTAAATTTACCTGGGTAGAGAACAAAATCCATCTGCAGTATTGGGGATTCTTCTGTGACATATATTAAATAAAGTCTATCCATACTTCCCAAAACTAAGACAATAGGGTCTTTGGATTATAGACCCCAATTTGATGCCTTTTAATGATATATGTGTCAAATCACTGTGGTGCTAAAATGCGACTTTGGCGGTGAAGCTAAGAATTAGAAGTAAAGCATTATTTTGGTATTGTCTTGGTGGAGATGCTATCATGCACACGAAACAAAACCACATAACCGTTCGTAAGCTGCATAAAGGAGAAAGAAAAAGAGGACACCGCAACGCAGTATTTCCAAGTGTTAATCCAACGGTGGATTAACCCTTTCGCCGCCAGCCATTTTTTCAGCAAATAATTTCCATTAAGCTTACCTGGGTAAAGAGAAAAATGTGTAAGTAATATTGGGGATTCTTCTGTGACATATGTAAAGTAAGGCCTATCCTTACCTCCCCAAATTAAGAGAATAGGGTCTTTGGATAACAGGCCCTGAATTGATGCCTTTTAGTGACATGGGTGTTACATCATTGTGGTGCAAAAATGCGACGTTGGCGGTGAAAGGGTTAAAGATGATCACGTAGTCCTAATCCTACACGAAACAAAACCACATAACCGTTCATAAACTGCATAAAGGAGAAAGAAAAAGATGACAACGCAACGCAGTATTTTCAAGTGTTAATCCAAAGGTGGATTAAAGATCACGTAGTCCTAATCCTATCCCATGAAACCAAACTGCAAGATATAGTTTGGGTAATGATCGTTCGAAGCAATGTCTCATTGTAATGCCTGTTGATTTGCTTAAACCCAGAGCCGGCATATATAAAGCGTTCACGCGAGGCGCACGCCAGCATTCTTATCGCGGCTGGCGAGAGAGACCGTTCTTTTTTCCCTGTAGCTCGAGCCACTGCGAGGCAGAACTTCGCAGCGACTAGGCTAGCAGTCTGTACCCGATCCCTGGGGTCGGTAGCTTTCCCTTTAACAGCTCTTGCATTGGTCAAATTGTATACAGGATTTTGTGCATTCGGAATCTATTGTCTGTTTTTCCCCACTTTATGGGGAAAGTAGGACTATGTAAAAAAACAGGAAAAAGAATCAATGACGTGTTTCTAATAAAGCACAATATGCGACACATTGAAAGAAACACCACCGGAAAAGCATGCATTCACACACACACACACACACACACACACACACACACACACACACACACACACACACACACACACACACACACACACACACACACACATGCGCGCGCGCACACGCACACACACACACACACACACACACACACACAGACACACACACACTTGTGTGCTTTTTATCTTGCTATATTACTCCAATACGAAGACGTGCCCACCCATTTTCACGGATTTATTTCAAACTCCATTCATACAAAGACTTGTTAAAGTATAAAGCGAGCACCGTTCCATCAATCTCTCTGAAGTAAATCCCTTGATACCTACCCATGCCTGTAGTATCGAGAAACGGGAAATTGAGAGCATCAACGGGAGAAGGCATTTATCAAAACAGCAGAGACTGAGTTGTCTGATGGTCCCGCTGGGATGGCACCACAGCATATATCACTACTGCCAAAACAGAAGGATGAGTCGGTTCACCGATGCGGAGGATGAGGCTGGGTGGATGGCGCCACACACCGTTTCAACCAGAAGGTAGGTACGCTGTGGACTGTCACCCGCGATGGCTTGGAGTCGAAACAGACTATCTGTAGATAGTCCATTGACGTATTGTTGGATTTATTACAAAAACTAATAACTTGTATCAAACAATGACTGCAGAAATATAAAAAAGGGGGTTTTGCTGTTTATATTTCAGCAGTCTTTTTTTAATACAAGTTATTAGGGTTTTTTGTAATAAGTTCAATAATATGTCAATGGACTATCTAAAGATAGTCCGTTTTGACTCCAAGCCATCGTTACAGTGCTTGGATTCCAATGATATTGATGTAACGGTGAAAGGGGGCTTGAAGTGATATTAGATTCATTGGGCAGAGGCTGGAAGCAGCAGAGGATACCCAAAAATAGGGCTTTATAAACATAGTGGATTGGAAATAGGACAGGGTAATAAGGTATACTGGTTTAATTGAAGAGGGTGATAACTTCTGACTGACTTACAATACGTCAATAGTATCATAATAGTTTATGTCATTTTTTGAAAGGAGAAAGGCATGACATGCAGACGGAATTATTTCAATGATTAGAGGCCCACTTTCTAGCGTACCAAAGAAATCCTCGTTTTCCTTGTATTGCCACTCCGTCTCTCGTTACTGTTATCTTTATCCTAAATAAATCTTGACCAGACATCATGAAGCAATAACAGCTGGTAAGATGATAACATAACAATAATTGCTCAGACGTTATTACTTCTAGTTAGCGTAGAACTAGAGGACACACTTTCCTTGCCCTCGCAATTCTTTTTCTAAGGCCCCCATCACACTTGACGAAGATCCCACTACCACTAAGTCCCTCGCCGCGCATTCTGGCTACTGCAAAGAACACCTTTTGCAAGCGTGAATGCCCTTGGTGGGTGGGGGAAGATGGTTCAGCACTGACCAAACAAGGGCATAACTCTCGCCAATAACCCTATTTGAGGCCACTAAATGGCTGCCTTTCGCAAGAGTGAATGCCCTTGTCAGCGCTGACCAACAAGGGATTCACTCTCACTGTCAAGGGCGTTAATAACCCTAGTTGCAGAGGCCAATAGAAGGTGGCGAGGTCGTGAAAACCCTCCTCAATTTGTAACTACAACCACGACATCAGTACGATCTGAGATCTGAGGAGCGGTGACCCACAGCTGAAGATTTGTGGATAATCCCACGCTTTTGGCAGAGGTCCTACGCTGCCGCTACGTTCTCAGTACTCTGCCACAACTTTGGCTGTCCCACGCACTCACCACGCTGCCGCTACGTTCTCAGTACTCTGCCGCAACTTTGGCTGTCCCACGCACTCACTACGCTGCCGCTACGTTATCAGTACTCTGCCACAACTTTGGCTGTCCCACGCACTCACTACGCTGCCGCTACGTTATCAGTACTCTGCCGCAACTTTGGCTGTCCCACGTACTCACCACGCTGACGCTGCGTTGTCCCTGTTCAAACTAATAATAATAATAATTAATAATAACATTTATATGGCGCAGTATCCTGACAACAGCTCAAAGCGCCTTACAGATACAGCGCATACACAAAACACACATGAACATGATAATACAGGCACGTAATACGAATTCACTATTATTTAAATAAACGATGGAATACCAGGACATACAAGCTACAGTTCATACAAGATACATATCAATATACACATGCACAATAAGAGATATTAACAGATGCAAACGGAAGGAAAAAATGAAAACACACGGACTCGCCAGCTTAAACTTAAAAGTTAAAGCCTCCTGTACAATATAATAATAATTTTTTTTTTTTTAAAAGCCAACATATTGACGTCATTAAAAAAAAGAATTGAAAATGAATATAAATGAAGAGAAACGACACACACGAACACACAATCGCGTTCGCCCATGCACGCATAGAAAATCAAACCCAAAGTCAAATCAAAATCAAATCCCCACCCCCACCCACTAATCGGCTCCAGTCACCTCACCTTCTTATAACATACGACCCCGCTACGCTTCCTTTTCCATCACGCACTCGCTACGCGTGTTGTGAGCATGTCTAAAGATACACTGACCCACCACGATTAAATCCCTTGTGTTTTTGTCTGGATAGCTGTGACCCGTATACAAATGCCCCCGACTTGAAATTGAGGCTGCGCTCTTTTTGAAATGATGTTTCGTTTTCAATTTGGGTGGCATTTGTATGGGAATCAAACCTGGTCAAAGAGAGCTATAAGAGAGAAAACACGTGAAACCCATACTCTAACTGTATCAATTAGTAATGTCCCATATGATCTTCTAAGATCGGAAGGACGTAAAACATAAATTCACAGAAACCGGTGATTTTGACACGTGATCTGGTGGGTCTTTAAAATGCCTGTAGCAAGATCGTAGCCTACAAGAATTCTGATCGCTTCTCGGCCTTTTGGCTAAGACAGTGATTCAGGAACATAAATTTTTGTTTATACCCTGGTTGGTTTGTTCAGCCCGTCGTACATGGCGAAAGCCGATACGCGACGTTAAACTGAACTTCCATTCGTAGCCTACCACACTTCTACGCTCCGACCAAGAACCCACCACGCTCTTCTTACTAAGTTACACCCGACTACAGTGCGCTACGATCGGACACGTTCTATGTGATCGTGGAGAACGTATAGAGAAAGTGGCATATGTGTGATTGGGGTGTAAAAGAGAAGGGCGATTCGGAAAAAAATACCTTGGTATTATAGAATCACAATAAAGACAGTCGTGTCTTATGACAACATTTACTCCGCACCCAGCGTTATAGGTATTACTGCGCACGGTCTTTTCGCTTGCTTTCCACCACGCTTAGTGGAGAGACATCGTAAACTGAGAGTAGGTGAAAAAGAAGAGTGGACTAGCTGGGATTAACCCTTTCGTCGCCAGCCATTGTTCAGCCCCAAAATACCATTAAACTTATCTGGGTAGAGAAAACAAGCGCGAATTCGCAATAGTTTGTGGCACGCGATCTATTTTTACCACTCCAATCATGAGTCACCTCCCCTGGCTTTTCAATAATTTTAATCTGTAAACCAGAATGTTATCTCTGCACCATTTCGTAACTTTTTATATCTTTTGGAAAACATTTAAAACTATGTATCCTACTTATACTCATCGAAAGAAGCACCGCATACTCGTCGTGTCTGTTGTAGTGTCTGTATTACGTATGTTTATTATTTTGTACGCTTTAAAATACATCATTTTAAAGAGCGGCCTCAATTGAAGCGCAGCCTCGATTTGAAGTGCGACAATTTCGTCAATATGTGCGACAATTTTGGACCGACCGACAGACCGACCGACCGACCGACCGACAAAGTGAGTTATAGGTCTGTGGCTTGAGCCACAAACAAAAATGTCTGCAATATCGCGAATGCCTGCGTGACATAACATTAGAAACACCCGAAGGTGCTAATGGGTCCCATTATTTAGGGAAAGACCTAACAAAATGAGATCACCTTCGGGGGCATATAAGTCCGTAAGGCGAGAGCCTGTGGCTTTGTCTAGGGATGCACTGGCCTCGCCTGTCCTTTTTGGGAGCTGTTGGATGCGTTCTGGTTTCTGAGTGGGTGTCTTTTGCCGGTGGGCTCTGCAGTCATGAAAAATGGACTGGTACACCCATGGGGACATTTCGCAAGGACTCCTTTGTATCGTATCCGATGGTCACCAAGCCGGGAGTAGCTATGTATATGCCTTGTATACTTAATGGAATGTCCCGTGTGTGCCTGCTCCCCAGTGACACAACACGGACTTCCAAGGCTGGGGCAGGGCTGCTCTCGCGTTGATGGGATGGGCGTGGCTGGTGCATCTCTGGGTCCCATTAGCACCTCCGGGTGTTTCTATTTCATTCATTAGGCCTATCCTTACCTCCCAAAATTGCGAAACTAGAGTCTTCGGATAACCGGCTCTGATTTTATGCTTTTTATTAACATGGGTGTTAAACCATGTAGTGCAAAAATGCGACATTGGCGGTGAAAGGGTTAAAGGGCCAGCCACACGTGCACTAAAATCGCACGATTGTACGATACGATTCGATCACGTGATCTCCGAGAACAAATGTGATTCGCGCTTTGAGATCATGTGATCGAAGCGTATCGTACAGTCGTGCGATTTTAGTGGACGTGTGGCTGGCCCTAAACGGAGATCGATCACATAGACAAAATGAAGAGAAAATGGAAGGGTTAGTACTCATATTAAAACTTGTTCCTTTTCTTCTTAATCTTCTTCGCCCGCCTCAGCTCTTCTTTCTTCATTTTTACTCTTCTTTCTTTTTTGTCTTTTATTCTTCCTCTTCCTTCTTTTTCGTTCTGTTCATCTGTCCTTTTTATGAAGAACCCAACGGTCTCGTCAGATCTTTTTGATACTTTGGATGACTTGGGAACAGCAATCAACTTGTCATTGGGCGAGGGTGAGACCATGTGCTATGCTAAGGGGGGTCCCCACTCCCCTGTACTCCGTGTCATACTGGAACTTTCCAGACGAAAGACAATAAAGAAACAAGCGCGGATTCGCAATCGTTTGTGGCACGCGACAATATGTGCGACAATTTTGGACCGACCGACCAACAGACCGACAGACCGACAAAGTGAGTTATAGGTTTGTGGCTTATGCCACAAACAAAAAGGGGGGAG
Organism: Phymorhynchus buccinoides; assembly: GCA_017654935.2. NCBI lineage: Eukaryota > Metazoa > Mollusca > Gastropoda > Neogastropoda > Raphitomidae > Phymorhynchus > Phymorhynchus buccinoides. The sequence continues at coordinate 33,871,003 of CM065680.1, read as the reverse complement.
GTGGATGCAGGCAATAAAGGTTAACACGTCTTTCCCCACACTCTTGCTTAGTTCGATATAGGCCTAAGGGAAATATGTGCCCATTCAGAAAGGCTTGGACAGTTAGAAAACTGGGGGGGGGGGGGGGGGGGGGGGGGCTGGGGCTGTAGTGTGTGTGTGTGTGTGTGTGCGTGTGTGTGTGCGCGTGTGCGTGCGTGTGCGCGTGTGCGTGTGTGCGTGTGCGTGCGCGTGTGTATGTGTGTTTGCGTGCGTGTGTGTGTGTATGTATGTGTGTGTGTTTGTGTGTGTGTTTGTGTGTGTGTGTGTGTGTGTGTGTGTGTGTGTGTGTGTGTGTGTGTGTGTGTGTGTGTGTGTGTGTGTGTGTGTGTGTGTGTCGTGAGGATCAGTAGCAAGGGTGCTCTTTGAAACTGCCATGTTTTATTTAATCATTAATTGTATGCATGATTCAAATCAAGTAGAAAGTCGAATGTAGATTACACTTTGAGGATGGGCGTAGAACTGCGAAGAAACAAAACAGTGATGTGGATGCAAAATAATATTTCCTCTGTGGCGGTGTATTTTTACCTCTATGAGATAAGTAGTCCTAGCCGGAAGTAGTCCTACCGTAGCCAATCAGAATCGTTTGTTTGTCCGCCATTGTGAATTTTACGAAACTAAGTGCATGGCTTTGTACATCGATTTCTCGGCAAATATGTAGATTTACACCCTCCTGCTCTATTTCTTGGTTCTTTCCGTGGTTAGGGTTAGGGTTAGGGATATGGTTAGGGTTAGATGGGTACAGTTCGCATGCGAGAGGTAGATATTTAATGACAGGTACTTATTTATCATGACACCCCCATGAAAAAGTGGTTCTTGGGTAGAAAATGCCAGCGACGACGCCAATCTTATTTCCATCTAATCTCCTCCCACTTGAAATCGAAGCAAAGCTGGTGGGTAGAGCTTTATAAAATGCCTATGAGTGCGACCTACATGACAGTTCGTGTATAAGTAACACTGTTGGGAAAGGCATCATCACCCGGCCAGACAGAGTCTGCGATGGGTATTGTTTTGGGGTATGTATGTATGCATGTTTGTCTGTCTGTATGTATGTATCAATCAATCAATCGATCAAAATTCATTGCCTTTAAAAATATATCTTTGTCTGGCATGCACATAAAACATAAACATAATAAGAAACATACCATTTACAAACTCTCATCCAAAATCAAACTTTCCACATATTTTTCCTTATAATTATAAATGAATAAATAAATAAATATAGTATTGAATTACAATGCAAAATAAACACTAGGAGACACACACACACACACACACACACACACACACACACACACACACACACACACACACACACACACACACACACACACACACACACACACACACGCACGCACGCACGCACGCACGCACGCACGCACGCACGCACGCACGCACGCACGCACGCACGCACGCGCACACACACACACACATACACACACACACGTATGTATGTATGTATGTGTGTATGTATGTATGTATGCATGTGTATGTTTCTGAGTATCGATTTCTAAAAATAAAAATAAAAACTACTTGACGGATTTTAATCAAATTTGGTAGAGGGGTAGGCATCTTAAAAAGGAAGGTTCCTGTCGGTAACCATGTCCTTGCTGATTGTCATTGGTTGGTTTGTGTGTGTGTGTGTGTGTTTGTTTGTTTTTTGGGGGGTCCAAGCACTAAAACTTCCAATCTTGTCAATGACCAAAGGGAACTAACTA
>CM065680.1:33826749-33864249 GCA_017654935.2 Phymorhynchus buccinoides | reverse complement strand
CAATTAAAAAACAATATTATGTGAATGCGATTTGTGTGTGACTTATGGGTGTGTGTGTGTGTAAATTTTGACCAAATGACAACTTTTTCGTTGCCACTGGGCTTAACGTATGCTAAGTGCATGGGCACACGGGACCTCGGTGTATCGTCTCATCCGAAAGACTCTACGTTCAGACCGTAAGGCCTAGTGCAAAGTGAGAGGACAAATCCCAGGTTCGAACTCGGGTTTACTTGACACGAAGCGAACAAAACGTAGATTACTGTAGTGTTGCAGTATACTGGTGTCAGTGTGTGTTGGGAGTGTAGGAAAGGGGATGGGAAGGGATCGAATTCGTATTAACATATGTTTGGTATCTGCCCAGGCACTTTCGGGGCATTCATTTGCTTTTTGGTCAAAACACCAGCTCAGTCTGTGTGTGGGTTCAATTTGGCTAAGTAAGCCCTTTGTTTACTATCGTCCTTCACTCCTGTCTGTGCCTGCTTCAATCTCCATCAACATTTCTCGCTACTTTGTCGAAAAAACCCTACTTTCACACATTAGCCTAATATGTTTCCGTTGTCCGTTTTCTTTTGTTGCGTCGAATAGCTTTCTTTTCATCTACGTTTTTACTCATAGTGCATCATGTCATTAATGGGGATTTAATAGCACGTTTTGAGAACAAGCATTATTGTCTCACAGGTGGGAAAAAAACAAAATCTTCGTGTGTGTTAAACAAAACTTCACAAAAATCTATGGACAAAAGCCTGGTATATTTGTTGTGCTGCAGACAAAAAACTCAAACCACCCACCCACGTGCATATAATAATTTTATGATTGCATTCGTTTATAGATATAAGCAAGCATTAGCATTTGCGCCTACACACACATTATGTTTCACTCAACACCATAGGCTCTACAATACTTAATACATAATATTATATTCTTCACCCGCTCTAACGAACATTCTCTCCACTCCATGAAATTATGCCCCGTAGTCATTGCATTTTTTTCCGTTAAAAAGTAATGTGAAAATATAGGGCCTATTTTTAAGCAATCCTGCGGCAACAAAAACTTTTGGGGGGGGAAATTATGTATCCACGCTCAGTTATGAATACGTAAATAGACATTACTTGCACGTGAATACAAATTAAAAAACATGTGCTGTGGTAGCAACTTTGCATTCTTCCCAGTGGAAAGCATGCCTAACTAATTTGAAAGGGTTCGAGCCATTGTCAAACACACAGGCTCACACACACACACACACACACACACACACACACAAATGTATGTATGCTCACGCATATGCACACACACGCATGCACACACATACACACATACACGCACACAAGCAAGCACACACGCACGCACACACGTACACAAGCGCATGCATGCCCACATGCACATACACACACGTGATATGCACGCGTCCTAGCATACACGCATATAATACATATATAGCCCACATTGATTTGTGCCCACAGCCACGTACATAAAGAACACATTTTTGTTTATATAGGGGCTCTTAAACAAACAGACACTCAAGCGTGCGTGCGCACGCACACACACTGACACGCGCGCGTGCCAAACACACACACACACACACACACACACACACACACACACACACACACACACACCTTACGAACGTACGCGTCAGCATGAAAGTGTAGGCGCTTGCTTGCTTGTGCGTGTGCGTGCGTGCGTGCGTGTATGTGTGTGTGCGCGCGCGTGCGCGTGTTTGTATGTATGTGTTATCGCGGGGCGCGCGCGCATGTCTGTATAATTATGCATTTGTGTGCGCGGGCTCGTGTGTGTGTGTGTGTGTGTGTGTGTGTGTGTGTGTGTTTGTTTGTTTTTTTTTTTAGTTTACTCTAGTGCTCTCTCTCTCTCTCTCTCTCTCTCTCTCTCTCTCTCTCTCTCTCTCTCTCTCTCTCTCTCTCTCTCTCTCTCTCTCTCTCTCTCTCTCTCTCTCTCTCTCTCTCTCTCTCTCTCTCTCTCTCTCTCTCTCTCTCTCTCTCTCTCTCTCTCTCTCTCTCTCTCTCTCTCTCTCTCTCTCTCTCTCTCTCTCTCTCTCTCTCTCTCTCTCTCTCTCTCTCTCTCTCTCTCTCTCTCTCTCTCTCTCTCTTTCTGTCTCTGTCTCTGTCTCAGTCTCAGTGTCTGCAGTGTCTCTGTCTGTCTGTCTGTCTGTCTGTCTGTCTCTCTCTCTCTCTCTCTCTCTCTCTCTCTCTCTCTCTCTCTCTCTCTCTCTCTCTCTCTCTCTCTCTCTCTCTCTGTCTCAGTCTCAGTGTCTGCCTCTGTCTGTCTGTCTGTCTGTCTGTCTGTCTGTCTCTCTCTCTCTCTCTCTCTCTCTCTCTCTCTCTCTCTCTCTCTCTCTCTCTCTCTCTCTCTCTCTCTCTCTCTCTCTCTTCTCTCTCTCTCTTTGTGTCTCCTTCCCTCTCTCTCTCCGCGTGTTTCTCTATGACATCGACAGCCATAAACACAAAGTCCGTGGCGGAAGAATAATATCATTTCTTGATGATTTGTCGGAGGGATGCAGAAAAGTACTAAGTCTTCTTTTCCTTGTTTTCTAAGTCTTCCGTTCCAGTGAAACAGCACAACTAATGTAATAAGTCAGAAGCATAGCTCATCCTGGCATCCTTATGAAAGAAATTAGACGTCTTGTAGAAACCCTTCAAGAGTCAGATTCAGAGGATGTGAAAAATGTGGAAGTGGATATTTGGTATATAGAACACTGTGCTTAATTTTATGAAGTTCTACTAAAGCTTAAGTAGGAAACTAAACGTTGTTACTGTCTAAATTAAGTAAACCGGTTTACTTCATTTTTATGAAATTCTACTAAAGCTTAAGTGGGACACTAAACGTTGTTACCATCTAAATTAAGTAAATCGGTTTACTTAATTTAGAAAGTAACAACGTTTAGTTAACCACTTAAGCTTCAGTAGAACTTCATGAAATTAAAGGCTGAATACTGAACACTGCAAAACTTTATTTAGCAAGGATAAAGATTTTTTGGCGATGCCTATTCTGACAATCTGTCCTTGTAGGAGGGGTGCAGAAAAGTACTAACTCTTATTTTGCTTGTTTTCGAGTTTACTTTCCAGTAAGATAGCACAAATAATGTATTAAGTCAGAAACATACTCATCCTGGCCTCCTGTCATAGACAAGGGATGTGAAGTCTATAGCAAAGGAGTAGGGACGGATTTTAACCTTTTCACCGCCAGCCATCGTTGAGCCAAAACTTTCCATTAAACTTACTTGGCTACAGTAAAGATTTCGTCTGCAAGATTGTGGGATTTTTCTGTGACACATTTAGAATAGGGTCAAGCCTTACTACCTAAACTTAGGAACACAATGTCATTGAATAATAGACCCTGATTTCAAGAGTTTTTATGGTGTGGGTGTTAAATCATTGTGGTGCAAAAATGCAACATTGGCGGTGAAACGGTTAAACAGAATGGCAAACCATGTCATTATACTGTCAGTGATTCTGGCATTTACATGTAATATTATAGTGACTGTGCACCCGTTCAAAATGTAAAAATGTCCATCTGTTTTGTTTTGTTTGTCTTTCAAATTTTGACAGTAACAAAAAACTGTACTGAAAACCGATGTGTGTAACCAAAACGAAAAGACGACCAAATGTTCTCGGGTCTAGTCTGTTCCTATTGTCATCCTTATTGCCCATGCCTATCTTTTGTGTATGTGTTTAGCTGTCTGTCTGTCTGTCTGTCTGTGGGTTCCTACATGTACGAATGCATGTGTGCGAGCTTGTCTTGTTTGTATGTCTTCTTCTTCTTCTTCTTCTTCTTCTTCTTCTTCTTCTTCTTCTTCTTCTTCTTCTTCTTCTTCTTCTTCTTCTTCTTCTTCTTCTTTCTTCTTCTTGTTCTTCTTCTTGTCTTCTTCTTCTTGTTGTTGTTGTTGTTGTTGTTGTTGTTGTTGTTGTTGTTGTTGTTCTTCTTCTTCTTCTTCTTCTTCTTCTTCTTCTTCTTCTTCTTCTTCTTCTTCTTCTTCTTCTTCTTCTTCTTCTTCTTCTTCTTCTTCTTTTCTTCTTCTTCTTCTTCTTCTTCTTCTTCTTTTTCTTCTTCTTTCTTCTTCTTCTTCTTGTTATTCTTTTTGTTTCTTCGTCTTGTTGTTGTTGTTCTTCTTCTTCTTGTTCTTCTTGTTGCTTCTTGTTCTTCTTTTTCTTCTTGTTCTTGTTGTTGTTCTTCTTCTTCTTCTTCTTCTTCTTTGTTTCTTCTTCTTCTTCTTCTTCTTCTTCTTCTTCTTCTTCTTCTTCTTCTTCTTCTTCTTCTTCTTCTTCTCCTCCTCTTCTCCTCTCTCCTCCTCCTCCTCCTTCTTCTTCTTTTTCTTCTTCTCCTTCTTCTTCTCCTCCTCCTCCTCTTCCTCCTCATTCTTCTTCCCCTTCTTCTATGCACATCTATGCTCGTCGTTTCGATGCTTAAAGTTAAGATAGTGGGTTTTTGAGTGCTTGCCTGCTCGCCAGCTATGAAACGAACCGGAGCTGTGGAAGCCAAGCATGGTCACTTCATCGTAAAACGTTCTTTTACTAGGCCTACTACCTACATTACTGTATCATCATTCTGATGAAATCTCCCATGATATCTGGCTCTTCATCTTGTCCTCCTGCTAATCCTCCCGATCTTTCATCATAATCCCCTTCTCTCGCTTCCTTCGTTTCTCACTCACCCCTCCTCACCCCTCTCTTTTCCTTCATGTAGTGCTCCAGCCTGTACCCCTGACCTATCTACCTCTGATTTCCCTACACTCGTTAAAGACCCACTGACCCAGCAATATTAAGTTCCTTGCTTTTTTTTCTGGGTGGGCGTGACCCACATGCAGGTTCCCCCATGGATGCACAAACGAGGCTACTCTTTAAAGTGATGTCTCGTGTTCATGTATGGGGGAGTTTGTGTGGGAGTCACACCTGGTCAAGATAAGATTTCTTACCAGCGAAAGAGAGGGAAAACCCCGTGAAACCCGTGATTTTCACTAAATGGATATGGTGGGTCTTTAAATTCACCCCTCAGTAGATTTGCCATCTGTTGTGCCGACGTCTTGTTTTACTATCACCTATGCTTCTGCTTCTTTCATCTTTATGCCTCTCTTACCTTGATACTCCTGCACGATTCCTTCTGTGCTTCACTGGACTTACTCTACTGTTCCCGAGAGGTCAATCAACATCTTTTCTTTTAACTTTGAATATTATGTTTATTGCAGTGCCTGTATGAAATAGCTGTCTTCTGTTCAACTTTGAACGTGATGTTTATTGCAGTGCTTGTATAAAATAGCTATCTTCTGTTCAACTTTGAACGTGATGTTTATTGCAGTGCTTGTATAAAATAGCTATATTCTGTTACTTTGAACGTGATGTTTATTGCAGTGCTTGTATATAATAGCCATCTTCTGTTCAACTTTGAACGTGATGTTTATTGCAGTGCTTGTATATAATAGCCATCTTCTGTTCAACTTTGAACGTGATGTTTATTGCAGTGCTTGTATATAATAGCCATCTTCTGTTCAACTTTGAACGTGATGTTTATTGCAGTGCTTGTATATAATAGCCATCTTCTGTTCAACTTTGAACGTGATGTTTATTGCAGCACCTGTATATAATAGCCATCTTCTGTTTTACTTTGAACGTTTAAACAGAGTAGACAGTTGCTCCCATCCATTTCTCACTCCCTTCTTCTATTTTGTGTCTGTCTTTCTTGATGTTTTAACCCTTCCACTAGGCCTGCCATCCTCATTCGACTTTTAAACCCCGATTGGACTTAACATGCGTAGAACCCTTCAAAGTACCATCAGAATCGTCAATATGATGAAGGCGGATGATGAAAAGAAAAAGAAGAAGAAGAAACTGATTGTACATTATATATTTTTCGCAGGTTTTTCTTAGTGTCTTTTTACTATATTGCTATATTGAGTTTCTCTCTCTCTCTTCTCTCTCTCTCTCTCTCTCTCTCTCTCTCTCTCTCTCTCTCTCTCTCTCTCTGAACGTGATGTTTATATATATATATATATATATATATATATATATATATATATATATTATATATATATATATATATATATATATATATATATATATATATATATATATATATATATATATATATATATATATATATATATATATATATTCTATATATATATATATATATATATGTTTCGAGTATTCTGTTACTGTGACTTTATGTGCCATCCCGATTCCATTTTTATTTCTGTATGTTTTCCTTGCTTCATTAATAGCACAGAAAACATTTTGAGCATTTTTGTGATACGCGAAGTCTTTCTGGTGCTGCGTATTTTAGCCCTAACTAAATTACATAAATCTGTTCATACATTCGACCTCCAATGGCGGTTTTTTTTTTCTCGCGAAATAGTGCTTAAACGTTTTCGATTATATCTATCTTAATTATATTAAGAAATAAGACAATACAATAATGGCATTGCATTCGTCACCATGCCAAATGTATTGCTTTTTTCTATCCATGTTCAGAATGAAGAGGGAATACAAGTTATCTGTAACAATACCCGAATTCCCGTTATCATTTATTGCTCATTTTGTTTCGGTAGTTTGCCCAGAAGACTTAAAGGCACGGCCGGACTATAAAAGTGGGGAGGCGCTGAGCGCGCGCAGGAATACCGTCCATAAGGGTCTCTGACCGATTGGACGCTAATCTCATCACCTCCGAGTGCACGCCGCATTTGAATAACAGCTAACGAGAGAGACGGTTCGCCCTTTTTTGTTACCTGTTGTGCGAGCTACCGCGAGGCAGAGCTTTTCTGGCAAAATAGACCCGATCTCTGGGATCGGTTGTTTTCCCTTTAACCAACAGCGACTAAATCACGTGTAACAAGAGCGTTCTGGGTCAAGTAAGAGACCCCCCACGTACAATGCACAGTACAATGCTGTCAACATGATCCACTAAAAACATAATGGGAATCCTGCAACAACAAGCCGATGACAGGTCTGCTTGGCTCAGCTCACATAACGTACATTTATCTCCGCAGTGTGTGAGGTCCATACAAATTAAAACCATTATTGTAAAGCCATAGGAATCGAACTGTTCTGCAAACAGCCTGTGGAGTAATAAGAACTGACTTGTACTTCGCACGCGCATTGCTCTATTTCGTTGGAATATTCAATGTTAAAGGGGCACCCTGACGGATGCGGTTTTTTGCCAGAAACGCGTCGAGATCACCAGGAAAACACCCTTTACAGAGATCGCAACACTCACTTCGCTCTGGTTTCCTAGAAATCAAACCGTCAAATCGACGACTCCTCCTTTGCAGAGGTGCTGGAAGTCTCATTATTTCAGTGAAAGCGAAAACATATCGATGGCTTGGAGTCAAAACGGACTATCTTTATATAGTCCATTGACGTATTATTGAACCTATTACAAAAACTAATAACTTGTATCAAGCAATGACTGCAGAAATATATAAAGGGGGTTTTGCTTTTTATATTTCTGCAGTCCTTTTTTTATACAAGTTATTAGTTTTCGCACTAAGTTCAATAATATGTCAATGGACTATCTAAAGATAGTCCGTTTTGACTCCAAGCCATCGATATGCCTTCTCTTTTCTAATGGCCGCCTGAGTTTAGACCAAATCGTTTGCACGAAATTTCAACAATACCAACCTTTTTATTTATTTATTTTAAATTTTATACTGTTTACCTTAAAAGGAGTTTCGCTCACAACAAAAGAAATAACTCCCTTTTTTTTTTACTGCACTACAAAGAAGAAAACGCTCCAACCACAATGAGTGGCCTCCACCCACCCTATCCAAAATGGCTTCTCTTTCCGGTATCTCTGCCAAGGAGGAATCGCCGTTTTGACAGTTTGATTTCTCGAAAACCAGAGCAAAGTAATTGTTCCGATCCTTTAAAAAGGCTGTCTTTCTGGTGATCTCGACGTATTTCTGGCAAAAACACCTCATCCGCCAGGGTCCACCTTTAACAAAGGACCAGTTCCCTGCCAATGCCCCTTCCTCCGTCCGTTCCTTCCTTCTTGTCCGTTACACTGCTATGTTAAGTCTGGGAGTGGAGCTGGGTACTGCAGGTATGGATGATTAACCTGGGACCTCACGACAAACGAAGGGTTTCTCACGCTAGCCGATGATCAGCTGACACGGGAAGTGACCATTGCTGCTTCCCTGGACATCGATCGGTTTGCCTTTCAGTCAACTGCGACATTTCTGTGAGTGACTTCTACAAAATGATACATGAGTCTATTTTGCGTTTGCTTTTTCTTCCTGGATTTAAGCATGTTGACTAACATAGTTATTCAGTAAAAGCGGATAAGCCTTCTTCTATAGTTAAGATAAACACTTTTCTCACATTCAAGTGCTAGACCGTAAATTGATCTACCCACATTTTGTCCGGAGCAGCTTTGGCATGGGGGTACACTTGGGGGGGGGGGGGGGGGGTGTTGAAGGGAGGATTGTGCGTGCAGTTGTCCAATCTTTAATAGAGCAGTGGCTTTACCTTCGGCAAGTGACTGGTCACCCAAGATATTCTGCACCCTCCATCCAACTTCCTGCTGCTTCCAGTGTCGTCCTGCAGACATCTTACCCACGAGATTGAATTCTGTTGTCAGCACTGTACGCCTTGGGTAGGGGGGGTGGGGTGGCAATGGAGTATTTTATCCTGTCCTCGTCCTCACCCTCCTCTGATGAGGTTGTTGAACTGAGCTCTGATCATGAGGGCTTGTCCTCTGACCGGGGCTATGTCTTGTCAGCAAGTCATAAGCACAGTGACAAATGCCTACAGGAAAAGGGGCTTGGAGTAAGGGGGTCGAATTTCCAGAGGGAGGAAAGAGTCTAATCCGCGTCGGCGGCGACGGCGTTCTTCTTCTTCTTCTTCTTCTTCTTCTTCTTCTTCTTCTTCTTCTTCTTCTTCTTCTTCTGCTTCTTCTTCTTCTTCTCTCTCTTCTCTCTCTCTCTCTCTCTCTCTCTCTCTCTCTCTCGTCTCTCTCTCTCTCTCTCTCTCTCTCTCTCTCTCTCTCTCTCTCTCTCTCTCTCCCTTTATTCTCTCTCTCTCTCTCTCTCTCTCTCTCTCTCTCTCTCTCTCTCTCTCTCTCTCTCTCTCTCTCTCTCTCTCTCTCTCTCTCTCTTTGGAGAGCTATGAGCTTGCACCCATTAAAAACCAAACTTATGATAATTACAACAAGACAAAAACGCCAGAACCTTCCTAACAACTTTTTGACTCTCTTTATTAATGGCAATGCAGTTGAGGAAGTTGGGAGTCACAAAGTTCTTGGCGTTGTCGTTGACAATAATCTTTCTTGGTCCGAACATGTCACTAAAACCTGCAAATCCGTGTCTTCAAAGATTTATCAGTTGTCTAAAATAAAGCATTTCCTAGACCTCCATTCACGTAAGATATTTTTCCACTCATTTATTGAATCGCATATCAACTACACGTCAACTCTGTGGGATGGCGCTAGTGAAAATATTTTGAAACCTCTTTCAAGTCTTCATAGACGAGCATTAAAACTAGTTCTGCTTAAGTCCTCAAAAACTAACCACTTATGACCACAAAGCTTTAGACATTCTACCCTTCCATTTAAAGCTAAATTATAACAAGGCTATTTTTATGTTTAAGATTTTATCAGGCAATGCCCCACAATCTCTTACCAGTAGGTTTGTTGTCAATGACCGGCGCCACGAACATAAAATCATGCTCCTTCTTCCAAGAATTGACCTCTTCAAGACAAGCTTGGCTTATTCTGGTGGGGCCCTGTGGAATGCCATGCTGGCTAATACCCAAACTGGAAACACTTCCAAGTCATTCAAAAAAAGATATAAAGATTTTCTGATGACAACTCTTTAATACGTTACCTGATAACCCATTCACCACTTGTTTCCTTCCTAATATGAGTGTCACCACTGTTAACCATGCATGTTTAGTGTTCATAATATGTTATAGTGGTGATTGTGTGTATGCATGTGTGAGTTTGAATGTGAGTGTGTGTATGTGCGCGTTCATACATGTGAATGTGTATGTGTCTGCCTGCGAATTTTGTGGGTATGTGTGTGTGTATTGTGTATGCTTGTGTGTGGGATGTGCGTGTGTGCGTACTTGTGTATGTGTGTGTGTTGGTGAGTTTATGCGTATGCACGTAATTATTTGCTTACTTTTGTTTTGTGTATGTTGTAATGTGTATAACGCAATTGGTATGTATGTTTAATGTGTATGATTTAATGCTAGTGTGCGGGATGACCATGGTGAATGTTGTGGTGAATGTGTTTTTGTTTGCATTTATCCTTACAATTTGATTTATCTTTTTATGATGGTAGTGTATCTTATGTGCATGATGATTATTAGTTGTTTATGACATTTCCTTCTTCTTTTTTTTCTCTTTTTTCTTTTTTTTCTTTTTTTTCTTTCTTCTTCTTCTCATTTAATGAGGGCTAGATGTAAACAAGCCTATATTGTGCTTATCTTTTCCCTCAATAAAAAAGGTTTCGTTCGTTCGATTTCGCTGACACGGGAAGTGATCATCGCTCTCTCTCTCTCTCTCTCTCTCTCTCTCTCTCTCTCTCTCTCTCTCTCTCTCTCTCTCTCTCTCTCTCTCTCTCTCTCTCTCTCTCTCTCTCTCTCTCTCTCTCTCTCTCTCTCTCTCTCTTTCTCTCTCTCTCTCACATCTCTTGCACCTCTCTCTCTTCTCTCTCTCTCTCTCTCTCTCTCTCTCTCTCTCTCTCTCTCTCTCTCTCTCTCTCTCTCTCTCTCTCTCTCTTCGTACCTCGTTACTTCGCACTGTCGTCGTCTCTCTGGTTTTGTCAGTTTGCTATCTTGCTCTCCCCCCTCAGTGTTTTTCTCCCTCGCCTCTCACATGTTTTTCTTTGTTTCTCTCCTTTTTCTGTTTATCTATCTATCTTTAACTATCTCTCCCTCTGTTTCTCTCTGACTAACATCTCTCTCTCTCTCTCTCGGATCTCTCTCTCTCTCTCTCTCTCTCTCTCTCTCTCTCTCTCTCTCTCTCTCTCTCTCTCTCTCTCTCTCTCTCTCTCTCTCTCTCTCTCTCTCTCTCTCTCTCTCTCTCTCTCTGATAGCGTGCACCCACCCCACTGTTGTCCAAACCTGTAGCAATCAGCGCTGGCCACAGCTAATCTGGTCATCTCTGGGATTTCCTCTTGGTCAGTGTGGAAGTGTCCGTGGCCACAACAAATAGACCTTGGTCAGGCACTGGGTGCAGGAACCCATGAATGTTGGACGGTTGTGGAGTTTAAACTCTATATGCGATTATTATGTTTATGGTGTGGGGGGGAAAAAGAGCAACGGTAGATATTGGTTAAAGTGTAGTTTATGCTACGGGCCCCATAATGAGAACACATTGTATATGAGTTTTTGCTTCAGTTCAGTTCAGTAGTTTAATTTAACGTCTTTCCACACAATGGTGATATTAGAGTGACAAAAACAAAAAAACGTGTTGATAATTAACAAGATTAATGCATAGAATACAACAATTTCTAGTAACAAAGCGTCAACAAATCATAACAATTTTGCTATCCCAGAATTGGCTATAGCAGTAGCAATATCAAAGATGGAAGGGCTAGATAACATTTGACGATCATTCTCATAATTCACTAAGTCAATAGACTTATTTCTATAAAGTGGTGTTAGAATTGGGCATTCTTTAAACAAATGATGCACTGATATATAGATACCACAATTACAGATAACATTATAAGAGTGTTTAGTGTCCCGTGCTATTAACCCTTTCACCGCCAAAGTCGCATTCTAGCACCACAGTGATTTGACACCTATGTCACTAAAAAAAAGCATCAAATTGGGGTCTATTATCCAAACACCCTATTGTCTTAGTTTCGGAAAGTAAGGGTAGACCTTATTTTATTGTGTCACAGAAGAATCCCCAATACTGCAGATGTTTTTTGACATCGACAGCCTACACCAGGTCCGTTTAATGGAATGTTTTTGCTGAAATATGTCTGGCGGTGAAAGGGTTAATGCCGTCATCGATAGGAATACTTTTATAATCTTAGATCGCCCTTCTTCGCTGAATAGTGTACGTATATGTTTTTTGTCTAGCTTATGTTTTTATTATGCATCTTATTGTTTTTTATTTATCTATCTTATTTTCCATACAGTAGAAGACAATACTGCCCTCCTGGTCGTCTTTTTTCTGCCTGTTAGTAGATGTGCTAAGAATCCTGCAAAGGCAAATACCTTGATGAGATCGTTTTTGTTTCCATATTTAAAGGTGGACCCTGACGGATGAGGTTTTGTAAGAAACACGTCGAGATCACCAGAAAGACAGCCGTTTCAAGGATCGGAACACTCACATTGGTCTGGTCTCATAGAAATCAAACCGTCAAAACGGCGATTCCTCTTTGGCGGAGATACCGGATAGAGAAGCCATTTTGGATGGAGTGGGTGAAGAGTGATTGAAGCTTTATCTTCTTTGTAGTGCAATAAAAACAAAATAGAGCTATTCCCTTTGTTGTGAGCGAAACTCCTTTAGGTAAGCTGTATAAAATTTAAAAAATAATAAAAAATAAAAAGGTTTGTATTGCGGAACTTTCGTGCAAACGATTTGATCTAAACTCAGACTGAAAGAATTTGACTTCCAGTACCTCCGCCAAGGAGGAATTGCCGATTTGACGGTTTGATTTCTTGGAAACCAGAGCAAAGGGAGTGTTGCGATCTCTGTAAAGGGTGTTTTCCTGGTGATCTCCACGTGTTTCTTGCAAAAACTCATCCGTCAGGGTGCCCCTTCAAAAACAAAACCTAATGTCGGTGATCTAATGTCGCTTCTGTTCTGCTTCATCCTCGTACTGGCTGCTGTTCTTTGGTTATTCTGTCAGTCACTGATTGAAGCCGGTCAAACAACTTTCTTATAAACGGAGGTTTTTGTAACAAATACGATCACAAAATGTGAACGATACCAGCATACTATCTTCTGATGAAGTGACAGCTTTCAAAGTTTCATATCATGGGACGCTTTTAGTATATTTGAATACGACATAATTCAAGTTAGTCTGGCTCTAAATTGTGTATGGAAAGAAACATCTAGGTGTTTTTTTAATTGTTCATCTAATCTCTCTCTCTCTCTCTCTCTCTCTCTCTCTCTCTCTCTCTCTCTCTCTCTCTCTCTCTCTCTCTCTCTCTCTCTCTCTCTCTCTCTCTCTCTCTCTCTGCATGTACTTTGAAATCAATGATAATTAGCCCACTTTCTTTTGTAACCATTCCTCGTGACATGGGCCAATGGCCTATTCATTAAAATCGTTCAGTGTTCAGTGTTCAGTGTTCTCTCTCTCTCTCTCTCTCTCTCTCTCTCTCTCTGAGGTTTTTAAGACGCAAATAGACTTACACTATATAGACTAACTTCAATTAATCCTCTCTTCCTTTTTTTTCTTTCTTGAGCTTTGTTCAGTTTTCCTTTTCAACTTGCTTTTAACCCTTTCACCGCCAGCCATACTTCAACCAAAAATGTCCATTACATTTACCTGGATAGAGAACAAAATCCATCTGCAGTATTGGGGATTCTTCTGTGGCATATCTAAAATAAGGTCTACCCTTACTTCCCAAAACTAAGACAATAGGGTCTTTGGATAATAGACCCCAATTTGATGCCTTTTAGTGACATAGGTGTTCAATCACTGTGGTGCTAAAATGCGACTTTGGCGGTGAAAGGGTTAAACCCTGTCTCTCCTCCCACTAATACAGTCTGATGAAAGCTCTGTCAGCAGAAAACTTGTCTCTACTGTTTCTGCTGTGATCAGCATACCATCACTCACCCTGACATGATGAGAGTATCCAAGCTGCCATGGTCTCCTTGTTCATCTAATCACTGCTTTAACAGAAAGTGCGATGTTTTTGTCTATGTTGACGAAATGCTGAACCCCCCCCCCAGTAGGGATACCGGGAGGGGAGGGGGGGGGGTCTTTCGTAGAAGTAGTTCCACCACCTTCTTGAAGTTATTGTACTTGTAACTTCCTCTAGTTTGTCACTCTCTTTGACTCTGCCTTTTCCCTTTACTTGCTGTCATCTACTATCTTTCTGCCTGACTGGTTCATTCTCCTACCCTTTTTTCAGACATTCTTACAGAGATTTTGTCCAGTCGAAGACAAACATGCTCGGACTAATTATTTCTTAGTTAGGCGCATAGCGCCAACATGACGCATCTGCGAGCACATGACAGGAGACTGTCTGAGCGATCGACGACGACGAAGAAGAAATGCTGAAATGCCAATTTTGGCCAATTGGTCAACTGGTCATTGGTTCATTCATTGTCTACAATTAAATGTGCTGGATTAAAGCGCTTTAATACGTTTTTCTTTAATATATTTCTTCTTCTTCTTCCTCTTCTTCTTCTTCTTCTTTTTCTTCTTCTTCTTCTTCTTCTTCTTCTTCTTCTTCTTCTTCTTCTTCTTCTTCTTCTTTATACTAGACAGAGCCTTCAGGCGTATAATGTCCAACTTATGATCGCTCTACAAGGCAGGCGGCGTGTGTTCTCAACTAAGAATTTTTAAATGTGAGTTAAAAACAGTGTCCACTGCTCCAGAAACTTGCTAAAACTATATACACTGCTTGGTCCACTGGACGCTCAGCGGAGGGAGGCCTGGTGGCTGGTGTAGATGCCACCAAGGCTTGCCCTGAGCACGTCTGGAAAGTTGCTTGGATTTTTTTTTCTAATGGACAGGGATATAAAAACAAAGAAGAAGACTTTGTGGTTTTAGAGGATGAGAAGAACAGATTTATGTGGTTGTTTAATTGTTTTAACTCAGATGATGTAACTGGCTTACCATTAATTCCATGTCTTCAAAGGGTGGGCGAGGACAGAAAAAAGGCAAACAAACTTACAGACAGTTCCATTTTAACTTCCAATCAACTACGACGACAAACAGACTGAAGAGACAACTAAGGATGAAATAATGAATGGTGTACATGTCAGTCAAAACCAAACAGTCGTCTGACCCATTAACCCGGTCATTGTTAGAGCAAGAACTAGGGCGATTCCAGTCTTTTGATACATTGCTCAGGAATAAAGAAAGAGAGCTGAAGATCTGCAACTACACCCTTTTCTCTAGAGAACATCAGTTTTTTTCCACAACAAGCAAAAGAACCGCGTATCTATTGACTCTTCTTTTATTTCACCCGCCCTCTTGATAGAGAAGTTTCATTCATCCTGAAGTTTCCACAAAGCTGTTGACCAGGCTATATATTATATCCGTGTTCTTTGTCCATCAATCTGTTTTGGTACGTTTTGCTTCTATTTGTGTTTCTGGCTGCTTTCCACCATAAGGACGTTAAGCTTTCTACAACCAACCAACCAATCTCCTTTTGTCTGTCAACCTGAGCGCCTGTTTTATCATTGTGTGTGTACCCTCCTGTTCGTCTGTCTTTGTCTCTGTTTCTGTCTGTTTGACTTGGTGTCTGTCTTGCTGATTGCTTCATTTCTCTCTATTCTTTACAACAAACCATCCAAGGTCTTTTCCTTATTGTCTTTATCTTCCTTAGTTAACATGATCCATTCTTTTCAAATTGCTGATAACCTTCTCTGTTTTAAAGATTTAACCTCCTCTGATATCAAAACCTATGTCTTCGTCGGGTTTGTTCCCTTTTTATTTATTGTATTTGCTTTGAGTACTCCGTATCTGTGAGTACATAAAACAAGAATACCTGTTACTCGTGTTTACTGGTCTGAATGGGTTTGATCTCTCTATTTCTAGTCCTGAAAACCCCTATAAATAATCTCCATAACTTCGTTTTTATTTGATGTGAACATTCGTGAATCGCCTCCATTTAATGACAGCCTATTTTAGGGACTTATTAATGTGGTCTTCCTACATACGTACTTATTATGATGATTCAGCTAGTGTTAGGTAAAATGCACCTCCAAGAGGGTCTGTAAACGATGTGTCGTCAGCTTCCTGTGTCGATTGGATTGACCCCCGCGCAGCCCAGTAACTGCAATGTATGTCACCAATGTCCATTAAATATCTTGTGAAAATGACACAGTAACAACTAAGTGATGACAGTTTGTGTTTTGTGCCATTAATGCGAGATCGCTGGCTATAACAAAAACATACAATGTGCATCTATCTTCCCCAGAACACTCGAACCCGTACCGATTATATCCGGATCATAAAGTCGTCAGAATATGAATGCATCAGAACTATTTCAGAAGTTACCTCGGGATGATGAACTCATGAGGAGTAAATCTATTCCACATGGATGCTCAAGGTTCAGAGGGAGTAGATTTATGATGTCTTCTGTCCCCTCCTCCTTTCATCTCTAATTCTACTATCTTGGCTGCAGAGGTACTATGTTGGCTGATTTATGTGGGGCCATGACAAATGAAGGCGTTACGGGCGGACAATGGCTTCTTAAGCTAGACCATACGCGATGATTGTCAGACATTTTTTAAAAACAAAACTGACCATTGCTGGTTTCCTAGACGTGGACTAGTGAAATACAACTTGTACCGTGGTACATACAGTGCATTTAATAACAAAAGGAGTTATAGTCCCTTTTTATCCATGTTATCGTTATCACATCATAGTCCCTTTTTATCCAGTTTATCTATCACATCATAGTCCCTATTTATCCAGTTTATCTATCACATCATAGTCCCTATTTATCCAGTTTATCTATCACATCATAGTCCCTATTTATCCAGTTTATCTATCACATCATAGTCCCTATTTATCCAGTTTATCTCTCACATCATAGTCCCTATTTATCCAGTTTATCTATCACATCATAATCGCTATTTATCCATTTTATCTATCACATCATAGTCCCTTTTTTATCCATTTTATCGTATCGCAACAACCATCTTCAGAAGCTGGGATTACTCCCTGTGGGGATACCGGGGGGCCTTTCGTAAAAATAGTTTCCCCACCTTCTGGAAGTTCTGTGCTTGTAACTTCCCCTAATCTGCCACTCTCTTTGACTCTGCCTTTTCCCTTTGCTTTCAATCATCTACTATCTTTCTGATTCTCCTGCCTTTTTTTTAAATCTTCGAAATAATGTCTTCCTTTGAGCTCCTCCGAAATCGGAATGTGTCGTCTCTACGCGGAGGGGGTACCGGTAAAAACTGAAAACCGGACACATACGTACCTTATCCATTATGACTATATGGCCTGGGAACACAAAGGAAAAAGAAGCTAGGATTAGCTGTGTGGTAATCTCCGCTTGTGTTTGCTAATCTTCCTGTGTATATCTTTACTTGCTGTATCTTTCTCTGTGTGTTCGTTTAAACGTATAGGGGAAAACGGGGTAAAAAGCGCATGGGCGGGTAAGAAGCCCACCCCAATTATCTCATGAAATGAAGCAAATTTCAGTCTCATTTTGCCCATGAGACGAGCGTTAATGTCTAGCATTCGTCTCATGGGCAAATTTGACTGAAATGTTCTTTATTTCATGAGAGAATTGGGGTGGGCTTCTTACCCGCCCATGCGCTTTTTACCCCGTCTTCCCCTAGTACAATTTATCAGGACACCCTTTACTCTATCAACTTCCTTTGCATTCTCTTCCGCTTCCGCCTCCCTTCTCTCTCTCTCTTTCTCTCTCTCTCCACCCCCCACCCCCTCTCTTTCTTTTCATCTCCTTTCATTAACTTCCTTTGATTTATATTTATGTCTTCGCTTCTGTCTCTCTTTCTTTCTCTCCCTTTATTTGTCTGCCCCATCCCCCCCCCTCTCTCTCTCTCTCTCTCTCTCTCTCTCTCTCTCTCTCTCTCTCTCTCTCTCTCTCTCTCTCTCTCTCTCTCTCTCTCTCAATGGGTGGGTGATGAAAAGATGTTTATAAACATTCTCCGTCAAAGGCTGATAGATTCAAGATGGCAGGACTGGCACAGTCATATACAATCCAGTGAGAGGTTTAGGATGTACAGGAATTTGTGCACAACACATATAGTTATTTGTCTGTTAATATGGATAAGAATTTACGTTGTGTTCTTACAAAATTCAATTTGGTGTGTCCGTTATCAATGTACACGCTTATCGTTATAAAAATGTGACGAATGCAGAATTGGTATGTCCTTTTTGTAAGAAATCAGCAGAAGATGAAATCCACTTGCTCTTGACGTGCCCTGTATTGTATGATCTTCGTAGAAAATTCATTGCAAGGAAATGTTATGCTAATCCATGTTTGTTTAGATTCTCTTTGTTAATGGCATCGGAAAACGAAAAGACTGTACGTGGTGTGGCTCTGTTTCTTTATAAAGCTTTTCAGTTGCGAGAAGCGATTTTGTCATGAATGATTTGATTGCTAAACTGGTTACGTTTATCTTATAATGTACTTTGTATTCAGTGGTTATTGCTTATTATGTGTAAAATGCTAGTGTCCTTTGTTCATATGGGGCTTTGGCCTTTTTGTGAATACAAAATTCAATTCAATTCAACTCTCTCTCTCTCTCTCTCTCTCTCTCTCTCTCTCTCTCTCTCTCTCTCTCTCTCTCTCTCTCTCTCTCTCTCTCTCTCTCTCTCTCTCTCTCTCTCTCTCTCTCTCTCTCTCTCTCTCTCTCTCTCTCTCTCTCTCTCTCTCTCTCTCTCTCTCTGAGGGTTGGATGCAAACAAGCCTGTATTGTGCTTATTCTTATCCCTCAATAAAAAAAAAGGTTTCGTTCGTTCGCTCTCTCTCTCTCTCTCTCTCTCTCTCTCTCTCTCTCTCTCTCTCTCTCTCTCTCTCTCTCTCTCTCTCTCTCTCTCTCTCTCTCTCTCTCTCTCTCTCTCTCTCTCTCTCTCTCAATCTCTCCCGCCCACCTTTTCCCTCTTTCTTTCTCTATGCTGTGCGTGTAGTGATGCTTCCTGAAATTATGGAAAGCTCGGTGGTAGCTTTTGTCATTGCGCAATACAAACTGTTCCTGGAAACAGAACGTTTGATTTTACACACAGTTTTTTCTGGCCATCTATATATATATATATATATATATCAAGAGAAATGATCGTTCAAAAGGTCGTCCGGGATTCTTTCATAAGTTAACACGCAATACAATTATTTTAAAGTAACAGCCATTCAGTTCAACCAAATGTTAGAAGACATTATATGACATATTGTATTCGCTGTGCACGTTGTTAAAAATGGTATGTGCTATAAGGGAATGTTAGCATAACCGTTATGGTTTTGGTTTTAGTATGCCTAGTATTTGCTTAGCAATGCACTTTTACTTCAGTATGCAGTCAATAGACAGGATTGGTATCTCCAGAGTTATGGTTCTTTGAAACTGCTCTTTGGTATTGTTCTTAGGCGAACGCCAAGGGATGTAATTTTAGACATGTGACGACATCTCAACACTGTCCTATGGACAGTGCTGTAGCACGCTTCTAATAGAGCTATAAATGTTATGGAATCTTGTATGAAAAAAAACTACTGTTGCAATGTTCACTATAAGTGCAATGTATTGAGCTTTGTTGTCGTCACAATCCACTGAATAACCCAGTCAGAATCCTGCAATAGCAATAACTTGGTGACAGCTCCAAAGCTGGAAATATGACGGCTAGAGGCAAGTAGAACAAATTATCTCACAATGGTACATTTATCAGCACAAAGGGTGGGGGTCCATACAAATGAAATCCGGATGGTAAAGCTCTCGGTACTAACATCGCTTAATAAACTGTACCAAGATGCTGAACCGATGCGATATGGGAAGGGGGCTGTCTATTCCGCATGGATGCTGAAGGCTAACAAAGCAGGGATTTACTGCGGATAGTCTGCTCTCTTCATTCCTCCCCCCCCCCCCTCCCCCTCCCTCTCATTGCATCCTCCTCGTTGTCTTGGCTGAGAAATGGTGTGGACGCTTGGGGTGTGACCACTACAACAAATGAGGGTATTATACTCAGTGGACAAGGGTTTCTCACGCCATGGAGTGATCGGCTGACACGACAAGTGGCCATTGCTGCTTCCCTGGGCATCGATTGATGGGCCCGGTGTCACCGCAGTTGTGACGTTCTAATAGAGTACCCAGTTGGTTTGGTGCGTTCTTTAATAATGTTTTGACATCGACGTTTTGTATTTGTGTTCTTTTTATCACTTTTCGAGGAACGGTTGCGGGCTCGTGTTTTCTGTGATAATTTGACCACCACTGACAGAAGTACTCGTTTAATGCTAACCAGTCTGGGCGTATTTGTATTGTATCGCATTGGCTTTTGTGTATTCCATGTGTATGTTTTAATTAAATTTAATTCTTGAAGTTACTTTGTTTATTTGTGTGTGCTGCAATGAGAAACGAGGGGTAAAATTGTTTGTGAGAGAGGATGGGTACATTGTTTGTGCTCACAAATAGATTAAAAAAAAAAATTGAAAAAATTTCATTATACATGTAAACGAACTATATCTTATCTTTATTTCTCATGTTTTCATCTAATAGACCAGTCGTATTCAATACAGCAACGCACTTCCCCTAACCACCCACCCTCACCCAAACTTTCCTTTGTGTGACATAGTGTTGACACTGCAGAAATAGCTTACTTCACTTTGACTTCATCACAGCGTATTCTTTCCTACACAGACAGAAGAAAAAGTCATTAACAGATCACTCCTGGTTCATATGAAGATGAAATTGTATGCCAAATGTTGTGAAGGGGGGGGGGGGGTCTTTAATTTGCAAGGTGCATGCCCTTTCTCCAATACTTTGTACATGGAATACAATTCCCTTCATGTCTAGTCTATGTTGAACAGACATGGTAAATCGGGGACCAGTTCCATGGTCTGCATCAGGGTTTCCCATCCAAAATTCCGGTTGACTGCAGCGTCCCTTTCCGCGCCTCTTACCCACCACGAGATTAGATTCTGTTGTCAGCACTGAACGCCTTGAGGGAGCTATGCAGTCTTTTATCCAGTCCTCGTCATCTGATGATGAGATTGTTGACCCGAGCTCCCAGGGCTTGTCCTTTGACCCGGGGCTCCATCTTGTCAACAAGCCATAAACAGGCTGACAAATTTTGTATGGGAGCGAAAGATTTGATTGATTTTCCTGCGTTGTGTTGTTGAGGCAGAGGAGCGTGGTAGTGATTGCTTACTCTCTTGGAACTTAGCAACGGGTACAACTTGTGCATGTTTTCCAGAGTCCAGTATCCAGTGCCCAGTCTCTCTCTCTCTCTCTCTCTCTCTCTCTCTCTCTCTCTCTCTCTCTCTCTCTCTCTCTCTCTCTCTCTCTCTCTCTCTCTCTATCTATCTATCTCTCTCTCTCTCTCTCTCTCTCTCTCTCTCTCTCTCTCTCTCTCTCTCTCTCTCTCTCTCTCTCTCTCTCTCTCTCTCTCTCTCTCTCTCTCTCTCTCTCTCTCTCTCTCTCTCTCTCTCTCTCTCTCTCTCTCTTCTCTCTCTCTCTCTCTCTCTCTCTCTCTCTCTCTCTCTCTCTCTCTCTCTCTCTCTCTCTCTCTCTTTCTCCCTCCCCCTCCCTCTCAATTCCCAATCATAGATCTTCACAAAACAGTCAACCATCTTTCGCATTTGTGACTTAGCACCACGAAGGGGACATTAAGTGTCAATATGAACATTCTGAGAAAATGGTACCGTTAGAAACGTACGACAATACTCGTTCAAATGATATAAGAACCATTCTTGTGACATTTTCTGTTTCAGAATTATGAGAAATTGAAGTTGGTAGGGTGACTGTCGGCAAGTTTCAGAAATCACAGTCTGAAGGTTAGCCTAGCTGAAGAAAATGCATGGACCTACTCATTTTAAAGCACTTCTTTAGCATTTAGAGACCATAAAAAGATTGTCCTTTATAAATGTGAAAGATGGGATGTTAGAGAGCACGAAAATGTCCATAACTCAAAACTGATTTTAAAAAAAGATATTTTTGACTTTGCAAACCTGTGGTGAGAAAAATGCCCAGCGACTTAATGTCCCTTTCGTGGTGCTGGGTCACACTTCCTCGGTGATTTGAATAACCTATTTAGTTGTAAGCTTAAAAGCTTGTATGTGTGCCCCAATACTTGCGCTTCTTGTTCTTAATGTGTACTACCTCTGTATCAGCGAAACTCGTTTTCCTTCAATCTTGGTGGCTCTTGCTCTTGGTTTATCCAAGCAAATGGGGGGAAAGGCTTCGTTTACTTTCAGTTAGGGAAGATGTGGCACGATTCATCTCGCTCTGTTCCCCTTCTTTGTGCTTCTTTCGCTCTGTTCTATATTCTGTTGTCCAGACCCGCAGCAATCACTACTGACCACATCTATTCTGACTTTTCCTGGGATTTTTCGTTTGTCCACATAAAAGTGTCTGATGGCTAGACAAAGAGACCTTGGTCAGGCACAGGGTGCAAGAAAGCAAAAGTCCTGGCGGTTATGGACAGACGAGAGACCTCTATAATTTTGTAGATCTCTCTTTCTGACTTGAAAATCAAGCATAACTGGATGTCGTTTGACTTCTTATCAAGTGCTTGTTTCTTTGCTTGCCTGTATTTTAACTTGTCTGGTTGGTTGGTTGGTTAGTTAGTTCGGATTGTTTTCGTTTGTTATAAAGTTTCAGGACGTATTGTGGGGTTTTATCCGTCCGTCCGTCCGTCCGTCCGTACGTACGTACGTGATTTCGTCCGGCCGATAAGTTACTTAGAGCCATGTGTTGTGTTATGTCGTCTAGTGTCTGTATGATAAAGGGGGGACGGCAGGACAGTAGAGGGAACCGACAGTAGGCAAGGGAACTAATTATGGACAGGGACCTGGTACGGTGACTGCACTGCACTGGAGTGGATGCCCTGGGAGAGGAGCGCCCCCTTCGTCACCGGCGGCGTGGACAGCTGCGACATCTTGAGTGCTGACGGGTTTCGAGCATCACAGATACGTACGTTTGTGAGTGAAGAATCGACGTCAAACTGAAACAGATGAGTTTTCAAACCGGATGTGTCGTCCGAGTGAAGTGGACGACTGCGAAATTGAACTTTGGCCAAGATTGGTGATATCTCTATGTTCCCTTGTCCGTTTCCGTTTCCCCCTTAGTACAATATGTTTTGCGTTTAATAAATGGGTATAGTTTAATATTTGGGAGTCAGCTCGAATGCGCGTGAGTGTGTGAGAGTATGACTTTGGTCGTTTTATCTGTCTTTACCTCTCCAACACTTGCTTTACAAGGAATGAATCATGTTAAGGATGATGACGATAATAAGGAAAATACCTGGACGGTAGGTTGTGATGAATAGAGAGAGGAGCGAGAGTCAAAGTCAAAGTCAAAGTCAAAAGTTTATTTTTAAGTACCCCAGGGGGCACATGAAAAATGTTATACATCACAATGTAACCAATGCAATAACACAATTCGCTTATAATCAATAAAGACAGAAACACAACGACATAGCAAAACATGGCTTATAAAGGCATATAAATTGTCACATACAACCTAACATCCGCACACATAGCACCAGTTTATTAACCCTTTCACCGCCAATGTCGCATTTATTCACCACAAAGGTTTAACACCTATATCACTAAAAGGCATCAAATCAAGACACTATGTTCTTAATTTGGGGAGGTAAGGATAAGTCTAATGTTATACATGTCACAGAGGAATATTCCCAATATTGCAGATACTTTGTTTTCTCTACCCAGTTAAGTTTAATGGTATTTTTTTGCTGGAAAAAGGCTGGCGGCGAAAGTGTTAACCCTTTCGCCACCAGCCATTTTTCAGCCAAAATATACCATTAAGCAAAATGTATTTGCAATATTGTGAATTCCTCTGTGACATGTATAACATTAGGCCTATCCTTACCTCCCAAAATAAAGAAAATGGTGTCTTCAGATAACAGGCCCTGATTTGATGCCTTTTGGTGACATGGGTGTTAAACCATTGTGGTGCATAAATGCGACGTTGGCGGTGAAAGGGCTAAACACCAAAAAGGTTGAGCTTAACCTATGAAATGGGCTATAACTCGAGAAGTAGCGGAAACATGTATGTTTAGGTTTTAGAAAGCTTTCAAAGTGATTTTTATGAAACAGGATAAGCGGTTGAGAATTCGACTGTTTCTTGTTTGAAATAAAGAGTGGAACTTTATAGCATTTGGTCTTTTCTGGTAATCATTTGACAGATATCTTTTCCTTACATCCTGAAAAGCAGGATATTCAAAAATGTAATGAAATTCGTCACCCAGCACACGAAGATCGCACATATTAGATTCCTCTAGTGAAACTCGACCTAGGAAAAGCAGACACAGACATAAGCAGAGGTGCAACGTACAAAGAAAGATTGATGGACAAGCACGGATATAGCCTGCTTTTTGTTGAAATGTCAGGGTAAATGACACTGTTTCCTGTCAAGAAAGAAGATAGTGTGAGGGCAGATGAAATGAAACAAGAGTTAATAGATAAGCGGTTCTTTTGTCTGTTGTGAAAAAAACCTGATGCTCTCCAGAGAAAAGGATGTAGTTGTAGATCTTTGCCTCTTTCTTCGTTTCATATCAATGACATTTTTTTAATTTGGAATCGCCCACGTTCTTGCTTTCAGAATGGCCCGATTAATGGCTCAGACGATTGTTTGGCTTTGACTGGCATGTCGAACTTTTCCCCCCTCATTTGTCGTTGTAATTTCTGTCTTGTTATCATCTTTCTTGATTGGAAGTTGAAATTGCAACGTCTGTAAGCTTGCTGGGTTTAGTTCCCTACTACTGGAAAGAACTGAAATTGACAGTAAACCAGTTACATTTTCGGAGTGAAAATTAAATAACCACATAGATATTTTGCCACCCCTATCCCATACCCTCCCCAGCCACATTTCCAGCAATTTCAGAATTTCAATTAAACAAACAGGTGGGGGGAAATAACGACAAAGCAGTGCAGGCTAAACAACAAAAACACACAAAAAGGGTTATGCTTCTTCTTCTTCTTCTTCTTCTTCTTCTTTCTTTGTTTCATATCAATGAAATAAAACAAAAATTGGAATCGCCCAAGTTCTTGCTTTCACAATTGCCCGATTAATGGCTCAGACGATTGTTTGGCTTTGACTGGTATGTCGAACGTTTTCCGCTCATTTGTCGTTGTCATTTTTGTCTTGTTATCATCTTTCTTGATTGGAAGTTAACACTGCAACGTCTGTAAGCTTGCTGGGTTTTGTTCCCTACTACTGGAAAGAACTGACATTGACGGTAAACCAGTTGCATTTTCTGAGTGAAATCAGTTAAATAAGCACCTAGATATTTTGCCTGCCCTATCCCATACCCACCCCAACCACCTTTCCAGCAATGCATACACACAGAAGTTCAAGAAAACAAATAAGTGGGGGGAAATAACGACAAAGCAGCAGTGATGAAAGATAACCAGTGCAGGCTAAACAACAAAAACACACAAAGGGTTAATCTTCTTCTTCTTCTTCTTCTTCTTCTTCTTCTTCTTCTTCTTCTTCTTCTTCTTCTT
This sequence comes from Phymorhynchus buccinoides, assembly GCA_017654935.2. NCBI lineage: Eukaryota > Metazoa > Mollusca > Gastropoda > Neogastropoda > Raphitomidae > Phymorhynchus > Phymorhynchus buccinoides. Next base: position 33,838,954 of record CM065680.1, on the reverse strand, counting down.
TTTCTGCGTTCCCATGCCATACGGCCATAATGGGTGAGATACGTATGTGTCCGGTTTTCAGATTTCACTGGTCTCCCCGCTGCATTCAGCCAACACATTCCGATTTCGGAGGGGAAGGGTTAAAGACAATGTATGTTGCATGCACACCACACAGGACCATTGTGAGTTCAGGAACAGCACAAACAGCGTGAGTCTAATCTTTCTGCATGTCCAAAGTCGCGGAGAAACAAACTAAAGTGTTCCTTTGTTGCATCTCTTTTGCGTTCAAAACGTCAGTTATCTCTACATTCTAGAAAGTAACCGTTTGGAAGGTGTTTTTTAAAATATGTCCTCAGGCAGCTTTCATGACGTTCGTGAAATCAAAATGCCGTTCACCCTTTAGCTCAACAACGACGTTCATGAAATTAAAATTAAAATTAAAATCCTTACAAACCAGGATGACAGACTTGTATCAATTACTGCGTTTCTAGATTTGACAGCTGCTTTTGATACCATAGATCACGAAATATTACTACAACGTCTTTCTGCAGTGTATGGCATCCACTCGACAGCTTTAGAGTGGTTCAGATCTTATCTGTCAAACCGTAAAGTCACTGTCTCTGTGGGTGGCAACACCTCAAAGCGTGCTGACCTTTCATGCGGTGTTCCCCAGGGATGTGTCCTAGGCCCCATTCTGTTCACCCTTTACACTCAACCACTGTCCTCTGTCATTGAAAATCACGACTTAGAAATAGAGAAATTTGCTGATGACACAGAAATCCAGACAGGTTCTCCTCCCTCAGACTTCCCTCTCATCTCCCAGAAAGTAACATCATGTATTTCTGACGTTAAAGACTGGATGAGTGCAAACAAGTTAAAGCTCAATGAAGACAAAACAGAACTCTTGGCTTCTGCTGACTCTCTCCGATCAAAACAGGTAATTAAGGAACCTCTGGTCCTAGGCACTAGCTCCGTCACATTCAAGCCGTCTGTCAAATATCTTGGAGTTCACCTTGACGAAACTCTGTCAATGAATGTTCAAATATCTTCTCTCTGTCGTACTTCCAACTTTCATTTGAGAAGGATTGCTGCAATTAGGCGTTATCTTTCACAAGCAAGTACAGCACACCTCGTTCGCTCTCTGGTTCTTTCTAGACTAGACTACTGTAACAGTGTTCTCTCTGGCCTTCCTTCCTCATCTGTTTCCCGGTTGCAAAAAGTTCAAAACAATGCTGCTAGGCTTGTTTTCCGGAAGAGAAAGCGTGATCACATTACACCCCTCCTCAGACAGTTACATTGGCTTCCCGTTTCAGCACGTATAGAATATAAGATGGCTACCTTAGCATTCAAATTCCACAATGATTATCTTCCCCTCTATTTGTCAGAAAAGCTCTCTCCATATGCACCCTCACGATCTCTTCGTTCTAGTAGTCAACACCTTCTCAAACTTCCTAACTACAATCTAAAGTCAGCTGGCATAGATCTTTTCGTTTTCAGTGCGCTAAAATCTGGAACAGTTTGCCTGTCAGTCTCTGCAACAGTCCATCTCTCCTCACTTTCAAAAAGAACCTCAAAACCTATCTCTTAACAAAATCTTACAGTGCCCCCTTTGATGAGTAATTTGCCCCGTTAACTCCATGCTTGCATGAGGGTCGACTCGACATGTTATAGGCCTATGTGTGCGTGTTCGTGCCACTTCGTTGTTGCGCGCGCGCGTTTGTATGAGTGTGCACACTCATTTCGTCAGTTTTCTTAACTGTGTGTGTGTGTGTGTGTGTGTGTGTGTGTGTGTGTGTGTGTGCGCGAGTGCGTGCGTGCGTGTGCGTGCGTGTGTGTGTGTGTGTGTGTGTGTGTGTGTGTGTGTGTGTGTGTGTGTGTGTGTGTGCGTGCGTGCGTGCGTGTGTGCGTGTACGCGAGCGTGTGTGTGTGCGCGCGTGCGCGCGTGTTTCCCCGATTAATAGATCTTGTGTCTGTATCTCTCTCTCTCTCTCTCTCTCTCTCTCTCTCTCTCTCTCTCTCTCTCTCTCTCTCTCTCTCTCTCTCTCTCTCTCTCTCTCTCTCTCTCTCTCTCTCTCTCTCTCTCTCTCTCTCTCTCTCTCTCTCTCTCTCTCTCTCTCTCTCTCTCTCTCTCTCTCTCTCTCTCTCTCTCTCTCTCTCTCTCTCTCTCTCTCTCTCTCTCTCTCTCCCTCTCTCTCTCTCTCTCTCTCTCTCTCTCTCTCTCTCTCTCTCTCTCTCTCTCTCTCTCTCTCTCTCTCTCTCTCTCTCTCTCTCTCTCTCTCTCTCCGGCTCTCTCTCTCTATGTTTACTTATGACCTGTGTATTCGTGTTCTAATTATTCTTGATTATTGATAATAGATTCAAATATATTGTCTATGTATATTTTGACGAGTATAGAGGGTGGGGTGGCGGAGAGGTAGAGGGGAGGGAGGGAGGTGGGGGAGAGTATGTGTGTGTGTCCAATTAACTTTTGTTTCCCTGTGGTACAAGTATTTTTGATTTATGATGTATTATTTATTGTTGATTGCATGCCATGTATATATATCGCAATGTTTATCTATTTATTGTAATGTGTTGTAAGGCGCTTTGAGATGCATTTAACAGGATATTGCGCCATATAAATATTAATCATTATTATTATTATTATTATTATTATTCACCCTTTAGCTCAACAATTACGTTTATGAAATTAAAATGGCGTTCACCCTTTCGCTCAACAATGACGTTCATGAAATTAAATATCGTTCACCATTTAGCTAAACAATGACGTTCATGAAATTAAAATGTCGTTCACCCTTTAGCTCAACAATGACATTCATGAAATTAAAATGTCGTTCACCCTTTAGCTAAACAATGACATTCATGAAATTAAAATGTCGTTCACCCTTTAGCTAAACAATGACATTCATGAAATTAAAATGTCGTTCACCCTTTAGCTAAACAATGACATTCATGAAATTAAAATGTCGTTCACCCTTTAGCTAAACAATGACATTCATGAAATTAAAATGTCGTTCACCCTTTAGCTAAACAATGACGTTCATGAATAAACATTATTTTGCGCAGTATTTTTTGTCGATGTCAGTTTCTTTGTATTCAGCTATCGCCGCTTATAACTTTCGTCTGGTTTATGAACTAATCTACTGCAACACTACCTCACACTCATACAAACACACACGCGGGCGCGCACGCACACGCACACACACACACACACACACACACACACACACACACATACCCTCCCCCACCCCTCTCTCTCTCTCACACACACACTCTGTCTGTCTGTCTCTCTCTCTCTCTCTCTCTCTCTCTCTCTCTCTCTCTCTCTCTCTCTCTCTCTCTCTCTCTCTCTCTCTCTCTCTTCGTATATTCTATCAACTCTACATCGCCCTATATTCTTCGCATGAGCGACTGAACAGAGGTGACGGTCACACAGTTCATTAACAAGTTTTGATAAGGATGGGTCAAAGTCCGGGAGGGTGCTCACGGTTAATAACTCAGAGGATATTGGTTGTTAATCCTGCGCCTTCCCCTTCTCCTTCCTAATTCCTAATTCCTTTTGTCTGAGAGAGAAGCTGCTACCTGCAATTCGGCACATTAATCCGAGAACCCATGACAAATAAAGGTATGCATGATGAGCTAGGGTTTCTCATGCTAGAGGATGACCGTGGGTCATGAAAAATGGCCATTACTTCCTGCTCCCTGGATAGGTGTGAAGACGGGGTAAAAAGCCCATGGGCGGGTAAGAAGCCCATGCCAATTATCTCATGAAATAAAGACACTTCCAGTCACATTTTGCCCATGAGACGAGAGTTAATGTTTAGCATTCGTCTCATGGGCAAATTTGACTGAACGTTTCTTTATTTCATGAGATAATTAGCATGGGCTTCTTACCCGCCCATGGGCTTTGGGCAAATTTGACTGAAAGTTTCTTTATTTCATGAGATAATTGGCATGGGCTTCTTACCCGCCCATGGGCTTTTTACCCCGTCTTCCCCTATTGATTGTCCAGCAATGCAGTCAACTGCGGTACATCCACACTGGTCTCCGACCTTCTCGTATTGACTCGCGGCAGCGTTTTCCCTTTGTTTCATGGCTAGTGCCATGCATCGTGTAGTCGAAGTGCCAAAAGCGTCGAGTCTAATCTATTCTGTATATAGCTGTACGAATTGTCAAAGGTGGACCCTGACGGATGATTTTTGTGCAAGAAACACGTCGAGATCACCATGAAAACACCATTTACAGAGATCACAACACTCACTTTGCTCTGGTTTCCTAGAAATCAAATCGTCAAAACGGCGATTCCTCTTTGGCGGAGATGCCGGAGAGAGAAGCCATTTTGGATGGAGTGGGTGGGGGCCAAACCCATTTTGGTTTAAGCATTTTCTTTTTTGTAGTGCAGTAACAACAAAATTTGAAACTATATTTCCTTTGTTGTGAGCGAAACTCTTTTTAGATCAACTTTTAGATTGTGCAAGCAGTTTGGTCGCCGTTGCAAAAGAGACGTCACACGCCTTCTCTTTCAGGTAAAAAAATTGACTTCCAGCACCTCCGCCAAGGATACATCGCCGATTTGACAGTTTGATTTCTAGGAAACCAGAGCAAAGTGAGTGTTGCGATCTCTGTAAATGGTGTTTTCATGGTGATCTCGATGTGTTTCTTACAAAAACTCATCCGTCAGGGTCCACCTTTAACAAAGCAATGCCTTTACCATCGGTGGTGACCACAGTTAACCCTTTCACCGCCAAAGTCGCATTTTAGCACCACGGTGATTTAACACCTATGTCACTAAAGGGCATACAACTGCTGCCTCCATTGTCTTACTGTAGACGTCTTTCCAACGAGATTGGGTTCTGTTGTCAGCACTGAACGCCTCGATAGCTGTGGCGTGTTTCATCCTGTCCTCGTCATCTCAAGAGGTGGCCACACCGAGCTCTGAGGGCTTGTCCTCTGACCGGAGCTCTGTCTTGTCAACAAGCCATAAATATCGACAAATGTGCGTAGGAGATGAGGATCGAGTTGCAGCGTAGAACGACCTAGGCGGAATACTGCATGCGTGATATTTGCCATCCCTGACTGTACTGTGTCTAATCAGGATTTCTCTAGGGTTTCCCGTTGCTTCCTATTGACGTGCCTGTGGGCCAAGCCAATAGGCTTTGGCTTGGCGCAGAGTACAGGACATGGTGATGGTGAGAGTTGTTGTCCTGCCTGAGTTCTTAACTTTCTGACTTAACAATGACACGTGACTGATTGTCCAGTGATAAACAAAGTGACAGAAATTTCATTTTTTTTAATCTGTGATTTTCACGTAGTGTTTTTTTCGAAGAATAATTCGCTCATTGGTGTCTGAAGCAAAAACCGCGTGTCTGTACAAACACTTTAACCCCTTGACTGCCAGAGAAAATTAAAGAAAAAATCATTGGGCAAGTCGTGACATAAAAACGACAAGTGGTAGAGCCAATCTGGCAAAATGGTCTGGGGATATTACTCTCTTGACTATGTTAGATCAAAAGCCAGCATATCAGGGTTATTCCTCTTCATCTGATGACGTCATCAGTGATGTCATCAGGTCAGTACGTAATACGTTGGTGGCAGTCAAGGGGTTAAGAATGATTTGTTTTTAAGTGTTTAATTTTTTACATTTTTCACCTCAATCAATGCGGTGGTTGCTAAGGCAATTGGCCTATACTGGGTTGTCTCTTTGTCTGTCTGACAAAAGGCTTGCTCTAAAACAGTTATGAACAGATTTGGGTCTAATTTTGTAAAGGAATAAGGTGCTGCCCAAGAAACAATTAATTAAAAATTAGAGTTATCTTTTAATTGAGGTAGTCTAGTCATTCAGTAAAAAATGTTTACTTTCATCATTTACATACACAGACGTAATATTCGGATATGACATATTAGTTAACTGAAAGAAGTGTGTAGTGTTTAACCCCTTGACTGCCACCAACGTATTACGTACTGACCTGATGACATCACTGATGATGTCATCAGATGAAGAGGAATAACCTTGATATGCTTGCTTTTGCTTTAACACAGTCAAGAGAGTTATATCCCCAGACCATTTTGCCAGATTGGCTCTGTCCGTTGTCTTTTTCTCTGGCAGTCAAGGGGTTAACTGACCCGTATAAGACTACTGGTCTCATTACTTTCTCTTAGTTGATGTTTGAGCTGTTTCACTCTTTTAGGAGATATTATCAGTCAAATATTTTAGTTAGCTAGCAATAGTTGGAACAAAAACACTAACATGAAACATTATACACGATATTAATATTCAAACTACAATCGACAGTGGAACGAAACAGGACAGGGCACGCAAAGCAAGAAAAAGAGAGAACCAGACCAGAACACGTGTGCATTTTATCTCTCGAAGCCAAATAACCATCCGACCTTTTATCGGAGCCATTGTGACATCCAAGGGGGTAGTGCGCGCGTACACGCACGCACTCACACACACACACACACACACACACACACACACACACACACACACACACACACACACACACACACACACACACACACACACACACACACACACACACGTACGCACGCACACACACCAGTTTTTCTTCAATGACTTATCTGTTGGAACAGCTTTAAGCTCCTCCTCCACCACTTTCTATCTCCTGAGAAAACTGCTGTCCTAAACAGACAAAAAGAACCCCGATCTCTCTGTTTGGCCTTTTTCTTTTCATCCGCTCTCACCAAGCTTCTTTTTAGGGAGAGGATGAGGGGGGGGGGGGGGGGTGCGTGTGTCTTCAACGCATTGTTCAACAACGCACCACATTTTTGTTTTCTTTTTCTTTCTTTTTTCTGATCCTTCTGTTCTCTTTTTTCTGGCTCGGTCCATCAATTCTTAACTTATAAGGTCTACCTCATACGTGTAGACACATAAAGACATGTCTTTGTCTAACTGTTTGACTTTCTCTGTGTTTTATTCTTCTGCTATTTTGTCTTTCTTGATCAATTCTTAACTTATAAGGTCTACCTCCTCCGTTGATATGCCTTGGTCTGATTGTTTGACTTTCTGTGTGTTTTATTCTTCTGTTAGTTCGTCTTTCTTTATCAATTCTTAGCTTATAAGGTCTACCTCCTCCGTTGATATGCCTTGGTCTGATTGTTTGACTTTCTGTGTGTTTTATTCTTCTGTTATTTCGTCTTTCTTTATCAATTCTTAGCTTATAAGGTCTACCTCCTCCGTTGATATGCCTTGGTCTGATTGTTTGACTTTCTGTGTGTTTTATTCTTCTGTTAGTTCGTCTTTCTTTATCAATTCTTAGCTTATAAGGTCTACCTCCTCCGTTGATATGCCTTGGTCTGATTGTTTGACTTTCTGTGTGTTTTATTCTTCTGTTACTTCGTCTTTCTTTATCAATTCTTAGCTTATAAGGTCTACCTCCTCCGTTGATATGCCTTGGTCTGATTGTTTGACTTTCTGTGTGTTTTATTCTTCTGTTAGTTCGTCTTTCTTTATCAATTCTTAGCTTATAAGGTCTACCTCCTCCGTTGATATGCCTTGGTCTGATTGTTTGACTTTCTGTGTGTTTTATTCTTCTGCTACTTCGTCTTTCTTTATCAATTCTTAGCTTATAAGGTCTACCTCCTCCGTTGATATGCCTTGGTCTGATTGTTTGACTTTCTGTGTGTTTTATTCTTCTGTTACTTCGTCTTTCTTTATCAATTCTTAGCTTATAAGGTCTACCTCCTCCGTTGATATGCCTTGGTCTGATTGTTTGACTTTCTGTGTGTTTTATTCTTCTGCTACTTCGTCTTTCTTTATCAATTCTTAGCTTATAAGGTCTACCTCCTCCGTTGATATGCCTTGGTCTGATTGTCTGACTTTCTGTGTGTTTTATTCTTCTGTTACTTCGTCTTTCTTTATCAATTCTTAGCTTATAAGGTCTACCTCCTCCGTTGATATGCCTTGGTCTGATTGTTTGACTTTCTGTGTGTTTTATTCTTCTGTTACTTCGTCTTTCTTTATCAATTCTTAACTTATAGGTCTACCTCCTCCGTTCGTTGGTATGCCTTTGTCTGACTTTCTGTGTGGTTTATTCTTCTGTTACTTTGTCTTTCTGTATCAATGTTTAGCTTATGAGGTCTACCTCCTCCATTTGTATGTCTTTGTTTAACTGTTTGACATTCTGTGTGATTTATTCATTTGTTACTTTGTCTTTCTTTATCAATTCTCCTCCGTTGGTATGTCTTTGTCTGACTGTTTGACTTTCTGTGTGGTTTATTCTTCTGTTACTTTGTCTGTCTTTCCAATTAGCACTCGAACCACCCATATTACATTTAAATATACTGTTGTCATTGTATGTTTGTCTCACTGTGCCTTCATCTCTGTCTTTGTCTGTGTTTCATTCCTCTCTGTCACTCTCTGTCTCTGTCTCTCTCTCTCTCTCTCTCTCTCTCTCTCTCTCTCTCTCTCTCTCTCTCTCTCTCTCTCTCTCTCTCTCTCTCTCTCTCATCTGTCTGTTAACCTCCAAGTTTTCATCTTCATTTGTATTTAAAGCAGCTAAAAGCAATGACGCAAGAAAGCATGGCAATGCGACTGACTTGACATTTTTTTTTTAAATGCAAACACATCATACACATTGTGCAATGCATTATCAAAGACGACTCGAAGGAAGGCGTTACTCACTGGCATTACATTGTTTTGCAATTCACCCACGAAATCCGGAACAAACGTTCAGAATAAATACAATGTCACAAGAAAAGCGTGCACTGAAAAACACCCTCCTTACACAAACAGACACTGTCGACGAACAAACTAAACGATCAGAAAATCATGACAAGGGACGTCACCGTGGCAATGGGGCATAGCAGACCCGAGTATAGACAAAGACTCGGTGACCCCACACAACATGGAGTCCCAGACCAAGACGTGATGCTTCAAGTTCACAAACAAGCAAATAAAACAAAACAGTTGAAAAGGTCAAAGCGCCAAAGCAGTATTGTCGATTCTTTACATTAAAAGAAACAAGCGCGGATTCGCAATCGTTTGTGGCGTGCGACAATTGAAAACGAAACATCATTTTAAAGAGCAGCCTCAATTTGAAGTGCAGCCTCACTTTGAAGTGCGACAATTTTGGAGCCTCACTTTGAAGTGCGACAATTTTGGACCGACAGACAGACAGACCGACAAAGTGAGTTATAGGTTTGTGGCTTGTGCCACAAACAAAAAGACAGAGCCTGGAAAACAAACCAAAAACAAGACAAAATCCCAGCATCCCCATAGTCCTTCTTCTTGGAGCATCAACAAATGGACACCCCAGCGCCTTATGCCGAAAATTATGCGCCCCTGTCTCGTGCCCTGAGATGCGAACGCCGCCAACTTAAGCGTAACGTTCTTGCCTGTCATGAAGTAGACACAAACAAAATATAGCCACAGAAATGTATCTGCACCTGACTCGTCGATACTGGTCAACCTAGCTCGCCAATTTGACCGCCAGGTGGCATAACGCTCGAGTGGGGCTAATCCTCTCTATTTTCTTAGTTGGGAATAAAGAAAGATTGAGAGAGGGCTCCAAGATTGAGAGAGGGAGGAGCCCTCTCTCAATCTTTCTTTATTCCCAACTAAGAAGATAGAGAGGATTAGCCCCACTCGACCGTTATGCCACCTGGCGGTCAAAAGGGCCAACTAAGCCGCTCGTTCGGGCCTAAAATCATCGCCCTTTCGTGTCAGCAAGAAGTAGTACAAAGCTCCATTGGAGGCAGCTGCAACTCTCCAAGGCTGCTGTAGAGCTTCTGGGTGAATTGGACAGCCCCCCCCCCCCCCCCCCCATAGTCCATGTCCAGAGGGACAAAAGCACTCCAAAGGCATCTGAATAGGGAATCGGTTAGGTCACAGTACTTGACAAACATAACTCATTGATTGGTAAAGGGCAAAGGATATTTTCATTCAAGAATAGTCTGGCGTCATCAGAAACCCTGGCCGACATGAAAATTGAAGACATTTCAAGATATTGTTTTTGAGAAACAAAACATGTGTTCTGGATATAATTTCGTTTCCTTCCGTGTTGCAATAACCCAATTGCGAGTCAACGTCCTTAAAAAAAATCATATCGTTATAGTACATGTACAGCTGAAATGGATGAGCCATGCCAGCTTTCTAGAAATCAAATTGAAAACGATTGATACTTCATATTTATGTATCCTCAATACCTCAGGGATTATTTTGTCAAAGAAAAAAACCCTTTATCGATACAGATTATTTTTAATGATTCCCTTAGGCATAAAGTTTCTTGACCATACATTTTCTTCCAAGGTATGATTTTCATGACACAAATAGAAGATATTGAAAACTCAAATGAATGTTTTCATAAGCTATCATTGACTTTGGATGATAAATTGACATTCACCTTCTTATGCTATCCCGAATTTGTTAACTTTGTATCACATCTATTCCATTATTAAGAGAGAAAAATAATCGAATGTTTTAAGTTGTTTATGTATACATTATCATCTTATTCTTTCTTGTCTGGTGATAATTGTCTTTCGTATAGTATTTTTTAAAATCGCGTCTCCACTTCCTTCTGTCTTTCATTGTTACCCATGACCTATGTACAATAACATATCTTAGTGTTCAGTGTTTTCTCTCTCTCTCTCTCCATTATAATCATCATCGTAATCATCATCGTCGTCGTCGTCGTCATCATCATCATCACGATCGCTAGGCTACCGATATCACTGTTGATTCAAGCATTTGTCCTTGCTTTGTTTCTGTCTGTCTTTCTTTCTTTCTTTTTTTCTTTCTTTGTTTCTTCTTCCTCCTCGTTATCTGTTTTTTAGTTCATTTTTATTTTCACCCTTTTTGTTTCATGTGCGTTTCTCTTTGTGTTCTTGTGTTGACGAATCTCTCTTCCTTGTGTTGGAGTTCTGTTGGGTGCATTATCGAACCGTAGTCGTGAAACGGTAATGTTAGAAAACACGGGTGTGGAGATTAATATCACTTGATGTAAGCTACTGTGACGTTTTTAATTCTAGACGTGTCATGCTTTTATTTGCTAAGTGTGTGATTGATTAATTTTGGGGGGTTTAACAAAAGTGCAGAAACACTTTGTATGATGGGGTGGTAAGGGTAAGGGATAGGGATAAGGAGCAGTTGATGAGGGGTAAGGATTGGGATAAGGATTTGAGGGTGTTGATCAGCACACACACGCAGACCAGGAACATATAGAGGAAACCAGACAGTTGTTTGACTTTGTTTATTCACTAGGAAAGACTAAGGAAGACAGTGCAGCAAATAAGATCAGTTATGAGCAGGGATCAGTGCTCAACATTGCAGGCTATTGACCACACAGGCGCATCACAAGTGGCTGGTAGGCTATAGACTTGCCTATCTACTCTACTTGTCAACTGACGCGACAAGCGGCGGTCAAATTTGAATTATATTGGTCAGTGGTTTGGAAGAAGGCATGTGACCTGTTCGATTTGAATTTGAATAAGATCTTGTGACTAACAAAGGAGACACGCAATTACATCGTCTGCTGACACGATGACAATGGGTGTCAAAACTAGCGAATTGCAATCGAGCCGTCTGTCGGCAGATTGAACCGTCTGCTTTGAACAATCTTGTGTCTAGTAAACTGGGCTATGAATAAGTAGTGACGAGTGGACTATGGCGTCACTCGGTCACATTTGATTTTGATTTTACCTTGTGTTTTTATCCCTTTTTAATACGTGGTAAGATTTAACGTGGTGACAGCCCTGACATGGCTTTAGTTGTCAACGGGGCTATAATTTTAATGTTAATCTTAATCTTAGCGATTAATACGGAGGTTATTTGCAGAACACGCCTATCTCTACACACATACAATCTCTCTCTCTCTCTCTCTCTCTCTCTCTCTCTCTCTCTCTCTCTCTCTCTCTCTCTCTCTCTCTCTCTCTCTCTCTCTGTTCTCTCTCTCTCTCTCGTCTCTCTCTCTCTCTGCTTTTGCGTCTCTTTGTCATGTCTCAGTCCGTTTGTCTGTCTCTCTTTCTTCTTATTTTCTCTCTCTGTGTCTCTCTCTCTCTCTCTCTCTCTCTCTCTCTTCTCTCTCTCTCTCTCTCTCTCTCTCTCTCTCTATCTATCTATCTATCTATCTATCTCTCCCATTATGATACCCACAACAAAAAGATGACTTTGTCAGTGTGTCGAGTTTTTTGTTCGTGTGCGTGTTTCAGATATTGTAGATATTCTTTCTCCCATTTTATGGATTATATGCATATGCGTGATTTGATT
>CM065680.1:33804249-33806749 GCA_017654935.2 Phymorhynchus buccinoides | reverse complement strand
TATCACTTGAGGTTATCAAATATTATTAGGTGTTTGGTATTATGTGCTTTATAGTCACAGAGACGTCTCTGTGAAATTCGGGTTGCTCCCACCTGGAGAGAGTGTCGCAGCCAGAGGCGCGCCACCCTCTTTTTTTATTGCGAATTTTGTGTGACTGATGAGGAAGGAAAGGGGGGGGGGTAAATTTTGACCAAATGACAACTTTTTCGTTGCCACTGGGTTTAACGTATGCTAAGTGTATGGGCACACGGGACCTCGGTTTATCGTCTCCTCCGAAAGACTCCACATTCAGACCGTAAGGCCTAGTGCAAAGTGAGAGGGGAAAATCCCCTCTACCCAGGTTCGAACTCGGGTTTACTTGACACGCAGCGAACGCGCTACCGCTGTGCCACTCTACACATATTAAGATGTGATTAGGCGGGGTATGCAAGCATGAGCACGGATTATCTCTGCACTATTTCCTGACTCTTGTCTGTCTGTCTGTCTGTCTGACTGTCTATCTGTCTGACTGTCTGTCTGTCTGTCTGTCTGTCTGTCTGTCTGTCTGCATGTCTGTCTGTCTGTCTGTCTGTCTGTCGATCTCTCATATCTGTCTTTCTGAATCTGTATCCGTTTCTTCTTGTCTCTGTCATTATTTTTTTATATCGATATCATGTTTCCCTTTCAAACAATTCGAACATCTCTTAATACTTTTTTTATTTAAAAAAATCAGAAATAAGACACAATTTAAAGAAAACGATATTCAAAACTGTCTCTATTTCTCTCTTTCTCTCTACCTCTATGTGAGAGAAAGTGGCAGAGAGAGACCGGGGGGGGGGGGGGGGGGGGGGGGGGGGGGGGGGGGGGGTATCGACGTGGGGGGGGGGGATAGGATACAAGAAGACAAACAGGTGGGATAAAGGGGAAAGGGGATGCTTTCTATGTAGAGAAACGTTTGAAAGACAGAAGATAAACCTTCAAGAGAGACAAAAGAGGTGAGATAAGAGGAGATGAGAGAGAGAGAGAAGAGAGAGAGAGAGAGAGAGAAGAGTCGTGGGAGAAGAGAGAGAGAGAGGAGAGAACCGAGTTGAGAGAGAGGAGAGAGAGACGAGAGAGAGACAGAGAGAGAGGGAGAGAGAGAGAGAGAGAGAGAGAGAGAGAGAGAGAGAGAGAGGAGAGAGAGAGAGAGAGAGAGAGAGAGAGAGAGAGAGAGAGAGAGAGAGGGAGAGAGAGAGAGAGAGAGAGAGAGAGAGAGAGAGAGACAGAGAGAGAGAGACAGACAGAGAGACAGACAGACAGACGACAGACAGGAAAGAGAGAGAGAAGACAGAAAGAGAGAGAGAAGGGAGAGAGAAAAGAAGATGAAAGACATAGGGAAAGACAGGACACACAGGCAGACTGAAGGAGAAAAACAAAAAAAGAGAAGCAGAGAAGAAAAGGAGAAGATAAATCGGACAGAGAGAGAGAGAGAGAGAGAGAGAGAGAGAGAGAGAGAGAGAGGAGAGAGAGAGAGAGAGAGAGAGAGAGAGAGAGAGGGAGAGAGAGAGAGAGAGAGAGAGAGAGAGAGAGAGAGAGAGAGAGAGAGAGAGAGAGAGAGAGAGAGAGAGAGAGAGAATTGAATTGAATGAATTTTATTTATAAAGGGTAATAGAGTAAGCAATAACATGCTCTCTGGAGAGAGAAAGAAAATACAAATAATAAAGCAGAAAGAGAGAGAGAGAGGGAGGGAGAGAGAAAGAAGAGAGAGAGAGAGAGAGAGAGAGAGAGAGAGAGAGAGAGAGAGAGAGAGAGAGAGAGGAGAGAAGAGAGAGAGAGAGAGAGAGAGAGAGAGAGAGAGAGAGGAGAGGGGGGAGAAGAGATAGAGAGGGGGGGTGGAGAAGAAAGACAGGGACAGAGAAAGAGAAAGAAGTGCTGATTTACAGAGAAACAGATAGAAACGGAGCTGAACATTCCGAGACAAGCAGTTCGAGTGAAACTGAATGGAAAGCAATAAGTCCCAATCTGGACAGTCAGCCTGCTTGAATTCCAGTCAGCCCGGTGATTAGTCTTTCCCCTTCTCCCCCCCCCCTCTTTCCCCCCCCCCCCCCCCCCCCCCCCCCCCCCCCCCTTGTCTGTGAGACTCCTGGGGAGAAAAAAACCGTGCATGCCCTCTTAACTCAAGGATTGGGTCTTTACGTGCCAAGTTTCACACAGTATGTTTTCTTCTTTTTTTCAGCTTTTTAGTCCCCGAGCCGAAGGTTCGGGGAGCTATTGTTTTTGTCTGGTCCGTCCGTCCGGTGTCCGTCCGTCCGTCCGGTGTGCCGTCCGTCCGGCGTGCCTCCGTCCGTCCGGCTATTCGTCCGTTTTTCTCAAAAACTATTCAGTCTATCATCATCAAATTTGGTATACTAGCTTGCCAAGATGCAAGCTATCCACTGATGTATTTAGTTTTACATTAAGGTCAAGGTCGCGCCAGTTACGGGGTTCAAACCCCGAAACACATAATCGCTAATATCTCGCGAAGTTTTGCATGTATTTTAAT
>CM065680.1:33789249-33801749 GCA_017654935.2 Phymorhynchus buccinoides | reverse complement strand
ATCGTCAGCAGCAGCAGCATTGTCATCGTCGTCGGCATCATCATTATCATCGTCGTTGTTGTCTTATTTATTATCATCATCATCATCATCATCATTGCCATTATTAACATCATCATCATTGTTGTTGGTTTTCGTTGGTTGTTTTTGTCTGTTTGTTTGTTTGTTTTTATGATTGACGTTAATTGTGTGAAGAACTAACAGCATGCACATAACAAACAACAAACAAAGAAACAAAGCAATGCGTGCGGACTCACGCACTCACGCGCGCACGCGAGCATGCACACACACAAGCACAAAAAAATATCTCTCTCTCTCTCTCTCTCTCTCTCTCTCTCTCTCTCTCTCTTCTCTCTCTCTCTCTCTCTCTCTCTCTCTCTCTCTCTCTCTCTCTCTCTCTCTCTCTCTCTCTCCCTCTCTGAATATCTCTCTCTCTCTCTCTCTCTCTCTCTCTCTCTCTCTCTCTCTCTCTCTCTCTCTCTCTCTCTCTCTCTCTCTCTCTCTCTCTCTCTCTCTCTCTCTCTCTCTCTCTCTCTCTCTCTCTCTCTAATCTCTTCGTCTCTCTGTCTATCTCTCTATCTATCTCGTTTTCTTTTTCTCTGTGTCTCTATCTTTGCACACAAGAGAGATAAGAAAGAGACACAGAAGAGAGACACACAGAGAAAAGGGAAATACGCTGACAGATAGTGAAGGATAGAGATAGAGACATA
Organism: Phymorhynchus buccinoides; assembly: GCA_017654935.2. Lineage (NCBI taxonomy): Eukaryota > Metazoa > Mollusca > Gastropoda > Neogastropoda > Raphitomidae > Phymorhynchus > Phymorhynchus buccinoides. The sequence goes on along the minus strand of CM065680.1, from coordinate 33,801,042 downwards.
CAGAGGGAGAACGACAGAGAGACAGAGACAGAACTATTTCAAAGACCTGCTGTTAAAAACTTTCATTGCTCAACTTCTAGCATGGCATAGAAAGAATAGTTTACGTCCTCATGGCATTACGCCCTTAGGGACAAGTTCTTCTGGTGAGGTAGTCTTCAATAATCAACTTCTCCTATTCGCGGATATTTGCATGCGCATTCCTTGCGACGTCACAGTTTGCTCGGTCACAACCAATGCTTTGGATTTGGCAATAAGATTAGATGGTGTATCATTCTGGGTGCATAGTATCTTATTCTCTGTGGTTTTCTTTCAGAATCGTTTTCTTTACAAATAGGTTATAGAGAAAATACAAGGGCGATATTGTTTCTGTTACGAAATCCAGTTTACTGATGAAATCTTTCAATGTTATTAGAAATCTTTAAATTTTACGCTGTACCTGAACACATCTTATAGAAACTGAAAAACAATCGACTCTAATAAATACATGGACGTTTCTGTTGTTACAAGTATTACGGATGATATAGACTATAAAAAAGAAGATGAGATATTATATGCCAACAATGCCGCAATCAACTATCAAGATCGTTTATCACCCAGTCATAAATCCGAGATGCAATACTGCATTTTCATCTCAATGATTTTAGGCCAAAGGACAGGAGCAGACAAAGTGGCTTATATTATCTTAATAGATTGTAATCCTTTAAAGACACGCTGACGCACCACGATTAAGTGTCTTGGGTTTTTTCTGGGTAGCTGTGACCCACATTCAAATGTCCCCAACTTCAAATTCAGGCTGCTCTTTAAAATGATGTTTCGGTTTTAATTTGGGGGCGTTTACATGGGAGTCAAAATTGGTCAAAGCAAGATTTCTTTCCAGCTATAAGAGGGAAACCCCGTGAAACCCGTGATTTTGACACGTGATGTGGTGGGTCTGTAAGCCCTTCGAATTCTTTATTTTTTTAAATTGTAATTCGCAAAAACAAACATCGGTTTATCAATCAAGGAAAGGGAATAGTTTGTTCGGCTGCAAGGAAGAAAAACTGTCGTGTGGATTAGACATAGATTATATTCACTATTAGACCGGGACATTTTATGCATGTAGGCCCAAGCTATGATAATAGACGATTTTCGGAGGGAAAAAACTAGGGGAGAGCACTTCGTGAAAATTAGAGTTGTTTACCTTACTTACTCGTTCAAATACCATAACAACAACAACAACATGCAATGTTCGGAGGGTGACTGTTACCATCTGAGGGGGCAATAGCTATCGTACAGTCTTGACATCTGTAGTATCCCCCTCACCAAAAATGCTTCACAATAAGGGGTACCGTTATAAATAACATGTTAATGGACAGAAAGCTACCACTTTCAGATTGCTATCATGCATTTCTGGAAAAGGGTGACTCTACAAATGTCAAAAAATATACATGATAGCAATCGCCCCCGCCCCCCTCCCAGATAGTAATCATCCCTATTTTTGGGATCTACCTGATGGTAAAGTAACTTCCCTTGTTTGACCGATTGAATTAGGCAAGATCACTCCCATACTCCATAAGATTACTCTCCTTAATTATTTCCGAACAATCCCTATTAGTTTTTATCATGTTCACTAACAATGGTGTTGGCGTGCCATTCAAATTTGGTACTTCCAACACATTCTAAGACAACTACTTCAGAGGGTGAACCATTATTATATCTTTTTTATGAGAATTCAAAATTTCATCCAATCAAGACAGTGTTGATGAAAACGTTTCGTTTAACGGTTTCAACATGTATTGCAATAACGCAGATAGTTCAACAATAATGTAATATTCATTGTTGAATTTGTATCTGTGACTTATGGTCGGCTAGAGTACAGAGACAATGGGAATTCAATGGGATTAAAATACTCTCTCTCTCTCTCTCTCTCTCTCTCTCTCTCTCTCTCTCTCTCTCTCTCTCTCTCTCTCTCTCTCTCCCTCTCTCTCTCTCTCTCTCTCTCTCTCTCTCTCTCTCTCTCTCTCTCTCTCTCTCTCTCTCTCTCTCTCTCTCTCTCTCTCTCTCTCTCTCTCTCTCTCTCTCTCTCTCTCTCTCTCTCTCTCTCTCTCTCTCTCTGTCTCTCTCTCTCTCTCTCTCTCTCTCTCTCTCTCTCTCTCTCTCTCTCTCTCTCTCTCTCTCTCTCTCTCTCATCTCTCTCTCTCTCTCTCTCTCTCTCTCTCTCTCTCTCTCTCTCTCTCTCTCTCTCTCTCTCTCTCTCTCTCTCTCTCTCTCTCTCTCTCTCTCTCTCTCTCTCTCTCTCTCTCTCTCTCTCTCTCTCTCTCTCTCTCTCTCTCTCTCTCTCTCTCTCTCTCTCTCTCTCTCTCTCTCTCTCTCTCTCTCTCTCTCTCTCTCTCTCTCTCTCTCTCTCTCTCTCTTTCTCTGTATATGAGTACATATGTGCATATGCTTGTGCATATGTACGTGTGCTTGCGCGCGCGAGTTTGTGTGTATGAGTGTATGTATTTACGCGCGTGCGCACGTGAATAACAGAAAGGGGGGTATGCTTGTGTATATTAATTAAAACCATAATGTATGCTGTATCCTTAGCTATTGCTAAGGGGACAGTTTGAGCTAGACAGACAGAAGCCTTTCTGGTTTGGCCTGTGGCTATATAGTTTGCTACTAGGAATACTATTTGCTTTGCTGGACTAAAGAAAATATCCCTGATGGTGGACGTCTTGGGATTACTTCTCTTCCTTCTCCTTCTTCTTCTTCGTTCCCAGGCCATATGGCCATAATGGGTGAGGTGCGTATGTGTCCTGTTTTCAGTTTTCACTGGTCTACCCGCTACATTCAGCCGACACATTCCGATTTCGGAGGTGCTCATAGTAGAACAGAATTTGGAAGATGTTTTTATTTGGGGGAAAGGCAGGAGAATGGTCCAATAAGTCAGAAAAATAGTACAGAAGAAGAAGAAGAAGAAGAAGAAGAAGAAGAAGAAGAAGAAGAAGAAGAAGAAGAAGAAGAAGAAGAAGAAGAAGAAGAAGAAGAAGAAGAAGAAGAAGAAGAAGAAGAAGAAGAAGAGGAAAAGGCGGAGTCAAAGAGAGTGGTAGATTAAAGGAATTTGCTAGCACAGAACTTCCAGAAGGTGGGGGAACGGTTACACTAGTTAATTCTACGCTTGCTTGTTTTTTTCATACTACAGGAAAAGACGTGATTAAGGATGATGGCCGGAAGTCATAGCTTTTATGATAATTCTGTAACTCGTTTGCTGAAAACTAAAAAGAGGGATTGTGGTCGTGGTTGCTTTATGGATAATATACTGCCCTTTGGTAGTGATATCCTTATGCGCTGATTAGAGAAAGATGCCTGATCATGAATGATGAAACGGTTATGTATGTGGTATGGATTGTGTGCCTGTCAGTTGTTTCCGACAATGACTACCAGATAGGTATTAGGTACTTTATAGTCACATAGGCGTCTCTGTGAAATTCGGGTTGCTCCCACCTGGAGAGCGCGTCGCACCCAGAGGCGCGCCACCCATTTAAAAAAACAATTTGGAATGCGATTTTTGTGTGACTGATGAGGAAGGAAGGGGGGGGGTGTTACATTTCGACCAAAATGACAACTTTTTCGTTGCCACTGGGTTTAACGTGTGCTAAATGCATGGGCACACAGGACCTCGGTTTATCGTCTCATCCGAAAGACTCCACGTTCAGACAGTAAGGCCTAGTGCAAAGTGAGAGGAAAAATCCCCTGTACCCAGGTTCGAACTCGGGTTTACTTGACACGAGGCGAACGCGCTACCACTGTGCCACTCTACACTCTACACTCTCAGATAGCAGAGGGGGCAGCTACTATTCTGGCAGGCTGGGCTAATACAATCTGTTTATTGTGGATATGCCTTGCCCAGGGTACATCCCCACTAGCACTATCTCGGTCAAAAGGGATTTGAGGACAGCTGGCGTTAGGGAAGGTCCCCGAAGGCCAACAATCCCTTTGGCTGCAACACTAGAGCCAGAGCAGATGCTCCTAGTTTGAGAGTAATAGTCTTCCACGAAAGACTAGGCCGTGCCAGGAAAAGATTATGCTCGTAATTGTACTGTACTGTTATTTTGTACGCAACGTGTAGAGCAGATACATGTTATTTGGGGGTGTAAAAGATTGAGGGGGAGACAAAAGAATTATCGAGGGAGATTGGAGGGGATTGGGGATTAATTGTTGTGTTTTGTGGACATTTTGAAAACATGTCTTGAATTGTCTCGAATGGTCTAAGATCCTATGCCAAGTCTATGAAACGGGTCTTTTGTTCAAGATACAGTCATGGTGAATATGATGATCAATTTTGTTACAACAACATGAAAGTGAATGTCGTTGGTGTTGCCGACACTCTTGAAAGGAGACAAGATCGAATATTATGGCCTGTATTAGGGCTGCAGTGTTGGCCACTGCAACGACCACCTTTTGTAAGAGTGAATGACCTTGGTGGGCGGGGGAAGATGCTTGAGTACTGACAAAAAAGGGAATAACTCTCGACAATAACCCTATTTGACAAGAAAAGAAGAAGAAAAAAATACGACCAAAGACATTGGGAACCACAAGACTCACCGGTGGTTTTTTTCAAACTTTGACAAGAACTAACAAGGGAGATAGAGGAGACAAAGAGAGCACAGCCTCAATTCTTGCTTTTCATAGATTACGTTTTGAGAAAGAATGGAAGGGAAGGGGAAGAAGAAGAAGAAGAAGAAGAAGAAGAAGAAGAAGAAGAAGAAGAAGAAGAAGAAGAAGAAGAAGAAGAAGAAGAAGAAGAACAACAACAACAACAACAACAACAACAACAACAACAACAACAACAACAACAACAACAACAACAACAACAACAACAACAACAACAGACAAAGGAAGAAAAAGAGGAGGAAGAAGAAGACGAAAAAGAAGACGAACGACAACAACAGACGAAAGAAGAAGAAGGAGCAACAACAACAACAACAAAACAACACCAACAACAGACAACAGGAAAAGAAGAAAAAAAGAAGAACAAGAAGAAGAAGAACAACAACAACGACAACAACAACAACAACAACAACAACAACAACAACAACAACAACAACAACAACAACAACAACAACAACAAAGCAACAACAACAACAGACAAAAGAAGGCCCCCCCCAAAAAAAAAGAACAAGAAGAAGAAGAAGAAGAAGAAGAACACAACAACAACAACAACAACAACAACAACAACAACAACAACAACAACAACAAAGCAACAACAACAACAGACAAAAGAAGGCAAAAAGAAGAAGAAGAAGAAGAAGAAGAAGAACAACAACAACAACAACAACAACAACAACAACAACAACAACAACAACAACAACAACAACAACAACAAGAAGAAAAAGAAGAAGAAGAAGAAGAAGAAGAACAAGAAGAAGAAGAAGAACAACAACAACAACAACAACAACAACAACAACAACAACAACAACAACAACAACAACAACAACAACAAACAACAACAACAACAACAGACAAAAGAAGGCAAAAAGAAGAAGAACAACAACAACAACAGACAGAAGAAGAAGAAGAAGAAGAAGAAGAAGAAGAAGAAGAAGAAGAAGAAGAAGAAGAAGAAGAAGAAGAAGAAGAAGAAGAAGAAGAAGAAGAAGAAGAAGAAGAAGAAGAAGAAGAAGAAGAAGAAAAGAAGAAGAAGAAGAAGAAGAAGAAGAAGAAGAAGAAGAAGAAGAAGAAGAACAACAACAACAACAACAACAACAACAACAACAACAACAACAACAACAACAACAGCAACAACAACAACAACAACAACAGACAGAGGAGGAAGAAGAAGAGCAACAACAACAACAACAAAGGGTTGAATGTGGGTTAACAGGAAACACCTGTAGCTGTTTTATCATTGCTGCTGCTGCTGTTGTTGTTGTTGTTGTTGTTGTGTCCTTTTTTCACTTTCAGTCTATGTCTGTATATTCTTTCTCTCTAGTTTGTTTCAGTCTTCTTCTGGGGGGGGGGGGGAGGGGGTGTCTTTGCGTTCCTTTTCTTTTTTGTTCTCGGTGTGGTGCTATTTATCTTATCCACACTGTCAGATGGTAGTCTCATTAATTTTAGAGAGTGTCTGGTAGGAGATGTACAACTGAAAAGCGCTCAGTCTTTCTGTTCCGTATGTACAACACAATCTGTAACGTCATTTTTGTTATATCGTATTATTACGTTTGTGTATCGTAGTTGTAAAAAACATTATACAAGCGCAATTTTTTTTTTCTGGAAAGAAAAACAGGCTTGAGTATGCGTGCGTAGGCGCGCGTGTCTGTAGCTGTTTGTAGAAATCATGTTGTTGTTGTTGTTGTTGTTGTTGTGTTACGCGCCATTTTAATGGGAACACAACAGTTCGACAGAAATCGATTGGAAAGGGTGGCAGCTGAGAAAGGAGAGAAAATGTGACAGAAATAAGGAGAGAGAGAGAGAGAGAGAGAGAGAGAGAGAGAGAGAGAGAGAGAGAGAGAGAGAGAGAGAGAGAGAGAGAGAGAGAGAGAGAGAGAGAGAGAGAGAGAGAGAGAGATAATTTTTAGTCCCCGAGCCGAAGGTTCGGGGAGCTATTGTTTTTGTCTGGTCCGTCCGGTGTCCGTCCGGCGTGCCTCCGTCCGTCCGGCTATTCTCGTCCGTTTTTTCTCAAAAACTGTTCAGTCTATCATCATCAAATTTGGTATACTAGTTTGCCAAGATGCAAGCTGTCCACTGATGTATTTAGTTTTACATTAAGGTCAATGTCGCGCCAGTTACGGGGTTCAAACCCCGAAACACATAATCGCTAATATCTCGCGAAGTTTTGCATGTATTTCAATGCAGTTTTTTTCACAACATTTCTTGATGAATGGTCTATAACACAGTTGTCATGAATTTTTCTGTGCGCTCGTGTGCGCATGATCGCGCGCGCTCAAATCACGGGTCCGAACCCCAAAGGCTATGTATAAAAAAAAACTATTCAGTTACGTGCTGTTTTGATGCGTTTTTATGTAGCTACGTGCTGTTTTTATGCGTTTTTATGTATGTGTACAACCGACACATTCCGATTTCGGAGTAGCTCGGCGATGCTGCGAGGGGACTTTGCAGCCGCTCGGCGTTGCACTTGTTTTTCATTGAGGCTAAAAAGGATAAGCTTAGAGCTAATTAGATGTGACATTAACAATCATTAAGAATCCAATACAATAAAAAGAACGAGAACAAACATTAGAATAATACTACCGACCAAGGGTGAGGGAGAGGGAGAGAGAGAGAGAGAGAGAGAGAGAGAGAGAGAGAGAGAGAGAGAGAGAGAGAGAGAGAGAGAGAGAGAGAGAGAGACAGACAGACAGACAGACAGACAGACAGACAGACAGACAGACAGACAGACAGACAGACAGACAGAGCGAGAATGGGAGAGAGACAAGCAAATAGTCAAAGACAGCGAGAGAGACAGAATTAGAGAGATCAAGAGACAGACGGACGCAGACAGAGACAAAGACACAGACAAAGTCAGCTTACTTCCACATATTATCATAACGACAGGTATGGTTTTCTACAGTATAGTTATGTCATAACGAAGCGCGGCAATCTTTTCTGTCGATGTACTTTTCCCCCATCCCTTTTTGTTTGTGGCTCAAGCCACAAACCTATAACTCACTTTGTCGGTCGGTCGGTCGGTCGGTCTGTCTGTCGGTCGGTCGGTCCAAAATTGTCACACATTTTGACAAAATTGTCGCACTTCAAATCGAGGCTGCACTTCAAATTGATGCCGCTCTTTAAAATGATGTATTTTAAAGCGTACAAAATAATAAACATACGTAATACAGACACTACAACAGACACGACGAGTATGCGGTGCTTCTTTCGATGAGTATAAGTAGGATACATAGTATTAAATGTTTTCCAAAAGATATAAAAAGTTACGAAATGGTGCAGAGATAACATTCTGGTTTACAGATTAAAATTATTGAAAAGCCAGGGGAGGTGACTCATGATTGGAGTGGTAAAAATAGACCGCGTGCCACAAACTATTGCGAATTCGCGCTTGTTCCTAGACAAGGGGATCCTTTTCACGGGACAGGTTTTACCAATTTCAATGAAAATGGAAAGTTCTTTAGATCTTGTTACTTCATCCATGGATCTTGTCACGTCACGCAACCAAAGCTTTAAAGGGGCACCCTGGCGGATGAGTTTTTTCAAAAAACACGTCGAGATCACCATGAAAACACCATTTACAGATATCGCAACACTCACTTTGCTCTGGTTTCCTATAAATCAAGCCGTCAAATCTGCGATTCCTCCTTAGCGGAGGTGCTGGAAGTCAAATTATTTCACTGAAAGAGAAGGCGTGTGCCGTCTCTTTTGTAATGGCGACCAAATTGTTTCCACGATTTTTTCGCAATACAAGCCTTTTTACTTATCTTTTTATTTTAATTTTATGCAGTTTATCTAAAAGAGTTTCACTCACAACAAAGGAAATAGCTTCTCTTTTTTTTTACTGCACTACAAAAAAGAAAAGACTTAAACCAAAATGGGTTTGGCCACACCCACTGCAAAACCTCATCCGTCAGGGTCCACCTTTAATCTCGTTCACTTTTCCATTCGATCAAAGCAGGAGGGAAGGCAAAAAGGGACAGAGGGACATTAAAAACTAGGGTAAAGGTAAAGATGTGCCACCCCCCATGCATTTCTCGGTTAATTGTATTTTTCCGTTTTTGCCTTTCTTACCATACATAAAACTGTATTTTAGGAATATTTTTTAGCTAATTACCTTTTTGGAATACTAACCCTAACCCTAGCCCTAAGCCTAACCTAACCCTACCCCCCATGGTAAGAAAGGCAATAACGGAAAAATACAATTAACCGAGATAGGTAGGGGGGGTGGCACATCTTGACCTTTACCAAAACTAGTAATGCAAAATACAAAATATAAAATTCGCGCGCGCTTGTGTATGTATGTGTGTGTTGTATGTTTGTGCGTGTGTGTTGTATGTTTGTGTATGTGTGCGTGCTTCCGTGCGTGCTAGTTTGTGTGTGTGTACGGAAAAAAAAAAAAAAAAAAAAAATTTTTTGGTGGGGGGGTATTTCTTATGACAGTCCTTGCCAAAGTCAGCCGTTTAGCCTTTTCGTCGTTTATTGGAAGGAAGGGACTCGAAATCGATTCTAAATTTTACATTTTCGTAAAGGATTTAGACAAACGTGTCTTGGTTTCGTGCATCGGTATTTGTAATTTTGAATCGTCAGTCTCGATAGCTAAGCTGTTCGAAGACTGTTCTTTTATATTAAAGCGTTGATTTGCAGCTGATGTGTTGCTTTGTGTCGCCGGTTTCTATAGTTTAAAAGTGCGACGAGTGTATAATACATTTCTGTGCCTCTTTCTTGATATAGAATCTCTCTCTCTCTCTCTCTCTCTCTCTCTCTCTGTCTGTTTGTCTCTCTCTGTCTCTCTCTCTCTCTCTCTCTCTCTCTCTCTCTCTCTCTCTCTCTCTCTCTCTCTCTCTCTCTCTCTCTCTCTCTCTCTCTCTCTCTCTCTCTCTCTCTCTCCTTTTCTGTGTGCATTTCAATTTGTATAGCACAATGTATTCCATTGTTTTGCGTGATAGTTTTCACTAAACCCAGATATAATTTATTTACAAATTAGATTAAACTTCGATAAGCTACTTAGCTGTCATCCCCATCACCCGCTTTCCTTATTCCTAGGTGAGATGCTTTTTTCTCCCTTTTTACTCTTCTTTAACTCCCTCTCCCCATCCCCTCTCTCTCTCTCTCTCTCTCTCTCTCTCTCTCTCTCTCTCTCTCTCTCTCTCTCTCTCTCTCTCTCTCTCTCTCTCTCTCTCTCTCTCTCTCTCTCTCTCTCTCTCTCTCTCTCTCTCTCTCTCTCTCTCTCTCTCTCTAGCAGCAATCTACATGCTATGCATGATATGTGTGTACGGGTGTGCTCGTGTATATGGGTGTAAGCGTGTATGTATGCGCATATGAGGGGGGGGGGTGATGAATGGGGTGGTGTGTGTGTGTGTGAGTGTGTGTGTGTGTGTGTGTGTGTGTGTGTATGAGTGTGTATGTCTGTCTGTCTGTCTGTGTGTGAGCGCGAGAGCGCGCGCGCGCGCGAGCGAGAGAGAGAGAGAGAGAGAGAGAGAGAGAGAGAGAGAGAGAGAGAGAGAGAGAGAGAGAGAGAGAGAGAGAGAGTCAGGAGTCAGGACATTTTTAATTGTTAGGCCATGCCCATACAATGGAGTGAGTGTGACAACAACAACAAATTGACATTACATTATTAACTTGACATTACAAAACATTACGTAAATCTTGCCGAACTTTCAAAGCTTTAAAGATTAAAACAGCCACTGTTCTTACAATACTTGTGTTTGTACAAGAAAGTAATAACACAAATTTAAACATAGAAGGATTGTTATAATACTTTTTTGGAATACGTTATCTTCGAAGGGTGTCATACATGGGACAAACAAACAAATGGTGGATTTCTGACTCGGGAATATGATTACAAAAAGGACAATATACATTTCTATTTGGGTCAATTTTAAACTGCAAAAAGTGACAATTCAAAGGGGACATGCCAATTCTAAAACTGGACAAAGTGCTTCGTGCTTTTATATTCACCATTTCACACAAATGAGTACTTAAAGTAAAAGTTTGCTTAAAGGATGCATATACATAATAAAAAGTGTGCGTGCCAATCTTGCATGCCAATCTTGTTGAAAACAATCTATAAATCTTTGTTTTAATACTGCCAAGAATGCTTTTGTATTACCAACTCCTTGTGCTTCCCAAACCTCCCCAAAGCCAAAACGGTACAAACTATTTCTAACTTTACAAGCCCATGTACCATAATTTTGTTTCTGAAGGTTTAACAGCATATTATAGGCTTTATTTGGGTATCTACTACCATCCATCTGTATAAGACGTAACCAAAAGTTTATGCATGCATTATGAAAAGAAGCGTAGAATACAGCCCTGCCATGCAGTCTCAGACCAATACGGAACTCCATAGCATCATCATCATCGTTATCATCGGCCTCATTTTCCATCAATCATAAAAAATTAAAAAATGTCTCAAATTCTGTGGCTTTGCATGCCCTGCTCTCATGGTGACCTCAGTTTCGGTTTCCAATCCAGTCTATGCCTTGGTGCGTTCGGGTCAAAGTCATGGGGATCAGTGTGTTCTGGGGAGCTGTCGGTGGACGGTTGTGGTGGCGCCCTCGGAGGAGGACCTCACTCACGCTGGCTCCGCGACTAAGAGAATAGTGTCGTCAGTAGGGGGCTTAGTAGGTGGTGTCCTGAACAGGCTCCACTGAACTCCACCGAAGTGACTCAGCAGAAGTGCAGTGTCTCCTCGGTTGGTTGCCTCCTGACGGTCTAACATAGATTCGCTCCCCTTGGACTGCTGGTCTCGGTTTGTGCGACTTGAACAAACCCGGGTGTAGCTGCGAATTGGGATTCGGAACGAGCGGCGTGGGAGCAACGCCACTGTACGGCCCAGAAGATGGGACAGCAAAACAAAACAAAACAAAACAAAAAAAGTTTATGCATCTCAAACGTGTTGCAACATGCAAAGGATACCTACCCGTTTCACCATATATCAAGTGTGTTGGCGATTTGGGGTTAACTTCCGTGAATCGCTTGAGTGCAAACAAATGGACTTTTTCTATTATCTCTTGGTTTTCTGCTAAACCCCAAATCTCTGCACCATAAGTAAGAATTGGTTGCACTTGACAATCAAAAAGCTTAAAAAAATATTCTAGGTGAATACTCTCCAATAGACCATAACAATTTTACAATGGCAATCACTGCTTTCTTAGCTCTCTC
>CM065680.1:33774249-33784249 GCA_017654935.2 Phymorhynchus buccinoides | reverse complement strand
ACGCACGCACGCACGCACACGCACACGCACACGCACGCACACGCACGCACACACGCACACACACACACACACACACACACACACACACACACACACACACACACACACACACACACACGCGCGAGCGCGCAACTAAATATAATGTTGAAGGTTATAATACAATATTCTCAATAAACCTTACATTATTACTACAAAAATTACATCCAATTAACCTGAATATACTTGCCTTAAATAACGTGTTACATTAAAACACCATCACCAATAACAGGCAGCCACACTATCAGTACACTCATGTAATTTCCACTGCCCACCTAACAGCATTTTCCTCTCGGGTAAACACAATTCACATATATAAAAAGTTATCAAAATATATACAGTGGAATCCGTTTAATTGGCCATCGGATAATCGGCCAAAGCCGCTTAATCAGCCAATTTCCTCTGGAACGGAATTTTTTCTTCTTAAGCATGTTATTTTGTTCGTTTTTACGGCCAAAGCTGAAATCTTCAATTTCGCTTTATTGGCCACTTTTTCTCTCTAATATTTCCTCTTTACCCCCCCAACAACAGAGGCAGACAAACTGACACTTTTGACGTTTACATGGTTGAGTGTGAAGTTGGAAGGTGAGCTGTTGTCAATTGAAAGACCCTGCATGGCGTTAAAATCACTCAAGAAGACAAAATCATTGTCTTTTACTCGTGCTTCTGTCAAGTTGTAGGATTAATAAACACACACACACACACACACACACACACACACACACACACACATCACAAAAAGGGAAAGAATTTGAATTTGAACTGCAACATTTAATTTTGACGTCATTGCTTTTGATTTGCATAATTGCGTCATACAGTATCTCCATGTTCGTTTTATCGGCTGATTCGCTTTATTGGCCATATTTTTCCTGGTCCCAAAAGTGGCCGATTAAGCGGATTCTACTGTATACGCAATCTTACCAAAACAAAAACAGACAAGTTGTTCACTTTGTTTGTCAACGTTTTGGCTATATATATATATATATATATATATAAGGAGCGGAGGTTTTGGAAATTTTCTTTTTATTTTCCTCCGAATTTTCGCGGACTATGCGTCCGCTTCCTCAGGGAGTAGTTTACTGCAACAACAATGACATTTTGACCAAAATTAATCATATTACTTACACACATATATATATATATATATATATATATATATATATAGATATAGAGAGAGAGAGAGAGAGAGAGAGAGAGAGAGAGAGAGAGAGAGAGAGAGAGAGAGAGAGAGAGAGAGAGAAGGGAGATAGGTCATAGCAAAAATAACATAAAATCTTGATATTGACTTTTCATTCATAAATGTCTGTCAAGCCGAGAAGCGATCTCTTTTTTATTATATATATTCTATATATATATTAGGGGTCTGTCATTCATTAGCCACTCATTCAAAAAAGGTAAGCTCCAATGTCTGTATTTGTGAATTCAAAAAACCAGTAATCTTATAAGCCAATGCAGTATGACCAAGCCTGCGATTAAGACAGGCGAAAATTCATGAGAAATAAAAAAAGAATATCCGGGTTGTTGAAACTCAGTTATCTTATATACTATATATATATAATATATATAATATATATATATGTTACAGTCAAAATGAGAAATTAGTCGTTACGGGTAATGCCTGAAAATTTCAGTCATTTCCGGGAACTACCTGTTTCAAACAGCCATTACTGGAAATTGCTAAAATTTTCAGTCACTACCGGTAATGCCTGAAAAGTTTCTCCAGTCAATACCGAAAATGACTAAACACAAAACACCATATTGAACCTGAATGGTTTTTAATTTATGATGCATTCAATCAGAAAAATAAATATTTTTTTCAAGGCTAAAAGCAAGTCTTTGAACACAATCACACATAATCATGCAGAGCCTGTCTAAAAATAAATTAATATGCTTTTTTCCGTCTTATGAAATGGAAAGAAGGCTGATATTAACCCTAAACTTTTAATAAGACCGAAAAAGCAGTTTATCAGTGTAATTTTTGCAACAAATATCAGAGGGGGGAGGAGGGTTTGAAATTAAGTTTGAAATTAATAGTTTGCGTTTTATAAGACAGAAAGAAGCATTTGGGAACCGTTGGCATCTGTTTTGAACGAGCGACTGATTTGACTGCGACATCGAGTCATCTCAAAAGCTTATTTGTTGCATCTGTTGAAGCCATGGTCTCTGAATGATTGTGAGCCAGAATGGCAAAACCAGTTTGAATTCCTGTGGTGAATACATGTCAAACAGTTTAGGAGAGAAGGCCCAAAGTTTGGGCCCCCAAACTTTGAAACAAAAATATTGCCTTAAAAAAAGGAGTATAAGCTCACCCACCCCTTTGCACAAATTGAGGCACTGTGTGTGTGTGTGTGTGTGTGTGTGTGTGTGTGTGTGTGTGGTGCGTGTGTGTGCGTGTGCGTGCGTGTGCGTGTGCGTGCGTGCGTGTGCGTGCGCGTGCGTGCGTGCGTGTGTGTGCGTGAGAGAGAGAGAGAGAGAAGAGTGTGTGTGTGTGTGTGTGTGTGTGTGTGTGAGTGTGAGTGTGCGTGTTGTTAATTGAACATTTGCACATACGTTGCTTAAAGAGCCCCTGATATGCAAAAAAAAAATCTTTCAAACGTGATTAGAGGTCACCAAGAAAATGTATTCTACACAAAGCACACCACGCAGTTTCTCTTGGTACACAAATCAAGCAGCAAAGTGGGGGAGGGGGAGGGGGTTTACAAGGTGTTTCACCCTTTGCACACTTTTTCCTTCCAAACAGGAGATGGGTTTGTACTAAACGATGGGCTAATACTCAGTATTTTACTGCAATCAACACTTTCCCATTCTGGCTGACATGCATTTCCCATTCTGCCTGATATCTAGTTCAGCCAGATGGGTAAACCCAGACCATTTCCCAGATTGGCTGAAATTCAGGCAGAATGGGTACAAACTCCTCTTGAATTTCAGGCATTACCGGTAATGACTAAAAATTTTTAGCCATTTCCAATACTGGCTGATTGAAACAGGTAGTTCCGGAAATGACTAAAAATTCCAGGCATTACCCGTAATGACTAATTTCTCATTTTGACTGTAACATATATATATATAACTGAGATTTTATATTAATTCTCTCTCTCTATATATAAGATATATATATATCCCTCTCTCTCTCTCTCTCTCTCTCTCTCTCTCTCTCTCTCTCTCTCTCTCTCTCTCTCTCTCTCTCTCTCTCTCTCTCTCTCTCTCTCTCTCTCTCTCTCTCTCTCTCTCTCTCTCTCTCTCTCTCTCCCCATGCATGTTTCCCTCTTTTACTCTGTTTCTCTCTCTCTCTCTTTCTCTCTGTCACTGCCGCTCTCTCCCTCTTTCTCAACAAATCCAACCCATTTATTGCCCTGACTATTAGTATTGGTATTTGGTATTTGGCATATTCTAGTCACAGAGACTTACTCTGTGAAATTCGGGCTGCTCTCCCCCGGAGAGCGCGTCGCCGCAAGTGCATCGCCTACCCAATTATTTTTGTTTGGGGAGGGGGGGGCACAGGGTGAGGAGGGGGTGAGGGCACACTTGGAAAATCTAGCTATCAAGTTGGCCATACCAGGCAGCAGGATTTATCCCTGCTCTTACCGACTTTCAACTGCTGTGGGAATTTTACGTGCGTAAAGCGCACGGGTCAGACTAGCTTTAAGTCCCCATCCGAAGGACTGGACGTTCAGTTCGATTTTCCTGTCAAACTAGAAAGAAAGGGCGAGGCCGGGATTCGAACCCGGGTCACTCACGCTGCAAGTCACGCATTACATTTGGCAGGCGAACGTCTTAGCCACTCTGCCACCTTTCTCTATTGCTGCTATCTACCTAACTGGACTCTCTCTTTTTTTTTAAAAATATGAGAGAATGGGAAATAACAAATAGATCAGTTGCAAGATGTGGACAAATTGAATGCTTGATTCGGTTTTCATGTAAACGTTTTGGAGAAGAAAAAACAACGGACTTGTAAATTGTTAGTGAGCGAATTTAATTATGTTCTTTGTAGAGGAAGAAAATAAAGAAGAGGTAATCTTAATTATGTTCTTAATTACTTTGGGGAATGCTTTCTTTGTCTGTATATTTTCTTTTTCTTGTTAACGTTTACTTTTCATCTATCTCTGTACGTTTGTCTGTTTTTCTGTATCCCCTTTCTTTGTCCCTGTCTGTCTCTCTTTCTTTGTCATTATCCATTCTTCCCTCTCTTCTCTCTCTCTCTCTCTCTCTCTCTCTCTCTCTCTCTCTCTCTCTCTCTCTAACACTTTCCACATCCCCTTGCTATATCATTGTGTCTGTGAATTCACTATCCAAATAGTATTTTATTTTACTACTCAACGAACGTTTACTATACCATTGTGTCTGTGAATTCACTATCCAAATACTATTTTATTTTATTACTCAACGAACGTTTACTACATCATTGTGTCTGTGAATTCACTATCCAAATACTATTTTATTTTATTACTCAACGAACGTTTACTACATCATTGTGTCTGTGAATTCACTATCCAAATACTATTTTATTTTATTACTCAACGAACGTTTACTACATCATTGTGTCTGTGAATTCACTATCCAAATACTATTTTATTTTATTACTCAACGAACGTTTACTACATCATTGTGTCTGTGAATTCACTATCCAAATACTATTTTATTTTATTACTCAACGAACGTTTACTACATCATTGTGTCTGTGAATTCACTATCCAAATACTATTTTATTTTATTACTCAACGAACGTTTACTACATCATTGTGTCTGTGAATTCACTATCCAAATACTATTTTATTTTACTACTCAACGAACGTTTACTATATCATTGTGTCTGTGAATTCACTATCCAAATAGTATTTTATGTTACTACTCAAAGGACGTAGGAAATAAAGAACACTCCAACCCAAAGAAAACACCCTCAAAGAAGAAAGAGAAACATAATTTTTTAAAAAGCTATAATAAATAATTCAAAAAGGAAAGGAAAGGAAACATAATTTTTTAAAAAGCTATAATAATAATTCAAAAGGGGGGGGGGGGGGGGGGGGGAGAAAAGGCATCTACGCCTTTGGTGCCATGGGCAAGTCTAGTTCGTTAGTTTCATGTAATGGGCCCAAACTGCCTCGAACAACATCTGACTTGGTCCTGTAACACCCCTCAGGGTTTGTGTGAACTTTTTATCTGGTATAGTAAAATAAAAGAACGGGAACTAAAGTGGAAAAGGAAGAAAGATCGAAGGAGTAAGATTAAAGGGGCACACTGACGGATGAGTTTTTGCCAGAAACACGTCGAGATCATCAGGAAAACACCCTTTACAGAGATCGCGACACTCACTTTGCTCTGGTTTCCCAGAAATCAAACCGTCAAATCGGCGATTCCTCCTTGGCGGAGGTGCTGGAAGTCAAATTATTTCAGTGAAAGAGAAGGCATTCTCTCTTTTCAATGGCCGCCTGAGTTTAGACCAAATCATTTGCACGAAAGTTTCACAATACAAGCCTTTTTATTTATTTATTTTTTAATGTTATACAGTTTACCTAAAGCAGTTTCGCTCACAACAAAGAAAATGGCTCCAGTTTTTGGTTACTGCACTACAACAAAAATAGCTTCAACCACAATGAGTCACTTCCACCCACCCCGTCCAAAATGGCTTCTTTCTCCGGCATCTCCGCCAAGCAGGAATCGCCGTTTTCACGGTTTGATTTCTAGGAAACCAGAGCAAAGTGGGTATTCCGATCCTTGAAAAGACTGTCTATCTTGTGATCTCGACGTGTTTCTTGCAAAAAAACTCATCCGTCAGGATCCACCTTTAAGAAAGAAACTATTGAATGAAATAGATAACGTGTGTGTGTGTCCTTTGATCGTTTGTGATTAGAGACCTGGACCGGCGTCAGGGTTTACAGACTGCGCTGGGGCACTAACGATTCAAAAACCATGGGACCCGTATGCTTTGTTATGAAATAAAAAAGCTCTTTTTCTTTTTAAAAAAAAAGAAGTTATTTTCTTCCCATTTCCTCATTGTTTTCATCTTTATCATAATATGTCTTACTACTCCAGATTTTACTTCGTTTATTCTCCTCTCTTGCCCTCTTTCTGTCTCTTCTTCCCCCTCCCTTTCACACACTCTCTTTCTCTTTTCTCTTACTCTCTCTCTTCTCCCTCTCTCTGTCTATGTATCCTCTCTCTCTCCTTCTCTCTCTCTCTCTCTCTCTCTCTCTCTCTCTCTCTCTCTCTCTCTCTCTCTCTCTCTCTCTCTCTCTCTCTCTCTCTCTCTCTCTCTCTCTCTCTCTCTCTCTGTATGTGTATAGGGAACATGCGAGGCCAGAGGGGCTGAAAGAGACTCTCTTAGTATAGAGAGTGAGATCGAATGAGAGAAACAGCAAGAGAGAAAGATCGAAAAGTGATCGAGCAAGAGGGGCGGGGGTAGGGAGAAAGCAGAAGAAGAAGAGAAGAGAGAGAAGAGAGAGAGAGAGAGAGAGAGAGAGAGAGAGAGAGAGAGAGAGAGAGAGAGAGAGAGAGAGAGGGGGGAGAGAGACAGAGAAAGAGCAAGAAGAAAAGAGAGAGAGATTGATACCAGGTGTCGTGCATGCTACAACAACAACAGAAATAAATACTTGTCTTTTCTCACTGTTTCAAGGACCTTACTACCACAGATAACGAAGCAGTCGTTGGGCAGATGTCACAAAATGGCATCAGGATTAAACTGCTGTCGCACTTTCGTTTCTGTTCCCTTCAGACGCAGTAGTATAATCCCATACATTTCGCAAAGGTTCAGGCTGCATTCAACAAAAAACAACTCCTGTTTCGCGCGTTTATTAGCATTTGGTACACGTAGACGCACGCGCGCACACATACACACACACACACACACACACACACACACACACACACACACACACACACACACACACACATACACACACACACACACACACACACACACGCGCGCACGCGCACGCACACACACGCACACGCGCACACACACACACACACACACACACACACACACATTTATTCTTATAAGCTGGACTTGAGTAGGATAAGGTCAATCCTGTTTTGCAACGTTCATGCTTACAAAAAAAAATGAAATAAAAAAATGAAATTAAAAAAAAATGAAAAAAAAAAAAAAATGAAATTAAAAAAATGAAACAGACTGCAACGTCACTGGAACATACAGCAAACAAACAACTACACGACAAGTGCAAAGTGACGTTATTTTATTCACAAGAGACAAAACAAAACTACTGGATATTTCGGCGAATGCGCCTTTATCAACACAGACAAGCAATTAAACAGCAAACATCAAATATAGCAAAAGGAGCAAAAAGTAGGCAACAGAAGGAGCAAAAAATAAAAACACACACATCAAGATCAAACTAAAAACAAGGGGAAGTATTGTTTTTAGTTTGATCTTGATGTGTGTGTTTTTATTTTTTGCTCCTTCTGTTGCCTACTTTTTGCTCCTTTTGCTATATTTGATGTTTGCTGTTTAATTGCTTGTCTGTGTTGATAAAGGCGCATTCGCCGAAATATCCAGTAGTTTTGTTTTGTCTCTTGTGAATAAAATAACGTCACTTTGCACTTGTCGTGTAGTTGTTTGTTTGCTGTATGTTCATGCTTACACGCATACGCTTCAAATCGTTCAAGGTACCTTGTTGTGGTTGAATTATTTAAGAGAAGTCTTGAGCTGCTTTCAAGTAAATCCCCATGGGATAAAGCGCAACGAGTGGTCAAATGTGTGTGTGTGTGTGTGTGTTTGTGTGTGTGTTTGTGTGTGTGCGTGCGTACGTGCATGCGTGCGTGCATGCGTGTATGCGTGCGTGTGTGTATGTGTGTGTGAGTGCGCATAATAATAAGAGAATGATTATCTGGTTTACATATTTTGATTAATTATTATCTATCAATATTTCCGTGCAAAAGCGCATATTATTATCGTTGGTCGTACTATTGACGTGACACTGTTGTTGTTGTTGTTGTTGTTGTTGTTGTTGTTGTTGTTGTTGTTGTTGTTGTTGTTGTCGTTGTTGTTGTTGTTCTTCTTCTTCTTCTTCTTCTTCTTCTTCTTCTGCGTTCCCAGGCCATATGGCCATAATGGGTAAGGTACGTATGTGTCCGGTTTTCAATTTTCACTGGTCTCTCCGCTGCGTACAGCCGACACATTCCGATTTCGGAGGAGCTCAAAGGAGAAAAAATTGGAAGATGTTTTTTTTAAAGCAGGAGAATGGGCCAATAAGTCAGAAAGATAGTAGATGATAGAAAACAAAGGGAAAAAGCAGAGTCAAAGAGGGTGGCAGATTAGAGGAAGCAACAAGCACAGAACTTCAGAAGGTGGGGGAACTATTTTTAAGAAAGATCCCCCCCCCCCCCCCCCGGTATCCACATGGGGAAACGTGACACTGTTAACTACTCATTGCTACTCTTTCGCCTCTGTTCGTTGTTCTGATTGTATTTAATTCTCTTACTCATCATTGTGTGTGCCTTTTAACACCAATAAAGACGTCTTTTTTTCTAGCGTCCAATATATGTGGTTCACGCGTGTGGTATCCCTGCTGATAAAATCAAAAACGTTATGAAGAAAAGGTGAAAAGAAGTTGACGCGCAGCAACAACAACTAAATAATAATAATAATAATAATAATAATGATAATAATAAACCACGATAAAGACAGAAAACAACGAAAAGAGAAGGAAACGAACTGACCCAAAACAACGGCAAGGACGAAAGAAAGAACATACAAAAATGACGAGAAAGGGAAGGAAGAGTGCAGAAAGGACAATGCAAGATCATAAAATAAAATAAACGAAACCAAAACTTAAAGAGGCACCCTGACGGTTGAGTTTATGCAAGAAACACGTCGAGATCACCAGAAAGACAGCCTTTTCAAGGATCGGAACACTCACTTTGCTCTGGTTTCCTATAAATCAAAGCGTCAAAACGGCGATTCCTCCTTGGCGGAGTTGCCGGAGAGAGAAACCATTTTGGACGGGGTGGGTGGAGGACACTCAAGAGTGGTTGAAGCTTTTTCTTCTTTGTAGTGCAGTAAGCAAAAATTGGAGCTATTTCCTTTGTTGTGAGCGAAACTCCTTTTGGTAAACTGTAAATAAAAAGGCTTGTATTGTGGACATTTCGTGATTTGGTCTATAAAGCGACTCATGACTTCTCTTTCACTTAAAGAATTTGACTTCCAGCACCTCCGCCAAGGATGAATCGCCGATTTGACAGTTTGATTTCTAGGAAACCAGAGCAAAGTGGGTATTGCAAACTCTGTAAAGGGTGTTTTCCTAGTGATCGCGACGTGTTTCTTACAAAAACGCATCCGCCAGGGTGCCCCTTTAAAATGTACAACAAAAACAGTATCGGATTTCGCATCTTGACATTTTGCTACCCGGGACATAGTCCGCTGTGGATAATGGTTAGCTATTACCGAAGACACCGAGGTTTGTAATGGACATTGGCAGAATCCCTTGAGAAGAAAGGAAGCGAAACATAGGTTAGACTCGAGAGACAGGGGGAAAAAAGAGGAGCCAAAGTCTTTTGAGGGATTGAGTGCACTATTAAACCGTCGTTTCTTTTGAGAAATCACAATCCGAGAGCTTTAGTGATGGTGTCTGTGAGAGGTGTTGTTTTAATGATGAGTAACCTGGGATGTCTGCCTCTTGGGTTTGTTGGTTTGTTGGTTTGTTGGTTTGTTGGTTTTGTTGGTTTTGTTGGTTTGTTGGTTTGTTGGTTTTGTTGGTTTTGTTGGTTTTGCAAGCAAAGAGAAAGAACACTTTCTTTTGTTTTCCTGTAAGCCTGTCGATCAGTCCGTTTGCCCACATGTCTATCTCTCTGTCTCTGTCTTTCTCTCTCTCTCTCTCTCTCTCTCTCTCTCTCTCTCTCTCTCTCTCTCTCTCTCTCTCTCTCTCTCTCTCTCTCTCTCTCTCTCTCTCTCTCTCTTTCTCTCTCTTTCTCTCTTTGTTTGCCTCTCTGCCTCTCTCTGTCTGTCTCTATT
>CM065680.1:33756749-33764249 GCA_017654935.2 Phymorhynchus buccinoides | reverse complement strand
TTTTGTACAATTTATCTAAAGGAGTTTCGCTCACAACAAAAGAAATAGCTCCTTTTTTTTTTTTACTGCATTGCAAAAAAAAAAGAAAACTCTTCAACCACAATGGAATTGTCCTCCACCCACCCCATCCAAAATGGCTTCTCTCTCCGGCATCTGCGCCAAGGATGAATCGCCGTTTTGACGGTTTAATTTCTAGGAAACCAGAGCAAAGTGAGTGTTCTGATCCTTGAAAAGGCTGTCTTTCTGGTAATCTCGACGTGTTTCTTGCAAACATTCATCCGTCAGGGTGCCCCTTTAAAGAAGACGGACTATAGTTGCTGGGCTGCTACTCACATATTCACAAGTCTAAGTCGTCCACAAAAATCAAAGCAAACTGGATTTGTTTACACACTCCCCCCCCCCCCCCCCCCCCCCCGTGGGGATACCGGGGGGGTCTTCCGTACAAATAGTTCCCCCACCTTCTGGAAGTTTTGTGCTTGTAGCTTCCTCTAATCTGTCTCTCTCTTTGACTCAGCCTTTTTCCTTTGCTTTCTGTCATCTACTACCTTTCTGACTTTTGGCCCATTCTCCTGCCTTTTTTCCCCACACACAAAAATATCCCATATAGTTTTCTCCTTTGAGCTCCTCCGAAATCGGAATGTGTCGACTGAAGTGGACATCAGTGAAAACTGGAAAACGGACACATACGTATCCATTGTGGCCTTATGGCCCGGGAATGCAGAAGCAGAAGAAGAAGTCTACACACTAAGGGCACACACACATTATATCCGCAATCCGCTTGTTCCGTGCAGAAAACCCATACACTTATATATAAGAAATAAGCGGATTGGAGTGCGCATAGATTTCCGCGTGTAATGTGTACACTTTCATATTTCTTACTTCCAGATTTACTTGGCAGATTGAGCATATTATTATTATTATTTCTGCGCAGAATTTGCGCGTATATGTGTGTGTGTGCCCTAACACAAGTCTGGTCACACACACACACACACACACACACACACACATATACACACACACACACACACACACACACACACACACACACACACACACACACACACACACACACACACACACACAAACACGCGCACGCACACGCACACACGCGCGCGCGCGCGTGCGCGCATACACACACACACACACACACACACACACACACACACACACACACACACACACACACACACACACACGCACGCACGCACACACACACACAGCGTATGAATTGTCAGTACACCAAACTCTGAGTCATACAGAAACCCAGACACTTATGTATCAGACTAAAACACTAAACTATACCAAAGAAAAATTCCATCTTAGCTCACCACACAGACAAATGTATGAGAGAAGTGAGAAGGAAAAAGGGGAGAGAGAAAAAAAAAGAGAACAAAAAAAAGATGTGCCGCCTCAAAAAAAAAGAAGAAAAAAAAGGAAAGAAAACAAAAAAGAGAGACCACCAAAAAAAATGAAAAGAAAGGCGGGGACAGTGGGTGGTCAACAACAACAACAAAAGTCTGGTCTGTTGCCATTCAATCATTCTAATATGGTTCCGAAGCAAACAGGTCTAGCCAGTTCAGATGCCTTCCTGGATATAAACATGTCAGCATAGAAAAGTCTCTAGCAGTCAACTATCGTGTGTGTGTGTGTGTGTGTTGAGGGTAACTTAATTGTCCGTCACCGAAGGTGAACGGACTTTGCGATGGGCTGGTTTGTATTTTTTTTTCTTTTCTTTTTTTCTGTCTGTCCCAAGGATATCTACCGAACCGCTTGACCGAATCGCGTCAAAGTTTGTGTGAAGGTGTGCCTCCTTAATAGGAAGAGATCGGCGCAAACCATTTTGCCGTCGTGACCTTGACCTTGACGTACGACCTTGAAAACCGAAAATCTATTTTTAGCCATATCTCGGGCACCGATCAACATAGGATGTTGAAACTTGGTATGAAGGTGGTTTGGCTTATGCCCGTTCTGATGATGGCATACCGATCAAGGTCAAGGTCAAGGTCAAAAAGATCGCTGGAGCCTGAAAATCGGAGGGTCATTTTTTTCTCCTTCTGTCTGTCCCAAGGATATCTTTCGAACGGGTTGACAGAATCACGTCAAATGTTGTGTGCTGGTGTGTCACCATGAGAGGAAGGCATCCGCGCAAACCATTTTGCCATCGTGACCTTGACCTTGGCGTACGACCTTGAAAATCGAAAATCTTTCAGTGGCCATAACTCCCACACCGTTAGTGTTAAAGTCTTCAAATATGGCATGAAGGTACTTTGGCTTATGCCCGTTCTGATGGTGGCATATCGATCAAGGTCAAGGTCACGGTCCGGGCGATCAGTAGGCCTTGAAAGTGGTAGGGGTCTACACATTGGGTTTTAAGCCATATTTTCCACATTGGTACTTGACAGAAGCGCTTCAGATTGTGTGTGGTACTGTATACCCTAGAGAAAAAAAATCCGAGCATAAATTATCACCATGCTGACCTTGACCTTGAAGTGTGACCTTGAAAACCGAAATTTCCTTCTTTGCGCTATATGTTTCTTCTTCAAGCTGTATCTCGTGAACTAGAAGACAGAATCCCTTCCAATTTTGTGTCAGGATGTGACACTTTACGGGGTGTCGCAAGTGCGTGGCATTGCTGGTGACGGACATGTCTGCCGCTCGGCGACGCCCTTGTTATTCATGCGAAGTGTAAGAATAGATTCTTGAAAACTCAGTTTGCTTGAATCCCACCCCGATGGTAACCTGCTAGATGTATATACCACCGTAACCACAGTCACTAGACCCTTTGACCATTTCCTGACTTTATTCACTTTTTCTGCCGTATTACTATGCATTTTGCTTCGATTTAGCGGTGCTTGAGAATAGCCGTTGTTACGATGTGAAAATAGGGTTGGGAACAATACTGGAGGCAATTCCCGGAGGCAGTGCTAAACAGTAAAGTCCCGATTTCTTATTAATGCAGATATGTGTAGCAGTAACCACGCCTCGGTTAAACCTCATCGGCTATGGTACCACCACAAAGATATAACCGCAGTCTTGTTACGATGTTTGAAAGTCTCCCCATTTGAGGAAGCACAACACCGCTGTTGGGTTAACGGTCAACTTAGGACGCTGATTTTACCGCCAGGGGGCAGTCAAACCAGTAGGGGTTTAGCGCGTGATATTCTTAGTTGGGGGTAGTGAGAGAGAGAGAGAGAGAGAGAGAGAGAGAGAGAGAGAGAGAGAGAGAGAGAGAGAGAGGGGGGGGGGGAGGGATTCAAGCCCCTTTATTTCCTAAGCCACAGTAGCTTTTTTTTTTTTTTGAAGTTTGACTGCCTCCTAGCGGTGAATTGTGCGTCCTAAGCTACTCATCGAAGGGGGTTCGCTGAGCATGGGATTTGTTCTAATCCACAGTAGCTTTTCTCAGCTCCTTTCAGTTCATGCCTTTTGTTAACACTCGTCACCAGCATAAACCAATTTAAAGTGTCTTATCCATTAGGCTTACATTGTTTTATGGTGGCATACCACTTGTAAGGTCTTTTCCTATCCCTAACCAAAATCAATGATAAGAATATTTTTGCCGCTGTTAAAAGAAATAACTTGAAACAAATAGCTCTCTGTGGAAAACTGAACGGAGCTAGAATGAGGGGAATTAGTGTACTGTGAATCTGATCTGCATCAAACGCTTTCTATTAATCACCGTGCTCTTTCTTTCTGTGTCGATCGCTCAGACAGTTTCATGTCATGCGAGCCCAGATGCGTCGTGCTGCCGTTATGCGCCTAACTAACAAATAGTTAGGCCCAGCAAGTCCGACTTCGGCTGGAGGAAATGGTTTTGAAAGTGTTTCGTGAAAAATGGCAGGAGAATGGACCGGGTAAGGCAGAGAGATAGTAGATGACAGTAAGCAAAAGGAAAAGGTAGAGTCAAAGAGAGTGACAGATTAGAGGAAGCTACAAGCACAGAACTTCCAGAAGGTGGGGGAGCTATTTATACAAAAGACCCCCCGGTAACTCCACGGGGGAGTTGTTTTGTCGATTGCTCAGTTTCCTGTCATTTGAGCCCAGATGCGTCACGCTGCCGTTATGAGTCTATCCAACAAATAAGCCCAACATGTCCGACTTCGGATGAAAAAAACCATCTTCGTAAGAATTTCTGGAACGAAGGCAGGAGAATGGACCAATAAGGCGGAAAGATAGTAGATGACAGTAAGCAAAGGGAAAAGGCAGAGTAAAAGAGAGTGACATATTAGAGAAAGTTACAAGCACAGAACTTCCAGAAGGTGGGGGAACTATTTGTAATGGGGGAGGGGGTATGATTAGGTCTGCATCACTATCCCATCGCTTACTCTAATGCTTACACATATTTACAGACACACCCACTCACACTCACCACACCAACATCAAACTACAATACATTGTCTGAATCACTTTTAGTGGAAGGACGTTAAACTGAAGAACAACCCTCCCCCGGTATCCCCACGTGGATAATCCCCGTGTTGATAACAATATCTTCGTGGTAGAGCCACCGTGAGTGACAGTAAGAAGAGTGCCACCACGACAATCCAACTACAGTGCCAAGAATTGCCGATTTCTACAAAAACTCGATCTTTAAACGCATACATGTATGACACAAATTTGAGAGCCAACATCGATGCTAAGATGATGAGAACAACCAAGGCACGTGGGATTCGCTACAATGGACAACTTAGGACGCTGACTTCACCGCCAGGGGGCAATCAAACCTGTAGGGGCTTAGTGCGTGATATTCTTATTTGGGGGTAGTGAGAGAGAGAGAGAAAGAGGGATGGACTCATCTCCCTCTCTCTCTCTATCTCTCACTACCCCTAACTTAGAATATCAGTGAGAGAGAGAGAGAGAGAGAGAGAGAGAGAGAGAGAGAGAGAGAGAGAGAGAGAGAGAGAGAGAGAGAGAGAGAGAGAGAGAGAGAGAGAGAGAGAGAGAGAGAGGGAGGGGGTAGGAACTCATCTCCCTCCCTCTCTCTCACTCTCACTACCCGCAACTAAGAATATCACGCGCTAAGCCCCTACTGGTTTGACTGCCCCCTGGCGGTGAAATGTGCGTCATTCTGTGCTAATCAACAAGGATCGTTAAGATCAAAACAGTGCTTTAAATTAAACGTCCATTCTGATTATGAGAGACTTAATGATTAGACTGTAAGCTGACATTTCTTTTTCTTTTTTAATGTATAATATAGCCTGTGTACGACGGAGTAAGCAAAACCAAAGGACTCATGTAGGGGAAGACGGGGTAAACAGCCCATGGGCGGGTAAGAAGCCCATGCCAATTATCTCATGAAATGAAGCAAATTTCAGTCAAATTTGCCCATGAGACGAACGCTAAACATTAACACTCGTCTCATGGGCAAAATGTGACTGAAATTTGCTTTATTTCATGAGAAAATTGGCATGGGCTTCTTACCCGCCCATGTGCTTCTTACCTCGTCTTACCCTAGTGTTTGTTCATAAAATGTAAACACGTTGTTTATGAGACGTGTCCATTTCAGCTCAAAAGTTAATACTCACCTCCGGATGAGAGTCAGACAGACGTCCCCCCCCCCCTCTACCCTCACCCCCCCACCCCCACCCTTCCTATCCAACCGTATTCCAAACAAACACAAAAATTCAAAAGTGAATGTGTCTCTCTGACTGGGATCGAACTCAGGACCTCCTCCCACGTGGCAGGTCGCGACACTAATATTACGCTTGACAGGCGCCTTGCTGCGAAGATGTTTGGAATGATCGAACGATCGTTTTGATTTGTTTTTTCTTCCTTCCTCCTGTTAATGAGATCGTGGGGGAGAGAGAAAAAACAACTCAGAAAGAAAGAAAGAAAGGGGTGGTGGATAGTGAAGGAGAGAGAAAGGGGCAGAGAGACGAAGAGAGAGAGAGAGAGAGATTGAGAGAGAGAGAGAGAGAGAGAGAGAGAGAGAGAGAGAGAGAGAGAGAGAGAGAGAGAGAGAGAGAGAGAGAGAGAGAGAGAGAGAGAGAGAGAGAGAGAGAGAGAGAGAGAGAGACAGTTGCCTCTGTGTCCGCCTGTCCATCTGGATGTCGGCCTGTTTGTCTGTATTTCTGAGTCGTATGTCTGTGTCTGGTCCGTCTGAGTCCGTGTTTATTGGTTTGGTTTGTTATTTATAGATAGTCCTTTCTCGCGCAACACAGTTGCCATTTTGGACAATCGATAGTTTCCCGCCTCGTTAGGGAAAATAAATCAGGTCGCTAGAACGGGAAAAGTGAAATACTGGTGAAGAAGGAAAAAAAAACGCAGAACAAGAAGAATTATAGAATAGAACAGGATGTAGAGCATATAGTATTAGTTCATATGTCTATGTCGAAAATGTGAGCAACTGGTAGGGGAAGACGGGGTAAAAAGCGCATGGGCGGGTAAGAAGCCCACCCCAATTATCTCATGAAATGAAGCAAATTTCAGTCTCATTTTGCCCATGAGACGAGCATTAATGTCTAGCATTCGTCTCATGGGCAAATTTCACTGAAATTTTCTTTATTTCATGAGATAATTGGGGTGGGCTTCTTACCCGCCCATGCGCTTTTTACCCCGTCTTCCCCTAACTGTAAACTTAAAAAATATTGGCAAATTTAAAAAAAAAAAACATTTGAATGGTTACTGATCTTGAGTTTACATTTAGAATAATGTACTCCATCTTCTCTTCGTGCATAACTTGGCTGACTTCAAAATCAGGAATAATTATGTGCTTCGAGAGATTTACTGAAGCCGTTCGCCTGATGACAGATTAACCCTTTCACCGCCAAAGTCGCATTTTAGCACCACAGTGATTTAACACCCGTGTCACTAAAAGGCATCAAATTGGGGTCTATTGTCCAAAAACCCTTTTGTCTCAGTTTTGGGAAGTAAGGATAGACCTTATTGTATATATGTTACAGAAGAATCTCCAATACTGCAGATGGAGTTTGTTCTCTACCCAGGTAAATTTAATGGAAATATTTGGCTGAAATATGGCTGGCGGTGAAAGGGTTAAAGAAGCAAACGCGTGCTTATATACGCGCATACACTCACACCACACACGAGCGCGTGTGTAGGCTCAGAGAGGGGGAGGGGGCGGGGTCAGTCACCATATGATTGAATTATTTAGGTAGCTTTTGGATACCGTTTATTCATTTTGTCACGGTTGAAACATTCCGAAGCCATCATGCGTCGGTTATTTGACACTCTCTTTCCTGGGTTGTTTTCTTCCAGAAAGATGCAGTGGGAGGGAGGATGGTGATTCATTTAGGGACCAGGGGAAATGCGGTGGTTGGCCCCCTGTGTTGTACTTGGCACGAACACTCTACTAGTGTTAAATGATGTGACAGGGTTCCAATACAACACAGCCTTGTGGCTGACAGACTTTCATGGCTCTCAACTGCAGCTTCATAGATCATTCAGTAATGCTTGAAAGAGCGAGCGGAGAGAGAGAGAGAGAGATGAATGAATGAATGAATGAATGAATGAATGAATAACTTTATTTTCTGAAGATAATATAGTAAG
>CM065680.1:33736749-33751749 GCA_017654935.2 Phymorhynchus buccinoides | reverse complement strand
GGTACACAAAAGAACAAAACGCTGAACAGGTTGCTTCGTCCTTTTTTGAATGAGAGAAAAAACACAACGTTTCAAGGAATATCCTCGCTGTCAAGTGAAAGTAAAGTAAAGATCATAGATTGAAATAGCAAAAAAGAAAACACTGAGCAGATTTCAAAATAAATGCGAGGGCTGGTAACAAATATATATAGTGAGCACATACTAACCCTGCATTGAACATCAAAACTAAAAAGGCAGCCAAAAACTTCTTGGGACATGCAATGACAAAAAAGACAAAGCTGAGTTGGTATTCACTTTGATTAGAACACACGCGCAGACACACACATATGCACGCGCACACATACATACACACACGTGTTCTGTTTCTGGAAGCGTCTTAATTCATTCATTTCGTTTTCATTTATTCTTTGATTCTGTCTCCGCCATGTTTCCTTGCATCCCTCCAGACTCAGAATGACACGTCGTCAACAAGGCCCACAACAAACTGGACACGGAAAGAAACCCCAGTAAAGTTGTCGTTTAGACACCCTCCTCGTGTTCACGACTCTCGATCTCAAAGTCTGGTTCTTTCAATCTCGTGACAATAACCCTAGGCTGATCCTAACCCTCTCCCTCTCCCGATAATGGCAAAAACGTTCGCTTCTCAGTGATGCGAAAAGTTCATAAGGGTGTCCAAACCCCAACTTAGCCAGAATCCCATTCAATGGTGCTGATCTGGCTAGTCAACTTCTGACCAAGTTGTCAGAGTGGCCTTCTTCTTCTTCTTTGGTCGCTCAGTTTCCTGTCAATTATGAGCGCAGATGTGTCATGCTGCCGTTATGCGCATAACTAACAAATAATTAGGTCCAGCATGTCTGACTTCGGCTGGAGGAAATATTTTTAAAGGGTTTCTAGAACAAAGACGGGAGAATGAACCGGTAAGGCAGAAAAATAGTAGATGTCAGCAAGCAAAGGGAAAAGGCAGAGTCAAAAGGAGTGACAGATTAGGGGAAGTTACAAGCACAGAACTTCCATAAGGTGGGGGAACTATTTTATACAAAAGATCCCCCGGTATCCCCACGGGGGGAGAGTGGCCTTATGGGGGGGGCGTCCAGCAGAAGAAAAGTAGCCAAGCCACCGGACAGGAACTACATATAGCTTAGTCTTTCGTGGAAGACTACGACGCTCGAACGAGGGGGCCCTTGCACCGGCTCTGGTGCTGCAGCCAAAGGGATTGGTTGGCCTTTTGGGACCTTCCCCAACGCCAACGCTCGTCCTCCAGTGCCTTTGGCCGAGAGATTGGGGATGTATCCTGGACAAGGCATCTCCACTATAAAGTAATTATCGCCCAGCCCGCCAGAATAGTATCTGCCCCCTCTGCTATCTGGCAGTCATTGTCAGAAACGACAGACGGGCAACAACTGTATACGGTAAGACGGGGTAAAAAGCCCTTGGGCGGGTATGAAGCCCATGCCAATTATCTCATGAAATAAAGAACATTTCAGTCAAATTTGCCCATGAGAATTATCTCATGAAATAAAGACCGTTTCAGTCAAAGCCTCATGGGCAAATTTGACTGAAATGTTCTTTATTTCATGAGATAATTGGCATGGGCTTCTTACCCGCCCATGGGCTTTTTACCCCGTCTTCCCCTACTATTTTGCTGCTCAGCCTAAGAGAGCATTAGTTTTATTTCCTGTGTCCAAAGATTAAGATTTAGCGTCTTAACGCTCTAGTTGTTCATTCGTTTGCTTGTGCTGCTTTAGCCATTGTAAGGTGTTCCCTGCTGTTTCGTAGGGAAGCATTTGTCTCATTTTGTTTGTTTGTTTGTTTGGATTTTTGTTTTGTAATTGTATGAAATAAACATCCAAATGCGTATTTATCCAACTCTGATTCCAACATGAAAATAATTATATATAGCTAGCAATTTGGTTTTTTT
This sequence comes from Phymorhynchus buccinoides, assembly GCA_017654935.2. Taxonomy (NCBI): domain Eukaryota; kingdom Metazoa; phylum Mollusca; class Gastropoda; order Neogastropoda; family Raphitomidae; genus Phymorhynchus; species Phymorhynchus buccinoides. The sequence continues at coordinate 33,749,831 of CM065680.1, read as the reverse complement.
AAACGGATGCAACAGCGATTCTATAATTCTATAATTCTATAATTCTACAACGCTTTCAAGAAAAAACAATGGCAGATTTCTTAACTTTCACCCCTTTTGAATGTTGTTCACGCCAATGCTTGGTTCATATTTTATTTTTATTTTGTGTCCATGCATATTGTATGCAGTTGCAGGGATGTCCTGTGCTATAAGAATAATAGGTGAAAACTCCAAACATTTGCAATAAGTTTGTATTCAAACGTTTTAATCCCAAAGAAAATTGAGAGAGGACTTAGGAGCTAAATAATTACACCGTTTCTCATTCAAATTTACTGTTAAAGAATTGGTTTTAAAAAAAGACGTTATTAAAGCATTGTTTTACCATCATCCTCGGGTCTATTATTTCAAAATGATATGAATTTTATATAGGAGTGCGCTTATTAAAATGGTATCTGCAAGGATCGATCTGGTCCTCTATCTATATCCTTTTTTTTTTAATTAAAAAAGAGCCACCAACTCACTTATATCTGCAGTTACTAAAGCATGGACACTTGGCGAAACATTATGCAGTTGACTTTAGATCTGACTGACGCCTGACAGGAACACTGCATTGATTTGGACACGAATTCCACCGAATTTAAAAGATCTGGGATAATGAAGTCATGCAGATTATGTAAATTATGCAGGCTATAAACCACGGGTGCCCTCTGTACATCATTTGCCAGCAGCCAGCGCTCTGTGATGTCGTTAGTCCTTGCTGTAATGCTTTCTAACTGCTGCACGAAACCTTTCAAGTTCAAATTGCGACTTGCGTCCACCAATTACACGGGAAATTCGTTCGGTACAGTAATGTAGACCGGAGAAGGAAAAAAAGAGTTTATAACGCGGTCAGAAAATGGGATCCATGAGAGAGAGAGAGAGAGAGAGAGAGAGAGAGAGAGAGAGAGAGAGAGAGAGAGAGAGAGAGAGAGAGAGAGAGAGAGAGAGAGAGAGAGAGAGAGAGAGAGAGAGAGAGAGAGAGAGAGAGAGAGAGAGAGAGAGAGAGAATGTAAATGCGAGTGATTTTAGACACTGTACACAAACACGTACACAAGACACAACAACACAACTGGAATTGTATTTTCTATGAATTATTTCTACTGTTATCTTAAGGTTATTTCGCATAGCCACCAAACCAGACGTGTCACCAAAAAGACTAAATGTTACTAAAGAGTGATAACGTCGCAGCCTACAAACCTTGCAAACAATGAAGCCACCTTTCTCACTTCCCACCTGGAAGGTGAAAAGGTGGAAGGTGGTAACCGTTAGTGTTGTTGTAGGCAGTGAGTGAGTTCACAATGATCCCCATCTGTAGCGTAGGTGAAAGGGTGGGAGTAATATAAAAAAACCCACCGGCTTCAGTCAGCTGCTCTTTGTATATTCAGGCTTTTGGGTGTCACTTCTGTCACCAATGTGTCGACGTTCTACCAATTATGCAAATGATCTAGACCACGTGAAAGGGGGTGAGATGTTGTTCCGTCTGTTCGTCGTGATTGAACTGATGCCAGCTGTTTCCCTGTCGTGTCGTCTGTCTCACCATTTACGTTCCTCTACCTTGGAAATTCAAAAGCACATTTTGGAAGAGAAAACGTGTAGATGGAATGTGAAGGAAGGTGGCAGGATGATAAAAGGGTGCCCACCGGGTCGCATAGCGCGTTTCGCATAATCCTTTGATCAGAGCCGCGGGCGCAAGTCGAGTGTCTCTTCCAAAAAAAACTGGCAGTTCGCATAAACGGCTTTGCCATTTCGCATATTATGCACTCTTGCAGGTTCTATTTCACTCTACGTGACTTTCTGTTACTTTCTTACTATCTCTAACCCTATCCCTAACATATCCCTAACCCTATCCCTAACATATCCCTAACCCTATCCCTAACATATCCCTAACCCTATCCCTAACCCTATCCTAACCCTATCCCTAACCTTTTTTCTTCTTCTTCTTTTTTTCTTTTTAAATCAACTTTCTCCCTTTACTCCATCAATCAAACACAGTAACTAGGTGGTACGAATTCCGCAACAGGTATTTTACCTATCCCTAACCTATCCCTAACCTATCCCTAACCCTATCCCTAACTTTCTGAGTTTTATGCGAAATACCATGTCCACAAAGCTTTGTATGCGAAGCGGCAGTATGTGAATCGGCTTTATGCGAAGCGGCAGTATGCGAAACGGCAATATGCGAACCGGGGCGCACCGGATTAAAACGTTCGCCTGCCATTTTCTATGAGTGAGTGACTGTGGTTCGAATCCCAGCCTCCCCCTTTCTTTGTCACTTCGACGGGGAAAATCGAAGTGAACGTCGAGTCCTTTTTCGGAAGGGGACTAAACTCAAGTCTTACCCCTAGTACGCTTGACGCGCGTAAAAAAACAACAACACGACAGCGAAAAGAGCAGGGGTAGTCCCGCTGCCTAGTATGAACGAAAACGCGTTTTTAAAAAAAACACGATTGTTAAAAGAGCAGGGATATTCCCGCTGTGCCTAGTTTGAACGAAAACGCGTACAAAAATAAACACGATTGTGAAAAGAGCAGGGATTGCCCCGCTGCCTAGCATAAACGAAAACGCGTTATAAAAAACCCACCACGACAGTGAAAAGAGCAGGGATAGTCCCGCTGCCTAGTATGAACAAAAACGCGTAAAAAAATAAACACGATTGTAAAAAGAGCATGGATAGTACCGCTGCCTAGTATGAACGAAAACGCGTTTTATAAAAAGAAACACGATTGTGAAAAGAGCAGGGATAGTCCCGCTGCCTAGTATGAACAACATTGATAACTAGGTTTCCCGAGTACCCCCTCTGCGCCAAAGAAATGGATGGCGCTGCATAAGTAGCAACGCGCTCTCCTGGTGGGAGCAGCCCGAATTTCACTTTATACTGGACATTCTCTTCCCTTGTCTCGTGCACTGGTGTGCGAACGCCACCTACTTAAGATTATCGCCCTTGCCTGTCATGAAGTAGTAGTTTATAGCCCCCCCAAAAATTATCTGCTCCTGACTCGTCACAAGGTGGCATGGGCAGTTCAGGCCTAAAATGATCGCCCTTTCGTGTCGGCAAGAAGTAGCACAAAGCCTCTTTATCATACCATAAATCAGATAGAAAAATGGGGGTGGGTGTAGTTAAACCAATCATCCATGCCCTCCTGAAGCCACTGTCACCCCACTCACACCCACCCCACCCCAACTTAACCAAAATACATGTCAATATTTGGCAAAGATGCAGATCAACACCCCCCTCTCCCTCTCCATTTTATCGGTTCTTTCCGGGTTTGTTTCGTTTTTTAGTCTTGCCTTTCTGACTGCAGATTGAGCACATAAACCCTCCTTCGTTTTCGATATTTAAAGTTAAATTTGTAACCCTTTAAGCGATTCAAAATATAAGTAAATATAAGTAGAATATAAAGGCGCGACTGGGAAAGAAAAAACAACCCGCAATGAACCAAGACGCTGAGCGGGGGGGGGGGGGGGGGGGGGTTTGGATCTGCATCTTAACCCAAATCTTTTTATGAAATTGGAGTTACCATATGAATACGACGGAGGTTTTGTCCTCTTTTCTTTATTATTCCCACTCTATAATTAAAGATGTTCAAGCCTCATAACAATGTGCGACTAGTTTTTTGGTTGTGCGAATACTCTTATTCTGTCTCTCTTGCCGGAGGTTTGCACAGTTGTTTTGGGGGGTGACTTCTAACTTGTTCCACTTTATTTTTCTCCCACGAAACGGGTGATTAATTCTGTCTGAGGAATGATGTTCAAATCTGGCCAGAAGTAACTCAATTGTGTGACAGAGGGAAATGATCTGGAGAGAGGGAGGGGAGAGAGAGAGAGAGAGAGAGAGAGAGAGAGAGAGAGAGAGAGAGAGAGAGAGAGAGAGAGAGAGAGAGAGAGAGAGAGAGAGAGAGAGAGAGAAAGAGAAGAGAGAGAGAGAGAGAGGGAATGAGAGAGAGAGAAGAGAGAGAGAGAGAGAGGAGAGAGAGAGAGAGGGATATAGAGAGAGAGAGAGAGAGAGAGAGAGGGGGGAGGAGAGAGAGAGAGAGAGACAGACAGATTGAGAGAGAGAGAGAGAGAGAGAGAGAGAGAGAGAGAGAGAGAGAGAGAGAGAGAGAGAGAGAGAGAGAGAGAGAGAGAGAGAGAGAGAGAGAGAGAGAGAGAGAGAGAGAGAGAGAGAGAGGGGTGGTATGATTAAATGTAAGAAGGAGAGATGGGGAGAAAAGGAGAGGGGTTTATCGTGAAAAGTCTACAATTTTGATTAATTTTGATTTGCTTATCTGCTAGGTATATTGGAAAGTCAGACAGACAAGACAGACATTGATTTGTCATGGTAGTATAGGAAATGAAGAAATCAAGTCAACATCATAAAGGGCCTGTCGCTGTCAATGCGATGCGATTGTGACGATGTGAGTCATGATTCACGTGAAATACTTCCGTCTAAAAATAATTCTACTACTTTCTATATCGATGGCTTGGAGTCAAAGCGGACTATCTTTAGATAGTCCATTGACATATTATTGAACTTATTACAAAAACTAATAACTTGTAAAATAAAATAAAAAGACTGCTGAAATATAACAAGCAAAACACCCCCTTTTTTATAGTTCTGCAGTCATTGTTAGATACAAGTTATTAGTTTTTGTAATAAATTCAATATGTCAATGGACTATCTAAAGATAGTCCGTTTTGACTCCAAGCCATCGATATACTCTCTATATACTCAAGTAGACCCAATACATGAATTTCATGTGAATCGTGACTCACATCGTCACAATCGCATCGCATTGACAGCGAATTGCATGTAGTGTGGCAGGCCCTTTATGATGTTGACTTGATTTCTTCATTTCCTATACTACCCTGACAAATCAATGTTCACCTTGTCTGTCCGACTTCCCAATATATATCTAGCAGAGAAGCAAATCAAAATTAATCAAAATTGCTAGGTTTCTAACAAGATAAACAGTAACACGAAATGTTTACACACATGTACACATTTAGAGTATCAAATACCTCTCATATGAGAATTTAGTCCAGGATTTTATATACAGTGACCTCATCTACTATTCTGGTGGAACACCATGTAGGAGATCACTTATCGCCCCTGCATATTTGACACAACTGGCACAATATCCTTTGTCGCACATTCAGACTTAAGGGCCAGCCACACGTCCACTAAAATCGCACGACTGTACGATGCGATTCGATCACGTGGTCTCGAAGCGCGGATCATATTTGTTCTCGGAGACCACGTGATCGAATCGTATCGTACAGTCGTACGATTTTAGTGGACGTGTGGCTGGCCCTTAAACGAGCAGTCATCTCCCCAAATAGTTGTTAATAAGGGACTTCATTGGACTTTGAAGCGTTCTACGTGTCTTTACTACATGAGTGTTTATACAGACTACTTTTATGCTTTCCAAAAATCCTGGTTGTCTGTGCAATGATGGTGGTTTCTTTAACCCTTTCACCGCCAGCCATATTTCAGCAAAACTTTCCATTAAACTTACCTGGGTAGAGAACAAAATCCATCTGCAGTATTGGGGATTGTTCTGTGACGTATATAAAATAAGGTCTATCCTTACTTCCCAAAACTAAGACAATAGGGTCTTTGGATAACAGACCCCAATTTGATGCCTTTTAGTGACATGGGTGTTAAATCACTGTGGTGCTAAAATGCGACTTTGGCGGTGAAAGGGTTAAAGAATAGCCAGGAAACTTCTTGAAGGAGTTTTAGAAGGTATGAATGGCACTTCTTTTTAAAATATGAAATGCTTGAATGTTTGATAGATAGTCCTGGCTTTGCGTGTTAGAAACGGACCAGGAAACATGGTTTGGCTTAGTCGGTGCCTTTTGTTAGAATCCAATCTTCAGAATCTTCAGTTTCTAAACCTAAAGTGTCACGAAGTTCAAACAAACTGAATCTTGTATGAAATTAATGTCAATATTAATATATTAATACCCAGACATTTGTGTATCAAATAACAACGCTTAGGGCTCTTGGAAATGTCCATCTTAGTCAGCCACACAGACAATAGGATGAAAGAGAGCTTACCTAAAACAAAACATAAAATAATAAAAAAGGGGGGAGGGAAAAAAAGAGAAAATGAACGAGGAAAAAAGAAGGAAAGGAAGGAAAAAACAAAAGAAAGGGTTAAAAATGAAGGCGGAAGTGGTGGTGGGTTGCATGATGAGTGAGCAAGATAGCGGAGAGCGGATGAATGATTGGGTGTGGTGTGATACTGTAGTTACATATTTGTTAATGTAAATTTATCTTTCATACTTTTATTTAATATTTTTATTTCACGCGGTGGAGGACAGCTGGCCACCACCACAGAAGAAGAAGAAGAAGAAGAAGAAGACAAGTTTCCATGTGCGCTTTACAATACCAATGGACAATAAAGAAACTTATGACTTATGACTTATGACTTATAACAGATCAGCCTCGCGACCCTCTCTTTATAACCTCTCTAGCTAGTATAGGTCCTATATCCCCGGTCCTGTAAGAAAACATGGCCACTGGGATTAGTTAGCTAGTTAGTTTATTATAGTCCCGTCAACAGCTGTGGTCATCTCAGGACTGTCACCGCGTAATGGCCACTGGAATACCTCGTCTTCAATGGTCAACCTATGGCAATATTTTTCACGCCAGAGGGCAGTCAATGCACTAGGGGCTTATCACGCGATTTTCTTACTTGGGCGTAGTGAGAGAGAGAGTGATGGTAGGACCACTCACTGTCTCTCTCTCTTTCTTTATCCACAACTAATAATATAGAGAGGATTAGCCCTCTGGTGTGAGAAAAATCGCACTAAGTCTCTCATTAGCTTTCATTTTCTAATGCTAGCCCTTTAGTAAAACACGATGTTATGAAAACCTATCTGGGTGTAGCTTGAACTAGAAAAAAATCAAATGTAATGACATTAAACGTCTGCTTGTCATCTAACGGGACGTTTTGACATATTTCTTAGGCTGTGTACACACAACTAATTATTTCCGTACAGAAATGCCGTAAACTGATAAATTTCTTTCTTTTACTTATTTACGGCATTTCCGTGGAAACCGTGCACTTATTTTTTTCCTTCTTTCTTTTACTTATTTTACGGAAATACTTAGTTGTGTCAATGAGACCCTGGTTGTGTGCACACAGCCTTAAAGTAGAAAAGAACAATATAGAATGAACGATGCAAAACATAATATTATCTTCGAAGCAAAATACTGAGCACATCATCGAATTAATACCTTAAGCGATTGTAGTCACGTCTGCGCCGACAGCAGTTAAGAATTGCAGCAAATTACCTTTTTGAACCCCCCCCACGTCCCCCCCCCCCCCCCCCCCCCCCCCCCCCCCTTATTGACAATCTAATAATGAAATTAATCAAGAACGAGATGGTGAAGCTAAGTGGAAGCTAACTGTCCCTTATGTAAATCATTTGTTGGGAAATTAATGTTTTTATGCAATAGGAAAAACTATGTTCAAAAGCAAAAATGAAACATTTATTTTTGCGTACTTTGAGAATTGTAATTATAGTGATTAGTGATGCACACTAAGGCATACAAACTAGTAGGAAAGGATTTAAAGAGGGGGGGTCTGTTTTGGAGCTCTGTTGTAGCTGTCCAGGTTTTGCAAACATGCAGAAATAGTGAAAAAGACAAGGGATAGAACTTGGTGCGCAAACAGATGTTCCTGTTTCTCAAGATGGTTTGAAATCTTGCTGTGGCAAACACAGAAACAACAAACATAGATAGAGCTGTGTCCGTCTCTAAAAGGGATGTTGGCAGTTATTGTTTCTGACATCCTTGATAACTTGTCCATTTTTTGAGTCTCCTTCGAGTATGGAGAAACCAAGGCTCTTGAGGATTTTGACTGAGTTCGGTTTTGTCCCGCTCATCTTGATTTCATATTCGAGCAGGCAAAGCTGTAATTTACTCTCTCAATGGTTGGCTTAACGTCTAATTAGGCGTAGCCTCTTATAGACAGTTAACTGTTTAAGCACCCGCCCACCCTCATGCTTACGACTCTCAATCTCAAAGTCTGGTTCTTTCAGTTTCATGACAATAACCTGGGCTGGTCCTAACCCTATCCCTTTCCCCACAACGGTAGAATGCTGCTTCTCGGTGGAAATATTTGTCAGTGCAAAGATTTGATGAGGGGGGGGGGGTCTAATGTACAACTTGCCCAGCATTGTACATTGTAAGCTTTGTCTTTTCCACTCTGATCGGATTCATCCTTCAGGCCTTGTCAAATGCCACTCCGATTAGAAACTAGAAAACTAAGACGCGTTGTTTTGCTCCTGGCCATTTGCCTCTGCATTTGGCCATTGTCATCCCGCGCCACTTCGTGATTGGTACATCACACCGAGGTCGGCCCATCGATCAAAATGTCCAACAAAAGAATACCCCCCCCCCCCCCCCCCCCCCCCGAGATCAACCGACTTTCCTGCCCATACATTAAACAGTCAACGTGTCAAAGTCTCTCTCTCTCTCTCTCTCTCTCTCTCTCTCTCTCTCTCTCTCTCTCTCTCTCTCTCTCTCTCTCTCTCCCTCTCTCTCCCTCTCTCTCTCTCTCTCTCTCTCTCTCTCACACACACACACACACACACACACACACACACACACACACACACACACACACACTCTCTCTCTCTCTCTCTCTCTCTCTCTCTCTCTCTCTCTCTCTCTCTCTCTCTCTCTCTCTCTTCTTCTTCTTCTTCTTCTGTTTCTTCTTCTTCTTCTTCTTCTTCTTCTTCTTCTTGTCTTTAAGTTTCGAGTGCCTTTCAGTATGCGGGTACCTTTCAGACGCTTTTAACGGCATCCAATGGAATGAACTGATTTCAACCAAATCATCTCCCTTGGTTCATTTCAGTTCTCACCCCCTAAAGGGTCAGCCACACGTCCACTTAAAATCGCACGATGCGCCGATCACATTTATTTCAAGAACAAATGTGATTGGCGCATCGAGATCACGTGATCGAATGGCATCGTACAGTCGTGCGATTGTAGTGCACGTGTGGCTGGCCCTTAAGGGCATGTTGAAGTAGGTTAGGCTCTAAATAACAGTAACGGTATGTCCACAATCCCACTTCAGAGAAACTTTGATGGCAGTTATTATTGCATGATTAATGGTGGGTGTGGAGGAAAGTGATCGTAGGCATGTCTGCGGTAATGTGTTGTGAAACGGCTTTCCATTATAAAGGATTTTAGACCCCCCAAAAGGTAATAGCTGTGTGATTACCCCCACCTCTCCCCTATGTGCTCTTTTCACCTTATATTAACCCACGCGATTGGTTGACCTTTTGGGAACCTTCCCCAACGCCAACTCTCGTCCTCAGATCCCTTTGGCCGAGAGAGTGGGGATGTACCCTGGGCAAGGCATCTCCACTATAAACTAATTCTCGCCCAGCCCGCCAGAATAGCATCTGCCCTTTCTGCTATCTGGCAGTCATTGTCGGGGAATGACAGACAGACAGACAACAACAACAACAACAACAACATAATCTCCCACACTGTATGAAAACTGTATCATGTGGACAGCCGTGACAGCAGCTGCTAGATTGGAACCCCAGTTTCCATCACAGCAGAACCATCCATTTGATGATGATGGTTGTGAGACAAAAGAAGAAGAAGGAAAATGGTGTGGGTGAGTGCATTTGCACCCCAGATTCTACCAAAGCAGAACCACTAATAATATGATGGTGGTTGTGAGACGAAAGAAGAAGAAGGAAAATGGTGTGGGTGAGTGCATTTGCACCCCAGATTCTACCAAAGCAGAACCACTAATAATATGATGGTGGTTGTGAGACGAAAGAAGAAGAAGGAAAATGGTGTGGGTGAGTGCATTTGCACCCCAGATTCTACCAAAGCAGAACCACTAATAATATGATGGTGGTTGTGAGACGAAAGAAGAAGAAGAAAGAAAGAAGTCTGTGTAGGTGGTGGATGTATTTTCGGAGATTCCCAAAACAGCGCATAGCCCATATGAGCGCGTTTTATAGCCCATATAGGCGCGTTTTTGATGACCCATATGAGCGCGTGTTTTCTAGTCTATTAGCAGATAGTAGCAGATTCTCGTATTAGGGTTAGAGTTAGTTTAAATACTAGAGAGAGAGAGAGAGAGAGAGAGAGAGAGAGAGAGAGAGAGAGAGAGAGAGAGAGAGAGAGAGAGAGAGAGAGAGAGAGAGAGAGAGAGAGAGAGAGAGAGAGAGAGAGAGAGAGAGAGAGAGAGAGAGAGAGTATCAATTGAAAGCTGTATACCAATTTTAGGTTATTGTTTTACACATTAGAGAGAGTGCATGATATGAAAATATGTGTGTTGATTTCATGAAATGAAATTCTTTTTATGTGCTGTGTTTTCTCATAGATTTTGAAATTAAAGAATTATGATTGAGATGCGCTCTTTTGGGACATACGTATATCGGCCTTGTAGGATAGATACGCGCTCATATAGGATACGACCACCCGCGCTCATTTGGGCTATGCGCCCAAATCGTCATTTGCCAAAATGCGTCCTTTTGGGTTACACCCGCATTTTTTTAGTTGATGCGTGTAAGTAGGCCTTGTACACACGACAGGAGCCCAGATACGTATGAACTGGAGATCCTGTTGATAAGTTGTCTCTTCCAGAATTGACATTTAGTCGGAAGTGGCGATGAGAATGTAAGCCGAGTGTGGCCACAGAGACACACATCCTACTTTAAGTTTTAATGCTAAAAGGGACAACTTTGTTTTATTTTTTTAAAGGCATCGGGGTCTCAAAGATTCATACACGTATTGGCTCTACCCATTGTCTTCTTGTCCGAGTTGCATCCCTTTATTTTACTCAAGCTTTGAGCCGGTCTCAAAGTAATGTTTTATTATTGATTTAAACCTAACCTTCTCCTCATAGGCGGAGTTTTGCACCGTGTCAAACTTGTCTAGTTAAAGCATGACTCACTCATTCGCTCAATCATTGAATCCATAAATCAATATGTGAATGCATGGCTAATAGGGCGTTTGCCACGAGTGTTCGTTCACTATACCAGATTACTAATTTGCCCGTGCTCGTTCTGCCCGAGTTACGCTGACCTTTCTAATTCAACACTCTAAATTCAACTCAGTGAAATTCAAGGTCGCCGGTGCGTGGCAAATGCCCTATTAGACGAGCTTGTGTTGTCCAACGATGCATGGCTAATGATAAGCCTACATGAGCTTGCATTATCCAACGTTATGCTGTTGCTGAGGTCTTATACAAAGAGCACCTCCGTCTGCCGAGCATGATCTAATTTCGATAAGATGTCAAACTTCTGGGAAACAGAACGGGGAAGATTAACCAAGCTCACTACAGGGCCGTAGCAGATTAGTCGCTTGGGCGCCAGATAGGCGATCTGTTGATCCTGCGATTGCCAGTCCCAAGTCTTTGCCATAATTATTGGTGGATCCTTCTTTTCTTTTTCATGGGAGTGAATATCTTTTTCTTTTCTTTGAATGGGATTATTACGCCAAGATTCCTTGTGCTACAACTTCAGTCCATGCCAGTTTGTTTTTTGTGGGTTTTTTTTAACCTTTTTCAATCTCACAAAATCTGTTAGGGTGGTGTATAGTGGGACTGTATGGAAGCAAAGCAATTGTCTTCCTTTGCATTATAAAATAATGCAATACAGTACATTATTACACTATGCGATTTCTTGTTTCTCATTGCAATGCGATACCCCAAACTATGTAAATTCGGGAGACTGCGTTGCAATTAATGTCAGCAGATGCTTATTGATTACCTATAACATTAATTATGATAAATTTCTCATCAAAAGTTGTAAGCTCAAATACAGGTAGATCTATATTTTGCTGATATCGACATCTAACCTCTGCTTAAAGGAGTTCTTTGTTTGCATGTTTGTTAGTTATGTCTTGATGTCTTAAATTGCTTCCCTTTGGTTATTTAAGGGGGCTTTAAATAACCATTTTAATGAAATAATCATCATGCTACGAAGCTGCTGCTCTTCGCAGCGAAATGCTGTTGTTCTCTCTCATCTCCCACTTCTCATCTCATCTTCCAAGTTCATGGAAAGTATTAACATGTAAAGTGGCGGCACACAGAGATACGTAGAAGGAGAAAGGAGCACGCTGGCAACGGACACTGACAGCTGTCCCTCTAGTGGTCAGGGATAGTTTGCTTTTCTCACTCGTATCTATTTATCCGTTGACGTCTGGAGGCCAGATGTTCTGTCGGGAACTTCGTAAAATATTATACGGCGTCCCGCTGTCGGTCCGGCGACATGGCTGGTTTTAACATTTTATTGTCTGGGGAGGGGGAAAAAACGGACATACACTGTAGCATATATAAACTGAAGTACACATCAAGCAAGACTGATACGGTAGCATACATAAACTGAAGTGCACATCAAGCAAGACTGATACGGTAGCATACATAACCTGAAGTGCACATCAAGCAAGACTGATACGGTAGCATACATAAACTGAAGTGCACATCAAGCAAGACTGATACGGTAGCATACATAACCTGAAGTGCACATCAAGCAAGACTGATACGGTAGCATACATAAACTGAAGTACACATCAAGCAAGACTGATACGGTAGCATACATAACCTGAAGCAGACAACCAGCAAAGTGGACAAGACTGATACGGTAGGGGACAAGACTGATACGGTAGGGGACAAGACTGATACGGTAGCATACATAACCTGAAGCAGACAACCAGCAAAGTGGACAAGACTGATACGGTAGCATACATAACCTGAAGCAGACAACCAGCAAAGGGGACAAGACTGATACGGTAGGGGACAAGACTGATACGGTAGCATACATAAACTGAAGCAGACAACCAGCAAAGGGGACAAGACTGATGTCTGAAGGTTTCATATACAGGGTGACTAAAACAAAAAGCAGCCTACTAAACCGTCAATAAAACAATTAATATTAAAGCTATCAAATTGTTTTTTTAGATTTGGAAAGAAGATTCCATGCACAAAAAGCTGCAACAGTTTGTTTTTTCCAAGATGCCTTAGAGAGCTCTAAAAAAAACATAACCGTTTCCGTGGTAACCCATTTTTGAGGGGTAAAAACACATTTGCAGAAAATGTCAA
>CM065680.1:33729249-33734249 GCA_017654935.2 Phymorhynchus buccinoides | reverse complement strand
TGCGTTGCCTTCAGAGTTTGGACTTGCTGTCATGAGCTTGGTACTGATCATACACGTCGTGAAGGTGGCAGGAATTGGGCGACGGGTAATAAAAATTGTCGTTTTCCACCTTTTTCAGGCCTTCCAAAATCGTTGCATACACACTCTGGCAGTCTTTTGATTGTCTGAATGTCTCAGTGCAGAACATTCCACCCAAACGGTGAGGAACATATTCCATGATGCTGCCTTCACTCCCCCTGGGCAAGTGTGGGCATCCTGCTCATTCCAGATCATAAGCAGCGCTGTCTTTCGATAGCCAAGAACCACGTCACCTAGACAGTATGAGACTGGACATGAATTCTCTTCACCAAAGAATTCAGGATCTGATTTTATTTCACTGATGGTCTTGCCAGGGTGTGTAGGTTCTCAAAAGAGCGTTGCATTGAAACGTGAGTCAGAGAGCATGACTGATCTTGGGGTGGGTCTTTGACGGTTTGGTCCTGTGTCAGCACAGTCGGGAAAATTGTCACGAATTCTTCAAAAGGAATCTCAGACAGCTGTTTGCTACAGGGATGAGTTCCTCGATGGGGGGGGGGGGGGGGGGGGGGGGGTGGGGGGGGGGGGGGGGCGAGTAAGTGAAAGAATGTAAAAGTGGATAGATTGAATGAATGGAGAACATGGAACCAAAGGTGGGGGGGCGATCATGGTTCTAGCAAGCAAATAAGGTTGGGAGTTATTAAGAAACGAAAGAAAGGGACGGAAAGAGGGAACAAAAAGGGAAATAAGAGTAGAGAGGAGAAGATCGAATAGGAAACGAAGAAGATGGACGAAAAATAAACCAAGGAGACAGGAGTAAGGAGTAGGGTGACCAAAAAGAAGGAGGAGAGAGGAGAAGAGGAGAGAAGAGAGAGAGAGAGAGAGAGAGAGAGAGAGAGAGAGAGAGAGAGAGAGAGAGAGAGAGAGAGAGAGAGAGAGAGAGAGAGAGAGAGAGAGAGAGAGAGAGAGAGATTGAGAGAAAGAGAGAGAAACGGTAAAGTAGAGAGAGAGAGAGAAATAATTGAAATTGAGAGAGATGAGATTGAACCTTTATTTTACAACGGTAAAAGTATTGGCATACAGAGAGAAAGAGAGAGAGAGAGATCTCAATGATAAGGGCACTTATTGAACCCCATACAATATACGGCAATACAACAAACATAATTGATGATTAGAGTAAACAAATCCCTCACGATTAGGCACAACGTGAACAGAAAACAGAAGTAAGCAGAATATGATACCAACATTGGCCAATCAAAACATACATAATTTTAAGCTTAGCATCAATATCGCTAATCTCTCTCCATATAATTACATAACAGCTCAAATGGAAGGACTACACCGAACAGTGGTGCGACGACAACTGGCCTCTGGTGGACGTGTGGGATTCGAACCTGAACCGCACCATCCCTGACCAGCCGGCCCGCAGGGGCTACTACGTGTTCGTGTGCGTGGTGCTCTTCTTCGTGCCCTGCGTGGTCATGTCCATGGCCTACGCCCTCATCTCCTGGACCCTGTGGGCCGCCCAGGTGCCCGGCGAGAGGACCTCCAAGGACATCAAGGACCAGACCAAGCTCCGCAAAAAGGTCAGTGTGAAAGAGGCCGTATGTACGAGAAGCACTTAATATATTTTGCGGCAAATGTTAAGATCAGCTCCCTCCTCTGCCCCTTCCATTCATTTCAGACGGTTTCGTCTGACCCTATCCCAGCCCCTATTCTTAACCCTAACCCTAACCTGAAACCGTTTAATCCACACACAAAAATAAAAATTGATGGTATGTTATAAGATTGTCACTTAATTGGCTAGCCCTAGCCCTATTCCAAAGCCTATTCCTACCCTATCCCTAACTGAAACCGTCTGAAATGAATGGAAGGGGCAGATGAGGGAGCTGATCTTAACATTTGCCTATTTTGCTATGTGGATGTGTACGAGAAGCACTTAATATTTGCAATGTAGAGATGTACTAGAGGTCCAGGTGCCTGGCGAGAGGACCTCCAAGGTTATCAAGGACCAGACCAAGCTCCGCAAAAAGGTCAGTGTGAAAGTCAAGTCAAGTCAAGTCAAGTCAAGTCAAGTCAAAATCATCTTTATTGAGGGTTAAAGAATAAGCTGACAAAGCTTTTTTTCATCCTGCCCTCATAAAAACAATACACATCAATCAAAAATCTATGAAAAAATAACATATTTACAGGAACACAAAACATAGAAAACATTATGATCAGTATAATGAAAGAAAGAAAAACCCAAAGAGGCCGTATGTACGAGTGGCACTCAATATATTTCATAATGTGGAGATGTATTCAGAGGCACTCGGTATATTTTGCAATGTGGCGATTGTGGACACATCACCAAAATCCAAATGGTGTCATAAGATAGACCATTGTTGTACAGTGGTACCTCCCTTATAAGACCTTCAGAAATCATCCCAAATGGGGTCTTATAAGAGAGGGGTCTAAGTAAGGGAGGTGATTTTAATACTTACAAAGAAGGGCAATGTCTCAGAGAAGTAGGTCACAGTCTTATGTGGGAGGGAGTCTTGTAATGGGAGGTCTTATAAGGGAGGTTCCACTGTATTAGTGAAGTGCGCGTGTGCTGGTGAAGGATACATCTAAAAGCTGGACTAGCCAGAAGGAGGGTGCACGTTGCCAGTTCTTCACATTGCAAAATGTGTTGAGTGTCTCTCGTGTGAAGCTTGTTGTTACCTTCCTTATAGTTTTTCCTTTGACTTTCTATGTTCTTCGTAATATTTACTTCTCACACGATACTTCTCACATTCTAACACCTGTGATTTTATTTTTTTCCTCTTCCAGTTTCAGAAGTCCACAAAGAGTCAAACTATCCCAAACACTTCCTTGGCTACACGCTTGATGAGATAGAAAGGAAATACCGCTATTCCAATGATTGTTCTAATTCAATGTACGACTTAACTGTTGCATCGTCCCAAGTCCGAAAAGTAAAAATATATACATGCCTGTGAGTTGGCCAGAAATGTTGATAATAACCCAAGAGAGATAGTAAACATGTAGTAGACAAAACACAACTCTGATACCACTTTCTTCTCTTGGTTTATGATTCAGACAAGGAGCAAGTGAAATGGAGAGAGAGGGAGAGAGAGAGAGAGAGAGAGAGAGAGAGAGAGAGAGAGAGAGAGAGAGAGAGAGAGAGAGAGAGAGAGAGAGAGAGAGAGAGACAGACAGACAGACAGACAGACAGACAGAGAGACAGAGAGACAGAGAAAGAGAGAGAGAGAGAGAGAGAGAGAGAGAAAGAGAGACAGACAGACAGACAGAGAAAGAGAAACAGACAGAGAAAGAGAGACAGACACACAGAGAGAGAGACAAAAACAGAGACAGACAGAGACAAAAACACAGAGATAGACTGATGGACAGACAGACACCGTTTTTTGTTCAAACGTTTTTTTCCTTCTCTAATCTGCTTCTCACGATGTATAAGACATCACATCACCCCTCCATTCTCCATTTAAGGTATCGTGCTCGTAAAACGCGCTTGACCCGGTCTCCTTCCTACATCAGCTCACACAGACTACAGTGCACTTATGTCTACAGACTCTACTGTAGCATCGATTCCCGTTCCGTTAATGACTGAAAGGACAAAGTGACGCCCTGTAATGCCTTTTTGCTTAATGGAAAAGAGCGCGGGGGAGGAGGGCCATTAAAGGGTCTGGTCTTGCGCCATCAAAACTCCCCGTAGGTATACCGGGGGGGGGGGGGGGGGGGGGGGGGGGTCTTTCGTAAAAAATAGTCCCCCACCTTCTGGAAGGTCTGTGCTTGTAACTTCCTCTGATCTGCCACTCTCTTTGACTCTGCCTTTTCCCTTTACTTTCTATCATCTACTATCTTTCTGACTTATTGGCTGGGGGAGACAGCGCGGGGTGGGGGTGGGGGGAGAGGGAGGGGGAGGGGATGGAGAGAGAGTGGAGGGGCTGGGGGTATATGTTCCCCGCATGTATTTAATTTTATGTTTTCTAATATCTTGTTACGATGTCAAAGTTCTTTTATGTTTTAATCTTGTATGTCTCCTTTTTCTTCTTTCTTAAACCTGTTGGTTTTTATGTTTGTAATGGCGCCTGGAGCCTCGCGAGGGACAGGTGTCACTTTTCTAAAAATGAATTAAATTATTATTATTATTATTATCCTGACTTTTTTTTTAATCTTCCAAATAATTGTTCTCCTTTGAGCTCCTCCGAAATCGGAATGTGTCGGCTGTACGCAGCGTGGAGACCAGTAAAAACTGAAAACCGGACACATACGTACCTTATCCATTATGGACATATGGCCTGGGAACGCAGAAGAAGAAGAAGAGCCGTGAAAAACACAGGGGGGCGCGTCTTGTTCGGTCCAACGGGTTTTGCTTGTCTTAGATTAGAAAGGATGTAAAACAAAATTGTTTTTTGCCAGGCATTAATTGGAATTCTAGTCTTTGATTGTGGCCTCTAGCCACACACTTTCAGCACACTAACTATGTGTCTATCTGTGTGTCTGTCATAAGTCTTAAGTCTTAAGTCTTAAGTCATAAGTCATAAGTTTCTGTATTGTCCAATGGCATTGTACAAACGCACATGGTAAATTGTCTGTCTGTCTGTCTGTCTGTCTGTCTGTCTGTCTGTATTGATATCGCAATACCCAGTACTTTATCTTTTATGAGAAAAAATACTTTATATAACACTCTTTCATCCAAACATCTTTGAATGAATCCGTCCGTCATCTTTGAAATAATCAGTGTCTTTGTTATTTTCAAATCTTATTCACAGGGATTGAGTTCACATTGCTTGCCATTATACCGATATATGACGCTATGGGCCGCAGTTACAGTAACCAAGGAACCATTCTGCCAAGTTTTGTTATGATTGGTTCAGTAGTTTAGGCGCTGTGAAGTGGAACATATTTTGTTCACATACAGACGTACGCACGGACAGACAGAGAAACGCAAAGGCCTTCGTTGCCATTCCTATGTACTCCCTTTC
>CM065680.1:33721749-33724249 GCA_017654935.2 Phymorhynchus buccinoides | reverse complement strand
TAGCAATGCAATCGAAAACCTGTTATAAGAAGTATCCTACTGAACTACGTCAAATATTTTGTCCTAGGTTAATCAAAAATGAATTCTCGTTTTTGTATAGCAGAGTTTGTATTTCAATATTTGAAAAATCTGTAGATAGAATATTTAATTTAGAGCAATTTAATATATAATATAAGATATAATATATCTATCTATCTATCTGTATAAGACTTACACAAGTGGTAAAAGAAACAAGGCGCAAAAAGCGCGAAGGTAAACAAATCGAAATACATTGCAAAACAAAATCGATGACATGAGAGTGGGGCAAAGACCACAAACTAGGTTTCAAAACATTCAAATAGGTTTAGGTATTATAAAAAAAAAGGTGGAAAAAAAAGAATGTGGCATGGAAAGGGGACGGTGTCACACAAAAAGGTATATCTAAGCCTACACGTGTTTTATACACGATCAAAACTTGCAAAGAAAACCACACAAAAAAAAGTATTACATTTCTTCTACAAACTAGCCTATTGGGTTCAATTGTGTTTTGTTTTGTTTTGTTCGGAGTTGTTTTGCTTGGGTTTTTTGTTTCATTTTCATGAAATTGGTATCGCTTTTTTGTTTCGATTCTTTTATTCTTGTTTGATTGCATATATTGTATGCTTCGTTCCTACTTTGTATTGTGTTGTTATTGTTGCTGTGGCTGTTGTTATTGATGTTGTTATTTTTGTTGGTGTTTGTGTTGTTGTTTTGGTGGGTTTTGTTGTTGCTGCCGTTGCTGTTGTTGTTGTTGTTGTCGTTTTGTTGTTGACGATGATGATGATGATGATGATGATGATGATGATGTCGTTGTTGTTGTTGTTGTTGTTGTAATCACGAATTTCGTTGGTTGGCTGTAGTTGAAGTTGCTTGCTTTGTTTTGAATTCTTTTAACAAACTGTGCATATTTATGTTGGGCTTTATGAAATACAGAAACAAATAGAGATAAAGATAACAACCAAAGCAACTAATGCTCTATAGATGTATCTTCTATATATTGCTCATAAACAATATTAGCAAGAACATAAATAAAACTGCACTTTTTATACGAGAAAATATGTCTCAGAAGGCATAATTTACAATGCTCTTAAAAGTAGTATTTATATATTTTCTCTTTCACATTTTGAGATACCGTTGTTTCAGGGATAGGCCTAACATTTATATTTTGCTTTATGTATTTTCTCTTTCAAATTATAAGTTGGGCTAAAGTCTCTCTTTTTCTTTTTGAAATATATTGACCTTTCTGTAAGCGTTTTCTTATTCCACTGCTTAGTTGTTTTTTGTGGACTTTTTTGCTTCACTTTGGAATTACTTCAGAAGATCTTAAGGTAGCGTGTCTCTGTGATCCTAGAACGGACCTAGGTTCCACATTTAGACAACGAAAGACAGGCTGCAATGAGAACAAAGCAACCAAGAGTATGGGTGGAAAAACAAATAAGGAGAGAACAGTGAATAATAAGTACTAAGAAAGGAGGAGAGGGGGCCAAAGAATAAAGGAGCAGTTGTTTTTTTACCGACTACAAAGGGGTGTAGGCTGATACATGAAGGGCAGGGAAAGGGGTATAGAAACACGAACAGGAAAGACAGGTTTAAAATTATAGCTCATTTAGGGTGGACATCAGGGTACAAATAAAAACAGTTTGATTGGGATGGAAGCATAATGTCCCATAATTTCCCAGGTCGAGAGGACGTAAAGCACCATATTTGATTGGGATGGAAGCAAATAAGTAAAGTACGAATAAATGGATAGTAACAGCACTCGGTGAAATGCAGGAAAGGAAGGAATACATTTTGAAATTATGACGAGGATGAGACGGTTATAACAAACAGTAACCCTGTATTGCCCCCTTTGTCATCGCTTAAAGACCCCCCACGTCACGTGCTACATTCCCTCTTATGCTTGGAAGATTTCTTACAATTTCGTACCAGAGGGAAAACACATGAAAACCATGATTTGGACACGTGACGTGGTGGGTCTTTAATATAATTGTAGTAGCCTTGCATGCGCCGTAGCAGAAGTAGCAGCAGAGATGATAGCTGTTGTGATGAGGATGATGATTCAGTATGCTGTTGTTAACGATCATGAGGCTTTGGTGGAGGGGGGGGGGGGGATGAAGAGCCTACACATTATGCAAACGCGTCTAATAATTTTTAACAAAAAATATTTTAACCAAAACACTTTGATCTTGTTTTACCTTATGTTTTTATGCCTTTTTAATACATGGTGAGATTTAACGTGGTGTGATGCAACGTGGTGACAGCCCTGAAATGGCCTTTGCTGTCGACGGGGCTATCATTTTAATCTTAATCTTAATCTAAGAGAAAAGCAAAGCAGTCACATTTATCACCAATAAGACTAAAAGTGGACTCAAATTGAGAGACAGTTTAGTCAGGTGTGGCTCTAGTAAAGTTCTAAAGAATATAATTTTTCAAGAGTGTGTTTCACACAAAAGGAACATAATACAAAATTGGTTCACCAAAG
>CM065680.1:33709249-33714249 GCA_017654935.2 Phymorhynchus buccinoides | reverse complement strand
CATTACAACAAAACATTAGAATATCTCCTTTTGCCTTATTAACCAAATTTACAATGTCAGATGCCCTTCAGATTGATCTTAAAATTTAATGTGCATTGAGCATTTCAAACACAGCTGTACGGTGAGATTTTGCTTTTGTTAAATATGGGGGTGGGGAGAGAGAGAGAGAGAGAGAGAGAGAGAGAGAGAGAGAGAGAGAGAGAGAGAGAGAGAGAGAGAGAGAGAGAGAGAGAGAGAGAGAGAGAGAGAGAGAGAGAGAGAGAGAGAGAGAGAGAGAGAGAGAGAGAGTCTGAGTCTGAGTCTGAGTCTGAGTGAGTGTTTAATGTACATCAGCCATAGGCCATTATACAAACACGAAAATGAAGTGGAACATGGGGAAGGGTGGGAAAGAGGGTGGGGTGGGGGCAGACATGGGTGATGAATGAAAAAGGCAAAGGAAAAAAAATAAACCATCATAATACATTTACATTAGAATATTTGATACAAGTTTGCAACAATAAATGTTAACGACTAAGCTTGTTCAAACAGAGAGAACGAGAACACAGTCAACCTGACGTTAGTAACTTCAGTATATGAATAATCCGCGGACAACCTTAGCATCAAGCAAAATAATACTGGAAGACATACCATAAACTTACCATTCTACCTTATCGTCATTTCCAAAGTTAAGCAATAGATGACATCAAGTGGTACTTTCATAACCCCAAAACCTAAACATGGAAGAATTGCTTGTGTAAACCCACAAAATTCGAAGATAACAAAGATTGAAGCAGTGAAACAATCATAATAACACTCTCAGGTGCATGTAACACGAGGAATGTTATCCTTCTTAAGCAAACTAGTGGTTTACATATAGGACATTGCAAAATGATGGAATAAAGATAAAATATAGTATGTAATCACATAAATATTTGCATTTGGGTCAATACAAATAAAACAGATAAACATAATTTCATGTCTAATGTTAAACGCGTAGTAACCTTTCATTCATCATCACTTAATTGTTCACCAGAGAGGAACCTTTTCCTCACATTCAAGGCATGGAAAATAAACTTAGATAATAGCTGGGATTTCGTCATTGAGTTTGCCTGAAGGAGTGAATGTAGTGACAGTGGAGAGAACTTGTGTAAAAGCTTCTGCCGTAGGTCAGTATATAAAGGACATTTGAAAATAAAGTGGTCTTCGTTTTCTATTTTTGACACACAGACAGGACATGTACGGTCTGAAACATTCTGACTGTATCTGTGCATATTATTGTTCAATGGGAGAACACCAACACGTAAATGTGACAAAGCAACACGAAAGCAGTATGTGTCGACAAAAGAAAAATATTGCTCTTTTTCAAAAATAGTTTTGAAACTCCTATAAGACACATATCTATCTCTATCTCTGATGGCACCCGACCACTCTTGAACAAACATGTCAATTAGCCTTTGTTTAAATTGCTTAAGAAAGATAGTGGGATTACCAACAGATTGGTAGAGCCATACAAAAGCAAATCCTGTTTCACATAAAATTTCCCTGATTTTACTTGCCCAACAATCTTTACCTTGTGAATCTAGAGTGACTAGCATTTTATAGGATTGTTTGGGAATTCTATTTTGATCCATATCCAGCAAACGTATCCAGTATCTCACACAGTTAACACATGAAGCTATAAATATAGGATACCTCCCAAGGTCTCCATAAACCATTTTGTTAGGTGTTCGAATAGGGACCCCAAGATAACGTTTACATGCTAATAAATGGACCTTTTCCAAACTGTCAAGTCTTTGGTATCCCCAAATTTCCGACGAATAAAGAAGAATTGATTTGATCTTAGCATCAAAAATCACAAAGTATGTTTTAGAAGACATGTCTTTGTAATTCTGGAGGACTCTTTTCAAAAATAGAACAGCTTTCCTACCCTTAACTGCTAAATGGTCTGTTCCTTTCTTATGACTCAATTTCATAGTAAAAATGTAACCCAGATAACAATAACTGTTTACAACTTCTAGCTTACTACCATCATAAAACCACTGTTCGTTTTTCCCCAAGAAACCCCCCTTCCTGAAGACCATCACTCTTTTTTTTTTCTTTATTAACGTTAAGTGCCAAATTATCACAACATTCTTTTAAACAGTTAAGTTGGTTTTGCAAACCGATAGGTGTAGTAGACATCAAAACCACATCGTCTGCAAAAAGAAGTAGGAAGAGCTCCATTAAATCAGGCATTAAATTAATACCATGTCTACCTCTTAAGGACATGTGATCTGATAGCTGATTGATGAAGACGGAGAATAGAGTAGGGCTTAAAACACACCCTTGTCGAACGCCAATGGGACACTCAAAGAAGTCAGAAAACTCAAAATTTGCTCTAACACAAGATATCAATGAGGAATACATAGCATTTAATGTACCCAAAAATTTACCTTTAATTCCTTGATTTCTCAAACATTCAAGTAGTTTGTCATGACGAATAGAATCAAAAGCTTTTGAAAAATCAACAAAAGCAACATATAACTTTTGACCCTTTTTGTTTAAGCACTTCTGGACAATTGAATGGAGATTAAAGATTTGATCTACAGTAGAATACTTTTTACGGAAACCTGCTTGATTCTCAGATATCATCTTGTTGTCTTCTAACCATTTGTATAGCCTCGTGTTCAAAATAGATGAATAACATTTACTGATTATACTAAGAAGTGAAACACCTCTGTAATTATTTGACTCGTTTCGATCACCTTTTTTATGAATGGGAATAATTATTGCTTTAGCCCAATCTTTTGGATACATAGCCTTACTAAACAAGACATTAAACAACTTAACAAGGAACTTCACAACATTGTCGCCTCCTGCCTTCAGCATCTCAGCAGAGATGCCATCAATCCCACCTGCTTTGCCTGACTTAAGCTTAGATATGGCTTTCTTTACTTCTTTGTATTTAATATCCTCGTTTAAAATGTGATCTGAATCCTCTGTAATTATTATCTCGTTAGGATATCCTGGGTAGTTGTCTACCTCGTTGCTTTTGAATACTTCTTTAAAATGGTCACACCATTCATTGATATTAATATTATTGTTATTAGAAACCCTCTTACTCCCACAACTAATGGTTTTTACCTCTTTCCAAAATGCTGAAGTGTTTTTAATGTTATTTTCAAGCTGCTCTGTTTTCGCACGTCTAAAGACTCTAGCCTTTCTTTTTAGGAGATATTTATATTTCTTTTTCACCATTACATATTCCTTCCTGTCTTCTTCAAATCTTGTAGATCTAAAACAATTAAGTTTATGACGAGTTTCTTTTTTAGCTTGAGCACATTCCTCGTCAAACCAACCCTTTCTCTTGACTTTCTCTTGAGAGAGAGAGAGAGAGAGAGAGAGAGAGAGAGAGAGAGAGAGAGGAGAGAGAGAGAGAGAGAGAGAGAGAGAGAGAGAGAGAGAGAGAGAGAGAGAGAGAGAGAGAGAGAGAGAGAGAGAGAGAGAGAGTGTGTGTGTGTGTGTGTGTGTGTGTGTGTGTGTGTGTGTGTGTGCGTGTGCGTGCGTGCGCGTGCGCGTGCGCGTGTGTGTGCGTGTGCGTGCGTGCGCGCGCGTGTGTGTCTGTGTGCATGCGCGCGCGTGTGTGTGTGTTTGTGCGTGTTCAATGTTTTAAGTGATAGAACTGCGATAAGAGTACTTCTTAGAGTAATGTCAAGCCGTCCATGCTGACTTTGATAGTGCGTCTATGCATGTGAATCTACAGTATATAGGACATGGAATAAGGTGTAGGGTGTTGATAAGGAAAGGCAGGTAGAGCAGATATGATGAAGTTGACAAAATGTGTAATACCACTAGGTGACATAGACTATGTGGGTCTGATTGAACATCGGACGAGGAATTCTGAACAAAGACATGAGAGATGAGACCATACAAACGTGTACTGAATGTTATAATCATGTTCTACTACGAAAATCGGGTTTTGCAATAATAGACAGTTTGAAAACGTAACCGCAAAGAAACATGTTTGGTTTGGGTTTGTAGACCATTGTGAGGGGTGAGGATAGAAATTGTGTGCATCAAAATCGTTCTCTACGCACAACGCCTCAAAATGATTACTATGGTCATACACACCAGCTACCGTTTTAAATATTTTAATATTTAAAATATTGTATTCTGCGAAGTAAACAGATGGTTGGTAGTAACTTTTATAATGCTAAGTATTCCTTTATGGCATATCAAGTTTACTTTCTTTTATTTTTGTCATAATTATTCGTCAACAAGATTGCAAGCGATTCAGCATTTCTTTTCATCAAGAATATTTGGGAGATATTAGAATAACAAATTAGAATACTTACAGTAGGCTACTCTATTCAATTACTACCAAATAAATGTCTGTTCAATTTGTGGTCATATCAGATATCGAGTACGTGGAAATATGTAAAAGAAGTAAAATCTTTTTTCGTGCTTTAAAAGACTTCTTTGATCGTACAAGATATAACTATTGCCTACTAGCAAAAGCTCTTGGTTCCTGAATGTACATGAGGAAAAAAAAGAGAAATCGCCGCTTTATCAGAAAGAAATGATCTGTCTGTCCATCAGAATCTGACCTGAAGGTCAGTGTACCAATGTCACATAAGTGACGGACGTATCTCTTCATCTCTGGCACTCGGCAATCTAGTTTGTTACAGAATGAAAGAGTAGGGAGTGGGTAGAGGGGGGGGGGGGGGAGGGCAGGCTTTGTAATGGAAATAAAAGTTGAAGAGAGGTTGGTCGTGTTGCTCAGCAAGATCCAATTAGTAGTCAAGAAATCATAGATTGGAGGTGACTTTCAAGAACAGGCGATCAAAGGTTGTGAAAGAGGTCTTTTGAATCGAGAGGGGCAGAATATCTACTGGGTTCCTTAGGAATGATTCGTTTATCATGTTCATGCCGCAATCCATTGTGTCAACAGAAAATGGCCATCTGAGAATGAAACGAAGTTTCCCTTCAGTTCTCTCTCTCTCTCTCTCTCTCTCTCTCTCTCTCTCTCTCTCTCTCTCTCT
>CM065680.1:33691749-33704249 GCA_017654935.2 Phymorhynchus buccinoides | reverse complement strand
CACACACACACACACACACACACACACACATAGTTGCGCGCACGCATACACATTTGCACATGATTAAATAATGCTAATTTAGATGTTGCTAATCAGTAATTCAGTATTTTCCTTTGCTTTTTTGTCTGTTTTCTTCTTCAGTTTAAAAAGCCTCTTATATTTGTTTGACATTTTTTACAATACAATCATAATGTACATGCATACACATTAACTGTTACTTATATGCATTAATGTATTAATTGTTTTATAGGGGAAGACGGGGTAAAAAGCGCATGGGCGGGTAAGAAGCCCACCCCAATTATCTCATGAAATAAAGCAAATTTCAGTCAAATTTGCCCATGAGACGAATGCTAGACATTAACGCTCGTCTCATGGGCAAAATGAGACTGAAATTTGCTTTATTTCATGAGATAATTGGGGTGGGCTTCTTACCCGCCCATGCGCTTTTTCCCCTAATAATGAAAGAATGAGACGAAAGAAAAAAACTGTAACTGACGAGACAAAATAGACAGACACAAACAAAAGTGAAGGAAAAACACGACAAACAGAAACGAAAACTAACAAGTGCAACGCCGAGCGGCTGCAAAGTCCCCTCGCAGCCTCGCCGAGGTACTCCGAAATCGGAATGTGTCGGCTGTACACATACATAAAAACGCATCAAAACAGCACGTAACTACATAAAAACGCATCAAAACAGCACGTAACTGAATAGTTTTTTTATATATAGCCTTGGGGTTCGGACCCGTGATTTGAGCGCGCGCGATCATGCGCACACGCGCGCACAGAAAAATTCATGACAACTGTGTTATAGACTATTCATCAAGAAATGTTGTGAAAACAACTGCATTAAAATACATGCAAAACTTCGCGAGATGTTAGCGATTATGTGTTTCGGGGTTTGAACCCCGTAACTGGCGCGACCTTGACCTTAATGTAAGACTAAATACATCAGTGGATAGCTTGCATCTTGGCAAACTAGTATACCAAATTTGATGATGATAGACAGAATAGTTTTTGAGAAAAACGGACGAATAGCCGGACGGACGGAGGCACGCCGGACGGACGGACGGACACCGGACGGACGGACGGACCAAACAAAAACAATAGCTCCCCGAACCTTCGGCTCGGGGACTAAAAATACAAATAATAACATCCTCAGGTATATGTGAAAACGAGCCAAATACTCAGATACACAAAATATTCATAACAATATACAGGTGAAACAAATTCACCTTAATCAGGAAGATAGCTTACACATACACGCGCACAAAGAGGTATGTTATGAGCCCATGAAAACAAAAGTGAGTTGTGCATCAAAAGACAAGCTGTCAACCAAATGAATCTTTTAACCAACAAACATAATTACACTGGATCTAATTAGATGATATATGGTAAGCACACAAAATTGTAGCAAATTACAGAAAGAAAACACAACAGACACAAACAGTTGTGTTAGCCTGAGTTTTCAAGGGCAGGTACATAAGAGGCCCATTTGGCAACAAACTCACTATGCATCAAATTTTTTACGGGCAATATAGTAACAGTTCTTTCCGATGCTGTGTATGGACAAAATGTCACATGTTTTGTTTTTTGTAATATGGTATAGGTATATTTGTCCTAGTTATCTACTTGTCGTTTTTCATAATATAAACATCACTCTGTTTTGATGTTCGATTGCTTAACTATGTGTGTGCTTTGTTTTATATTTCTGTGCCCCAAGTGGGTATGAAATAAAACATTTGCCTTGCCTTGCCTTGCCTTGCCTTGCCTTGCCTTGTCTTGCCTTGTCTACTCTTCAAACAGTATATCTGGATTTTAACTTATTTATAAACCTTGCAGCACAGGTACATTGCTGTTCAATTTACAATTGTATATATATATATACTCTTTTGCAAGTAACATAATGAAATACATGCATAAAATGCAATCAATAGTTGTGTTTTTATCATTACCCAGAATGACAAGAGGTTCTGTAATATGCAAATTAACAACATTATGACATTTTTTCATTAATTACATCTGCTAATTGGTTCCGTATACGTTGGATAACACTGCATTGCCAGACATGTGGGTGATACTGTTTGTAATACCCATTTATTTAAGAGTGACATTTGTGTCTAGACATCTGTGTATTATTCTGAGCTGCAGTCACTTAAGTTTTGTATCTGTTATCTTTTGAAAGTAGAACACAAAATTCAGTCATTCTGAACATTTATGTTGTCGTCCCATTTCAAACAACATTTGGCAATGCATTATTTCCAAAAAAGATATCATAATATAATAATACACGCTTTGATATACGTAATGGTTAAAGGAGATAATGTCTATTTTTAAAGGGTCAAAATTATATTATGATATCTTATATCATTAGTCGTTACATTCGGGTTTTTTATGTGTTCTGTTATTGCCGTTTTCAACCCTGAGAAAGTAAATAAATTCATATTCACACCATACTTTTCTTTGAATTCCTCATATGAAATGAATGACCCACTCTGAAGAACAAAATGTGCTGTATTACTAACCCCTTTCACAATACATCTTCTACCATCCATCTTCTGGCCTATCTGAATTATATTGTTGTAGAATTCTGGTTCTGCTAACAGTTCTCCAGAATTTTTACATTCAACCTTATAGAAAAACTCCTTATATGAATCAACAACCTCTTTCCAGAACACATTAATTTTAGGAAAAGTTGAAATTATCTCTGGCTCATAGTTCTGCATATTCCCAAAAAAATACAATATAATAATAAACGCTTTGATATGCCTAATGGTTAAAGGAATTAATGTCTATTTTTAAAGGGTCAAAATTATATTATGAATGTCATTAATCGTTGGTGACATAGACATTATGATTAACTTCCAATTGTGTTCTGTTGTTTGCAGTTTTCGCACCCACGTCAATTTAAGCGCAGCAACAAAAGATTTTAATTCTGGTATGCCTCTTATATTCTTGCATCAGGCTATTTCTACAGGCCTAAAATATTGTTGTTTGTTTCTTTTTTGCTTGTTTTTTTTTTTTAAGCAGATCCATCCTTCTATGTAAGTGACAATCGATTATTTCTCAAACATGTTCGATTTCCTTCATACGGCCAATGGATAAATAAAAGACAAATCTTTCATTGCAAAAAGAATGTTAGGCCTATTAATGCACTAAATATTCATTTCTGTAGGAGTGAAAATTCGCCAATAAATTATTGAAATAGAAAGAAAAAAGCAACCACAGACGATTTCCATGACTCCTCAATGTCATGAACAATCCCCCAAAGATGGGAAAGGATTGGACTGTCTACTGATCCGTTTCTGACTCAGATAGGTCTGCCTACAAATGTCACGTAACTGACAGACGTATCCCTCTCATCTCCATCCCTTGCCTGCTTCAGACCAAAGGAATAAAGAAAAAGAACTGGGACTACAAAAAGAATGTAAGAGCAAACAATGGGCGGGTGTGTAATATAGGAAGAGCCAGACGTCCCAATAGAGGGATGCTTTTTAAGATGAAATCGCCAAATAATTCAAGACAAGTCCGTTAGAGAGGTTATATGAAATAAGTGAAAGGGGCTGAGTGGATTTAGTGTCCACTCCATCCATTCGTTCATATCTATGTCTGTTGTCTGTGGCAGAAGTGACAATCAATAGTTGGCTGTTGATGGCCTAGAGGTGTTTTGAAGTGTTCATTTCAATTTCATATGCGTCCGTATTTCATTGACCAAAGTGCTCCTGTTTCTGTGAGACTGTTGGCCATTTTGAAATGCTACAGAACAAGTGTACACAGTGTTTGATAAACACTAGCTTATAAAACTTGGTCCAATAATTCTTGAAACGGAAGTATGTTTTTCTAGGTCTACATAAAAATGAAATTGCAAACTGAAATAGCAGAGGATGTCATCAGCGACCCAAATGCAAAGATGGTAATAGAATCCCAAGAGCTGGGTAGTTTGACATATTCCACATTTTCAAATTAAACAATCAATACAAGCATAACGTCATTACTTTTTTTTTAATTCCTAAGGGGTTTCCTTTGCTTTGTTTTGTTGTTGTTGGGATTTTCTTCAGTCCCAACTTTTGGGCAGTAGGCCTACAGTGACTTTGCTCCTACGCCACTCTTTCTGAATACGAACTCGCAACCACACTCTGGCTTGTCAGGTCACAGAATCCGAAACCAGCAGTCCAAGGGGAGCGAATCTATGTTAGGCCGTCAGGATGCAACCAACCGATGAGACACTGCACTGCTGCTGAGCCACTTCGGTGGAGTTCAATGGAGCCTGTTCTGAGCTAACATATGCAGGACACCACCTACTAGTCTAAGCCCCCTAATGACAATAATGTCTTAGTCGAGGAGCCAGCGTGAGTCAGGTCCTTCTCCAAGGTCGCCATTATGACCATCCACTGACAGCTCCCCAGAACATACTGATCCCAATGACTTTGACTCGAACGCACAAATTGGATTGGCAATCCAAACTGAGGTCACCATAAGAGCAGGGCATGCAGGGCCTTAGAATGTGATACTTTTTTGCTGATTAGTGGCACTGAGGCGGTTCACTATAATGTTTATGATGCTATTGACCTTTCGGTCTGAGACTTCGTGACAGGGCTGAAGTCTACGCTTACTTTCATCAAGATATCCCGGAGTTAACCATGCCCGAGAACTGCAGACACCCGCAGTGTTGGTCATGAAATTAGCGCAAAACTCTCAGAATCGCATCCGTTAAGTGGATAACGCTCAACTTTGTGGTTTGAGTCTTCCCACTGAGCCCATAACCACTCACTGTGGGTAGGATTCGGTCCAGGGCCGAAAAACTCTTCGCCTCTGATGGGATTCGAATCCGAGACCTCTCAGCCACTTGTCCGCGACGTTACCATTGCGATTCCTAATCAAGTGTGTTTTGTTTGGTTTTTATTTCCAGCTCACTGTTAGTTTCGAAGCAACTGAAACCAAATATTGTTGAAATGTCGAACATGAATTAACTGGTACAATAAAACAAATATTATGGAAACGTCCTCCGGTGGTTGGAGCGGCTTAAATGTCTACCCAATTGAATCGATCATTATTATGTCAAATATTATGGAAACGTCCTCCGGTGGTTGGAGCGGCTTAAATGTCTACCCAATTGAATCGATCATTATTATGTCAAATATTATGGAAACGTCCTCCGGTGGTTGGAGCGGCTTAAATGTCTACCCAATTGAATCGATCATTATTATGTCAAATAAGTTAATAGTTTTGCCCCCAAACATGCATATTTCACAGAAATTAGAAATATCCCTGTCTTGTGTGACTGATTTGTCGTCAGAGGTTTCAGACAGCAAGAAGTAGTATGTGCCAAAGATCAAGACCATGGCAAATATTTTTTTATGTAGAAAGTTGTTACAAGCCTTTGAAATAATTGATTACAAATTGAAATATCTCAAATTCTTGGAAACATCCACCTCGAAACAAAATTACGCGTCTTTTGGCTACCTGGTTTGACCCCCCCCCCCCCCCCCCCCCCCTTTTTTTTTTAAATGAGCAAGCAGGCAGGTGCGTCAATTTCATACGAATTTGGCACACTGTCTGATGTTCCCAGTGCAGTGCCTGACAGTAGGTAGGTGGTACCAGAGTTGAACACAATTTTCACAAAAATGATTACTCGTGTGTTTGGGGGGAAATGAACAAGCTATTGTGATATTTCTGTCAAAGGTTCGTGTTTCTTAATAAATAAATGATGTATAATTTATTAAAATACTTTATCTGATGACCCAAACGATTTTTCTCAGTCAAGATAATACGTTTTCTCTACAAAGAGAAACATGTTTCATCTTATGATTGATCTCTATAAAATCCAAAGATGGGTAGGATGTAGGAAATATGGGGATACTAGGGAACAAAAACTACGAGTCTCTATATCTATTTTCGTACACAAAAAAGACTAGTGTCTCTTTAGTGACAGGACAATCTCACTGCTGGCTTCTAAGCGGACCAGCTTTTTGTCCAAGCACAAAAAACTACAGACTTCCATTTTAGTAATGATTGTCCGTCACCGAAGGGCTGGTTTGTATTTTTGTTTGTTTGTTTGTTGTTGTTGTTTTTTTGGGGGGTTTTCTGTCTGTCCCAAGGATATCTCCCGAACCGCTTGACCGAATCGCGTCAAATTTTGTGTGAATGTGTGCCTCCTTAATAGGAAGAGATCGGCGCAAACCATTTTGCCGTCGTGACCTTGACCTTGACGTACGACCTTTAAACCCGAAAATCTATTTTTAGCCATATCTCGGGCACCGATCAACATAGGATGTTGAAACTTGGTATGAAGGTGGTTTGGCTTATGCCCGTTCTGATGATGGCATACCGATCAAGGTCAAGGTCAAGGTCAAAAAGATCGCTGGAGCCTGAAAATCGGAGGGTCATCTTTTTCTCCTTCTGTCTGTCCCAAGGATATCTTTCGAACGGGTTGACAGAATCACGTCAAATTTTGTGTGCTGGTGTGTCACCATGAGAGGAATGCATCAGCGCAAACCATTTCGCCGTCGTGACCTTGACCTTGGCGTACGAACTTGAAAACCGAAAATGTTTGAGGGGCCATAACTCCCACACCGTTAGTGTTAGAGTCTTCAAATTTGGCATGAAGGTACTTTGGCTTATGCCCGTTCTGATGGTGGCATATCGATCAAGGTCAAGGTCACGGTCCGGGCGATCAGTAGGCCTTGAAAGTGGTAGGGGTCTACACATTGGGTTTTAAGCCATATTTTCCACATTGGTACTTGACAGAAGCGCTTCAGATTGTGTGTGGTACTGTATACCCTAGAGAAGAAAACATCCGAGCATAAATTATCACCATGCTGACCTTGACCTTGAAGTGTGACCTTGAAAACCGAAATTTCCTTCTTTGCGTTATATGTTTCTTCTTCAAGCTGTATATTGTGAACTAGAAGACAGAATCCCTTCCAATTTTGTATCAGGATGTGACACTCTACGGGGTGTCGCAAGTGCGTGGCATTGCTGGTGACGGACATGTCTGCCGCTCGGCGACGCCCTTGTTTTCTTTATTATATGTAGAAATATAGAATTGCTTTTTCTGATAACGTTTACTTTGATGGCGTTTTGTTTTGGTAGTCTTTGTTTGTTTGTTTGTTCCAAAAAGGAACAAACAGAAAGGAACAAACAAACAAGCAAACAATACCAAAGAAACAAAGTGAAAAGGTATAATTATTAAGTTCTTTGAGGAAACCATTCTCTCTCTCTCTCTCTCTCTCTCTCTCTCTCTCTCTCTCTCTCTCTCTCTCTCTCTCTCTCTCTCTCTCTCTCACACACATACATACACACACACACACACACACACACACACACACACACACACACACACACACACACACACACACACAGACAGACATTTGTATCCCCCTTGCCAAAAAGGCGTGTGCTTATTGCAATATAAAAATAACTGTCCATTGTTCTCACACACAGAGAGAGAGAGAGAGAGAGAGAGAGAGAGAGAGAGAGAGAGAGAGAGAGAGAGAGAGAGAGAGAGAGAGAGAGAGAGAGAGACTGGACACTGGACACTAGAAAACTTTATTTGACAAGAGAGAGAGAGAGAGAGAGAGAGAGAGAGAGAGAGAGAGAGAGAGAGAGAGAGAGAGAGAGAGAGAGAGAGAGAGAGAGAGAGAGAGAGAGCACAGGTCACCCTAGAGTTGTCTTTAAGCCACCATCCACAGAACACACAGGGAAGCAATAAGCTTCCGCTATCCCCATGAAACTCAGGTTCAAATGAACCGAGCACCGAAGATGACTGATACCATTCTCTCTGCTGACACGACGAAAGAGAAACATTCGCTCTTCCTTCCAGCATGCAACCAGACTCAGCGGTGACAGGATGTCAATCCGCCCTTTGTTATCTGGCTGACGTATGCATCATACCCCCAGTCCTCAGAACATGAAGATGGAAAACCTGGATCTTGACAGAGGTGTTGCGAGCGGCGGGGGGGGGGGGGGGGGGCATAGTACCAGTCCGTTCCTTTGTCGTCTGACTGACTTCTGCATCATACCCCAGTCCTCCTTTATGCATCACACCCCACTCCTCCAACGCTAAAGTAGGGAAATTTCTGGTTTTTGAAGGGGGATCGAAGTACCAAGCGGAGCGGCTGACAGCTCATTCTTCATGTGATAGGCCTATAGAAAACTTGCCTCGTCTCCTATACTTTACAAAAAAACGTCACTCTGACACTTTTTTTTCTTCTTCCTTCTTCTTCCTCGACATGCCTGTATATGGTTTGTCTCCCGTTGCTTGGCACCAAAATGGAAGAAGGAGGGAGAGAAGAGGGGGTGGGGTGGGGTGAGGAGGACGGGGTGGAATATTTTGTGCCTGTCTGAGGAGACTGTTGGCAAAAAGCGGGCATGTCCTGTCCTGTATGGAATGGGGTGGAGGTGGAGGGGGGGGGGATGGGCGACGGAAATGAGATGCATTACTTAAGTGACTTCCATTATTGTGGAAAGATTTACAGGGCAGCTATGAGAGAGAGAGGGAGAGAGAGAGAGAGAGAGAGAGAGAGAGAGAGAGAGAGAGAGAGAGAGAGAGAGAGAGAGAGAGAGAGAGAGAGAGAGAGAGAAAGAAAGAAAGAGAGAGAGAGAGAGAGAGAGAGAGAGAGAGAGAGAGAGAGTGAGAGAGGAGGAGAAGGAAAGAAAGAGAGAGAGAGAGAGCAGGAGAAGGAGAGAGAGAGAGAGAGAGAGAGAGAGAGAGAGAGAGAGAGAGAGAGAGAGAGAGAGAAAGAGAGAGAGAGAGAGAGAGAGAGAGAGAGAGAGAGAGAGAGAGAGAGAGAGAGAGAGAGAGAGAGAGAGAGAGAGAGAGAGAGAGAGAGAGAGAGAGCAGGAGAAGGAGAGAGAGAAAGAGAGAGAGAAAAAAAGCAGGAGAAGGAAAGAAAGAGAGAGAGAGAGAGAGCAGGAGAAGGAATATACCTACAGTGGGGCCACTACATTTTGCGGCATTTTATTTCAAATAAATCATCCTCTTTTTGTGTGCATATTGCAGTATAGAGGAAGAAAGTGTTTCACTTATTTACTGATTTTTTTATTTTTTAAGCCAATTTCGTTCATAATGGAGGGTGGCAAGCTTGCCTATACGAAAACATATTTTAAGGACACTGAAAGGAGGTACCGGTAAAACAATGATGGTCATGTATTGTTAGGGTAAGACGGGGTAAAAAGCCCATGGGCGGGTAAGAAGCCCATGCCAATTATCTCATGAAATGAAGCAAATTTCAGTCAAATTTTGCCCATGAGACGAGTGTTAATGTTTAACATTCGTCTCATGGGCAAATTTGACTGAAATGTTCTTTATTTCATGAGATAATTGGCATGGGCGTCTTACCCGCCCATGGGCTTTTTACCCCGTCTTCCCCTATTCAAAAGCAGTAGGCCCCTAAATGGACGTTTTAAATCAAGACACGTTTTTGTCTCCATTCCAGCACACAATGAATTGCATTTTTCATCAGTTACAAGAAAATAAATACCTTATATTCCAAGCTTTACATTTAATTTACCGATTCTGATTTTATCATCTTTCTGGAGTCTTTGCACTTGATATCACTGTAAACTTGAACTTTAATTTAATTATTTCATACTCTGGTATGACTGGTACCCACGTGTCGTCATATCCGGCCACAAGGAGCGTGCCATGTTATGGGAGACCGCCATCTTAGTCAGTAACTTTGTTTGAAAAATGCCAGATCGATGCTGTTTACACACAAATCTGACTAAGATGGCGACACTTCCGTTGGATGCGCACGCAGGTGGGGGGGAGGAGCCATAGTCTGACGGGCCAGGCCATTTTTTGGAAGGGGGTAGGGCTGAAGAATTACAAGTGACTTTTCAGTTTTATGACATATGGTGAGCATCAAATTGACAGAGCATTTCAGACCAGATTTGATTACATACACTGCTCACAAAAAGTAGGGGGTATTGTGTTTTGTGAGCTCACCATGGGTTCAATAACGAAATTATAAGTTCTAATCAATTTGAAAACAACAGTATGTTATTCCTTGAACATATACTGACCGGCAAAAGAGAGAGAAAATAATGTTTTACGCCCTCTTTGGCCTTTCGGCCATGTGGGGCATACCGGCAAAAGAAACTGCGCACGTGCATTTTATATGCGCATAAAACGGCAAATATTGCGGATGTCTAATTCAATTAGGTGTGTGCCCAAACTATTACGTTTTATGGCATTCGTGCGATTAGTTTCGATACAACAGCTCAACAAACAATATCACCCCAAATTTGAAAATCACCAAAGCGTGGCTACACAAAAACATATGAAAAGTGTGTGTGTGTGTGTGTGTGTGTGTGTGTGTGTGTGTGTGTGTGTGTGTGTGTGTGTGTGTGTGTGTGTCCACTGTTGTTGGCAAGGCAAACATTTTACACGAAGTCTCATGAACCCCTTCAATGTGTCCAGAAAGCCCCGAGGAACTGCTTCTAAGTACACAGTTAAAGTTATTGCTCAGTGTCAATTTCAGCTTGCACCATCGTAATGATCGTAAGAGGATCTAGGGACGAAGGGAAAAACATTAATCCTCCAGAAAATCTTCAGGAGACTGTTCCAGAGCATGAGAAAGCATTGCCTTGAATGCCTGGCAGCACACAGTGGCCCAGCAATCTGTCAACTGTGTAAAGGTGTTTTGTGATTTCGAATAACACACCCACTGCCTCTGGCAGTCACATTACATTTCACAATTGATTTTTGTCTTCGATTGTACTGCCACAAAAGGCTGAACTATCATTTTCATATGAAATGAAACTTATGGTCTGGTTATTGAACCCATGGTGATATTGCAAAGTGAATATCCCCTAGTTTTTGTGAGCAGTATACGTACGGCAAGTGTATAATTGATGTGTCGTTTCTGAAAATCTTCTGAAGCAAGATATTGATTTACTGCTGCTTGTCTCCATGTTCTCTTTCTCTCGGTCAATTTGTACGTCACTTGCCATGTGTTCAGAAAAAGACAATGAGATAACAAGAAGGGAAGTTGAGGGCGTGAAAAAGTTAACAGGGTAGGAGCAATGAACTCAAGTCTCATAGGCTTTTCCCCTCGTCACATTTGTCTCTGTTTACTATACTGCTAAAACTGCCAGTCTCTTCCGTAGTAAAAAAAAAAAAATCCCATTGCCTCCACCACCATCACCACCGCCTCCACCTCTCTACTCCCAACCACCATCCACACTACCTCAACACTCCATATATCCTTTCGCCTTCCTGGTTGAGGTCTCTGTACAAGTGAACATTTTTCACTCTTTTACCATGGCAACACAGTGATGCGCAAGTGATCTTAGGACTGGCATATTACTGTGTTGCCATGGGGAAAGAGTGAAAAATGTTCACGTGTACAGAGACCTTTATCAGCTTGTACGTCGAGTTTGTTCCTTTTACTTACTCTTGTTGGTGCCCGCCTTGTCACGTACCCTATCTTTCAGTCACAGCATCCCCCAACCACTTTTCGTATTTCAGTCAACGGACTGATCCCTAGGGACCCATTTCTTTCGTCTCTTCTCCCCCTCTCACACTCTTTCTTTTCCCCTCCACTCAGAACGGGGCGGGGGGGGGGGGGGGGGGGGGCTTGCTGTCAAGAGAGGGCATCAGGAGGGGGCCATCAATGTCTCCTCTGTCCCTGCTTCAATTTGCCAGCGCGCCAAACCGTCAGAGGAGCTGGTCGAGGAAGGGAGAGGGGGGAAGGGGAGCTATCGCACACCGCCAGTTCTCTGCCCCTCGTAGAGTTCCCGGAAGAAGGTGGCGCTTTTGCAGAAGACAAGAAGGAAGCGGAAATCTAGAGGATGGGAAGGGATCGAAGGAGATGGCACGTTTCAGAACTTCTTCTTCTTCTTGATGAACTTACGCTTTTCTTTCGCAGCGTGTTTCTTCTTGTTTTCATATAATTCTCTCTATGTAGGTTAATTTATCCCCCACTAAAAAAAACAATCGCCAACCAGTTGCTCGTCAGAATCCCAGGTTCGGTGACACCAGGGTAATTCATTCCGTGTGCACCGTGATCCCCATTAGCACCGCTGATGGCTTCCTCGCCTCCAGCTCAGGGAAATGAGGAACAAGGATGGCCCTGAAAGGGAATGGAAACGTGGTGGTGGTAGTAAGGGAGGGGGGCATAATTATTAGGAGAGAAATGACCTCACTCTGGGAGAGGGCTCTCTCGGGGAATTTTGAGCGTACCTGCGTACTAACCTGCGATCTCGTCGCAGGGCATGCGCACAACGCCTCGTTACTAAGGTAACGGGATATCGCATGTGAACTTTAAAAATTCATAGTTCATAGGTTAACAGTCATGCGTGCTTCAAAGTGGCTAAGAGGGCTACTACTACGTTTCATTCATGCCTCTGACACTGATTGGTTGGCTGCCGGTTATTTTGGGACCTTAAAATTATATTTTCGCTATTATGAGTGTGCCTGGCTTGACAAAACATGCATTTATTTTAAAATATCACAAATCAAAACTAATCAAGTGGATGCTTTGAAACTGTTGCAGGTG
>CM065680.1:33676749-33679249 GCA_017654935.2 Phymorhynchus buccinoides | reverse complement strand
CTGG
The DNA here is from genome assembly GCA_017654935.2 of Phymorhynchus buccinoides. NCBI lineage: Eukaryota > Metazoa > Mollusca > Gastropoda > Neogastropoda > Raphitomidae > Phymorhynchus > Phymorhynchus buccinoides. Next base: position 33,679,245 of record CM065680.1, on the reverse strand, counting down.
TTCTGATGTTGGTGTTCTGTTTCAGATCATTATCATGCTGGTTCTGATGTTGGTGTTCTGTTTCAAATCATTCTCGTGCTGGTTCTGATGTTGGTGTTCTGTTTCAGATCATTGTCATGCTGGTGTTGATGTTGGTGTTCTATTTCAGATCGTTATCATGATGGTGTTGATATTGGTGTTCTCTTTCAGATCATTATCATGCTGGTTTTGATGTTGGTGTTCTATTTCAGATCGTTATCATGATGGTTTTGATATTGGTGTTCTCTTTCAGATCATTATCATGCTGGTTTTGATGTTGGTGTTCTGTTCAGATCTTTGTCATGCTGGTTTTGATGTTGGTGTTCTCTTTCAGATCGTTATCATGATGGTTTTGATATTGGTGTTCTCTTTCAGATCATTATCATGCTGGTTTTGATGTTGGTGTTCTGTTCAGATCTTTGTCATGCTGGTTCTGATGTTGGTGTTCTCTTTCAGATCGTTATCATGGTGGTTTTGATATTGGTGTTCTCTTTCAGATCATTTTCGTGCTTTGTTTTTTATATTGGTGTTCTGTTTCAGATCATTATCATGCTCGTTTTGATCCTGATCGTCTTCATCGCATGCTGGCTGCCCCAGATGGTATCCATTCTCTATACTGAGTTCAGATCGGATCGCCTCCTACCGGTAAGCTTGTGTCAACAAACTGTGTTTCATGAGAGTCAGACTGGTCAATGCTGATATCTATTTATTAAGAGTCAATGTTCTGTTACTCCCTCTTTTGATTAATCGACTATCGTAAATTGCGTCTATCTCATTGCAAAAAAATAGTGTGTGTGGAAGAATAATGCATTTTGAAGTCCCTTGAGCTGTCCACTTATTCATCTTGTCCACCTGACCTATTTCTTTCTTTGGTATCCAGTATCGCAACACGGGTATGGTGATAGTTCTCCTGGTGATCGTGACGTGTTTCTTGCAAAAGCTCATCCGTCAGGGTGCCCGTTTAAGACAAATACTCAAACTCAAAGGCCCATGTTCTGCATACGCGTTTCTTCCTTGAATTTAGGTCTACTTAATCCTGGCACGGTCTACACATTTTGACTTCACGATCGATATAGTAGTTCATGTGTATGTACTTGTATGTGGATGTGCCTCTGTGTGTGCACGTGGATGTGCTTGTGTGTGTGTTTGCATGCTGGGTGAGTGGGTGGGGGTTGTGGTAAGGTGGGCGGATCTATGTGTGCATAACTATGTGTATGTGTGTTTGTCTGTCTGTCTGTGCATGTGGCGTGTGTATACGTGCATGTGTGTGTGTGTGTGTGCGCGTGTGTGCCTGACCGTGTGTGTGTGTGTATACGTGTGGGGGGGGGGTGTGTGTGTGTGTGTGTGTGTGTGTGTGTGTGTGTGTGTGTGCGTGTGCGTGTGCGTGTGTGTGTGTGTGTGCGCGCGCCTGCGCGTATATATATGTGTGTATATGTCTGTGTGTGTGCAGCTCCCCCCGTGGTACCAGCACTTCAGCTACTTCGCCCGTTACCTGGCCCACATGAACAGCGCCGTCAACCCCCTCATCTACGCTGGCTTTAACGACAACTTCCAGAAAGGTGAGCACGCCCTCTCATGGTTTCTTTCTGCTTTTTTGTGGCCGCTTCTACAGAATCCTGTAAAACCTGAAAAATCGGGAATCACCATCCAGAGTTCGCCTAATCTCTTCCCTGGGCAAGGCATCTCAAGATCAAGATCAAGATTCTTTGATCAACCAATGCGTCATAATACAACAGAAATCGTTTTGGTTTTGCACAAGACACAATCCAACAACAACGAAAGCATGCACATGGATGGACAGCCAATATAAGAGAGAAGAAAAAAATGGCAACAATCAGATTACATAATCATGTATCAGACTCTCCCTCAGATTATGTCTTTACTCTCAGACACACCACCTACACATACACCAACACACACACATACACATTTGCATACATATTTATGCCAACACATACCCCCCCCCCCCTCACACACGCACACACACACATAGACTCACACACAAGACCGCGAGCATGCAGGCACACCGATTGACACAAGTTTGACTGAGCAAAATAGGATAAAGAATTCCCCTAGGGGAGTGAGCCTACTGAGTATTGATGGCTCTGACAGCAGAGGGGTAAAAGCTGTTCTTCAGGCGGTTAGATTTGCACTTAAAAGAACATAACCTTTTACTAGAAGGGAGAGATTGAAACAGATGGTTGGCTGGGTGTGTGCTATCAGATATGATGGGTTTAGTTATAAACAATCTTTAGCCCAGCTTACCGGAATAACAGCTGCTGTCCCTTCTGTTATCTGGCATCGTTGTCAGAAACGACAGACTGGCGTACATGCTGCATAGAGTACAGTTGACACAGGTACGGGTAGCCGAACGTGAAAAACATAGACCCTTACTCTATATGACAACAAAAGGCAAACAGAATTTGTTGTCGACAGTGTAAGGCCGTGTGCACACATAAGGGGATATTACATGCGGAA
>CM065680.1:33666885-33676249 GCA_017654935.2 Phymorhynchus buccinoides | reverse complement strand
CAACAGCCCTAATCCGGGGAGTGAGACAGTTCAATAGTCATATATGACATTGCAGCTTTGCATAACACAACTATTAATGACAAGAAATTATGATTATATGCTGGTGGTTAGAGGCACATGCTAGAGAAAAACTGACTAAAGGAAATAAGTTTTTGTATCCAATACCGGATTAGCCTATTTATAGATATTTAGGTTTGATTGTAGGTATAATTCCCCATTCTCTCAGCCATGAGAACTTTGATAGAGTGTGGGGAAACCCGGTTTGAACCGAAAAACCGGTGCTAAACTTTCGCGGTTCGGAAAACTGGGTCGAGTTGCTGTGACCGTTTTTACCTGCAAACTGAAGTAATTGTTTCTTTAGAATAAGCATTCTTATTCGAGAACAGCAATTCTCAGCGCAGATTGGGTGTGTTTGTAAACCAGAGTAGCTGTTTCTAGTTGGTGTTTGTGTATGGCTTTGACTTTGATTGAGTGTTAGTTGAGTGTGGTGTGTGTCATAAGTCCATACGTTTTCTTATTGTTGTATGGTCGCGTCGTGCGTTAGCGTTTGAATAGTCTGACAAATAAATAGTTTGCAATAGGTGAAACTAGTGACGCGAGTCTTTGTTTTAACCGTTCTCAATCTACTTAGGATACCGGTATTTGACATTGGGGATAATCCCCAGAAACTCACCTGTTCTCAGGCTGCTGCTGCAGCATCGAAGCGCTAGGTGCAAAGCCTCCTGTAATCTAAAGCCGCGCACACCACGCGTAAAATCGTATGGCGATGCGAATGGCGCTTGGGTCCGTGAGTCATGATTCACGCGAAATCTTAATCTAAACATAATTCTGCCAGTTCGCTCCCACACTCACGTAGACAAACACATGAACTGCACGTGAATCATGACTCGCATCGTCAAAACGCATCGCATTCCGATCCGAATCGTATTTGTGTATCAGGGGCCCTTTAGAGTCTACAGTCATTCGAAAAAAACAATGTGAAATTGCTGGGTATGAGCAGGCAGACAGACTGCAAAGCAAGGTAGCCTGCTGGGCAGACAGGCCATCCTTTGTTATACAAGGGGACCAAAGCATCCTGGCACCAGTTCCGTGAATCGTGGAGGAATCGTCTAGGTTCGAAATAACGAACATGATCTCCAGGTTTTCAAGGTCGTCACCAGCAGTGTTACTGTCGATTGAGAACGTGGGCACTGCCGACTCCGTCACATCTCTACCATGCAGCCTGTCTCTGCCAGTGAGAGCCCCTTGTGCCGGACCTCCAATCCCCTGAGTACATCCTCCAAGAGTGCCACCACCGCCATGAACTCAGAATGTCAAACATGTCCGGAAGGGATGGAGCTTCCCACAAAGTGGTGGGACCCACAGAGGTGCTGATGAAGACGTTGAAATATAATAAGAATAATATAATAATATAGTAATATTATAATAGTTAAAAATCGCATTAAAGCAACTAACTAGCTTGTGATGTTTCCTTTGTTTCATTTTCATAATAATAAATCATAATATAATAGTGAATCATTTAAAAAGCGCATTCCTCCACCAATGTGGAGCACTATGCGCTTAACAAATTAAAAGCAAGAAATTCAACTTAAATTTTTAAAAACAAGAAAGTACAACAAAGACATGTAATCGCCTCACACACGTGCAAATGTGCATACAGACAGCACGCACCCCCCCCTTCCCCCTCCCCTCCCCCCTCCCCCTCCCTCACGACCACTACCACTTTACTCTAGGTCCGAGTGAAAGCTGATACTGTCACAATGATAAAACTCTCACTCTCACGTTACTCTAGGTCCGAGTGAAAGCTGATACTGTCACAATGATAGAACTCTCACTCTCACGTTACTCTAGGTCCGAGTGAAAGCTGATACTGTCACAATGATAAAACTCTCACTCTCACGTTACTCTAGGTCCGAGTGAAAGCTGATACTGTCACAATGATAAAACTCTCACTCTCACGTTACTCTAGGTCCGAGTGAAAGCTGATACTGTCACATGATAGATGATAGAACTCTCACTCTCACGTTACTCTAGGTCCGAGTGAAAGCTGATACTGTCACAATGATAAAACTCTCACTCTCACGTTACTCTAGGTCCGAGTGAAAGCTGATACTGTCACAATGATAGAACTCTCACTCTCACGTTACTCTAGGTCCGAGTGAAAGCTGATACTGTCACAATGATAGAACTCTCACTCTCACGTTACTCTAGGTCCGAGTGAAAGCTGATACTGTCACAATGATAAAACTCTCACTCTCACGTTACTCTAGGTCCGAGTGAAAGCTGATACTGTCACAATGATAGAACTCTCACTCTCACGTTACTCTAGGTCCGAGTGAAAGCTGATACTGTCACAATGATAGAACTCTCACTCTCACGTTACTCTAGGTCCGAGTGAAAGCTGATACTGTCACAATGATAGAACTCTCACTCTCACGTTACTCTAGGTCCGAGTGAAAGCTGATAATGTCACAATGACAGAAGCCAAGTGAGTACAGAAGAGTGCTATAGCACCACTAAAGGCTACTCCCCAATGATACTTTCTGCTCCCTCAGAGCGCAGACCGAGGCCGAGGCCATCCTGACGCAGTATGAGAGGGAGTCGGAGGCCTACGAGACCATCGTCAGTGCCGCGGGCCTCAACTTCTCCCCCGAGGGCTTCATCTCCTACCTGGGCACCAGGGTCCTCGCCTCCGCCAAGAACCCCGTCTTCATCGGCCTGGCCAGCCCAGCCCGCACCGTGTACAGGGCCCCCAATTGATTTATAGTCCCCACCCCCACCCCACGTGGCGGGGTAATCAAAAACGGTCACAGCGCTCGTAATGTTCTCATTCCTAGCTGATGCATCTGTACCATAGTGTTCAAGTGCTTCAGCTGTTGGGATTATAGTATATTCATTAAGGTACTCTAGTTGGGATGATCCCTGGAGTCTTTTAGCCAGGTACATCAACAAACAGAGCAATTTATAGACCTACGCCCCTCACCACTCTTTTCCCATCCAACTGATCCAAACGTTTGCCACTTCTTTACTAATCATGTTTGAAGATGTTGTCAATGTTATAAAAAGACTGGAAGCTGTTCTGTCTTTTGCGTGGTTTTGAACTCTAAACCAGTTTTCATCTGTGTGCTCATTCGAAGTCGGAATGTGTTGGCTGAATGCAGGGAGGACACCAGGAATCTGAAGACATAACATAATACGTTTATATCACCCATTGTAGCCATATCACGTTTTGGCTAGGAAAACAAGAACAGGAGGAACCTCAACGTTCTGGCCTCCATTTAACACGTGGTGGCATTGTCCTGATCTTGAAGATTTACACTGACAGAATCCAATTCAGGATGTAATGCACCAGTGGGTGAGAACTTGGGGTGAGCAACTCTTTGAAAAACAAAAAAACTACCACTACTGTGGCCCAGCCAGCCAAGTCCCGCTGATCGGGCCCTTAGCATGATGCTGCGCTATGCTAAGGGCTGGCTGGCTGGGCCACAGTAGACTGTTTTTCTTGAAGGTCTCCTTGAGATTTTGCTAGGTTTCAGCGTAGAATAGGTTGCTTAATGTTTGACTAGTTTGCACATATTCTTTCCTCTGTCCATTTCCCCCTTTCCTTTGGATCGAATAAGGCCACGGGCAACAACTCTCCATGACACTGGAGTCGATTCTTCAGTTAACAGTTGCTTCCCTGTACCTATCTATGTCTCTATTTTTAGCCCTGTTAAAAAATAATTCTTCGCCGCAATAGAAATCGTGTCACCATGCTATTTTGCCTACTTGCGCTGCTTCTATCTCAACGTTTCAGTCATGTGTATTTTTGTTGCTTTTCAGTTGGATTATTATTCATTAGATTAATCTTTTGTGTTTAAAAAAAAAGTTTACCCTCATGTGCTAGGCCTATCAGAGCGAAGAAATTGAATAACATGTTCATCTGTCATCCATCCGTTGACCGTCGTTTCTTCATTTTGTTTCTAGTTCCCAGCTAACAGCATGAATGGAGTATTGGATGCCGAGGCACACAGATCTATACTTTAATTTTCAGAGTATTTATCTAAGTGCAATGTGTAAGTGATTTTCTTATAATCATTTTTCTGCGCCAAAACATCGAGTGGATTTTTGATACAATTATCTAAAAAGTATTTACTTTATTTGTGTTATCTCTTTATAATACTCGTATATGAAATAGGCTATGTTTCTAAAGAAATAAAATAATAAATGTATGTGGATCCATAATGTGTGCTCTGCCTTTTCTTATATAATTTCTTGCCGTATCATCTTTATATCTACTAATGTCCGTTTCAGACCGGAGGACGTTAAACGGATTTTCATACCTTTTCCCGTCACACTTTCTCTGTGACTCTTTCTCCCTTCCTCTCACGCGAGTCTAGATTTTGTCTATTTCAAATCATGTGTGCTTGCTTGTTTTTGTGTGCCTTTGCTTTTGTATGAATCTCTCTCTCTCTCTCTCTCTCTCTCTCTCTCTCTCTCTCTCTCTCTCTCTCTACGTTGCAAATGTTGTATGTATTTGTAGTAACCTCCTCCCCCTCCCCCATCCAACCCCAACGTATCTTCCTATGTATTTTTGTTCTTTGTCATCACCATATATTTGTTATCTTTACCCCCCCCCCCCTTTTTCCCCTACTTGATACGGGCAGAAAGGCCTAATCAATAAAAGTTTTTGGATTGGATTTGGATCTCTCTCTCTCTCTCTCTCTCTCTCTCTCTCCCCCCCCTCTCTCTCTCTCTCTCTCTCTCCCTCTCTCTCTCTCTCTCTCTCTCTGTCCAGAGGGCTGGATGTAAAAAAGCATGTTATTGCTTACTCTATTACCCTCTATAAATAAAATTCATTCATTCATTCATTCATTCTCTCTCTCTCTCTCTCTCTCTCTCTCTCTCTCTCTCTCTCTCTCTCTCTCTCTCTCTCTCTCTCTCTCTTTGCTTGTCTGTCTGTCTATTACGATGTAAACCAGAGGTTCATTACCAGCCGCGAGAGAAGCTGGTAATATATATTTACCCAGCCTCTTTGTTGTTGTTTTTCTCTTTAATTTACCTATTTATTTATATCTGTTCATTTATTTACTTACTAATTTGTTTATTTTTGCTTAAATGTATAAATCCACAAGAATTTGTTGTTTTCTAGTTTTCGATGCAAATGTTATGTGTCTTTATAACCCCCTCCCCCAGCCTCCCTATGATACGGGCAGAAGGCCTAGTCATTAAAATTGTTTGAATTGAATTGAATTGAATTTGAATCTCTCTTTCTCTCTCTCTCTCTCTCTCTCTCTCTCTCTCTCTCTCTCTCTCTCTCTCTCTATCTCTCTCTCTCTCTCTCTCCATTCCATGTGATTAACCAGTTTTAAATTGGCCTTTGACTGGTGTTTATCTGTACTTTCATTGTTATCCATCCTTGCTTTCTTTGTGCGTTTCAAAGCAGACCAGTACTTCTAAATACAGAAACGGACACCGAAACGGGACGAAACGGACACAAGCTGATATACCTAGGTTAAAAATATTTAGGATAGCAACCTTTACTTTGAACACTGATTTCTTCCAAATTTGGCCTGTACACACGCATGCACACTCAAGTGCCGGCAAGAGCGCACATAATTTTGCATGGATGCACACACACATACATGCATGCATGCACTCACATATACCTGCAAACACTGTATGCTGATGCAAATGTGCACATGCATACACTTGAACGTAGCCTACATACACACACTGACAGCAGTAGACGCATAGTACAAAGAAGAAAGAAGAAGAGACTTGATCACAATCAATTCTAATAAGCTTTTGACACTTGTAAACTGGCACAAAATGTAACATTTAGTATATCTAGATCCTTATATCAAGCCTCAGCACGAATCCGTTTCGTTCCTTTCTGTCCAGTTTCGGTGTTTAGAGGTACCCAAAGCAGACACACATAGGCCTACACCGACGTGTACCCGCGCGCGCGCGCGCACACTCGTGCATCCGCGCACGCACGCGCGCACACACACATACCGACACACACGCGCGCGCTAGAGAGAGAGAGAGAGAGAGATAGAGATTCGGATTCGGATATTTTATTCATAAAGGCCATAGCCCCTTAGAAGGGGGGTAAACAAGCAGCACAATAAAAGCAATGAAAGCTAGATATTCTACATACACACAGCATTTCGCCTCTTAAATGCTTTATACAGATACAGACAACACGACTTGACAGTATTTTCATTGTTTGAAGACAACAGGAGAACTAATCTAAAAAGTCATTGAGAGAGAGAGAGGGAGGGAGGGAGAGAGAGAGAGAGAGAGAGAGAGAGAGAGAGGGAGAGGGACTACACACACAGCAATGTCCCTGCTCATGTTGAAATAACTTGCACTAAATGAATACAAATCAATAACTTGCGAAGACCTTGTTCCTACGCATGTTTTACACATTGACTTTTGGAAGGCGTGGTACACATCAAGCGCAATAGGCGTATGTGCATAGAAGTTGCCAACAAAGGTAAACAAACGGCTGAGAGTCAGAGAAAAAAAGACACAACTACACTCGCTTGCGCATTGCGACAACAACGCTAAAGCATATTGATGTTGTTAACCATCATCTAATATTTGATTGGAACTTCGTATATTTTGTATCTACAAAACCTTCTAGAAGCTGACTTATTTAAACGGTTACAGTGTTCGTTTGTTCCTTTAAGCAAACACGAAAGCCTTCGTTTAAACATCATTATATCAAAATATCGCCAATGCGAAACACTTTGAATGTAAAGTTTACTTGACAACAACAAGGGATTCGTTCCAATTTACTACGGTTTATTGTCTCTTGATGATGATAAAACAAACATGTTGCTAAACAAGTAAATACATGTAGGCCTATAGTTAATTCGGGAACCGTAATTAGACTATCATAGTTAAAAAGAAAGTAAGCAATTTATTGAAAAAGACCAGGGAAAAACCGTACCGTACCCATCTCGTTCTGCATTAAAGACCCACCAGATCACGTGTCAACATCACGGGTTTCACGTGTTTTCCCTCTTATAGCTGGTAAGAAATCTTGTTTTGACCAGGCTTGATTCCCATGCAAACGCCCCCAAATTGAAAACGAAACATCATTTTAAAGAGGTAGTCTCAATTTGAAGTGGGGGGTATTTGTATGTGGATCACAGCTACCCAGAAAAAACAACCATGGGACTTAATTGTGGTGCGTCAGTGTGTCTTTGAATGATGGGACGAACAGACTTGCTAAATGATGTTAAATATGATACAGTATCAAGCAATGTCATTGATCTCGGGGAAACTGCTAACACCTAGTCTAACTATGTTAAATTTAACGATGAATGAATAGTCCTTCAACGATGGAAACACAAAACTAGAGGTGGCAAAAACGGGGGCACACCAAAAACGCACACTATCCAAAGGCGCACGGCAAAATGTGCAAAATTTTACCGTCCAAAGTACCCAGGTATTCCTTGTTTTTCAGATAGGTTAGGGTTAGGGATAGTTAGGGATATGTTTAGGGACAGGGTTAGGGTTAGGGTTAAGAATAGGGTTAGGGTTAGGAATAGGGTTAGGGATAGGCTTAGTCCTAGTCCACCCGTCTCAAAAACAACTGTGCGCTTTCGGATTGTAAATATCGTGCACTTTTCTACCATCAATATGTGCGCCTTTTGACGGCTGTGCACGTTTGGGAAAAAGCAATATTGTGCGCTTTTCGACTGTTGCCGGCAAAAACAAGCTTCACGGCTCTTTTTAAAAAACAAATGATTAAACAAACAACGAGCACAATTCCTGTGTGAAACATCCAAAGAGGGCAAGAGCAATGCTATGAAACGCTATGAAACGGGGACCCTATGAAACATTATACGTGCGAGACAAACAGATGACACAATACACAGCTTGTTTGTCAGTTGCCATCATATTTCTTCTTCTTCGATCGCTCAATTATGAGCGCGGATGCGCCATGCTGCCGTTATGCGACTAACTAAGAAATAATTAGGCCCAGCAAGTCCGACTTCGGCTGGAGGAAATGTTTTTTGAAAGTGTTTCGTGAAAGAAAAAAAAAAAAAAGGCAGGAGAATGGACCGGTAAGGCAGAAAGATAGTAGATGACAGTAAGCAAAGGGAAAGGCAGAGTCAAAGAGAGTGACAGGATTAGGGGAAGCTACAAGCACAGAACTTCCAGAAGGTGGGGTAATTATTTATACAAAAAGACCCCCTGGTATCCCTACGGGGGGGGGTGGGGGGGGGGGGGGGGGGGGGGGGGGGGGGGGGAGGGGAGTTGCCATGATATGATGAAAAAAAGTGTTAAATTTTACAACAACAAATTGCCAATACCTAGCATAAGTTGGAAGACACGTTCCAAGCGGTGAACAAAACACTTACAATAGCAATGTGGAATCAAACCAGCAAAACAAGAGGCATTATTAAAACATTTTTTTAACACACGGGTTGTCTGGTTCGGTGGCTCTGTTAACAAAGTTAAAGTATGTCTGAGGATATAGGCTACACAGAGAGAGGCCAAAATGGCACAACAATTCAAAATAGGGCATCTCCCAATTTTAGCCTTCCTTTATGACATCCATCTCACAGTATCCAATTTGATCGAAAGAGACAGGTTGAGAGCTTCACGCCATTGAACTACATTTTCAGCGGAAGTTAATTTGAGTAAAACTCAAACCCTGCTTCTCTCACCTAAAGTTAACAGTCAGAGAAGGTCTTTGAAACAATCCAGAACATGGATTCGCATTGAGATAGTAATGAGACTTATCATCATGATATATTAGAAGTCCTTCTAAAGTGTAGAGTGGCACAGTGGTAGCGCGTTCGCCTCTTGTCAAGTAAACCCGACTTCGAATCTGGGTACAGGTGATTTTTCCTCTCACTTTGCACTAGGCCTTACGGTCTGAATGTGGACTCTTTCGGATGAGACGATAAACCGAGGTCCCGTGTGCCCATGCACTTAGCACACGCTAAGCCCAGTGGCAACGAAAAAGTTGTCACTTGGTCAAACTTAGCCCCTCTCCCTTTCCTTCCTCATCAGTCACACAAAAAGCGCATGCCAAAAAAACCTAAAACAATTGGGTGGCGTGCCTCTGGCTGCGACGCGCTCTCCAGGTGGGAGCATCCCGAATTTCACAGAGACGCCCCTGTGACTATAAAATACCTAATACGTAATACATAATAGGCCTACCTAAAGTAGTAGGCGTTAACAGGACTTTAGAAGGACTTCTTAAGTCTCATACTATCTCAATGTGAACAAAGATATTCTAAAAGAGTCAGATGGATTACTTAAAAGCTCGGCGAACCGGGTTGATAGAGTTATCGTTAGTGCGGACGTGTGCACTATTCACAGTGGAGGCTATCCAAAAACTCGGACTGGAACTTGA
>CM065680.1:33656885-33661885 GCA_017654935.2 Phymorhynchus buccinoides | reverse complement strand
CAACAAGTCAGAAAGATATCAGATGAAAGCAAAGGGAAAGGGCAGAGTCAAATAGAGTGGCAGATTAGAGGAAGTTTCAAGCACATACATAACTTCCAGAGGGTGGTGGAACTATTTTTACGAAAGACCCCCCCAGTATCCCCACGGGGAGAGACACGTGGATGGGGTGGGGCCGTCCAGCTTCCCGTATGGAGGCACGAGGCACCCACCCACTGCCCCGGCTGTTAGTAGGCCTACAAAAATCAAAGGTGCTGCATCACTATCGCCATCACTTTTATTGCTGCTGGTGAGAGTGCAGCTACTGTTCCTGTTGCTATTTATACTAAAAGAATAAGACTGTAATTTCAGGTGGGAAGACAGTTTGCATAAAAAAAAAGACAATTTGCACTCAATTGAAAATTTCCGCGAAAGCGTTTTTGTATCTCAAAAAGGTACTTTTCTGAAAACAGGTTACTTATGTGGACACTTTTTTTTTCTTCTGGAGCTCCCAAGGCATCTATATAAGGGAATAAAACAAAAGCTAAGGTAAACTTTCATGCATTGAATCTTCATCACTCAGAAAAAAAAAGATATCTCAAGTCAAGTCAAGTCAAGTCAAAATCATCTTTATTGAGGGTTAAAGAATAAGCTGAGAAAGCTTTTGATTTTTTATCCTGCCTATCTCAAATAAATAGGCCTATCCAAAACAAAAACCATTAGCGATTGCTATGGACTGCATGTAGGGTAAGACGGGGTAAAAAGCCCATGGGCTGGTAAGAAGCCCATGCCAATTATCTCATGAAATGAAGCAAATTTCGGTCAAATTCTGCCCATGAGACGAGTGTTAATGTTTAGCGTTCGTCTCATGGGCAACATGTGACTGAAATGTGCTTCATTTCATGAGATAATAGGGCATTTGCCACGCGTGTTCGTTCTCTATACTATACTACTAATTTGCCCGCACTCGTTCTGCCCGAGTTACGCTGACCTTTCTAATGCAACTCTCTAATTTCAACTCCGTCAAATTCAAGGTCGCCCTCACGTGGCAAATGCCCTATTGGCATGGGCTTCTTACCGGCCCATGGGCTTTTTACCCCGTCTTCCCCTATCAGTCAGCCTACACCGACACCAGGTGATGGAACTGACCGAGGAGGGAGACGTGGTCAGCCGTGGTGGGCATGGTGTCGGCCAGCAGAGTCATGAGCACCACGAAGGCCAGCAGCACGGTTAGACTGTAGCCCATCTTCTCGCCGGACTCCGCGGGCAGCAGGAAGATGAAGACGCTGAGCAGCCAGCACATCATCACCGGCAGGATTAGGTTCAGCCCGTAGTAGGCCGGTTTGCGCTTGTACTGGAAGCTGTAGGTTACCTAGTAGAGGGGTTGAGAAAGATGGAGAGAAAAAGGACTGGTTAGTGTTGACCGATTGAAAATGAGCTGAGTTGGTGGGAGTTGTGACAGCGCAAATTGTAGCAACTGCGCAAAATGTAACAATGTTCGATTTTGTTACATTTTGCGCGGGCAGCCCGCGCAAAATGTAACAATTGTTACATTTTGTTACATTTTGCGCGGGCAGCCCACGCAAAATGTAACAGCAAAATGTAACAATTGTTACATTTTGCGCTAGGCGCCCACCTTTTGACGAAATTAGCACCCCAAAAATGGCAGTTTTTCGTCATTACAGATCAAATCGAAATAAAATCTTCAAGGAGTTGACGGTAACAAATCACAGCTACGATATTTTCTGAACTGTATTTATCATTATTTTCCTTCGAATCTCTCTCTCTCTCTCTCTCTCTCTCTCTCTCTCTCTCTCTCTCTCTCTCTCTCTCTCTCTCTCTCTCTCAATTTGTTTTCCATTTGCACACTTGTTCAAGGTAGTTTTATAAAGTATAGCATACGTTACCATTTATCACGTTAGCTTTACCTTGGGGTAACCTACCTGACTCCGACATAATCTTAGATCCAATATCGAAAACGAAAGTAGGAACCGAGTTGTCGTTCTTACTTGTTTTGATATTCTAGATCTAAGAGTACAGTCAGGAAAATAAGGAAGGAAAATAATGATAAATACAGTTCAGAAAATATCGTAGCTGTGATTTGTTACATCCATAAACACAACAGTAATTCGGCATTGTTCAGGCGAAAAAAAACGCTGTACCCAAGAAGAAAGCAAGAAAGAAATAACACACGAGAGAAAAAAATCAATAAAACAACCTGCATACTTTGCACCTTGTAATAATAAGTAATAATGCTAAATCGAAAGAAGAACGAGTGAAACCAAACAAGCAAGCATACAAACATTTGGAAATTTAGATGTAGACTTTGTTTTTATCTTTCGATTTGATATATTATGATGAAGACAAATTCATCAACTCCTTGAAGATTTTACTTCGATTTGATCTGTAATGACGAAAAACTGCCTTTTTATGGTGCTAATTTCGTCAAAAGGTGGGCGCCTAGCGCAAAATGTAACAATTGTTGCATTTTGCGCGGGCTGCCCGCGCAAAATGTAACAAAATCGAACATTGTTACATTTTGCGCGGGGCTACCCGCGCAAAATGTAACAATTGTTACATTTTGCGCAGTTGTTACAATTTGCACTGTCACAGGAGTTATGACCCTTAGTCCTCGACTATCAGGCGGCGTACCATTTGAAGGAAGTAAGCTTGGAAGCTCGTTTTTTTGTTTGTGGCTCAAGCCACAAACCTATAACTCACTTTGTCGGTCGGTCTGTCGGTCTGTCGGTCGGTCTGTCGTTCCAAAATTGTCGCACTTCAAATCGAGGCTACACTTCAAAATTAATTGAGGCCGCTCTTTAAAATGATGTATTTTAAAAGCGTACAAAATAATAAACATACGTAATACAGACACTACAACAGACACGACGAGTATGCGGTGCTTCTTTTGATGAGTATAAGTAGGATACATAGTTTTAAATGTTTTCCAAAAGATATAAAAAGTTACGAAATGGTGCAGAGATAACATTCTGGTTTACAGATTAAAATTATTGAAAATCCAGGGGAGGTAACTCATGATTGGAGTGGTAAAAATAGACCGCGTGCCACAAACTATTGCGATTTCGCGCTTGTTTTTTGTCTGTGTCTGTCTGTCTGTCTGTTTGAGGAAGAGAGAGAGAGAGACTGGATGAGAGAGAGATCAGAGGACGAGGAGAGAAGGAGATGGAGAGAGGAGGAGGCGAGAGAGAGTCGGGAACGAGAAAGAGAGGAGAAGTAGATGACGTGCTGTGTATTGAGAGAGAGAGAGAGAGAGAGAGAGAGAGAGAGAGAGAGAGAGAGAGAGAGAGAGAGAGAGAGAGAGAGAGAGAGAGAGAGAGAGAGAGAGAGAGAGAGAGGGGGGGGGGGCAGACGCAGACGATTTATTCCGAAAGGCCATGGCCCCTTAAGAGAGAGAGAGAGAGAGAGGGAGAGAGAGAGAGAGAGAGAGAGAGAGAGAGAGAGAGAGAGAGAGAGAGAGAGAGAGAGAGAGAGAGAGAGAGAGAATAATTTTTTTCAACATGCTTTAATCTGTGAATTGCAACAACAACAAAAAGAAACATCCTTGGGTACTTACAAAAGAATACTCATTGGAAGGGTTGCTCTCAGTGTAGGCTTTCTCCATGATCCATTCCCCGTTCGCAGAGTAGAATGACGTGTCCACATTTCCAGGTTCCAATGACAGCTCCGCTATCGTGTAGCCAAAGGTGGTGATCTGTATCGAACGAGACAATTGTTGGGTGGGTTTTTTTTTACATTTTGCAGACCATGAAGTAAGCTTACGTGTAATCGAGATGCATACAAGTTGTTACGACTACAATATATTGTGCATCCAACCCCATAGCCCTTACTGTTCTCTTTTTCTTCTTTTCTTCTTCTTCTTCTTCTTCTTCTCTTCATTCTTCTTCTTCTTCTTCTTCTTTTCTTCTTCTTCTTCTTCTTCTTCTCGTAGGCAGCCCACTTCATCTAGTTGAAAAGTCTGCTGCAAGTTGGAGGACTCGTAATGCATAGAGAAAGAAAGTAGACCTAGCTTAGAAACTGCATGTGTTATGTGCAAACATTTTGCCATTCCCGCTCCCCTTCCTTCCTCTTCTCCTTATCATGACATCCCCACCTAACCCCTGCCCACAACTGTACCTGGATGTTGCAGGTCTGGGTGTCGAAGGGGAAGTAGGAGATGTCTGTGCTGCAGCTGACGGTCAGAATGCCAGGAGGGCTCCACAGGATGGTGCCCAGAGAGGAGATTCGCAGGGGAATGGTGTTTTCGTCCAGCGCAGACAGGTTGTCAATCCTGGAGATTACAAAAAAAACCATTGATGGAAATTATATTGGCTCTGTGTGGATCAGAATAATAATGTCACTTTCTTTGCACTTTGTAGCAGCAACAACAACAAAAACCACAGCACACACACACACACACACACACACACACACACACACACAACACACACACACACACATTTTTTTGTTCATGCAACAATGTAGAATGTGTTTTTGTAAATAATCATGATATAAACATATCAAAATTGAGAGGCTTGTCTTACAAAAAGCCTGTAATATCAAAAGGAACAAATGATGAACTAAATACAGTTCTACGTAGCGAAAGTGGTCGCATTCCGTCTTTGGGAACAAACTAATAAATAAAATAAATAAATCTTCTTATTATAAACATTACCCTGATTTGGAAGGTACCGATGGGAAATTACACAGTGTTTGTGGTTTTTTAATGATGATGATGATGATCATCATCATCATCATCATCATCATCATTATCACCACCATCACCATCATTACCACCTCCATCGTCGTTGTCTTCATCGTTTTTGTCGTCATGATGATGATGATGATGATGATGACGGCGACAACGACAACGACGATGACGACGACTATGATGATGACGACGACTATGATGACGACACGACTATGATGATGATGATGATGATGATGATGATGACGATGATGATGGTGACTACGATGAAGACCACAACAATGGTAGTGATGATGATGATGATGATGATGATGATGAT
>CM065680.1:33639385-33646885 GCA_017654935.2 Phymorhynchus buccinoides | reverse complement strand
GGTTTATAGGTTAGTGTTTCTGTTCTTGGAATTTGTTTGGCTTTGTCTAGAGCTTTCTGCAGTACTTTAGGTTTGTATCCTCTAAGAAGAAGGAATTTAAACATTTGCTCTGAGCGGAGGGTGAAGTCTTGAGGTTTGGAGCAAATACGTTTGATTCTTAAGAACTGACTGAATGGGAGATTCGTTTTGCAGTGGACTGGATGACTGGAACTGTAGTGTAGGTATGCATGCGAATCAGTGGGTTTGGTGTGAAGGTCTGTGTGTATGAAGTGATTGTCAAGGAAGAGTCTGATGTCGAGAAATGGGAGTTGGTCAGAAGAAGTGCTGTGGGTAAATTTGATGGTGGGGTGAGCAGTGTTGATGTATGAGAGGAATTGTTGGAGTTCTGATTGGGATTTGGTCCAGAGAAGACAAATATCATCAATAAATCTTTTCCAGAAAGTGGTGGGCACTGGAACAGGGCTATTAGCAAGGAGCTTAGTTTCTAACCACCCCATGATATATATATATATATATGTGTGTGTGTGTGTGTGTGTGTGTGTGTGTGTGTGTGTGTGTGTGTGTGTCTGTGTGTGTGTGTGTGTGTGTGTGTGTGTGTGTGTGTGTGTGTCTGTGTGTGCTTGCATGCGTGTGTGTGCTTGCATGCGTGTGTGTGCTTGCATGCGTGTGTGTGTATCAGTGTAAGTTATGTCAATCTTCAATTGTTCAATCTAAGTCACGCCATCTAAGCATAGTAGCCTATAAATGACTTGGATGTTGCGCAATGTCTGGCTCAGAAGAAGAGTAGCAGACATGTTTTCATGCCCTCCCCGCCCCCCCCCCCCCCCCCCCCCCCCCCCCCCCCCAAAAAAAAAATAAATTAAAAATTCGAGCAAGCCAGCAAGAGATAGAATGAGAGAGAGAGAGAGTGAGAGAGAGAGAGAGAGAGAGAGAGAGAGAGAGAGAGAGAGAGAGAGAGAGAGAGAGAGAGAGAGAGAGAGAGAGAGACAAATGACAAATAACAAAAAACAAATGACAACTTTTATTGACAATGACTTACAGTCTTCATGTCAAGGGGGTGAATACGGGATCAAAACGAAAAACAAAAGCATAACATTGCGCTTGTACATAAACATAAGCAATTCACAATTCAAACACGCACGCACGCACGCACGCACGCACGCACACACGCACGCACACACGCACACACACACACCCACACACCCACCCACACACAAACACACGCACACCCACCCACCCCACACGCGGACACACACACACACACACACACACACACACACACACACACACACACAAACACACACACACACACACACACACACACACACACACACACACACACACACACACACACACACACACACCACACACGCGCGCGCGCGCGCGCGCGCATACACACACACAAACATATTCATCCACTCACACAACAAACAAGTACATAATTTCTGAACCATCGAACAAAGAAAAAAAGAAAGAAAAAAAGTGTCATCATCAGAAAGAAGATGATTCATACAAAATCCGTTATATCCAAGTGCATCATAGTATTTCATAACTTATTATTTATCTTATTTTTTCTAAATTTGTATGCTTCTGCTAAAAATTTCGCCAAAAGCTCTAATGTCTGATCTTTTTCAGAGCAAAGAAAAACTGCTACGTCCTGACTTGCTGCTATAGGGATGGAAAATAAAGAACACTTTTGTCTAATGCTTTCATAAGCTTTACACTGAAATACAAAATGAACTTCATCTTCCACTGAATTTTTATCCAGACAAACAGGGCATATACTTCTTATATCTTTAGTATCGAACCACCTCTTATTTGCATACAAACCTAGCGTTCTTGTTCTGAATCTTATTAGTGTCTCTCTGTACCATTTATTTGACAATGTTAAAATATATTTCTCAGGATCTAGAGTGCTCTTAAATGAAAAATACCAGAGATACGAATTGTTGCTTTCCAATGAAGAGTGCCAATTTGGCTTGAAACATGATATTAATCTATCCTTAAATTCCTTCAAAAACATTTTTTCATCCCCTACTCCCTCATTCAACCTGACAATTCCAAATCCATTTTCAGTTAAAATCCTTTTCACATTACTCAACCAGTTCATTTTCCCTGCACTAAGCTGCTGTTTTAGCATAACATAAGTTTGTTTACATAGTCTAGCTGCAGGTAATTTAATTAATCTAAACCAATGCTTAATACATCTACAATATGCATATATAAACAGTGGGTGTCTTCCAGTTTCACCGTACATCATCTGGTTAGACCCATGCAAAGGCACATTTAAAAAACGCTTCATAGCAAGAACATGTATTTTTTCCATACATTCATTCTGATACAAACCCCATATTTCAGACGCATACAATAACAATGTCACAACCTGAGAATCAAAGAGCTTCCAAAACAAAAATAAATCAATTGAACGCAGTTTTGTCATAGTTTTGAGTTTAGCTTTTTGACTTGTTTCCATCCATCCTACCTTCAGACTAAGTTTGGTTGTAAAGAACAAATACTTATAAGAATTTGTCACTTTAACTTCTGAGTCTCCGTACCACCATTTCTCCCTTACAGATAAAAAGCCTCCCTTTCTGAATACCATTATGTTCGTTTTATCCATATTAACAACCAGGTTAAGCCTATCTGCCTCTTCTTTCAATGCATTTAACTGTGTCTGAAGCCCCACAGGTGTATCTGATAATAAAATAATATCATCCGCAAACAACAAAAGAAATATTTCTACAGCACCTGCAATGATTTGCACACCATGGCGACCCTTTTTTGACAATTCCACCGCTAGTTCGTTGATAAAAAATGAAAACAAAAGAGGACTCAAAAGGCACCCTTGCTTAACGCCACGCGGGCACTCAAAGAAATCTGAGTACACTGATTTATCTCTTACACAAGCCCATACTGAATTATAAATACTTTTTAGTGCATGATACAGTTTCCCATTAATTTCCATCTTTTCGTAAAACACTCCATAAAATATTTCTATTAATTGAATCAAACGCTTTGCGAAAATCTACAAACGCAACATAAAATTTTGAATTTTTTAACAAATATTTGTCAACTAGTGCATTAACAATATGATCTAATGTGCTGTAATCTGCTCTAAACCCCGCCTGTTCTTCAATAATTTTCCCTTTCCTGTAAGCCCATTGTGAAAGCCTTTTATTCAGAATATGTGTGTACACCTTACTTATTATGCTTGTTAGTGCCACACACCTGTAATTGTCAACATTATTTTTATCACCCTTCTTGTAAATAGGAACAATGATAGATTTAGACCAGTCAGTGGGGAAAATTCCCTGCTCAAATAGAGTATTGTACAACAGAACCAAAAAATTCATCACTAATTCGTTTCCATTTTTTTAATATTTCACTAATTATTTTATCCAAACCGGCACTTTTTTCATTTTTTAAATGATTTATGCCATCCACTATTTCCTGTGCTGTTATATCATCATTAAATAAAGGTTCAAAATTGTCTTCTTCTAATTCAATATTTTCATGTTCCTCTTCATTCACATTATCTGATGTGTTAAACACAGAAAAGAAATGATCATACCACTGGGTTGATGAAATCTCATTATAAATTAGATTCTTTTTATTAACAGATTTAATAGTCTTCCAAAAGAGCTTTGAATCCTTTACTGATACTTTCAAAGTTTGTATTCTTTTTTCATCATATTCTTTTCTTTTTATTCTTCTCATATCAACATAATTATTTCCTTTTTTCACAAATTTAACATGCAATTCCTTCTTATATTCCGGTGTTTTAGCTCTACTGAAACTTTGCAGTAATCTTTTTACTATTCTTTTCTTTAATTTACACTCACCATCAAAATAGTCATCATTTTCTTTCTTTTTACCACCCACCTTTCTTACCATGCATGCAGCCGCACTATACAAACCGTTCACAAATAACCCAATGCTTCCATTCACATCAGTACCAAGCAAACCAGGGGTCGTTCGATCAAGGCTCTCCTGAATCCTTTCACCGCCAATTGTCGCATTTATGCACCACAATGGTTTAAGACCTATGTTACTATAAGGCATCAAATCAGGGTCTGTTATCAAAATACCCTATTTTCTTAATTTTGGGATGTACGGTTTGATAGGCCTAATGTTATACATGTCACAGAGGAATTCGCAATATTGCAACAACAAAGACTGTCGCTACCCAGTTACATTTAATGGTATTTTTTGGCTAAAAAATGGCTGGCGGCGAAAGGGTTAAATTCGTCTGTTTCTAATTCTGTTTTGTAACGCTGAGCATTATCTTCCGACCAAAACACCTTTTCTTCTTGCTGTGCCTCAGTGTGTGATTCTGTGCTCTCTTCACCACTAACCCACTTCATTTCTTCAGGCAGATGCCAGGAAAAAAGAGTATCGCCGACTTTTAAATCACATTTATCATACAAATCATCCGAAATAAGAAGACAATCTATAGGACTGTTGCCTTGCGGCGAAACAAATGTAAACTCACCCTCCCTGTCCCCAAAACAACAACCATTCAAAATACAAAGATCAAACAGAAAGCACATGTCAAGTAAAGACCTTCCAAACTTATTAATATTAGTGTCAAGAGAGAGGGAGAGAGAGAGAGAGAGAGAGAGAGAGAGAGAGAGAGAGAGAGAGAGAGAGAGAGAATAGAGAGAGAGAGAGAGAGACTGAGACTTTGACACTTTGATGATTTTAATGACATTAGCGAGATACAGCTTTCATGTCATAGGGGTTAGTACAACAACACCATCGTTTCGTGCACACGTTTTCTTGCAGAACAAGAGAGAGAGAGAGAGAGGAGAGAGAGAGGAAGAGAGAGAGAGAGAGAGAGAGAGAGAGAGAGAGAGTGAGAGAGAGAGAGAGAGAGAGAAAAGAGATGAGACAGAGAGAGAGAGAGGATTACAACCCAAATAGCTTTATTATTACAGGGACATAGTTGCATTGTTTTCCCAATTGCTTTATACAGCCCTCTACTTCAGTCCAGAATGGTGAGTTGTATTTGCTATTTTTTGTATCTTCTTTGTAGCTTCTTTGCTGCTTGCTTTGTTTCTGTCCTCACAAAACCCTGACAACTGCTGCAGAGAACCTCCGTCAAAAGTTGTAGGTAGTCTATCAGTAACATAGAAAACATGGGGGTGGGGGGGGGGGGGGGAGGAGGGGGGGAGGGGTGGGGCGGCTACTTGCTTCTGCCTTGTGCCTGGCACATAGAGGGGGGAGAGGGTGAGGGGGGGGGAGGGGGAGGAGGAGAGGAGGAGGGGAGGAGGAGGAAGAGGAGGGAAGGGAGGGGAGGGGGAGGGGAGGGGGAGGGGGGGGGGGGAGGAGGGAGGTAGGAGGAGGGGGGGGGTGGGGGCAGACATGCTCTCAAATAGAAGCTAAGAGAGAGAGAGAGGGGGGGGTGGAGTCAAAGGCTTCCATTTTTTCATACAATAATTTACATCGATGTCTTTAAAATTCTTATACTGAAATTATGGCCGTTCTTAAATGTACAAGTAACGAGATTCTATCAAAGTCCTGTTCCTTAATCCATAGCTTCTCCCCCCCCCCCCCCCCCCCCACTCCCCCTTTCCCCAGCATGCCCTCTGTGACTTTTTGTAACATAAAATAAGTTACACCACAATTCTGCTTCTGTCGCCCCTCCCCTTACATTCTACACATACCACCACTTCCACACCCTTGAAGATGAAAAAGTACAGATGACACACAAAATCCAAACTTCAGTTGAGTTGCTAATGTGAATTCATGTGATTAGAATTGAAAGCACTCATTAGAGCTGAGGCCCGCATGTTCAGCCTGGTTCACTGGTTTATTCGTTGTTATCAAAGGTAGGTTTACTTTGATTCATGTTCTATGTCACATTGACTCTTGAGATGGCAAATCAGGGTAAATTATAATATTTGTGAGTTATATTGAATCAAACTCGATGATTATTGGCCTTTGGGGACCTTCCCAACATCAGCTGTCTAAAATCCTCTGTGGTCAGGGGGAATGTGGGATATTTGGGCAAGACCTCTGACATGTAACATTAAGCCAGGGACCCTCCAGACTAGTAATCGCGTCCTTTGTATCTGGAAAGTCTCTGGCTAGTCAAACAGGGACTGGACCTGACACACACGTTTGAAGTTTTATATAATGTAGAATTTGGTCAGCTTGTTTCATTAGGTGGACTGGAGACTGAATTTGTTTTAGACAAGTAATTATATTAGCCCTTATAAACTGACTTTTTTGTCCACGATATTTGACCAATTAGCATGGCTGGTTGTGGGTTTCACAATAATATGTGTTCAAGTGTACCATGAAACTTTATTCCTGAGATAGACCTACCCTAAAAGGTAGTGGAAGACGGGGTAAAAAGCGCATGGGCGGGTAAGAGGTCCCACCCCAATATTCTCATGAATGAAGCAAATTTCAGTCCTCAATTTGCCCATGAGGACGAGCGTTAATGTTTAGCATTCGGTCCTCATGGAGCAAATTGACTGAAATTTTCTTTATTTCAAATGAAGATAATTGGGGTAGGGCTTCTTACCACGACACATGCGATTTTACCCCGTCTTCCCTAGTAAAGTTTCAATGCCTTGCATATAGATACGATACCATTTGTAGTAAGTTTGTCTGTAGGTTTGGGCTTTTCTCAAACTCAATAACAACCAAACAAAGACCTTGCTACAATGTGACATGACGTTTGTTGGCTCAGATATGCTTCCTGTCCTTTTCCTTCTTTGAGTACAAAGGCCTAATTGTGTTCTAATATTGTACAAGGTCTGGTGAACTTGGTGTACTACATCAAATATGATTGGAGAGGGGTTTACCAGAGGTTCCAAGCCCTCACAGAAAAAAAATAGAAAGGAAAGGGAAAGAGCGGGTGAAATGTAGTCCCATGCTATGTGTTAGCTTACCACGGCTCACGAGTAGCGTTGACTGCATCTCTTTACATGCACAAATTATCACAGCTTATGGAAGGACAAGTCCCCCAGACCCACCCACCCCACCCAACTGGCACACTGGAAAACTATTCCTCCCCTGTTCCATGACTGGCTGATCACTCCCCCAAAACATGGTTGTCAGTCTTTTAGGGTCTTTTTGTTGTCTACTGTTTTCCTTCATTATACATGTGTAACTGTTGATATAAGCTGATGTTAAAATTAAATTTACAAAGCAGTTTATGTAGCATTTAACATAAGACATAGTACCTTAACTATCATCTATCTTGTCCGTGCGCTACCCCTCCCCGTTGGTGGTAATCCTGCCCCCACTCCTGCTTCAAAAAGTGCCCACGCCACTGCTCGTAGCCCTAACCGTCAACTGCCGATTTAGCAAGCAAAAACAGGTTTTAGAGTTTCATTTAAGTGAACTGTTACTGAACGTTTATTCATATGGCAACTCACAACTTCTTTTTCTCTAGCAAGTAGGCGTGAGAGCCCTTCCAGGTTGATGCAATGTAGTCGGGAGACATACTGTTGAAGTTCCAGTCAACTGAAACTATTACTTGTAGTG
>CM065680.1:33615294-33638885 GCA_017654935.2 Phymorhynchus buccinoides | reverse complement strand
AATACAGATAAATATTGACATGCCTTTGCCAGGAACGTTATATTTTTAAGATTGTTTAAGTCAAGTTGTTAACTGGGCGACCCCTGGACTTGCAGGATGAGCACCCATGACACTATCAACACAGCCTGCTCCATGTGCCATCAGCACACTGCAGTGAAGGCATGGAAATTCCCTCAGGACACCCGATGTTGGCCCTTTTCAGTAAATTCTCTTTAAAAATGTGGAGATCGCAGTGATTTTCTTTTTGCATAGTAGTATAGTTTTATCTTTTTAATGATATAAAATTTGAAAACCAATTCGTTATTTTGCGTTTAATAAATTGAATGAGTTGTAAACAGCTGCATCACTGTCAGTCACAGAAATGCCATGCTGGTGCATTGCTTACATTTCGTTGCTCTGAGTCTAGGGTCAGTTGCTTTTGTGCACAATTTAACCAATAAAATGTATTGTTATTGACTTGACGAAGGAGGGGTCAATTTTGATACTCTTGACACCATTGGTTTATAATTCTATAAAAAAAATTGGCCACAATTACTTTTAGAAGAACCGTTGCAAGTATGATCGCGATGTGTTCTCAGGGAAATTTTGCCTGTCGCTATCATTATCGCGATCGCGCGACGGGTAGGCAACGGTCAACTCTGCTGTCGAGTCTATGCTCGCGACGTGTTGCGAAAAAGTTATTCAACCATACCTTTTGTGCCATAGAGTTTGCTTGTTCGTGCATATTTGTAATTATTTTATTTTTTAATTAAAATAATGTGGAAGAAAGGCAACATTTTTCCTTTTAACCCTCTTGCGTGCCGAACGCTCGGAAAAAATATGGATAGGAAAATCCTAGAACGTACGGGTTCCACATGGCCGGTTTGGGCACTTCCATTTTTTTTCTACCGCATGGCCTGTCACGTGAGCGCTTCAGCCTCGCTTTCGTAATAGATTCCAATTCCGCAAGGCCGTCTAATATGGCTGCTGACTCGATTCGTTTGAGATATATGGATTTTTTTAACTTGGTGACCAACTTCGGCATTTTCACAATTTGTCCAATATGGATGACGGACAGTTGAATGAGGACAGCGATGAATATTCATATTTTTGTAAAAGATAGGACCTATGAGATCGCAAATTGATTAATTAGGAGGGTGGTTTGACCTATTTCAGCAGCGAGCGAGTTTGTGGTTGATCGATGCAAATTTTTTAAGTTGTGTTACTGACATCGGCATTTTTCCAACTTTTGCAATGTGGATGACGAATCGTTATTGCATCCACTGAAAGATAGAACTAAGATCGTAAAGTGAAAGGATAAGTAAATGATTTTGTCCTACATTTCCATTTCAATCGTCTTAGGTTTCACCAGTCTGCAAAAGTAGTCCGAATGACTAGTGAATGCGGTTTTGCAACACTTTGGCATTTTGATTTTTTTTTGTGGAGCGATGAAATTCATTTTGCAAATCAGACAGATATCTCGGCAACATGCTTTAAAAAAAAGCCCCCACAAAATGTGCTTGGGTATATATATATTTTTTTCTTTTTCTGACGCTACCCCACCTTTTGTACGAAGTGACGTCCCTTGGCTTAGGATTTCAGAAGTGACTGAGAGCACAGAGCGTCAGAAACAAGATGGTTAATTTCCGTAATTTTCGGACTATAAGGCGATATTTTTTTCTCCAATTTCGACCTTTGCGCCTAATAAACGAGGGCGCCCTATTAGTGAACAAAATCGTGAGAAGAGAGGCAACGATTGCTGTACTCAGTACAGTCTACTGTGAGTCACAACATCGAAAGTGGTAACGAGTCGCCAATACGATGAATGCTCATATTAATATGTTTTAAAATCCCTATTATCCAAGATACCGTCCAACAGATGCCATAGCCCTTCATTGGATGTAGAAAGCATCGTTGCAGTGCTTAAAATGCCATAATTCTACCAGTTTTCGCGAAGAAAAGTCCAAACACAACAACTGGAAGTCGCAAAAACGAAAGTTTGATTATTTGAAAAGGGAGCCAACTCTCGCTTATGACAGCAGTAATGGCAGCCAGTAAGCGTTCACAGAATGTGTACACGCTTCAAACTTCGACTTTCTTTTGCGAGGTGTGTATCGCCTTATAAATGAGGGCGCCTTTTACTTTACTTTTTTCAGATTTTTCTTGAAAATTGCACTATTCGCCTTATACACAGCAGCGCCTAATGATCCGAAAAATATGGTACACTTTTATATATAAAAAATTGAATTGAGTCATGTACCACAAGAAGAGGTTGTATGAAATTATGTTGAACACAACAGTTCAGCTGCTTCTCTTTACTTTGGAGTGATTGAAAGAGGTTTAGAAGATAGCTGCAATTCGATTATTTAAACGGCATATATTTTGTTTCAGCCACATGGCCTGTGAAGAAGACCGCGCTGAAATCGCTCATCTGCTGGTTGACCATGGAGGCCGAGTGGACATCCAAAACAAAGTAAGTCAACAATTTTCTAAACAGTCAAATGTTGCAAGAAAATAGAAGTAATGTAAACAAATAGTACTTGTGTCTGTATTCTTTTTTTTTAGTTTTCTATCCTGAACATTTGTCACTTTTTTTGTGTGTGTGTGTGTCAAAATATTTTTAGGGTTGGAGGTAGGAGATGGTTTTTGAAAGCTTGAATATGTTTTGCTGGGTGTCACTTGTTGTGTATGAGGTACTATGTTTTATGGACTAGTGTAAGGGGCATCATATCGTCAGTGAAATTAAAAAACTTCGTATCTCAATTCTGGTAGTTTTGAGAAAAATGAAAAAAATTTGTTTTAAAAATTAACCGCGTTGACCACAATTGATTAACTATGATGAATATGTTGTTCAAGACATTGCGAGTTTAGTCCTGCATTTTGTTTAAATTACTTAATAGTTTTTTAGTCTTGAAAAGAACGAAGATACAAGGTTTTTGTCCTTAACTAGATCTGAATTTGGGACTTACAAGTTTTTTTTTTATTTTCACAACCTCATTTACCCCAGCTAGAAAGTTGTTAGAGATACGAGCTTTTGGTGTAAGGAAACATTAGAAAGCTGACTATGTATCTAACTCAAAACCATCCAAAATCGAGATACAAGGTTTTTAAACTTTACCGACGATATAAGACGCACTTCCCAGATTTTATTTTTACACAATATTCTAATTTTGCTATATTTTGTTTACTATAGAATTAATCATATCATAAAGTGCAGGGATCTCAGTGTGAAAAAAGGAAGTATCGCCTTATAGTCCGTAAAATACAGTACATAAACGACCCTCAGATTTGTTAGTTTCCATCCTCAGATGAGCTTAACAACCCCTTTTTTTTTTTTAACCATATCGCAACTGTGTAGTGTGTATGGTGAAGGAAATGTTATGTAGATGGTAAAATTAACAGAGGTAGACAAGGACGACAAACCTTTGCCTTTGCTTTTGCCTTAATTTATTAACCTTTTCACCGCTGGCCATATTTCAGGCAAAAATGTCCATTAAATTTACCTGGTAATAGAACAATCCATGTGCAGTATTGGGGATTGTTTTGTTATGTATAAAATAAGGTCTATCCTTACTTCACAAGACTAAGACAATAGGGTCTTCAGATAACAGACCCCAATTTGATGCCTTTTAGTGACATGGGTGTTAAATCACTGTGGTGCTAAAATGCGACGTTGGCGGTGAAAAGGTTAATCTGAGAGTCTCTGAACGTCAAAAGAATTATTTGATCATATAAATATTAATCATATGAGCTAGCAGATAAGGGAAGCAATTGTGTTCATCCTTACATCTTTGATGTTGCTTATTGCCTTGAATAGTTCGCTTGGTGGACATTAGTAAACTTTCTCCATTTTGAGGTATTTGCTTTTAAGTATTACATACTCATATTTTATCCATCATTATTTTGCTAACAGGATTAAATTCAAATGAAAGTTGTTTCTTTTGTTGTTGGTGGTGGTGGTTTATTTAACCCCTTGACTGCCATAAACGTATCACTTATTGACTTGATGACATCACTGTTGACATCATCAGATGAAGAGGAATAACTCAGATATTCTGGTTTTTGCTCTTGCACAGTCAAGAGAGTTATATCTCAGACCATTGTGCCAAATTGGCTCTATCATTTGTCTTTTTCATGTCATGATTTGTGTAATGATTTTTTCTTTAGTTTTCTCTGGCAGTCAAGGGGTTAAAATATTTTTCTTCTGCATGTTTTACCACCATAGAAAGAATATTTAGTAAAGAAAGCATAATTTCCGTCAAATGTCAATGACTTTGTTTTGAGGGCAACAAACAATACCAGTAAACTGTTTTCAATGGATGTACTGAATTACTCCACGTGTCGCCGGAATCAAGGAGATCAGTGTAAATTCTATCTTCAAAATCTGGTGGTCAGAATCTGCTGGGGTCTTCAGTCAATCAATCAATCAATCAATATTTTTATTGTCCATTTTACAGGAAATTCTTTCTGCAGTGATAAAACAATCAACAAAACATCACAACAAGACAGAGACATAGTACTTAGAAAAGATATGCGACGATTTTAAACACCGTGCGCACATACAATTCTTGGTCACACACACCCACAACCACACACACGCACACATATACACACACACAACACACACATCATGCGCACGCATACAACCATTTATCTACCCATCCATCTAACTGATGCATACATACACATATGCTTACACATACATACAAACATATAGTTGTATTCACAATTTATATATTATATCTTAGTCTATATGTATACATTCTACATGCATACACAAACGTACATGGATAGGCCTACATAGATACATAGATAGATAGACAGATGCATACATACATATCGATGGCTTGGAGTCAAAACGGACTATCTTTAGATAGTCCATTGACATATTATTGAACATATTACGAAAGCTAATAACTTGTATCACAAAAAGACTGTAGAAATATAAAATAAAAAGCATAGCTCCCTTTTTATATGTCTGCAGTCATTGTTTGATGCAAGTTATTAGTTTTTGTAATAAGTGCAATAATACGTCATTGGACTAACTAAAGAGAGTCCGTTTTGACTCCAAGCCATCGATATGTATGTATCTTTATAACTTTTTAACTTTTGTTGTTGTTAAAAAATTGTGCATCAGGTGAACATTTGCTATGTTCATTCAATCACTGACACACTGGTCTGAAACATGTGGCGTCAGATGGCAGATTTGAGCGTCGATACACATAAAAAATTTTTATTATTTTTTTAATGTGTGTCAAAATTAATGCTGGAGATGTACTGCCTGGGATTATCTCAAGTTTGGCGTGATCAATCATGTGCTTTCAGGAGAAGAAAACTCCGCTGGACCTTGCGGCACGAGGTCTGAAGAATTCGCTCCGATCCCGAATCGACTTGGACGGTTAATGTTGTGTCGAATATCACATTGTCATTATAGCTGCTAATCAAGCCAATGTCTTGCAGTGTGTGTGTGTCTATGTGTGTGTGCGTGTGGTAGTTGTATAAGTTCAGGCATGGGAATTGTCCGCGAATTCGCGGATTTCCGCGAAAATGTTTTTGAAATTGTTACTAAATACTTCGTTTTTGTTACTAAATACTTCAATTGGGGGGCTTTTCAGAGTTTTTTGTCTCTGACAATTCCCATGCCTGAAGTTACAGGCAATGCAGCGTTTGTGTGTCTCCACTGTGTACGTTGACAGCTAGGCCTATATTCTCATGCTCACTGCACGCACACACAGAGAAAAGCAGGCCTCTATGTGTCTCCACTTTGTTTGTCATTTTTTTTTTTTTTTTTTTGATGTTTTTTTGAGGCAGGATGAAAAACCCCCCAACTTATCAGCTTATTCTTTAACCTTCAATGAAGATAATTTTGACTTGACTTTACTTCACACACACACACACACACACACACACACACACCATGGAGCAGGTTATTAGCAGGGGGCTAATAACATGGTATTTCAGTAGCGGTACTAGCACAGAATGTATACCCATATTTATTTTCGCATTCATCACTGATAACGTCATGTCACTGAGGTGTAATTGCACTTGTTTCAAGCAAATTTGTTTCACAAAGAAACCTGAAATAGCATTTCCATAAACATGAAACGCATACAGAAAATATCAATAATACGTGATATTTTTACGACCAGACATAAAAGCAGTTTAAAAAAAAAATATATATCTCCGGTGCATGCTAATCAATAGATATTCATTAACAATGTGACAATTCATGGAATAACCAGGCATAAATAACATGATTACAGCAAAAGCAAAAAATAAACATCAATTTTTTAAATGCATGTAGCAAGCTGATTTCTGGACTTTCAAGTCACATTTACACAAATGTTCCAACAACCTAAAGACGAGCAATTCCTTATTAATCCACATATACTGTTCAGAAAATAGAAATGCACCAATGTTCAGAAAGGCAATGTATCTTATGTCATGATTCTGGACGTGGGACACTTGACAGGCACTGTGCATTTAACGCACCTTTGAAAGTGAATGAAATGTCGAAGGAACAATTTCTAAAGATCAAAATAAGTCCTTTTTTTTTTTTTTTAACAAGAAAATAGACTCACCAGACTAGTAATATTTAAAAAAAACATAAATTATGAAACGTTTCATTCAGATAAATGACTATTGGTTATGATAAATAGGTTATAAAGAAGACTAGCCAGGGGCGGATCTGAGGGGGGTTTCCGGAAACCCCCCTTTGCCCCAGGCATGCACCTTATTCAAGGATCAAAAGTAAGAAAATGGCTCAATGTTTGCTTTGATAATCACTAAATTACAAAGTTGCCCAGGAGCTTCACCCCCCTGGGCCCTCACAAAGCCTCTACACCTTAACCCAGGACCTATGCAGCTCCCTGGACTCCCCGCGGACCCCCCCCCCCCCCCCATTTGGTCCGCCCTAGCTAGCCTTACACTCATACTTTGTCTCTTACTTAAAATTGATAGTGATCTGTGTAAACCATTCAAAATGTAATTATGACTTGACATGCTTTCCTGTGTTTGTTACTTTATTCCCAACCGTTAAGAACATGCATAAACTTAATGATTACATCATTTATGCATC
Organism: Phymorhynchus buccinoides; assembly: GCA_017654935.2. Classification (NCBI taxonomy): domain Eukaryota; kingdom Metazoa; phylum Mollusca; class Gastropoda; order Neogastropoda; family Raphitomidae; genus Phymorhynchus; species Phymorhynchus buccinoides. The sequence continues at coordinate 33,631,828 of CM065680.1, read as the reverse complement.
GTGAAACTGGTTTAGCAGCAATTTATCTGCATATGCAGTCTAAGGCTGTCTACAGATATGCGGAAGTTCCGCACGGAATCCCTGTGAATAAGTAAAAGAAAGAAGGAATAAATAAGCGCATGTATTTCCGCACGGAAAGTCTATAGTGAGTGAGTATGATAGGTGTTCGGTTGTGTGTCTGTGTGTGTGTGTGTTGCGTCAGTGGCCCAATCTCCAAACTTTAACGTTGGCATTTTCTCAGGAAATAGAAGACGTACATTGTTCAAACTTTGCATACACATAGATGTTTATGCAAGCTTTCAAACAATAATGATTTGAATAATTAAATACTTAAAACAACACTGTAAACAGATAACAAACGGATAACATTTTAGATTAGTGGGTTAGAGAGTGCATGGGTGAAAGTTTTCCTTCTCAGCAAGGATTTCCTTAATTTTAAAATCAGAAAATAAGGAAATCCTTATTTTTAAATTTTCAAGAAAAAATAAATTGACTGATTTGAGCGACCATAGGCCATGCCAATGTGTTTGCTCCTAGAACTTTCAACTTAAATGTCATTTTAGAGTTCAAAACATTTCATAAATTTGAATGAAAGACCTCAGGAGAACTCACGAAATAGGCGATTATCTGCAAATTCTTGTCAGCTTCTGGGGGGCTTTGCCCTCCACACCCCCCAAGCAGGCCTCTGCCCCTACACCCCTCCTAGGCGGCAAAGTCATAAAAATAGCCCCTGGATATTTTCCTGTATCTGCATAGACTGAGAGTCATTGATATTGAAAGAAAGAAAAAAAAGTCTTGAAAAAAGTCACCAGGATTTACGTAATTGATACTGTAGAATATTAATAGCACTTCCAAACTTCTTAAAAATAAGGCACAAAAAAGTACACATGCACCAGTGCCTTTATGACTTGGACAAAATACTTGCATGAAACTATGCACACTGTTTCTCTGTCTCTCTGTCTCTCTCCACATCCTTTTGCCTTACCTATCTAAACATGTGCTTCATTCTTGTCTTTGACCAAAATAATAACCTTGCTGTGTGGTGTCTCTCATCTGAGATTTGATCTTGAAAGACTTATAGATGTCACGCACACAAAGTCACCAGGATTTACGTAATTGATACTGTACACATTAATACACTTCCACACTTCAGAGAGTTACAAAAAAGTACACATGCAATGAACTCACCATTTGACTATAAGGCAAACTGGTACAAACACATACCCACACACACATACATGTGTGCTCTCTCACACACACACACACACACACAGTAAGTAATGAACTCACCATTTGACTATAGTACCAAGTGGTACCAAGTTGTAACCCACCCACCCACACATACATGTGTGCTCACACACACACACACACACACACACACACACACACACACAGTTTGTATAATTATTCTGTAATGAACTCACCATTTGACGATAGTAAGGCAAACTGGTACCAAGTTGTAACCCACCCACCCACACATACATGTGTGCTCACACACACACACACACACACACACACACACACACACACACACACACACACAGTTGTATAATTATTCTGTAATGAACTCACCATTTGACTATAGTAAGGCACACACACCCACACACATAAATGTGTGCTCACACACACACACACACACACACACACACACACACACACACACACATGGAGTGTATATGGCACTCGCCCCTGGCCACACTATATGGTACCAAGTTGAAGCAGCGATGTATAGTGCCAAGTTGATACAATGTTAGATTTTATAAAACAAAACTGGAATAAGACACTGAGAAATTATACGAACTTGGACTAAGACTAGGGGAAAGGCAACCTGGGAATAAGGTGAATTGGGGAAAGTAAGTTGAGATCTGCATGCCAGTGTGTTGTTTCTGACCGTATCAGGAGGTACTACCACAAAAACAAAGAAGCATGGGTGCAACTTTTCCTGGTATGCAAGGATTTTCCTGTTTTTGAATTTTACCAAAAAAGGAATTTTTTTTTAAAAATTTGTCAATCAAGATCTTTGTGTGTCTGCTGTATTTTTCGAACACTTTTAAAACAAGCATTATTTTGTATAAATTGTGCAAAAAGCAAACTAAAATACCTTCGTAAATCAGTTTTATTTTGTTTGCTGCCAGGGGGACATTACCCCTGGACCCCGGCCTTTCATGGTTTTTTCATTTTGTGTAGTTGCACCCATGATGAAGGTTAATAGTACATTCTGGCAAACTCCTCTCGATGTGGTAGAAGAGGCAGCTGCTAATCTGGAGGGTTGGGTCAGAATTTGATGGTAATGGAGATGCCTTGACCAGGGTGCATCCCCATTCTCTTGGTCAAAAGGATTCAAGAATATAAAATAAGGTACACTGGAAAAGAAGGCCAACTTGGAATGTTAGGAATGTTATTTAAAAAAAATATATAAAAAAATATCATCATCTTTCGCACCCTCTACAGAGGGCGGACTGCTGGGGAATGTAGTTCCTGCAGGGACAGAGGCGGCGCAGGTTGTCTCTGCCCCCGACACAGCTGAAGAGCATTTCGTTGTCCTGCAGCACGCACTCCTCCCGCTCCACCAGCACCGCAGGGTAGTAGATGTTGGCAGAACTAGTCGAGGCGTTGGCGCAGCGAAACCCCGCCTCTCTCTCCAGAGATTCCTTCCTGTTGATCTCCGCAAAGTAGCTTGGTTCACAAATTAGATCTGTAAATAAACAAGTATGAAATAAATGCATGCTGAGTTAATGGACTGCTAACTAACTGCTTGCAGATTAGTTCTAATAAATAAAAGCAATGAAACCCATGCGTCTTTCTCCAGTGATTCTTTCTTTCTTGTTGATTTCAGCAAAGTAGTTTGCTTCAGAAATTAAATCTGCACATAAATATTTAGATAAATGAATAATAAAAAATGCGTATACACATAAATGATAATGACCCCAACTGCTAGCAAAATAGTACTAATTAATGAAAACAATAAAAACAAAAATAGAGAATGAATGCACACCAATGTAGTGTTTGAATTTTATCTTCAACAATGTGGCAAACAATTTAATGATAATCTATGTACTCCCTTTTGAAGTTGGGCTTGCTTTTCACCATCATCCCCCTTCATCCGAAATCATATTTTGGGAACATTTTTATGTGTGTGCCACATAAGGTTTTTTTTCCCAGTTAATGCCATTCATGGCTGAAAGGACACCCCACTTTCCACTAACCCCAGCCACAAGGTTTACATGACACAACTCTTCTTTGTAGGTCTGTCAGACGTCTAGGCCTGTATGTGTGCTGCTTAGCTTCTGTGGTTTTGAAAATCATGTACAATCATGTGATGTGCGCTATGAAGAACTACCCTTTGACATCTAGTGCTGCATCCCACCACTTTGATGTTTCCCGAATAATGGAGGGGGAGAGAGAGAGAGAAAGAGATCAAGATTAAAATTATAGTCCCGTCGACAACTAAGGCCATGTCAGGGCTGTCACCATGTTAAGTCTTGAGAGAGAGAGAGAAACAGACACATGTTGAGCGAGAGACACAATAAAGGTACAATTACACATATTTTGGAATTCTTTATTTGAGATACCCTTTGCAGACCCTTTACTCAAACAGCTTTTATCACTGGTTGGCATAAGCCTCTAGTAGGGGCCAATAGGAAAATAGGTGTACATTTGATGGGGTTTTTACAGTTTTAGACAAACCCTTATTTTACGACCCTCTGTTAAGCGACCACCTCTCATTTGAGACCGGATTTGTTGGCACGGATGCATTTTACTATGTAAACGACCTCTCTTAAACGACTTCCTCTAAAACGCGACTTACGACCGCCATTTTGTTGGTTTTTACGACCGTTGTTGTCGTCTGCATAGACTTCGAGCAAAGGGAAACAACCATGGTCAAGGGCCTGAAAGCGGAGTCGCTTCCCTTGTTGTAGAAAAGATGGCGGAAAGCGTAGGAAAAGCACGAAAACCACTGACTTTGAAAAAGAAAACCACTGACTTTGGACGAGAGTGGAGGTGATTAACAGAAGTCGGCGAAGTGAAACTGTAATACATCGATTGCACAATCCTATGGAGTTGGAAAGATCCAAATCCAGTTTTAATATGTCATTGTATGTGTGCATGAAGAAGAGAGTATGAACTGTGCTGAACTTTTTCTTTCTACGGCTGCCAGTGAAAACCTCCGTCATACGACCCCTCCAATTTACGACCGATTTTTCCGGACATTTTGGAAGTCTTAAAATAGAGGTTTGTCTGTACAGGTAGAAGACTATGACTCTCAAACTAGGGGGTGTCTGCACTGGCCCTAGTGCCACAGTCTAAAAGACTGGTTGGTGTTTGGGGACTTTCCTCAACGCCATTTGTCCTCAGATCCTTTTGACCGAGAGAATAGGGATGTACCCTGGACAAGGCATCTCCTCTATAAACAAATTTTAGTCAGTCTGAATAGCAGCTGCCCCCTCTAGATCTGCTATCTGGCAGTGGTTGTTGGAAATGACAGACAGGCCTATACATACCTCTTGTCCAGCAGGCCTGAGCACAGGACTGTCCGGTGTGGCCCATGAGGAAGGAGACAGCGGAGGGCGGGGGCCACTTGTACACTGTGCGCTGGAAGTTGCAGAACTGCTGGTTCTGGATGTAGGCGTTCATCCTCTGCAGCATGCCCTCCTCCGTGAACTCGTAGGGCAAAAACGCTTCGAACTGCACATTATACAGATCAAAACAGTTTTAGGAGTGACTGAAGAGGCAGGAATGATGCTTCAGTGTACCGTACATATGAACACACACACACACACACACACACCAGGGCTCCCAATCGTCCCGCAAAACAAGGGGTCCCTGGGACTGCTTCACTTACAGTATAGAGGGTCCTAGAGGAGATATAGAGAGTCCCAATGACATTGCGAATGCTAAAAGGAATTTTTCCAGGGCATCCCTGGGACCCCCTGCACATTCTTTTAGAGGGTCCCTTAGGATTCTAGTACTCCATAGACACCCAAATGGGGGTCCCTGGGAGCCCTGCACACACACACACACACACACACAAATGTATTAACATACACAGCTGTACACACACATATGCTAATATTTCCTAGTTTTTGTTACATTATGGAAAGTCTGTAACTCAAAACACTGTTCAAAGTCTGCATGTCGATCGTATATGTGTTGTGTTTTTTCTTCCCCTATATTCCATAGTTTTCAGCACATTCTGAAGAAAGTAATTCTCTCAAACACCATTTGTTAAATCTGGTTGCATCTGCCTTTTTCTTTACCCCAATATTATTTTCCTAGTTTGTATAAAATCCAGAGGGGAAAACAAGAGTTTAAGACTTTGAAAATCATGCATCGATTTTTTTCAGATGTGTGGACATTTTCCACTCGATCAGTATTTCTCAGCATATAACCCCAAATCTCACAGCCACCACTTTAACTCAATCGCATCGCAACGATTTTGAATAACTAAAAAAACTCACACATCACTCCAGACATACCCACAAACAAAATATACATAAACAAAAGGAGAAATGAAAGATTACATGTTTTTACATCAGGTCTAGACATAGGGAAGTGGTAGATCAGACTTTGTTATATATAGACTTTATATAGAAAAACTCTACACTGATTGGTTACCCCACATACAACAAACCACTACAAAAGCAAAGTCAGGCAAAATTGTGGTCTAAGGGAGGGAAGCTAGTTTAGAAGTGACCACTTTCGTTCGTTCATTCTCTCTCTCTCTCTCTCTCTCTCTCTCTCTCTACTATCTATGCACAGATTTACTTCCCTTGAAGCAAATGCCTCAGATTGACAGCTATCTGTTAATTCCAGACATATATGGCCAGAACGACTTGAATGAGTTAATGATCAACAAGTTATGGTACAAAAAACAATTACAGACGTAAGGGGAAAAACTGCTGTTGCTCAAAAATCAGAGGATAGCTGCATTGTTCACCTTGTTCACTTGAAGAATTTCTTTGACAACCTTTTGAACCTCAGTGAGGTTGTTCATGTCGAAGGTGTATACGTGAGGCTTTCCAATGAACATTTCAGCATAAGGGTGTTGGGACGTCACCTGAAATCACAGGAATCGACAGCGGTAGGGTTTATTTGTCTTTCAGCAGAAACCACACTAATGGATACAAATCTCTCTCTCTCTCTCTCTCTCTCTCTCTCTCTCTCTCTCTCTCTCTCTCTCTCTCTCTCTCTCTCAGTCTGACTCTCTCTCTTTCTCTGAGTCCCTCTCTCTCTATGTCTCTCTATATGTGTCTGTCAATATCTCTCTCTTTCACTTTATTTCTCTCTCTCTCTCTCTCTCTCTCTCTCTCTCTCTCTCTCTCTCTCTCTCTCTCTCTCTCTCTTTCTCAGTCTGACTCTCTCTCTTTCTCTGAGTCCCTCTCTCTCTATGTCTATATGTGTCTCTGTCTATATCTCTCTCTTTCACTTTATTTCTCTCTCTCTCTCTCTCTCTCTCTCTCTCTCTCTCTCTCTCTCTGTGTGGAGGATCTTCATTGACCATGTTCATCCTCATAAATAATTAAAAGGCAAATATAAATATCAGTTATTCCACATACTTCTTATTGTCGGTGTATTAAAAAAAAAGACTAGACCTGGATAAAAACAAGCGCGGATTCGCAATCGTTTGTGGCACGCTTTTCTTTCTCGTTTACAATATGTGCGACAATTTTGGACCAACAGACCGACAAAGTGAGTTATAGGTTTGTGGCTTGTGCCACAAACAAAAATATAGTTTACTTATAGGCCAAGCAGCCAATAGGTTATGCCCCTGTTATGGGTGAGCATTATAATATTATTAAATGTTTTGGCTGAATAAAAACAAACCAAAAAGCCCAACAAAACTTCAGAGACAGATAGAGAGAGAAAGAGAGACAGAGACCTGAAATGGAGAGCGATGACTAGAAAACAAGTTTGGTAAAAATTAAAACCAATTGTAGAACTATGTAAGGGGAAAGTAAAACCAATTGTAGATGTAAGGGGAAAGTAAAACCAATTGTAGATGTAAGGGGAAAGTAAAACCAATTGTAGATGTAAGGGGAAAGTAAAACCAATTGTAGATGTAAGGGGAAAGTAAAACCAATTGTAGATGTAAGGGGAAAGTAAAACCAATTGTAGATGTAAGGGGAGAAGTAAAACCAATTGTAGATGTAAGGGGAAAGTAAAACCAATTGTAGATGTAAGGGGAAGTAAGTAAAACCAATTGTAGATGTAAGGGGAAAGTAAAACCAATTGTAGATGTAAGGGGAAAGTAAAACCAATTGTAGATGTAAGGGGAAAACCAATTGTAAAACCAATTGTAGATGTAAGGGGAAAGTAAAACCAATTGTAGATGTAAGGGGAAAGTAAAACCAATTGTAGATGTAAGGGGAAAGTAAAACCAATTGTAGATGTAAGGGGAAGTAAAACCAATTGTAGATGTAAGGGGAAAGTAAAACCAATTGTAGATGTAAGGGGAAGTAAAACCAATTGTAGATGTAAGGGGAAAGTAAAACCAATTGTAGATGTAAGGGGCAAGTAAAACCAATTGTAGATGTAAGTAAAACTAATTGTAGATGTAAGGGGAATAACTGCTGTTGGTCAAAATCAGAGAATAACTGCTTTGTTTCCCTTTATTTGCTTCTTCAATGAGTTATGTTGAAGTAATCGTTTCTTGTTAATAATCAAAGTGGCTGAGATTTTGACAACAGAGCAGGCATGGGAATTGTCAGTCTTTTGGCTGATTTCAGCTTTTTTGATGGTCCTCTTCAGTCTTTTTTTTGCAACTTTCAGCTTTTTTGATGGTCCAAGAGGACATTTATGAGATAAAAAAAGAAGCCCAATGAGTAAAACTTAAGTTATTGGTTATAAATGAATGCAAAATGAACTAAATATATCAGTCTTATCTCTAATACTGTTTTTAAGGCTTAGATAACAGAAGAAGCTTCATTTACTGGGGGCTGTATCCCAACACACACGGTTTTCAGTTTTTTTTTTTTATTCCTTGTTCCTATGCCTGCTTCCAGACCCCAAGTTTTAGTCTTTTTTGTCTTCTCTAATTCCCATGCCTGCAGAGTTTTGTTGTTGTTTTCTGGAGCTAGGGGGTGGGGTTACAGTTTGTTTTGTTTATTCTAACAGCATTGGAAAAAGATGGGCAAAGATGCAGGTTAACACCCCCTCCTCCATTTCTCGGTTCTTTCTGTTTTTTTGTCTTGCCTTTCTTACTGCAGATTGAGCTCTTAACCTCTATCGTTTTCTCTATTTAATGTTAATTTTCATCCTCAACTCAACTCAACTCAACTCAACAATACTTTATTATCTCAAAACAGAAATTCATTGTTGTTACGCCTGTGATTCAACATTAAAATACACACATCAAACATTATAACAAAACATTCAGAACATGTTAAATACATTCAGTACAATAAAATACATATCAAACATTATAATAATCAAAAACAGGCTAAATACACTCACAGTGCAATAAAATACTTATCAACATAAGATTATAAATTAGGCATAAGAAATACTTGTGCATGTCAAATATTCAAAAGAGCAAAATAAATAACACCCATATATAATCGTACATAAACACAGCCACACACGCACAGGGCATACATGCACGTACACAATTAAAAATATGCATTCAATAATAGTAGAAGATTAAGGCAAGACGGAAAGAACGCAATGAACCAACACTGACTACAGGGGGTGTTGATCTTTACCAAAATATGTTTTAACTGAGTCTCAGATTTCTTGGGTGAGTGCAGACTAGACCTACAGTACAAGGTAGGCTATAATGGCCTTAAGGACAGAGACCATATCTATACAGTTTTTCAACTATAATTTTATAAGAATGCACAAATCCCTATACAATGCATAATACATGTGTAAACCCACAAAACAGGCACTCCCCAAGGAAGTATAACCACAATAGGGCCTATATAATTAGCCTACTAATTGTGCACATATTATTTAGACCTGCCTCTCTTTCGTTGGGTTTCCCCTTGAAGAACTTGGTGTTCCTGCTGCTGTGAGGGGGAGAGAAGCGAGGGTTGAGGAACACCGCTCCGTTGGCGATGGCCTCCAGAGGGGCCGGACCTTCGTAGGGGAACCCCAGACCCACAAAAATCTGAAACAAAGGAATGTAAATCATCCAAAGATCTGAAATAAAGAACCCCAGACCCACAAAAATCTGAAAGGAATGTAAATCATCCACGTACAGATCTGAAATAAAGAACTCCAGACCTACAAATATTTGAAATAAAGAAATCTCAGACACACAACAATTTGAAATAAACGAATCAAACACCAACATATATGTGAAATACAGGAACCCCAGACCCACACAAAAAATATTACATAAAGAAACCCTGGACCCACATAATATGAAAAATAACAATAGACCCACACAAATATCTCATACAGAACACCAAGACCCACCAAGATTTCAAATAATTGAACATGAGATGAACAAAGATCTGAAATAAAACAGAACAGAAACACAAAGATCTGAAATAAAGGAACCCCAGACGCGCAAAGAGCTGAGCTAAAGAACTCCAAACCCACAAAAATCTGAAATAAAGAACTCAAGACTCACAATGATCTGAAATATAGAACCCCAGACCCATGAACATCTTTAACAAAGGAACCCGGCCCAGACCCACACAAATCTTTAACAAAGGAACCCCAGACCCACAAAACTCTGACACGAAGGAACCCCAGACCCACAAAACTGACACTAAGGAACCCCAGACCCACAAAACTCTGACACGAAGGAACCCCAGACCCACAAAACTCTGACACGAAGGAACCCCAGACCCACAAAACTGACACAAAGGAACCCCAGACCCACACAACTGACACAAAGGAACCCCAGACCCACACAAATCTGAAACAAAGGAACCCCAGACCCACAAAACTCTGACACAAAGGAACCCCAGACCCACAAAAGACTCCAGACATTTCTCCAAGGAGTGAAACATAGAAGTAAATTGTGAAAATCAACTTTTAATGGAGAAGGAAAGACATTATAAATCTAGTTTCCAAAAGGATGTTTGAATCCATCATGGTGAAGTTTGAAGTCGAAGGGCATTGATGTTGGAATTGTCCATCACATCTCAAGAAAGGGAGATATGTGGCAGAATGCATGTTCACTGTACTACATGTTTGACGTGGTACAGGCGCCAGGCACATATATTGGACTTTAAAAAAAATCAATGCAGATTAGCAATCATTGGAGGTACTGCAATACCAGGAAAGACCCTTCAGTATATGATAAGGCTGATCATTCAAGGGTACCTTAGCCTGGTTCAACAGCTTGTGGAGTTCGCGCGCTAGCAGAAAGCCGTGGTTGACGACGTAAGAGGGTACGGGGCCACGGCTGGCGGAGGAGGAGTTGCCTGCCACAGTCCCATGCACTTCCACATAGCTCTTGATCGCGTCCAGGTAGGCCATCTTGCCCTGCACAGGTTTAAACTCATATTAGGCTAATTTTAATGATTATAAATTAAAGAACCATTATATAACATGACTTAAAACATGACTTTTAAAATCTTAATCTTAATATAGAAAAGACTAATGTGATCATAGAGCATCTTAGAGGTGTGTGTGCGTGCTTGTGTGTGTGTGTGTGTGTGTGTGTGTGTGTGCATGCGTGCGTGCGTGTGCGTACAATAACAACAAAAAGAAAACAAACAAACAGAAAGAAAAACAGACCGAGACAAACCCACACTCCTTTGTCCAGTATACTGGGACAAAGGGCAACAACAACAACAATTAAGAAAAACAGACCGAGACAAACCCACACTCCTTTGTCCAGTATACTGGGACAAAGTGCAACAACAACAACAATTAAGAAAAACAGACCGAGACAAACCCACACTCCTTTGTCCAGTATACTGGGACAAAGGGCAACAACAACAACAACAGACCGAGACAAACCCACACTCCTTTGTCCAGTATACTGGGACAAAGGGCAACAACAACAACAACAACAACAACAGACCGAGACAAACCCACACTCCTTTGTCCAGTATACTGGGACAAAGGGCAACAAAAACAACAACAACAAAAACAGACTGAGACAAACCCACACTCCTTTGTCCAGTATACTGGGACAAAGGGCAACAAAAACAACAACAACAAAAACAGACTGAGACAAACCCACACTCCTTTGTCCAGTATACTGGGACAAAGGGCAACAACAACAACAACAAACCGAGACAAACCCACACTCCTTTGTCCAGTATACTGGGACAAAGGGCAACAACAACAACAACAACAACAGACCGAGACAAACCCACACTCCTTTGTCCAGTATACTGGGACAAAGGGCAACAACAACAACAACAACAAAAAACAGACCGAGACAAACCCACACTCCTTTGTCCAGTATACTGGGACAAAGGGCAACAACAACAACAACAACAAAAACAGACCGAGACAAACCCACACTCCTTTGTCCAGTATACTGGGACAAAGGGCAACAACAACAACAACAACAACAACAGACCGAGACAAACCCACACTCCTTTGTCCAGTATACTGGGACAAAGGGCAACAACAACAACAACAACAACAGACCGAGACAAACCCACACTCCTTTGTCCAGTATACTGGGACAAAGGGCAACAACAACAACAACAACAACAGACCGAGACAAACCCACACTCCTTTGTCCAGTATACTGGGACAAAGGGCAACAACAACAACAACAACAACAGACCGAGACAAACCCACACTCCTTTGTCCAGTATACTGGGACAAAGGGCAACAACAACAACAACAGACCGAGACAAACCCACACTCCTTTGTCCAGTATACTGGGACAAAGGGCAACAACAACAACAACAAGAAAAACAGACCGAGACAAACCCACACTCCTTTGTCCAGTATACTGGGACAAAGGGCAACAACAACAACAACAACAACAGACCGAGACAAACCCACACTCCTTTGTCCAGTATACTGGGACAAAGGGCAACAACAACAACAACAACAACAGACCGAGACAAACCCACACTCCTTTGTCCAGTATACTGGGACAAAGGGCAACAACAACAACAACAACAACAACAGACCGAGACAAACCCACACTCCTTTGTCCAGTATACTGGGACAAAGGGCAACAACAACAACAACAACAACAACAGACCGAGACAAACCCACACTCCTTTGTCCAGTATACTGGGACAAAGGGCAACAACAACAACAACAGACCGAGACAAACCCACACTCCTTTGTCCAGTATACTGGGACAAAGGGCAACAACAACAACAATCAACAGACCGAGACAAACCCACACTCCTTTGTCCAGTATACTGGGACAAAGGGCAACAACAACAACAACAGACCGAGACAAACCCACACTCCTTTGTCCAGTATACTGGGACAAAGGGCAACAACAACAACAACAACAGACTGAGACAAACCCACACTCCTTTGTCCAGTATACTGGGACAAAGGGCAACAACAACAACAGACCGAGACAAACCCACACTCCTTTGTCCAGTATACTGGGACAAAGGGCAGCAACAACAACAACAACAACAACAACAACAGACCGAGACAAACCCACACTCCTTTGTCCAGTATACTGGGACAAAGGGCAACAACAACAACAAAAACAACAAAATCAGACTGAGACAAACCCACACTCCTTTGTCCAGTATATTGGGACAAAGGACAACAACAAAAACAACAACAGACCGAGACAAACCCACACTCCTTTGTCCAGTATACTGGGACAAAGGGCAACAACAACAAGAAAATGAACGCAACACCAACCTCCCACATTTTCTTATCTTTCCCGTAGACCACGGCGATGTTTTTGCGCTGGTGTTGGTCTCCCCCTGAGTGGTTCATGTGGTGCTCCACCACGAAACCCATGAACGAGTTGTCCGGGGAGTGAGCTGATGGTCAATCAACATCATCATTTTCATCATCATCATTATTACCATCATCAATTCATGCAGTCATCAGAATTCGGTCAGTGGAAATCGCTGGAAGAGGATTTGTTTGCTGTGGCACAGGTTTTGCCTTTGTTTCTGAAGGTAGTCTTAACTATCAGACGACATTTTATTTTTAAAGCAATTTCTTAGCCAATTATGCAATTTTTGTCATATTTGGAACTAATTTCAGTCTTGTTCCTCTGCTCTGAAAACCTTGAATGCCCCTTTTAGAGCGTTTTTCAGAGGATTCTGATGCCTGATCATCATCAGCAGCAGCAGCACCAACAGCAGCAGCATCATCATTATCATCATCATCATCATCACAATCAACATTATCATCGATCATCATTATTATCAGCAGCAGTAGCATCATAGGGGAAGACGGGGTAAAAAGCGCATGGGCGGGTAAGAAGCCCACCCCAATTATCTCATGAAATAAAGAAAATTTCAGTCAAACGTGCCCATGAGACGAATGCTAGACATTAACGCTCATCTCATGGGCAAAATGAGACTGAAATTTGCTTCATTTCATGAGATAATTGGGGTGGGCTTCTTACCCGCCCATGCGCTTTTTATCCCGTCTTCCCCTACGCATCATCATCACCATCATTACCAGCTGTAGCAACAGGAGTAGCATCGTACGCATCATCATCATCAAATTAAAGCAAATCAGCGACTAGTTGATATCAACCAGAAGCACTAAGAAATGAAGAAGACATTAAACCCATACCAATTATCTCATGAAATAAAGCAAATTTCAGTCAAATTTGCCCACGAGACGAATGCTAAACATTAACTCTCGTCTCATGGACAAAATGTGACTGAAATTTGCTTTATTTCATGAGATAGTTGGCATGGCCTTCTTACCCGCCCATGGGCTTTTTACCCCGTCTTGTCCCTATATAAAAAAAAAAACCCAACTACTGTCCGGACTTAGGACCCGTCCGACATGTGGGTCCTCTATGATCACAATATTTGGATATCAAACTTGAAGACACAGCAAGACAGAGGGGTGTGCACCTACGGAACATGGTGAAGAACTGGCGAGGGTTGAGATCATATCCTCCCCAAATGGTAGTGATCTTGTTCTTCAGGGCATAGGCCTTGTGGTTATATGCAGGCTCTGTGCCGAACGAATCCAAAACACGCAGTTTGCAACTGAAAGGAAAAAACCAGCCATGTATAGAACCTTGTGGAATATGGTCATAGATATATCGGCAAAAATGTAGTTTGGATATCCCCCATCGCATTTTCTCATTGAAAACACACACACACTGAGAAGCAACATTCTGCTGTTCTCGGTAAAGTGATAGGGTTAGGATCAGCCTAATATTATTGCCATGAAACTGAAAGAGCCAGACTTTGAGATCGAGATCGAGAGTCATTTATTTATTCAGAAAACTTATTTAGCGCATTAAAGCGCAATGCGCGACGAAGGCCCAATCTTCTGAGTTTAGGCATGTGCCTGCAGGGTGCTCGTATGTGTAATAATTACTACAACAGTCATCATGAGTCGTCACTGAGAGACATGTGGCGAGATGTTAACTGCACACACACACACGCGCGCACGCACGCACGCACACGCGCACACACACACACACACACACACACACACACACACACACACACACACACACACGCACGCACACACACACACACACACACACACACGCGCGCGCGCACGCGCACACACACACACACACACACTCACGCACGCAGGCACGCACACACACGCACGCACGCACGCACACGCACGCACACGCACGCACACGCACACGCACGCACACGCACACACACACACACACACACACACACAGAGCGCGCTATGCACTCACCGTAGATCGGAAAACTTGGAGCCAGCTATCTTCTTCAACTGATTCATTCCTTTGATGTCCGTGTAGATGATCGTCATTGGAGGGGCCCCAGTAGTGTTACAGGGGGACTTGGAACTCAGACTGGCGAACATATTAAACCGCTACATTTAGTTTGACAAGTGTTCTCGATGCCTTTTTTCCACACTAGAACAAAAATGTGTCGCCAAAGACATGTTTCATACAAGGATATTTGGTTTAACCCTTTCATCGCCACTGTCGCCTCTTGGCACCACACTGATTTAACACCCATGTCACTAAAAGGCATCAAATGAGGGTCTGGTATCCAGTGACATTATGATCTTAATTTTGGGAGGTACGGATAGGCCCTATTTTATGCATGTCACAGAGTATTCCAGTATTCCAGAAGAAATCTTTTTTCTACCCAGGTGAGTTTAATGATAAATTTTGGCTGAGGAATGGCTAGCGTTGAAAGGGTTAAACGATTTTTTTTAATTGAATAATACATAGTAAAGCAGCAACATAAACAAATCGGAACGAGCACAACAAGCTTAAAGCTTATACAAGGCGCTCAAACATTATACAATATTGGCGGCCACAAGTAATAAGAGAATGGAACAGAACATGATAATGAAAATGATAGCATACAAAACGTGCACGAACAAGCAAGCAACAACAAGAACAACAATAACACAGAAATTGAAATTGAAAATGAAATGAAATTGAAATTGAGGGGGCAAGAGGCATCTAACTCCAAAAAGTATAAAACTATTTGTGATTTGTGATATTTCTATGCAAGGAGTCAGTATGATGGCCTTTCAGCCCATTAACCCAAATTAATGGCGGGTAAAGGTAAAGATGCGCCCCCCCCCCTCCTCCATTTCTCGGTTGTTTCCAGTTTTTCAGTCTTGCCTTTCTTACTGCAGATTGAGTACTTCATCCTCTATTGTTTGCTATATTTAACACTAATTTTCATCCATTTACATAATTAAACCCATGCATTCAATAATAGTAGAAGATAAAGGCAGGAAAAACGCAATGAACCAGGACTGTGTGTACTGCACTACATAGGGGAGGGGTCCTATTAGATAATGGCCTTTATCATGACTGCGATTAATTATTCAACAAACATAATTAGCTGAAAAGGTTAATAAAATACAGCTTAATGTTTGGTAAGAAAGGCAAGTGTGAAAATGCGGGGAGAGCTGAGAAATGTAGGGGGGGGGGGGGGGGGGGGGTCGTCGTCATGGTACAGCTTCGATTTTCCAGGAAGACTATGGCTCTTGAACTAGGAGGCATCTGCACTGGCTCTGGTGCTGCAGCCAAAGGGATGGGTTGGTCTTTGGGGAACTTCCTCAACGCCAGCTGTCCGCAAATCCCTTTGGCTGAGAGAGTGGGGATTCACCTGGGGCAAGGCATCTCCACTATAAACCTTTTTTTTTCTTCAGTCCAGCCTGCTGGAGCAACAGCTGCTCCCTCTGCTATCTGGCAGTCATGGTCGGAAACGACAGACTATTAAATAATGCATACATGTATGCGACAGCCATAAACTATTTTTGTGGGTGTAAATCTAGAAATATGGTTTGCTCTTTCAAGGTCATGCAGCTGTTCCACTTTATTATGAATGTTCAGACAGCACAAACATCACTTTTCTTGATAATTATAGGCCTAAGGTAGAAGAACCGTTCTTCGATTTCATGAAATTTGATACGCCTTCGCTTAAGGCTGTGTCAGACCAATCGACATAGGTTAGAACACCAAGGCTACATCAAA